>CM057450.1:1511239026-1511890026 GCA_016271365.2 Neoceratodus forsteri
GGGGTCTCTCCAGATGGGGTCCGATATCTGGTCTGTGTAGTATGGTACTGGCTGCACGCCCATTGGCTCACGCTGTGGACCAGTGGGAGTACAGCCCTACTGCTCGGAGTCAGTCCAGGGCGGGACGGCAAGCGGGTGGGGAGCTTCCGCCCACCGCTGACCGGGGAGCGGGCGGGGGCTTAGTGGGCGGGAGAGGAGGGGGTACCGCTGGAACACCAGGGATGGATTGGTTTGTCATAATTTATTACTGACACCCACGATCGGGCTGCCAGCAGTCCACTGGACCACCAGGGATATAGGACTATTATTTTATTACATATGCCCGCGATCGGGCTGCGAGCAGTCCACTGGACCACCAAGGATATAGGACTATTATTTTATTACATATGCCCACGATCGGGCTGCGAGCAGTCCACTGGACCACCAGAGATATAGGACTATTATTTTATTACATATGCCCGCGATCGGGCATGGGAGAGCGCCACCAAGAAGGTGCCGCCCAGAGCTCGGGTGACCACCCACAAGGTGGCAGCTGCCATGTTGTGCTCCTGCAATACAGCAGCTCACCTGTGGGTGGCCAGCTGTTGCTCCTTTTTGGATCAATCAGTGCAGGCAAGTAGGGCCCAGATGGCCTCAGCACATCCCGGCTGAATATCGGGATGTGCGGCATGTGCCGGGCATGCCCCTACTTGTGCTGCATACATTACTGATGTGTTTGGCAAGATCGGGATTTGTGCCAGGTACATTCCCTTTTGAATATTGTAGCCGGCGCATCAGTGGGTTGGCGATGGTGTGGTTCGTGTTGCACCATGTGCAACCTTCTGAATATCCCAACCTCTCTGTTTTGTGGAACTGTTGAATTGCCAGAAGAAGGGGCTGATGGTCTGAGTCTCTTTGGCGACACACCAGAACTTGAACAACAATATGAGAGTGCTGACAGACCCCCTTCAGTGCCGCAAATCCTAATTGTGCCAGAACCTTCTCTAAATGAGCCAAGTGTTGCGGAGACAGAGCCTACAGAGCAAGGACCTGACAGTGCTCCCAGTTTGGAAATTCCCACCCACATAGTGGCACCCCTCATGACTAACGAAAGCTCCAAAGTTAGTGCTAAAAGTACAGAGACTGTGGCTGTTCCCCCCAGAAAGACTGGCCGAGCTGCCAAGCCAGTATTGCGCTTCAGTAATGATTCTCCCAGGAGGCCAGTGGATTTGCCTCTCAATGTGGTTCACAAAGGTGTTTATATTTCTCAGAGCTCACTACCCAAACTGAGCTTAATGGCCAGTTCCAGGTTGATTGTTCTTCCTTCTCAGTGTGGTGCCCCTGCCCCATTCAGCCCCAAGTTAGCTGATAGGGAAGGGCCCCCTCCTACATTGTTTAATGTACAGGAAGTTATAACATGAATCAGTAGTGTGATGTCACAAGTATGTTAATCATGGTGGAATCAGTATTACCTGTATGAAACATGCATAAGTATTGTCCTTATGGATATAGTATCACGAAGTGCAGTGAATATGTATACTGCCCCCACTTTATGGAACTCCCTGCCCCAAGGCATTCAGGAAACCACCTCTGCCTACACCTTCCGCACCAGGCTTAAGCGCACCTGGCTACCTCCACAAATTGCAATTGTTAGGATAAAGTACTCCAAAGTGTTTTACTCCTTTATTCGCTCGCACTTGTTATACTGCCACTATGCCCACCCTGCGATGTATCTATGTGATGCATGTTATGTACCTTGTTGTATACTATCCCATGTAATAACGTATGACACTTGTTATGTATCTTGTCGAACCAATCACATGTCATGATGAATGTAACCCTCGGGTCGCCCCTGAAAAAGGGACCTCCGGGGCCCAGCGGGCTCACCCGATTATCAAAATTTAATAAATAAGTAAAGTAATACGTTTCTGTTAACTGATGCATGATGGTACAGACCTGACACAGATGCTAAGTTTTCTCCAGGCAGGGAAGGGTGTAACCCCCCTACAAATGGGAGTTCTCAAAAAGTCTTCCTTGAGCTTGCCTAATTGCCCACTGGCAGGCTGGTGTTCTGGTTTTAGTAGTTTAAATATATTGTCAGAGAGTGCCTGTATAGCCTCTGTATGCTGTCTCTTTAAGAGCTGCCTGGATTGCAGTCATAATCAATGTGAGAGGGAACTCTGTTAGAAGATGTACTTGTTTGCTGATCATTTGTTAGAGTAGTAATAATATTGCAGTTTGTTCTAACCTGCCTTCTTTGCAGCATGGACAGTTCTGTTTGTTTCCATTATCTTGTCCTGGACTGCAGAATGGGCCAATCAGTACATTTGGGACTCTAAAATGGAGCCTGCCTACAGGGGCTTGGTGGGGTCAAAACTTGTAGGAATTGTAGTTTTGGGCTTTCGGCACCTAAAATAACCTGGAGGGGGAGCCCTTGTTGTGACAGACGGACAGACAGATCAGCCAACCGAACCTTTTGGATCTTGGGGAAAGTCCCACACTGCTTGCAGTTTCAGTTAGATCTAAGTTGGGAAGTGAAGAAGTAACAGCTCAAGATATTTCAAGCAACAATCCATAGTAGATTCGCATGGGAGAACTGTGGAAAGGCCTGAGTTTGGCCTGCATGCCTGCCTGCTGTCCCTGAGAGGAAACTTGTGCTTTTTTCGGACTGAATCCGAATTTGGAGAGTGAATGAAACCACTGAATTGTGACCAGGCTTTAACCTGAAGAAGACCAAAGATTTGCTGCATTCAATCAGCCTGTCAGGACTTCCAGCTACCTCTGAACTCCAGGATTGTGCAGAGACTCTGTAATTGCGACAGGAGAGCCATTTGCCTGGTACAGTGGAATTTCCTTAAATGTGAATGTGCTGTGTGCTTATAGTGGGTCGTGATTTGGTTCCCAGCTGTGTGTCTGAACTGTGTTTTGCTTGCTGGAGGCAGTATCCAGCTCCATGGACTGAATCCGTATCCATTTCCATTTGCCTAGGCCCTGCTACACTGGCCCAGCCCGAATACCTGCTACGCAGAGAAAGTCATCGACGAGAGACCAGCCTGGTGATCAACCCCCTGCTCAACGCCTTGAACAGGAACAACGTCTCGGTGATTCGTGTGGGTCCTGCTTCTCCGGGCACTCCAGCTCAACAACCTGCATTCTTGATTTTGTCCTGCCTGTGTCCAGTATCGGGTATTGTGAGTAAACCTCAGGGTAGCTCCCTGCAACAACAGCTAAATCTAAAAGCGTTGTCATCTGATTGTCTTGTTGCCTTTTCTTTTACAAACTGAGCCCTCCGGCTCCAGATTACAAATAGTGTGTGTTGTACATGTTGCTTTCTTCTATCACAGGGCCCCAACCAGCTGCAATGTTCCTGGCTAGCCCACCGTTTTCCTACCTGGTTACCCAGAGTGTGTGACTGTGAAGGGACTCTGAACTGCATGCATAGCTATCTGATTTAAATAAACATTTTAAGCAAATCAACCTGATTATGCCCTTCCCTTGTTCAATTCCCCTGAATAAATCAGATTTAACTTTGTTTGCATTTAACCTGACTGTAGTTCCAGTTTGTGCCAAGAGTATTGTAGTGTTGCTATTTGCTGTGCTTAACCTTGTTTTACAGGGGGTCCCCAGGGTCAAGCTATAGGAACCAGCCCTGGTGGTAAGTGCAAACAGTGTGGGTAATTGCCTGGTGAATAAGGGTCATTGTGAAAGTAATTATTGTATATTGTTCAGGCCACTAGAAGGGAAAGGTGGCGGGTTACAGTGTCCCAGAGGGCTGTGCCCAGGTTAACTTGACCACTAACAACCCTGACCTCCAGGTGGAGGCACCCGTTTCATTACCCAGGCCCCTTAACCTGCTACTAGCCAAGCAGGCAGGGGTAGTAGCCCTTGGAATAGTGCCACCTAGGGGTTACATTCGCATTTGAATACAGGTAGTACTGCTACTGAGACCGATCATTCTAAATGAGATCCGGAGTGATTGTGACATAGCTACTATATGGATACATTTTATTTATTCATCAGCTGTGAAGATAAATGAATATATTCAATGAGTTTTGAGCCCACTCCTATTGCATAAAATGGATTACAGGACAGTAAGTAATGTAGGTTCACCTGGGAAAGTTGTGCTAGATGAATCTAATAGAATTGTTTGACTGGGTGACAAGAGAGGGGGACTGAGGCAAGCTGTCAGTATGGCCTACTTGGACTTCAGTTAGGCCTTTGTCACAGTGATGTACAGGAGGTTACTACAGAAGAGGTCGAGGGTTTGGGGGAAACTATAACCAAATGGGAGGGAAACTGGTGAAGTACAAAGTCATACACATTGAACACAAACCCCCCCAATGTCATTCATGTACAAGATACTGTAGGAGCGGTGTTCATGGCATGTACCTTGGAGGAATGGGCCCTCAGGGTTATAATTTCCAGTGACCTGAAAATAGTGGCCCAGTGGTCAAGGGCAGTGGGAAGAACAAATAGGGTAATTACATTAGGGAGCGAAGAAAGACAAAGGGAGGGATGCTGAGGTTGAATAAAGAGGAGGGAGGGTGGGTAGAGAGGGACAGTGAAAAAGCAAGATACTGAATTAATACTTCTGCTCAGTATTCACAAAGGAAGAGGAGGGAGAGGTACCTAATCCAGTCAATTAAAGCACCCTGGATAGGGGGGTCGATATCAGTCCTTTCACTGAAGAAAGGGTTCAGAAAGAACTCCTAAAACTGAAGGTGGACAAAGCAATGGGGCCTGATTGGATTTACCCCAGAATTCTAAAAGAACTAAGGGGAGAACTAGTAACACCATTGACTGCCCTTTTTAACAAATCATGGGAGGATGGTGTGGTACCAGAGGACTGGAGGAGGGCAGATGTGATTCCCCTTCACAAAAGTGGAAGCAAGACAAAGGCAGGAAACTACAGACCTGCCAATTTGACCTCAGTGGTAGGGAAAATGATGGAATCACTTCTGAAAGAAAGAATTGTTGAGTACCTAGAGGCCAGTGGGGCACAGGACCCAAGACAGCATAGATTCACAGTGGGAAGGTCATGTCATGCGAATCTAATCAATTTCTTTGACTGGGTGACCAAAGTAGTAGACCAGGGAGGGGCTGTGGACACGGCCTACCTAGACTTTAGCAAGGCATTTGACACAGTCCCACACAAAAGATTAATAAACAAATTCACCAGCCTGGGAGTGGGTCCCAAGGTGGTAGCCTGGGTAAAACATTGGCTGGACAACAGGACGCAGAGGGTAATAGTAAACTGAGTCCACAGTGAAGAAAGTGGGGTTACTAGTGGGGTACCACAGGGTTCAGTACTGGGTCCGGTCCTTTTTAATGTCTTTATAAGTGACATTGCAGAGGGACTGGAAGGAAAAGTATGTCTTTTTGCAGACAACACAAAGATCTGCAACAGGGTTGATACACAAGGTGAGTGGAAAGGATGAGAGGACTTGTCAGGTTGGAAGAATGGTGGTCAAATGTTATGGCAGCTTAGATTCAACACAAAGAAGTGCAAAGTAATGTGTAACCCCTAGGTGGCGCTATCCCAAGGGCTACTACCCCTGCCTTCTTGGCTAGTAGCAGGATAAGGGGCCTGGGTAATGAAATGGGTGCCTAAACCCGGAGGTCAGAGTTGTTAGTGGTCAAGCTAACCTGGGCACAGCCCTTCGGGACACTGTAACCCCACTCTTTCCCTTCTAGTGTCCTGAAAAATATACAATAATTACTTTCACAATGAACCTTATTCACCAGGTAGTTACCCACACTGTTTGCACTTACCACCAGGGCTGGTTCCTCTAGCTTGGCCCTGGGGACCCCCTGTAAAACAAGGTTAAGCACAGCAAATAGCAACAGTACAATACTTTTGGCACAAACTGAAACTACAGTCAGGTTAAAAGCAAGCAAAGTTAAATCTGATTTATTCAGGGGACTTGAACAAGGAAGGGGCGTAATCAGGTTGATTTGCTTAAAAGCTATATTAAACAGACAGTTATGCATGCAGTTCAAGTCCTACACAGTCACACCGCTGGGTACCCAGGTGGGAAAATGGTGAGCTAGCCAGGAGCGTTGCAGCTGGTCGGGCCCTGTGATGGAAGAAAGCAACATGCACAACACACACTATTTGTAATCTGGAGCAGGAGGGCTCAGTTCACGAAAGAAAAGGCAACAAGGCAATCAGATGACAACACTTTTAGAGTTAGCTGCTGTTGCAGGGAGCTACCCTAATGTTTACTCATGATACCCAATACTGGACACAGGCAGAATGAAATTGAGACTGCAGGCTATTGAGCTGGAGTGCCTGGAGAAGCAGGACCCACATGAATCACCGAGGCATCATTCCTGTTCAAGGCGTTGAGCAGGGGGCTGATCCCCAGGCCGGTCTCTCGCCGATGACTTTCTCTGCGTAGCATGTATTCTGGCTGGGCCAGTGTAGCAGGGCCCAGGCAAATGGAAATGGATGCTGATTCTGTCCATGGAGCTGGATACAGCCTCCAGCAAGCAAAATACAGTTCAGACACACAGTGAGTAACCAAATCATGATCCACTATAAGCACACAGCACATTCACATGTAAGGAAATTCCACTGTACCCAGCAAATGGCTCTCTGGTCGCAATTACAGAGTCTCTGCACAATCCAGGAGTTCAGAGGTAGCTGGAAGTCCTGACAGGCCGATTGCATTCAGCAAATATTTGGTCTTCTTCAGGTTAAAGCCTGGTCACAATTCAGTGGCTTCATTCGCTCTCCAAATTCTGACTCAGCGGAAAAAAAAGCACAAGTTCCCTCTCTGGAACAGCAGGCAGGCATGTAGGCCAAACTCAGGCCTTTCCATAGTTCTCCCCTGCAAATCCACTATGGATTGCTGCTCGAACTATACCGAGCTGTTACTTCTTCACTTCCCAACTCAGATCTAACTGAAACTGCAAGCAGGGTGGGGCTTTCCCCAAGATCCAAAAGGTTCGGTTGACTGATCTGTCTGTCAGTCACAACAAGGGCTCCCCCTCCAGGTTATTTTAGGCACCAAAAGCCCAAAACTACAATTCTTACAAGTTCTAGCCCCACCAAGCCCCTGTAGGCAGGCTCCATTTTAGAGTCTCAAATGACCTGATTGGCCCATTCTGTAGTCCAGGACCAATATGATGGAAACAAACAGAACTGTCCATGCTGCAAAAAAGGCAGGTTAGAACAAACTGCAATATTATTAATACTGTAACAAGTGATCAGCAAACAAGTACATCTTCTAACAGAGCTCCCACTCAGGTTAATTATGACTGCAAGCCGGCCAGCTCTTAAAGAGACAGTACACAGAGGCTATACAGGCACTCTCTAGCAATACATTTAAACTTCTAAAATGCAGAACACCAGCCTGGCAGTGAGCATTTAGGCAAGCTCAAGGAAGACTTTTTGGGAACCCCCATTTGTAGGGGGTTACAAATGCACCTGGGAAACAAAAACCAAGGGGAAGAGTACACAATGGGGGGTGAGATACTGACAAGAGTGGGCAGGTGTAACCCCCCTGCAAATGGGGGTTCCCAAAAGACTTCCAGGAGCTTGCTTGAATGCTCCAAGCCTGAATGGTGTTTGGCATTTAAGCCAGTTATCAGTGAGTGTTTTTAGAGCCTCTGGTACTGTCTCTTTAAGAGCTGTCTGCATGCAGACATAATTAGTTTGTATGGGGGGACTGTGTGCTTCTCTGTTTGAGTACCACTGAGCTGCTGCCAATTCACTCCATTTTGCAGTCACTAGGGTGCAAAGGAACCTATCTGAAAGATGTAACTGTTTGCCAGAAATCATTTAGAGTAATAATAAAATTACAGTTTGTCTAACACTGCTTTCTTTGCAGTCAGAACTGTGTCTGCCTAGTTCCCCATTCTGGTTTTGAACTGCTGAACTGGACCAATAGTGGGGTAGGCTAGCTCTAAATGGTGCCTTGGATGAATCAGAACTTGGACTCATAATCTGAGCCAGCCAAGAGGATTGTATGGCAGTGACTCTGGGAGATGTAGTTTAGACTTGGAGCCTTTTGGACCAACAGGAGCAGTCTATTGTGAGTGACAGCCAATCCAGTCAGAACTGGGAGGAACTCAAAGGAAGTGCCGGTTTTGTCTGTTGGAGTTTCAGTTTTAGCTCTGGCAGTGAAGAAGGAAGGAGCCTTGTGCTTTTTCAGTGTGCAGTTTTAGTCGAGAAACGTGTAAGGCCCAGAGTTCCAGTCTGCAGCTTGTGTAACTGCTTGTTAGACTGAATCAGTCCTGTGAAGAGAATCAAAGGATATCTGAAGAGTAGAAACCAGGCTCACCCTGTAGAAGACTGGAGAAATTGCTGAATTGCACTCGGTCTGTCAGGAACTGAATCTGCTGTGTGTTCTCCAGGGTATGTGCAGTAATTGTGATCGGGATAGAGAAGCAGCCTGCCTGGTATAGTACTTTCTGTTTACCATATAAATGTGTGAAGAGGCTTGTGTACCTCAAGTGAATCCTGCTGCCATTAAAGGACTTTTGCCTGTTGCAGTTTGCCATATAAATGTGTGGGGAGTCCGTGGAGCTCAAGAGTAGCCCTGCTGACATTGAAGGACCCTATCTTGTTTGGAGGTCATGAGTACTAATTCAGGGTCGCTCCTGTTGAATTGCCACATTGAATCAAATGGAATCACTGTACTGCTGACTGTTTAAACTAATTTTTCTTTTCTCTGTGGGAAAGGGCCCCTACCAGCTGCCACGGTTTGGATAGCCACTAGGGCTTGGGTACCCAGGGACAGTAACTGGTAGGGATAGGCCTGTGCACAGAGCCATAGGTAGATGAGTAAAGTGATAAGCTAATTAACCTGATTTCCCGTCTTTGTTATATTTCCCTAAATAAATCAGAGCTGCTTGTTTCAGCAAAGTTATACTGCCTGAGTGTATTTGTCTATGTTAAAGTATTGTACTGTGATTGTTGCACTGTATCTTATTTTACAGGAGGTCCCAGTGCCTGAACCAGCCCTGGGGGTAAGTGTATACTGTGAAGGTAATTCTGACATATTGTGTGGGCCACTAGTGGGAAGAAAGGGGGGTTGCAGTGTCCCAGAGGGCTGTGACCAAGTAAGTTTAACTATTGCAAACCCTGACCTCTGGGTGGAGGCACCCGCCATTGGATCCAGGCCCCTCAACCTGTTAGTGGCAAATCAGGCAGGGGTAGTAGCCCCTGGGATAGTGCCATCTAGGGGTTACACAAGCAATATGAGAAGGCAGTAGGGAGGGCTGGTGGGATACTGGGATGCATAGGGAGAGGCATCATCAGTAGAAAACAGGAAGTTGTTATCCCTCTGTACAGACAGTTGGTGAGACCCCATCTGGAGTACTGCTTGCAGTTCTGGAGACCCCATCTCTTCAAAGACATAGACAGGGTGGAGGCTGTCCAGAAGAGGGCAACCAAAATGGTGTAGGGTCTGCACCAGAAGACATACGAACAGCGACTAAAGGAGCTTAATATGTATACTCTCGAGGAAAGGAGGGAGAGGGGGGACATGATAGAAACTTTCAAGTACCTCAAGGGACTCAACAAAGTCCAAGAGGGTAGCATCTTTTGGAAAAAGAGATGTGCAAGAACAAGGGGGCACAATTTGATGATAGAGGAAGATGGCTCAGAGGTAATGTGAGGAAGTATTTTTTCACAGAGAGGGTTGTGGATGCATGTAACAGCCTTCCTGAGGAGGCCGTGGAGTCAATAACAGTGGGGCAATTCAAGAATGCATGGGACAGACATAAGGCAATTCTAGTGGGGGGGGTAGGAGGAAGTAGGCTGTTTAACTGGGATCTGCAGCTTATCCATTAGGTAGGGAAATGGGCAGACTAGGTGGGCCAAGCGGTCCTTATCTGCCATCAAATTCTATGTTTCTGTTTCTATGTTAATGGGCTGCATAGGGAAGGAGACATCAAGCAGAAGGATAGAGGTTGTACTCCCCCTGCTTAAGTCATTGGTTCACCTTCACTTTGAGTAATGTGTGCAGTTCTGCAGCCCTCACTTTAAAGAGGACATCAACAGGGTGGAGACTATGAAGAGGAGGGCAACCATGTTAATGCAAAGGCAGCAGGGGAAGCAATACGATGAAAGGCTGAAGGGCCTCAAAATGTACTCTTTAGAGAATAGTCTCAGAGGGGACATATTGAAACTTTTAGATGCCTCTGAGAGATAAATTGGGTGGACTGTGGGGAGCTTTTAATATTGAACATAAATGTGGTTACATGAAAAAACACAAAGAAGTTTCAAGAGGGAGGTGTGGAAGCATTTCTTCATAGAAAGGGTGCTGGATAAGTAGAACAGGTTCCCTAGGGAGGTGGTGGGAGCAGAGACAGTTATAGGATTCAGTCATGCATGGGACATGTGCATGGGTATCATTAAAAGGAAGAATCATCTGAAGATGGTGAGGGAAACTGGGGGCTACACAGGGTTTCTTGCCACCACATAGGGTAAGTAGGATTAGGGAAAACTAGATGGGCCGTGAGGTCCTTTTCAGCTGAGAAAATCTATATTTCTAAGGTGCAATTTTATATAACAGGATGAGAGTATAGCCTAGAGATTAGATCAATACATTTTAAATGATTTTAGTACATGCAGTAGACCTGAGTTTGATTCCCACAACCTTGACTTGCACACTGTGTGGCCCTGAGCAAGTTACTAAACTTCCCTGTGCTCCCGGGTTACCCTTGTAAATGGGCTTTGTGCCCAGTTGGCCTTACCTGGTTATTACACCCCACAAAAAGTAAATAAAAAGTAATATGAGATCATGTGATGAGTAAAACATCAATAAACAAAGGGCAAATAATAACACTGTGCAATTATATTGGCAACATATTACAAATGGTCCACCTGTGCATCAGACAGAGTGGAATAAATACAGCAAATTTCTCAAGGTACAATATTCTCATAATAGTTGGAACAGTGCAGAGCAAAAAGACAGCCACTGAGGGCTATACGAAACAAAAGGATTTATTTTGAAATCTAGAAATTCAGTATCCCTAACACTACAAGACCAAGTTCGGGATACTGAATTCCGTAAGACCGCAAGGTACTGAAACGTAATGTGAGGGGCTTCTCCTCATGCACCCTGTGCCTCTAGTACCCCCCATAACCAACTCCGAGGGGAAGCGGACCTTGGAATAAAAAAAAAGTTACGGTGGGTGGAATAGTGTGCGGCAAAATTAGTGGTGACCAAGAATAGAACCCAGGTCCACCAGACCATGTTAGCAGAGCTACTACCACATTAGACCTCCACACCACAGGAACAGCTCAGCTAGTGTCTGCATTTTTCACTTTCTTGTTATGCCTGGCTAGGGGTAGGGTAGCAGTTCATCACATCTGCTACCGTACCCCTGTTGGCATTGGTTTTCTCCTGTTGGGTATCTAAATATATTGGGAGACTGAACTCGGTCCCATCAGTTTTGGGATTCTGAGCTTCAGCCTCTTAAATAGATACCACACAAAACAGTGAGCTTTAACTGAATGGTTTGGGTTTCTGCCTTTGGGAATTGGGGTCTCTAGTTTGATTTTCAACAAAGCCTAGAAGGGCATCTATCTAAGCAGAGGAGCCAGGCATAACCATAGTGATAAAGATATGGGACACTTTACCCTTAATAAAAAAATAAATATTTTTTAATTGTGATGTAGTGTATGTCCTTGCTTGACTCTTCTGTTGTTGGCACAATATATGTGTTCTGCTTCAGAACTCTGTGGTTGAAAGGGGACATAAACAATATCATACAACTCTAAAATTGTACTTACAGTACCACCAGAGAGTAGCTCAGAAACACCCACTGAAGTTAGTAAAAGGTCCACATAGATGGAACAATAATAGAATTTGAACCAGTGCTTAAAAACAGCTTCTACTGAGAACAATGGTAGTTTACTCACCTGGTAAAGGTGATTGTGGGGGAATGGCTCTCTGAGGCACTCCACTTACCTGACATCATGGGTTGTGTACACCTGATAGGTTGTCTGATGCACATGTGACTAGTTTTGTGGACGTCCCCTTCTGAGTGTCCCTGGTCAGTTCTAGTCAGTTAGAATTTTTCCAAAGCTGTGTCTGAAATACAAGTAAGAGTAATTTTTTCCCCCCAAGTGTAGTGAAAACCCCAGTTAAGTACTGCTCTATAGACAATGGATGGTTAATGGTAAAAAGAAAAACTGTGTTTTAATGTAAGAAGGAATAGTACATGCTGTAAACTGAATGTTGGAGAATATCAAGTTGTTTGAAATATTAATTGTCACGTAATGCTGTAGGGTGAGGTGGAGTGCCTCGAGAGAGCCATTCCCCACAATCACCTTTACCAGGTGAGTAAACTACCATTGTGGGGGATGGTCTCTGAGGCACTCCACTTTACCTGACATCATGGGTTATTAAAAACAGTGAATGAAGACTAGGTGGGGTTAGGACGTGACAATAGAAGAATGTCTTGTATTTGTTCGCTAAGAGTACAGTAGCAAAGTTCGCCTTTGTGTTGTTGTGGACACATCAAGTCTGTAATGTCTGATGAAAGTGTGTATCGATGACCATGGCTGCGCGCAAATCTCTCTGCAGTGGCCATGTTTCTTTCTGCCCATGAGGTGGCGATGGCTCTAGTGGAGTGAGCCTTGATTGTCTGAGGTATTTGTAGTCTGTTAGCCTTGTAAGCCTCTACTATTGCTCTTTTGAGGTAGCCGCAATTGCAGCTTTGATGCTGCCATGCCTTGTCTCCGCGGCCTTGAGTGATGATGAAAAGTCTGTCCCATTTGGCGATGGGCGAAAGTTCTTGATATGTATGTGGATAGTAATCGGTCATGCCTAGCAGGCGTAAGTTGAGGGTCTGCTTGTATGTATTCTGGTGGCAGCTCTGCTGGAATCTCAATAGTTAGATTAAGATGATATTGTGACACGATTTTGGGTCTGAATAGACGAAATTGGTCTCATAGAGATTCTGTCGGGTAAGAATTGGAGGAAGGAATCTTTGTGGATAGAGCTTGTAATTCCCCAACGCTGCGTGCTGAGGCGATGGCAGTTAGAATACTGTCTTGAGTTGAAGCCAGTGGAATGGGGATGGACTCAATTGGTTCAAATGGAGTGTTTGTCATGGCTGTAAGCACCGAAGGCAGGTCCACGGTGCAACCGTTGGTTTTAGAGGAGACGAAGATTGTTGCTGCTTTTAAGAGCGGATGACATCTTGGTGTGAGCCGCGGTGCTGCCTGGATTTTTCCGGCGGCACCAATGGTCATGACCTGTACCCTGAGGGAGGAGAGGAGAGTCCTAGCTGTAGACCCTCCTGTAAGAAGAGCAGTATGCGCAATGGTGCATTCAGTGGTTCGATCTTATGATGACGGCACCATGTGTTAAAAACACTCCAATGTCATGAGTAGGTGGAGTGTGGAAGGTTGGCGAGAGGAAGCCATGGTCTGAATGGCGGAGGGGTGGTAACCTGCCTTCAGCAGTCTCGCCTTTCAGAACCATGCCGTTAGTTGTAATTGATGCAGGTTCGGTGAGTAATGGGACCTTGTGTGAGGAGGTCCGAATTGTAGAGGTAGTTGCCAAGGATCTGTCAGTGCCATGAGACGAGTGTCGAAACCATGATCGCCGTGGCCAGTGTGGGGTCGGAAGAATGACACGGGCTCTCGGTATTCGTATTTTGCGTAGTACTTGAGGGATGAGGGGAATGGGTGGAAAGATGTATGCCACTTGGAAGTACCAGTTTGCCTTTGCCGATAGGGAGTCGACTCCTATCGCTTTGTGATCTTTGAAGCGTGACCAATATTTTGGGCATTGGTGATTCTTGTGAGAGGCCATGAGGTCTATCTCGATTGGGCCCCATCTGTCGTCTAGTTGTTGGAATATTTTTGGGTCTAGTTTCCACTCGCCCGGATGTATCATCTGGCGACTGAGCCAGTCCGCCGTGACGTTGAGTTTGCCAGCTAGGTGGATGGCGGATATCGATTTGAGGTTCATTTGAGACCAGTTGAGCAGTTTGGAGCATAGAGACATCATGGTCTTGCTCTTTGTGCCGCCTCTTGTTTGTTTATGTAGGAGACAGTGGTCTGGTTGTCTGACCTGATTTGAACATGTTTGTGTTGGACGATATTCGAGAAGTGCAGTAGAGCCTTGAATACTGCCTTCAGTTCTAGGGCATTGATTGAGAGCTTTGAGTCTTTTGCGGACCACTGTCCCTGGGCGTTGAGCGTGCCGAGTACTGCTCCCCATCCGGAGAGGCTGAGGCTTGCATCCGTTTCGATGACAACATCGTGAGAGATGTCCATTGGAACGCCTTGGGATAGTTTGTGTTTGTCTGTCCACCATTTTAGGCTTGATTTTACTCGTGGTGGCAGCTGGGCATGTTTGGAAAGGTTGACTTCGTCTGGCTGTCCTTGTTTTAGTAGGAATAGCATGAGTGGTCTCGCATTCCATCGTGCCCATGGGACGGTGTCTATGGTGGATGACATGAGACCAAGCATGTGAGAGATGTGCCATAGTGTGGTTTGTTTCGCGGATTGCAGTTTGTGAGCTGAGGATATAATCGTTTGTATTCTGGGGTGGGAAGGAAAGACTTTCCCGTTGTTGGTGTTTATCAATGTTCCTAGGTGTTCCAGAGTGTGTGTGGGGGTTAGTTGGCTTTTCTTGATGTTGATAATCCATCCGTGAGATTCTAGGCATTGTATCACCTGTTGTGTTTGCCTTAGTGATTGTTGAAGGGTGTGGGCTCTTATGAGCCAGTCGTCTAGATAAGGAATGATGTGTATCCCTTTTTGGCGGAGGTGTGCTGTGAGTACCACTGAAACTTTTGTGAACACTCGTGGTGCGGATGCTAGGCCGAAGGGGAGCACCTTGTACTGATAGTGTTGACCTAGACTGCAGAATCTTAGAAATTTGAAAGCGTGGGGTGCATTGGAATGTGTAGGTATGCGTCTTTTAAATCTATGGACGTGAGGAAGTCTCCCTGACGTAGGGCTCGTAGAGTGGATTTTGTAGTTTCCATCTTGAATGGAATGTAACGCACTGATTTGTTGACATGTTTTAGATTGAGTACTGGTCTGAAACCTCCTGTCTGTTTTGCAACTAAGAAGAAGCGGGAGTATATTCCAGTACCTTCTTCTTGTTGTGGTACCGGGGCTATGGCATTGTTGCCAGCAATTCTGCAATAGCTGTAGAAATCTCTGTTGTTGTGTATGATTGTTTGGTAATGTTGGATTGAATCATTATGTGGCCTCTTGGAACAGTGGTGAACTGTATTGCGTAGCCTTGGCTTATGATCTCTAGAACCCATTTGTCTGTGGTGGTCTGAGTCCATTGCCGTAGGAATAGAATAGTCTCGCTCCCACTGGTAGGGTTTGCAGAAGTCTGGGTAGACAGTCATGTTTTTCTGTTGTTCTTGGTGAGAGGTAATGGGTCTGCCCTTTGTGTGTTGCCCCTGCCTCTGTAACGGCTGAGGTGGTAGGGAGTAGAGTAGTTTTGTCTGAAGGAGCTCCTCGAAAATGTCACGTGGCTCTTCGCCTGTCACGAAGGCAGAATGTCTGCCTCTGGGCGAGGAGGGAGGTAGGTAGATCGTGGCTGTTCCTGGCCATTAGTCTGCCATCTTCCTTACCCTTGAGGTATTTTTCTAGTGACTGGCCAAAAATCATGTGTCCTGTAAAGGTAGCTTATGAAGTGTAGCCTTGGACTCCTTATCTGCCGTCCAAAGTTTCATCCATAGACCTACGTGATCTATTAGAAATGGCCGAGATCGCATTTATTTTTAGTGAATCGACTGCCATGTCCGCTAGGTACTTGGTTGACAGAATGGCATTTTCTAATAAGGTGGCTGGGTGAGATTTAGCGGGAACGGTTTTTAGTAACTCCTGGAGCCATGTGAGTTGGGCACGAGTAGCATAAATAGCGGTGACCGCTGCTCTGCTACCCAGGCCAGCCAGCTCGGCCATTTTCTTAAGATTTTCTTCGATCTTTCTGTCAATGGAGTCCGTATGCGGACGCTGCTGTGGAAGCACTGCTTTCTTTGTTGAGAGCGGCTATTTGAGGGTCCACCGGGAGTGCACCATAGTGCTAGCTTCTCTGCCTGTAGTGGATACATTTTGTCCCAGGACTTTCTTTCTGGGATTCTGGCTAGTTCTGAGGCTGACCATTCTTTTTGTACAATCTCGTCTATTGCCTCACAAACTGGGAATGCATCTGCTAGTTTCGCTGCAGGTTGCAGCGATGGAAACAGTTTAGATGTAGGGGCTGGTGTAAGTGTATCGAATCCGACGGTTTCCATAATGTTGCGGACCAAGCTCAGAATTTGGTCTGGGAAACACCATTTTGCAGTAAGTGTTTGAGGGCCTTGCTCGGAGGAGGAGTCCTCCTTATCGGAGGAGTCACTGGAGTCTAACTGTGGTTCTGTGAGGGAGTGTTCTGTGCCATGGGAATGTGTGTGTGTGGACTTAGTTGTAGGAATTTGGTTCTGTGAAAGTTCCGTAAGTTTGCGTAGCATGGCTGCAAGTACTTCTTGTTGTGCCTGCATGAGTTTGTTATTGTGCAAGAGTACTGTAGTGGCGTCCATCTGTTGAGTGTTATTGTGGCTAGTGGATGGATGCGATCCGTCATCCTCGGAATCTTGTGTCTCAGTATGAGTGTTGGTGTCCTCGATGCAAGATGTGCATAGGCTGCCTGAGTGTAGGGGTGACAGTGGCACATGACATTGTTTGCAGCTCTTTGTTCTGGGCATGGTCACCTGAGAAGGACAGAAAAAATTTTCATAGTGTGCTGTCCCAGGTGATTTTTTTTTTTTTAATGCATAAATGGCAGTTCTTATGTGTTGCCCTACCTGGTGTTACTGTGCCAGGGTGGAGCAAGGGAGAAGCGCCAGCCTGCAGGAAGTTACTGTAGGAAATAAGGCTGTGCCTTTAAGAAACAGTGGCAGAGCTGCTGGGCACTGAATCTGTGAGGGTAGAGTCAATTTTAACAAAATGATGTACTACAGACAGTGATGGGACTAGTTAGCAGTTTATTCTTTAAGCAGAGGTGTTTATGCAACAACGTTATATCTGCAGTGGCAAGAAAAATGTTGTACAGTAATTTGGGCATGTGTAGCTTGAATTAGGGCGAGTGGGGACTGTGGAAACGTCGCGAGGCTTAATTGAAGTCTCGCGAGTGTTTGGCAGGGTTTGTTTACTATGTAGAGGTATCGCGAGATCCCGAGCGAGATCTCGCGAGAGCGAGCGTGATTATGATGTCGCGGGGCTTCTGGCTGGTCCCGCGAGATTTCTGAGCCAATCGGGAGCAAGATAGGGCAGAGGAGAAGCAGGAAGTGATGGTTCCTGAGAGAGGATGGGGTGTGGAGGGGTCATAAAAAAACATCTTGACACGCCATGATGGAGTAATATGCCTCAGAGAGCAAGCAGATGCAGGTAAAATAAAAAGTTTGCTAGAAGCCTTTTGAGCAGTCAATACATAGGGTGTCTTGAGCTGCAGAGAAGCAGGAGCTGAAGAGCACTGTATAGCACTGTATGGGAGGCAGTTTGAATTGTGTTAAATGAGTCTGATACTGCTGTATAGGAGAGTCAGAGCTCAACAGTTGAAGTAGTAGCAGTTAGTGTCTGAGACCGCTATGCAGGGGCACACAGAGCACTAAATAAGCATAATTAAAAGGCATTGGACTGTGTCTGTGACCGCTGAGCAGGGGAACAGAGCACAAAGTAGAGTTAATAGCCATTGTAATGTGTCTGAGACCGCTATGCAGGGGAACACAGAGCACTACAACAAAATGACTAGCCACTGAGATGAGCTGGGCAGCTAGGAGAGGAATTAGATCCAGTCGTAACAATAATGAGATATAAGAGTAAACATGCATATTAATTTGTACTGTCTTGTCATGACTGAGTTTAAAACTGTGTAAAAAGAATAAACAACCCCGTCGAGTAGCAAAGCGCTCAAAGTCTATTCTGTCTACAGACTAGAAAGCAGTACATAAGAAGTAAAGGCTGATTGCCTACCTTGTAGTTGTTTCGTTTGGTTTCTGAAGCTTTGGAGCTCTGGAAAGTGCGACAACCTATGTTAGATGCACAATGTTAACTGACTAGAACTGACCAGGGACACTCAGAAGGGGACGTCCACAAAACTAGTCACATGTGCATCAGACAACCTATCAGGTGTACACAACCCATGATGTCAGGTAAGTGGAGTGCCTCAGAGACCATCCCCCACAATGATTAACTGTACATGTTTAGTCCAGTTCTTCTTGAAAGTTGTAAAAGGCCAAATCAACTGAACTGAAAACATGCCGCCTTTTGTTCTGTAGGGTATTATGTGTTTGAATATGTAAAAAACAGTTTGCAAGGGTTTTTCTTTTGTATAATTGCAGTTTGGGTAAATATTATACCTTTCAATTCAGATGCTTTGTAGTATTCTCCTTCTTCGTCTTCTTCTTCTTCTTCTTCAATATCCCCATTTTGTAAAGGTACTGTATCATGGTATGTATCCTGAATGGAATACTGTTTCTTTCTCTGTACCACTACAGGGTCCGTATCAAATTTTATAATTGGCTCATCTGATGTTTCACACAGTTTAAGGAACACCATCTCCAGTGTCTGAAATTATAAACAACAATACTTAATTATGGTGTGTGTGTGTGTGTGTGTAGTTGTCTGGAGTATACATGTAAGCAATAACACATGACAGTATACAACTATTACAGTACAGCCGCACACAGCCATTGTCCCAGATATTCAAAAGGGTTGTGCATGGCGCAACAGTGTTGCGCCATCGCAACCCCAAGCTCCTGGCGCGATATTCAAGTAGGAATTGTGCCTGGAACAGTCCGATGCGCTGAGGCGCATCAGTAATGTATCTTGGCGCAGGTGGGGGAGTGCCCATGCATACTCTGCATCATCCGATATTCAGCCCAGGATGTGCTGAGTCCTCATCATGCTAACCCCTACGCACCGCTAAAAGTTGATCCAAAAAAAAGGAACAATGTCTGGCCACCCACTGGTGAGCTGCCATATTGCAGGGTGCAACACGGCAGCTGCCACCTGTGGCTGGCCACCCGAGCACCAGCTGCACCTGGCGGCGCTGCCCCCATGCCCGATCGTGAGCATATATACAAATATGATCATCCAATATCCCTGGTGGTCCAGTGGACCGCTGTCAGCCCGATCACGGGCATTTGTAAATTAAAACTACGTCCAGTATCCCTGGTGGTCCAGTGGACCGCTGTCAGCCCAATTGCGGGCTTAAGTATGGTAAAATAAAGTCCAATATACCTGGTGGTCCAGTGGACTGCTGTCAGCCCGATCGCAGGCATTTGTAAAATAAAACTACGTCCAATATCCCTGGTGGTCCAGTGGACCGCTGCCAGCCCGATCGCGGGCTTAAGTATGGTAAAATAAAGTCCAATATCCCTGGTGGTCCAGTGGACCCCTCACAGCCTGATCACGGGCTTAGGTGTAAATAAATAAATTCCAACATCCCTGGTGGTCCAGTGGACCACTGTCAATGTCATTGGGCATCTGTATAATAAAACTATGGCTAATATCCCTGGTGGTCCAGGGACCCCTTCCTCCCCCCACTGGGCCCCACGCCCGCTCCTCCCCGGTCAGCGGAGGGCAGCAGCACCACCTGTCTGCCGCCCCGCTGCCCACCGACTGACACTGTAGGTAGGGCTGTATCCCATTAGTCCCCAGCGTGAGCCAATGGGTGTGCAGCCCCTACCGTACTACACATTACAGATATGTGAATGGATCCATTCACATGGATTACGGTAGGGGCTGCATTGCCATCTGACTCTGTGGACCAATGGGTGTACAGCCCTACCTACGGTGTCAGTCAGCGGGTGGTGGGGCAGCAGGTGGGTGGGGAGGGGGCTCCTGGACCACCAGGGATACTGGACGTAGTTTTATTATACTGATGCCCGTGATCAGGCTGACAGCGGTCCACTGGACCACCAGGAATGTTAGAATTTATTTATTTACACCTAAGCCCACGATTGGGCTGCAAGTGGTCCACTGGACCACCAGGGATATTGGACTTTATTATTTACACCTAAGCCTGCGATTGGGCTGCGAGCAGTCCACTGGACCACCAGGGATATAGGACTTGATATTTTACATACGAATGCCAGCGATCGGGCTGTGAGCGGTCCACTGGACTACCAGGGATATAGGTATTTGTTTAATTTTATAAATGCCCGCGATCGGGCTGACAGTGGTCCACTGGACCACCAGGGATATAGGACTTTATTTAATTTACAAATGCCTGGGCTGACAGCAGTCCACTGGACCACCAGGGATATTTGATTTATTTTATTTATACTCAAGCCCTCGATCGGGCTGACAGCGGTTCACTGGACCACCAGGGATATAGGTGTTATTTTATTTAACAAATGCCCGCGATAGGGCTGACAGCGGTCCACTGGACCACCAGGGATATTGGATTCATTTTATTTATACTCATGCCCGCAATCGGGCTGTGGGGCACATTGCCACGCTGTGCAGGGGGCGTCAGTCCCAGACGGCTGCTGCCTGGCAGGGCGTCAGGCGCAAGTCGCCAGGGATCGGCACACCTGCATGCAAATGGGGCCATAATGACATGCAAATGGCCCCATTTGCGCCTTGCATACATTATGGCCCCATTTGCATTTGAACTTTTGAATATCATGGTTGCTGTGCATAGCGTAACGGAACTTGCGCTAGCGCATTCCCCTGCTCCACTCTGGCCATTTACGCTGGCGCAGTGCCACTGTGCCATGTGCACTGCGGGTGGCCAGGGTGCGATATTCAATGCTGCTGTGCAATGGCGCAGCTCCATTGAATATTGCCAAGTCAACGCCCTTGCGCAGCCAAGTTGCGCTGCGCCCAGACTTGCGCCACAGCCTGGCGCAGTTTGAATATCTGGGCCATTGAGTGTGTTATCATGTGTTATTGTGCCTATAAAATAGGCCAGAAAGTCAATCAAAATGCAAACAAACAGTCAGTTGTAACTGACAAGTGTGGTTATACTCTAATAATGACGCTGTCATGAGATTAGATTCCATCAGTTATAAAACATGATTTCTTTTAAACATTTAATAAATTGCATTAGCATTGGTTATACATGGTCATTTACAAAGGCATATGGAGGCACTGTTGAAGTTAATGGAGTCACTGCTGAGGGAAAGAATTGTGGGATATCTTGAATCCAATAGGTTACAAGACCCAAGGCAACATGGATTCACGGGGTGGGGGTGGGGATCATGTCATGTCAAATGAATCTGCTCGATTTCTTTGACTGAGTGTCCAAGGAATTATATTAGGGTGTAGCAGTGGACATGGTCTACCTAGATTTCAAGAAGGCTTTTGACACTGTTCCACACAGGAGGCAATAAGCAAGCTGGGTAGCTTAGGAGTGGGTCCAAAGGTAGTAAACTGGGTAAGACATTTGTTAGAGGAAAAGCGTCAGACGGTGATGGTAAATGTAGTTCGCTCAGAGGAAGGAAGGGTGACCAGTGGGGTACTTCAGGGATCAGTGCTGGGACCAATCCTCTTTAATGTCTTTATAAGCGATATTGCAGAGGAGCTGGAAGTGAAGGTCTGCCTCTTTTCGGATGACATCAAAATGTGCAATATGGTGGACACTCCGGGGGTGGGTGGGGGTGGAAAGGATGAGCAGAGTAGAGAAAACGCGAGGACTGGCCAAGGGTATGGCAGTTGGGTTTCTATAGGAAAAAGTGCAAAGTAATGCACTTAGGGCAAAAAAACCCAGAGCAGAGTACAAAATGGGTGGAGTGGTACTGATGATCACCAAGCAGGAAGAGATCTAAGGGGGATCGTATTTGATGATCTAAAGGTAGATAGGGAGTGTGATAAGGCGGTTGGGAGGGATAGTGGGATTGTGGGGTGCATAGGGAGGGATATCACCAGCAAAAAGAGGAAGGTAGTATTATCTCTGTATACAGCACTAATAAGACCCCACCTAGAGCACTGTGTCCAGTTCTGGAGACCACATCTCTGGAAGGACATAAACACAGTGGAGGTAACTTAGAATTGGGCAACTAAAATGGTGCAGGGTCTGCAACAGAAGCTCTATGAAGAGAGATGTAAGGACCTAAACATGTACACCCTGGAAGAGAAGAGAGGAGATTGGGGGGGGGGGGGCATGATACAAACCTTTAAATACCTCCAAAGGGGTAAATAAAGTACAGGAGGGAAGTATTTAAAAAAAAAACAGGTGCTGAAGGACATGGGGCAGATTCAGCAGAGATCCAACAAATGTAAGAAATGAAATCAGTTTTTAAAGCTTTTCTGAGATACCTACTTGCCATTCTGTTACACTTATCAGTAACATATAAACTTTGTGATGTAGCATGGTGTAGCACACTGTGGTGCCAACTACATCTCAACTCCATTAATGATGGGGCCACTCAGGTTCCTATGTTTACTGGTTAGGAACTCTAAGTTGCCATGGGGAAAAAGTAAGGAATTTGATTTTATATAGTGCTTTTTAATTTTTATTCTTTGGTCGCTAGGTATGGCCCATAGGCTGAGATCTGTTTCCGGGGCGACCAGGAGCACTGGGGATTAAGTGACTTGCTAAGGGTCACACAGCATGCACATGGGAGGCTATGCCAGCCTTATATTTCATACACATTCTATCCTAAAGAACTTTTGCAATCCATGAAAAGCTGGGAGAAGTCGCTAAGCATGTGCAGAAAAGTTAAGGAAAGCTCAGGGGCTTCGGTACAGGGAAAGGGATAGACTAATACTGTATGCTCAGTTTAGTTTATTACATACAATTTCAAGGCAAGAAAATCTTGGTTACCTATGAGGGCGGAGAATGGCACCTACTTCTCGTTGTGGCACAAGAGAAGAAGTCTGCATTGCTTGGCAAGAACTGGCTGCAGAAAATAAAACTCAACTAGCAACACATTTTCTTATTGCACATGGTGGCAGAGGTGCCACAGAAGGCGATCAAACGGCTGCAAGGCACGCATATCCCCATATTCCTGGATGGGTACAGCACCATTTGTGACTTCAAGGTAAGGATCCAAGTTTCAGAAGGTGCCACTCTCACCTTCCACAAACCTTAACCTGTGCCCTGTGCATTGAATGAGGCAGTTGAACAACAGCTGGATAGGCTGAAAATGTGGTATTGCTTTCCAAGTAGAGCGAAGTGATTGGGCTGCCTGAATCATCATAGTCCTGAAGCCGAACAAGGCCATGCAGCTGTGCAGTGACCACAAAATCACAGTAACATGGTGTGTGGATTTAGACCCCTATCCCTTACCTAACATAGAGGACCTATGTGACACACTGGTGGGTGATAAAATCTTCAGTCAAATGGACCTCTTGTTTGATTACCAGCAGCTGGAACTCAACCCTGACTCAAAACCATTTCTAACCATCAGCACACACTAAGGACTATACCAGTACAACTGCTTGGTCTATGGGGTGTCAACGGCACCAGCCATTTTCCAAAACATACCATGGACCAGATTTTACAAGGCCTCAACTGGGCATCTTCTTCATGGATGATATTCAAGATGCTCTACCCACAATGGAAGACCACTTGTAAATCCTTGATCAGGTCATGTCATGTCCAGGCTGCCAAATTACAGTATGGAGTGTGAGTCAAAAGCGAGAATTGTAAATTCCTACAGGACTCTGGAGTACCTGGGATACTGAATCAATGCCCAGGGTCAATATCCTTCAGAGGAAAAAGTAACTGCCATTATTATCGTGCCCACACCAAGCAAGATTACAGAACTTCACATCTGCAGATAGTCTGCAGGAGGATCTACAGCTAAGACACAAGACCAGGTAGGATAAATAAAACACAGTATTTCGTACACATATTCTAAAATAAGTAGGGTAAATAATTACAGGTAGTGGGGTAAATAACTACAGGTAATGGGGTAGCAACAAGGAAAAAATAAGCAAGACTCAGATACAGGTAGCTACTAGTAGAAGGGAAAGCAGGAGGCACCCTATCTAGGGTAAAGTAATAAATCAATTTCAGGAAAGGAAAGGAAGGGAAGAGGTAAGAAGGAAAGTGGCAGAGAAAGGAGGCACTAGAATACTGGGGAAAGCTTAAATGACAAAAATACTGGTAGAAGTTAAATTAGGAAACACCCCATCTAGGGTAGGGTAACAAATCCATTTCAAGTAAGGAAAGGAAGGGAAAGATGGTAAACAAGCATAAAAAAGAGGCAGGAGGGGAAGGGAAGGTTCAATAGAAAGAAAAAAGGGTTGAACAAGTAAATAACATGGGAGTAGTTAGTCGGAACAGGTGTGGAGCTGCAGTCTTTAGAAACGCCTTCTGGAGAATGAGGCGTCGCCCCATTTGCACTCACTTCTCTGGGTTAAGAGCAGAGGTTGCAGGACTGCAGGCCAAACGGGAAAGGGTACCAAGAACCTTTTGACCCCCCTAGGGGCCACCAAGGCTGCCACTGCTACCCTAGAGGATGCCTACGCAGAAGCAGAATAGCTGAACCTTGGTGGGTTCCGGGAAGGTGAGGGTGGTGCATATGGTACACACTCCTCAGCCTGTGCCACTGCAAAATTTCTTTGCTGTACTGGTGGGATGGGATGGCCAGCAGGAGGCACCCAAAGCAGTGACAAGGAAGGATGTGGGGGTCCTCAGAAAGGGAGTCCCAAAGGCAGAAGGAAGAGGCCACCAGACGAGGAGGAAGAAGAAGCAGCTGCTGGTGAGGGACTTTATCATTAGGGGATAGACTTGGGATACCTTCCTGGTGCTTTGACTTGGAGGGATGGAGAGCAGATGTAGAGGATCGCTAGGGTGGTGGGTCACGGGAGCAAGCAAGATGTCCACCTGGGGACAAATTAACTGAAAAGGGATGGGGTAGGGGCAGTAAGGGTAATTTCAGAGAGCTGTGGAGCAGCCTTACGCAAGTAGCATGCGTGGTGGCATTCGCCGAGATGTTACCTGTGTAGCACTAAGGGAAAGACAGGACATTTCACACTAGAACTTTCAACAATTGGTTGAATGCATGGTGCAGGAAAGAGGGCTCCAGCTACATTGGGGACTGTGGTCAGTCTGGGAGGATATGGGTGTCTAAAGGGGTGATGGCCTGCATCCTTCCAGGAGGGGGACCACAGTCCTTAGTGGGAGGATTAAGTGTTACTTGGATGAACACTTAAACTAGCCGGGGAAGGAGGCTATATTACCAAGTGAGGCAAAATTCCCCTCCCCCCCATCTGCATGATAAAGCAACATGGAGGGAGGGCATGAGGGGAGAAAGATCTCCCAGGGCAGACGCACAAGAAGAATGGGGTGAAAACAAGGCAGAGGACAAGGGGGTATAAATCAAGAATGCAAGAAGAGAGAAGTAAAACAGAGGAGTACAAGAGACAAGAAATGAAGAGGGTAACAATGAAAGAGGGGATCAGGGACAGCTTCAGGAAGCAGTACAGGCAGAAGGGGGAAGAGGGAGTGCAGGCAAGGAGCATGGTATGGAAAGCCATGTGAGCCAAAGCAAAGAGTCTGGGAAATAAAATTCCAGACCTGAAGGCCATCATAGAGGAGCCTAGAATAGATTTGGCGACCATAACTGAGTCATGGTGCACTGACAATTACGATGTGGACATGGTCATACCAGGCCACTCTGTTCAGAAGAGATAGTGAGGGGAAAAGGGGTTGTTCTATATGTCTGGGAAGGAATCAAGGCTATGGAAATAGAGGGGCATCTGAAGGAAAAGGAAGAACTGGAGGTGGTGTGGGTCATCCTGGACACAGGGGATGGGGCCACTATCTGTACAGGGGTTGTATACAGACCTCAAGCATAGAGAGAGGAGTTGGATAAAGCATTAGGGGAATCCATCATCAGGATGGCAGATAAGCGTTAGGTGCTGCTAGTTGGGGACTTCAATCTGCCAGATGTGGATTGGAGCCTTCCAAATGCAGATTTGGCAAAGGAGAAGGGTTATCCTTGATTCCCTTCAGGGGGTGTTTCTCAGGCAGCTAGTCAGCTAACCCAAGGGGAATGGGGCAGTGCTGTACCTGGAACTTACAAACAGGGGCAGCATTGCAGATGTCATAATGGGCAGTCCCCTAGATACCAGGGGTCACTATACAGTGTGGTTCAACATTAAGATGGGAGCAGAGGCAAACCACAAGATGATGAGGGTCCTGGACCTTAGGAGGGCAGATTTTAAAGGAATGGGAGACAGATTCATAAACTACCCAGTAGGGGGAAGCATTACCAGGAAGGGGAAGAGAAACAGTGAGGAAAAATAAAGGAGGGCATAATTAAGGCAATCAGCCTCTGTATGAAGTAAGTGAGCAAAAGCAAAAGGAAAACAAGCATTTGTCAATGCCGAATTTTGGCTTGTTGGCATTGGCATTGGTAGTGCAAGAGTTAGAGAGATACATAATAGGAATGGCAGTGAAGTGTTGAACTAATGCCAACTCCCACCCCCCACCCCTGCAGAGACTGAAAGGCATTGGGGGTGTGCCTTTGGGTCATCGGCCATAATGCTTAAGCCATTCCACCTCACCCCACCCTACAGACAGTAACAGGTGTTGCAGTGTACCTTGGGGTCTTCGGCCCATACGCTCATGCCATTCCATAAAGAAATAAGCTGAGATGGGTGCAGTATAGGAGAATGGGGTGAACGTTAGGGCTGAAGACCCCAAGACACACCTCGATGTCTGTCAGTGGCTGCAGGGTGGAGGTGGAATGCTGTGGGCATTACGGCCGACGAACTCAAGTCACACCCCCAACACCTGTCAGTTTCTACAGGGTGGGGTGTTACAGTTGGAAACCCTAACACCCCTGGTGTTTGTTGGTATTTTTGCTCCAGATTTTCAACATGGGCTTTTTAAGACCCCCCCTTATGAACAAGTGGCACTATCATTTCATTACTCAATCCCAAAAGGTGATTTCACGCAGTGACTGTGCAATTCGGTGCCACAGGTGTGAAAACACATTTTGGGCAGGATGTGAAAAATGACAGCTGGTACTGTTCATGAGGAGGTGTGAAAAAAATGACAATGTTGAAAATCTGAGTGAAATATGAAAATTGCGGTTACGAGCATGCGAGAAATCAGTAAACGCATGCCCCTAACGCAGAATCAATTGTTGGAATATTTTCACCAAATTTTCAACATGGGCATTTTTCAGCATCCCCTCATGGACAGTAGCACTATGATTTTGTTAATCTGTCCAGAAAGTTTATTTCCCACAAAGACTGAGCCATTCTGTGCAGCAGGTGCGAAAACATGTTTCAGGCAGGATGTGAACAATGACAGCTGTACTGTTCATAAGGAGGTGTGAAATAATGGCAATGTTGGCCATCTGGAGTGAAAATACTTAAAATTGTAGAAGTTACGAGCATGTGTAGGAACTGTGCAATGCACCCTCATAATGCAGTCATTTTTTTTTTTCACCAAATTTGCAACATGGGCTTTTTGGGACTCCACCTCATGAACAGTGGCACTGTCATTTCATTAACTGGTCCCAAAAGGTGATTCTGCACAGTGACCGCGAAATCGCCTTTCATGACTGAGCAACGATATGACAGTGACATGTTCATGAGGTGGGGTCCCAAGCACCCCATGTTTAAAATTTGGGGCCAAAATTCCTAAAAATGGCTGATATCAGCATAAGTTGAAACTCCCATTGACAGCTATTATACACACTTACCTTTGATTCAGTTTGTCTGTAGGCTTTGAAGAGTTCAGACGTGTCCCACTCCACAGAAGACTGCTGCCTCGACCTCTGGAGGTAAGTATGGGGTAATGGGGTGCGGGAGGTGGGTGCTCAGTGGAGGGTGGGGATGGGGAGGGGCAGTGGGGAGACTACGAGGGACCATTTTCTTTTGCAGATTAAAAAAATGCTGGGGGTTTTTAATTTGCATGTTAAAAAAAAACACCTTTGGGCACACTGATGTGGGCTCCCAGTGTGCTGCCATGAGTTTGGGATGATCGCCGGGATTGGGCACTCTGGCCTGCAAAGAAAGTGAGCTTTGGGAGTAAGGGGAAACATGATGCTGATGGGGATATGGCACCCCATTAGAAAAAGACGTGAGCTGGAGGGGGCATCCGACACCAGGAGTGGGCAGCCTGGTGTCGGAAAAATAAATACATAAAAAAATGATCTGGGCACACTGGGGTGGGCTCCCAGTGTACCACAACGTGGGGGGGGTGGGGAATACATGCCGACTTGGAGATTGGGCACCACGATGTCGGCTTTCTGGGGAGTGTGTGGCAGGTGGCAGGAGCCGCCAATGTGGAAAGCCGTACAGGGGCTGATTTATTTATTGAAATGTTTCACCAGGAAAGGCACAGTGAAGATACAAGTTGCTCTCATAGAGCAAGGTCCGGGGGACAGAGTGCTTGGCGTGTGGCAGGAGCCAAAGAGGTTGCGAGGGAGGGAGGGAGGTGCCGCTGCAATGACGAAACTGTCCGTGATTGCAGCGGCAGATTCGTTTCAACTCCTTGGCTCTCTTTGAAGCTGCTGTCATTGCCAGCATGCTTACTGATTGGCTGTTGAGGGACACACCCATTTGCCACAACACTGACACACCTCTAAAATGTGCTACTACCACAAGATGTGCACAAGCCAACATAAAAGGACAGTTATAGTACTCTAGGGAAATGGCCATGATGGTGAAGGTAAAAAGGGTGGCATTCAGGAGGTGCAAAGAAATGCAGAGGGAACAAAACAGGGAGGTGCACCAAGTAAAACAGAGGAAAGAAGGTAAGGCAGTGAGGGAACTAAATGCATAGACTGAGGAAATTATAGCCAGGGGGTAGCTAACGGGGAATAAGACTTTCTTTAGATAACTAAATGAGATGAAGAAAACAAGTGTAGGGATAATGAGAATAAGGAGGACAACAGAGGAAGACTATGCAGAAGAGGATCAAGAAAAAGCAGACATCTTGAACAGGTACTTTTGCTCAGTCTTTACAGTGGAGGAAGGGGGTGGAACAGTTTGAGGGGAGGTGGTCACAATCCCATTTTCAGATGAAAGAGTCCTGAAGAGAGTTGCAGTTTTGAAAGTGGACAAGGCACCCAAGGGTATTGAAGGAACTCAGAAAGGTGCTTGCTGCACCACTGATGGCCTCATTTAACAGCTTACTAGAAACAGGCATGGTTCCAGAGCACTGGAGGAGAGCAGAAATTGTCCCACTCCTTAAGAGCCGCAGCAGGGAGAAGGCTAGCAACTCTTTCCTAGAGTACTATAATGACATGTACCAGGTGCCAGAAAATACTGGAAGTGATTCAGGTAGGGTTCCTGACCCAGGTTGTCACTGAACCCACCTAAGAGAGGGCAATCCTGGACCTGGTGCTCATGAATGGAGAGCACATACTGGATATAACAGTCAGGGAGCCACTTGGTGGAACTGATCGTTGCTCAGTGTGGTTCAGACTGGACATGGGCAGGGAAAGTGTCACCACTAAAACCAAAATCCTGGACTTTAGAAGGGTGGACTTTGAGAAAATGGTCGAGGTGCTAAAATGGCATCTAGCGACTATTTCTGCAACTATGGCGCTGGACCACAAATGAGCTATTATCAAGGGAGGAGTAGGGGATGCAATAGAGGAGTGTTCTAGGTACAAAAGGAAGAACTCCAAAGTCAAAGCACCAAGTTGGTCAGCTGTGAAGTAGCCCAGGCAGTGAGGAACAAGAGGCTGGCCTATAAGAAATCCAAGAAGACCAAGAAGGAGGTGGACAGAGAAATATACCTAGGACAGGTGAGGGATGCAGGAAGAGCAGTTCAGAGAGCAAAGACTCAGAAGTAACTAACTAGCAGAAGGTATAAAGAGGGGGGGAGAGAGAAGGCTTTCTTCCACTACATCAACGAGAAAACAACAAGAAAGTAGGGATAGTCAGACTAAGACACAGGAAAGGATGGGTGGTGGAGAACAGGGAGAAAGCGGAATTAATTAACAAATACGTCTTCTCTGTCTTCACTAAGGAGAAAGATGGACCGGTGCTGATAGAGGGGAAAAGGCAGCCAGAAGGGGGAAAGGGGACAGATGGGTCAATATATAAGGAAAGAGTGACTGTTAGCTTCGAGTAAAGACAAATAACCAGGCACGGAGAGAGTACACCCCAGGGTGCTGAGGGAATTGGCAGAGAAGCTTGCAGAGCCACTGGCAGACCTATAAAGTTGTTCGTTGGAATCCGGCATGGTACTGCAGGATGGGAGAGTGGCACATGTGGTGCCCTTCCACAAGAGTGGTCCCAGGGATGATCCAGGGAACTACAAACCAGTCAGTCTCACTTCAATAGTGTTTAAGCTTATGGAAACCATAATGAAAGAAAGACTGATGCAACATCTAGAGGAATATAGTCTCCAGGATGCAAGGCAGCATGGTTTTATGGGAGAAAGGTCTTGTCAAATGAATCTGATTGACTTCTTTGACTGGGTAACCAAAAAGGTGGACGGAGGCAAAGCAGTGGACATCCTATACCTGGATTTCAGCAAGGTTTTTGACTGTGTCCCTCACAAGAGGCTGATCAGGAAAATGGCAGACCTTGGAGTAGGAGAGAGGTTGGTTAGATGAGTGGAAAATTGGCTAGGGAATAGATCCCAAAAGGCGAACATTGGAGAGGAGTTATCTAGTACCAGAGAGGTCTGAAGTGGTGTCCTACAGGGCTCGGTGCTAGGGCAAGTGCTGTTTCACATTTTCATTAATGATACTGAGGATGGCATCAAGGGTAAAATGAATCTGTTCACAGACAACACCAAGCTCTGTGGTAGGTGGGAACTTGAAAGGTGGTCAGGGATCTGGCAACTAGGCTTCAACTCCAAGAAGTGCACGGTCATGCACGTTGGAGCCAAAAAAAAAACAGGACAGAGTACTACCTGGGAGGGGTCCAGGTAACTCCCATGGTGGAAGAGAAAGATCTGGGAGTGATGATATCTAGTGACTTAAAGCACTCTGTGCAGGGCAAGAAGGCACTCACTCGAGCAAACAGGATGTTGGGCTGCATAGCGAGGGGAATCAGCAATAGGTGAAAGGAGGTGGTTCTGACGTCGTACAGATCACTGGTGAGGCTGCATCTGGAGTATGCAGTTCAGTTCTGGAGCCGTCACCTTAAAAAAGATATCAACCTAATGGAGACAGTCCAGAGGAGGGCCACTAAGATGACTGTGGGGCAGCAGGTTAGAGCGTATGAGGAGAGATTGGGGGCCCTGAACATGTACTCCTTGGAGGACAGAAGGGAGACATGATAGAGACCTTCAAGTACATGAAAGGAAGCCAGCACGGTGGCGCTGAGGGTTGAGGCGCTGGACACCACACCTTGCGCTACGCTGGCGACTGAGGTTCGGGAGTGAACTTGGGGTGCCAGGGGTCAGCAGGAGAGGGTTGAGGATGAGTACCCTTATGGTGCTCTTCTCCCTAGGGAAGAAGGGGTGGGATGTCCCAGCGTTCCAGTGGCCCCCGGTGGAGACTGGGGGCACTGCAGCAAGCCAAGCATGCACGTAACTAGCGTGGCCGACGCTGGCAGGGTTGCCGTGCGCCAGTGCACTGATGTGCACCACATGGGGGAGGGAGCGGGGGATAGCGCACAGAACAGGGAAAACAACGGCACCATGGACAGGCAACGGCACCTGTTCCTCATGCCCTGCGCCGGGTCAACCCCGACTGACTGTCCAGGTCCTCCACCTTGGGCCCTACCCTGCAGCCAGAGTCTGACTCATAAGAGTGCCCAAAAGGAGGGGGCGACCCACCCTGGGTGGGTTAAACTGGGGGTGCTGGCTGCAGGGGGCGGAGAGGAGGTACAGATCGAGGGGTCTCAGGCAGGCAGGACACGGACTAGGATTCCAGACAGAGGTTCCATGGGGCTGCGACCGGAGGGAAATAAATTTGAGAGAAAAAAAAATACACAAAAGGATTAAACGGTAAATAAGGAAGGTCTGTTCAGGGAAAGCTGCACCAAAACTACAAGGGGCACAGCCTTAAGTTAGAAACATAGCAAAATGATGGCAGAAGGGAACTTTTCGATCCATCTAGTCTGCCCATTTTAGAGTAACTACCCCTCTCCCCTATTTACTGCCGAGTGCTATAATGTCTTTGTATTTATCCTACGCATGTTTGAAACGTCCAACTTTCCTGACCCCTACCACCTCCTGGTGGAGACTGTTCCATGGGTCCACCACTCTCTCCATGAAGAACTTCCTCGCGTAACCCCGTATCTTCCCTCACTCAATTTTCATATCATGCCCTCTGGTTTTTGTGTAACTCTTATCAAGGAACAGGTCTTGTACCTGAGTTTTGTTGAAACCCTTGAGGTATTTGAAGGTCTCTATCATGTCCTCCATGCCTCCTCTGTTTGAGAGAATATTTGTCGAGTTCCCTCAATCTATCTTCATATGGTGTCTCATGCAGCCCATGTATCATTTTAGTTGCCCTGCACTGAACCCTCTCTAATCTATCTATGTCCTTTTTGAGATGTGGTTGCCAGAACTGTGCACAGTACTCCAGGTGCGGCCTCACCAGACATCTGTAGAGTGGGAGCACCACCTCCCTTTTCCTGCTGGAGATTCCCCTACTTATGCAACCCAGCATCCTAGTTGCCCTAAATGCTGCCTTTTCACACAGTTTGCTTGTTTTTAGGTTGTCCATAATAATCACCCTCAGGTGTTTCTCCTGTTTCATGGCCTCCAGTCTTACTCCTCCCATGAAATATTCCTCATCCGGGTTTCCCTTCCCCACGTGCATGACCTTGCACTTTTTCACATTGAAATTCAGTTGCCAGGTCCCAGACCATTGTTCCAGTTTCTTTAGGTCAGACTTCATCCTTTGTACCCCCCCAGGAGTGTCTGCCCTGTTACTGATCTTTGTGTTGTCTGTGAACAGACACACTTTACCCTCTAAACCTTCAGCTATGTCACTAATGAAGATGTTAAATAGGATAGGACCTAATACTGACCCCTGAGGTACCCCACTGGACACCTCCCTTTCCTCCGATAGTGTGCCGTTTACTAGTGCCCTCTGGGTTCTCCCGCTCAGCCAGTTTTGTGCCCCATTTACTACTTTCAGACCCACTCCTGGGTTGGCTAGCTTGTTTAGCAGCCTTCTGTGTGGAACAGAGTCAAATACTTTACTGAAATTTAGATAGATTACGTCCACTGCTCCGCCCTGGTCCACTTTCTTGGACACTGAGTTGAAGAAGCCTATTAAATTTGTTTGGCACAATCTCCGCATCGTAAACCATGTTGTCTAGGATCTTAATGTTGCGCTCTCCTCCAAATAGAAGATAATTCTTTCTTTGAGGAGTGCTTCTATAATCTTGACCACAATCAATGTGAGGCTTACTGGTCTATAGCTACCCGTGACTTCCCTACTCCAACTCTTATGAAGAGGGACCACAGTGGCTTTTCTGCAATCCTCAGGGACAACTCCCTGTTCCAAAGATAGGTTGAAGAGTTCTACCAGGGGTTCTTCCACCTCTTCCCTCAGTTCCCTGAGTATCCTGGGGTATCTTTTGTCAGGCCCTATTGCTTTGTTTACCTTGAGTTTCCCTAGTTCTGCTAGGACTCTTTCCCTTGTGAATGGTCCTGAGTCTACCTCTTTACCAGAGGTGCTGTTTCCCCCTAGCTTGGGTCTGCTACCATCTAGTTCCTTAGTAAAAACTGAGCAAAAGTAGCCATTCAGTAACTCCGCTTTTTCCCTGTTGGAGTAGGAGGGAGGAGGGAGTTTAGGAAGGAGCTTAGGATACACCTCTTTACAGAAGGGGTGGTGACCAAGTGGAACGCATTGCCAGAAGAGGTTATCTCAGCAAGGACAATGGGTAGTTTCAAGAGGGGCTGTGATAGATATAGGGGGAGTATTAAGATCAGGGGAAGGGGAGGAGGATAGGGATGAAATAGTAGGGGATGGGGGGGGGGACATCAGCCTGAACAAGGCTGAAGATCTCTGCACAACGAGCAGACTTGATAGACCAGAAGGCCTAATTCTTCTGGCTACTTCATGTGTTCGTATAGGCCAGTCGTTCTCACATCAGTGGTGAGGAAATTAATGGAAACTCTGTTAAAGGAAAGCTTAGTAGAGTATCTTGAATCCAGCAGGTTACAAGACCAAAGACAGCATTGATTCATTGGGGGGAGGTCACGCCAGATGAATCTAATTGATTTCTTTGGCTGGGTAACCAGGGAAATAGATCAGAGAAGGGCAGTTGACATGGCCTATCAGGACTTTTGCAAGGCCTTCAACACTGTGCCACACAGGAGACTGATAAAGAAACTGAGCAGCCTAGGGGTGGGATCTAAAGTAGTAAATTGGATAAGAAACTGGTTAATGGATAGGGTAAAAGAGGGTGGTGGTTAACGGCACTCACTGTAACGAGGGGGAGAGTGACCAGTGGGGAGCTGCAGGTCTGAGTACTGGGCAGGTCCTCTTCTATGTCTTCATAAGTGACATTGCAGAAGAACTAAAAGGGAAGGTCTGCCTTTTTTCAGATGACACCAAAATCTGCAATAGGCTGGATACTCAGGAGGAGAGAATGTGTAGGGACCTTGGGAAAGTCAAGGAGTGGTCAAGAGCATGGCAGATGGGGTTAATGCCACAAAGTGCAAAATCATGCACCTAGGGCATAGGAACCCAGGAGTTGAGTACAGGATTGTGGGGGGGGGGGCTGGTTCTGCCAGATACTAAACAGGAAAGGAACCTTAGTTCTTAGGGTTACCATATCTGGTGATCTCAAAGTGTCAGAGCAGTGTGACAAAGTAGTGGGTAGGGCCAGTGGGATGCTGGGATGCGTAGGGGAGAGTTATCACCAGCAGGAGGAGGGAGGTGGTGTTACCACTGTATTCCTTACTGGTGAGACCCCACCTGGAGTATTATGCCCAGTTCTGGAGACTGCACCTCAGAAAGGACATAGACAGGATGGAGGCAGTCCAGAGGAGGGCAATTAAAAGGGTGCAAGGGTTGCATCAAAATCCCTATGAGGAGAGATGGAGGGATCTCAACATGTAAACCCTAGAAGAGAGGAGAGCAAAAAGAAACATGATAGAGACCTACAAGTACCTCATGGGGTGAACAAGGTACAAGAGGGGAATCTCTTTCAAAGGAGAAAGAGCACCAGGACAAGAAGGAATGCTATGAAGCTGGAGGGGGAGATAGTATAAGAGGATGTGAGGAAGTACTACGTCACTGAAAGAGTGGTGAATGCCTGGAACAAACTGACAGCAGAAATGGTGGAGCCAGTAGGGGGCTTCAAGCATGCATGGGATAAACATAGGGGAATATTAGTAATTAAGTGGTCCTTTTCTCAAGGCAAATTCTGTGTTTCTAATTTCACTCATTTCTGGGACTGCTGAAGTATTATGGCATGGCAAACCTCTCTGCATTATTTCAACCGCTGCTTAATCTACTACAGAAGGACGCAAGATGGGACTGGTCACCACAATGTGAGGCAGCATTTGAAGCTTTAAGAAACAAATTCTCAACAGCAAGTGGTTAGCACACTATAACCCTCAAAAGCCCATAAGGCTAGCATGTGATGCAGCCCATGTCTTGCCATCAGGAGATGAACAGACAATCATGTTTGCTTCCAGAACCCTGTCTACCAGTGAAAGGACTTATGCACAAATTATAAAGAGAACACTGAGCATCATTTTTAGTGTCAAAAATTTTCATAAATATGTATATGGCTGCAAGTTCACACTCGTTACAGACCACAAGCCCCTCTTGGCCATTCTAGGCCTGAAAGCAGCCATACCAACACTCACCACCCATAGAATGCAGCGCTGGGCCTTAGTCTTGTTGGTCTCTCAGTACAATATAGAATAGTGAAGATCCCAGGACCAAGCTGATGCAGACGCACTGTCTCGCCTGCTATGCAAAACTAAACCAGAGAAAGACGATGATGGAGAAATCTTTCAAATCTCCTACCTCGAGGAGCTACAGTACCTGTAGCCTGCCAAAATGTGGCGGAGGAAAGATGGCAGGATCCAGTCCTCTCTAAAGTTCTGGATCGCACCCTAAACAGATGGCCTCCCTTCTTAAAGGATCCAACCCTTTGACCCTTCTTCAACAAGAGGGATCAGTTATCCATAGAACAAGGCTGTGTTCTGTGGGGCAATAGAGTAATATTCCTCTGAAGTTCCAGAAATGACCGCTGGACAATCTCCATGACAGCCCCAGAATTTCATGGATGAAGGAATTGGCCAGAAGATACCTTTGGTGGCCATGATTAGGTCATGACATTCAATAGCTGGTCAGCTGATATGTATCTTGTGCAGCCTTCTGAAATCATCTTGTCACAGCACCCCTCCTGGCTCCTTCCCTGGTCCTCAGCAACAACACCTTGGGAGTGAATCCACATTGATTAGGCAGAAATTGACAAGCAACATTTTCTCATCGTAACCGATGTCCACTCAAGATGGATTGAAGTGTTCCTACCACAAATGACCACACAGGAGAAAACAATGAACATACTATGACATTTGTTTGCCTCATACGGACTGCCTAAAGAGCTGGTCCTCAGTTCTCATGTTAAGAATTCAAGCTCTTCTTAAAAAGGAAAGGGGTCTGTCACATCCTTTCTCCATCATACATAGAAACACAGAATTAGACAGCAGATAAGGACCACTTGATCCATTCAGTCTGCCCATTTTATTCCCTGCTTATACTGTCACTACAGACCCTACTTGATCTCTGTCTGTCTCCATACCTCCTAGCCTCAAATGGAACAGTGGAAGGGGCAGTACAAACTTTTAAAATAGCCTCAACAAAACAATCCACTCAAGGCACTCACACAACAACTCGATGGCTGACAAACTTTCTTTTTTCATACTGGAACACCCCACATATGGTTACAGAGAGTTCATTAGTGGAATTTTTTTTAGACTTAACCCACAGACTAGACTGTCTGTCTTAAAACCAAACTTATCCCACCAAGTGCACAAGTACCAGCTGCAACAACAGATGGGATGTGACAAGAGTTCCTCACGGACCCCGCATTTTTCATGTAGTGGAGAGGGTGATGGTCTGAGATTTTCAGAGCCAGAAACAACTTTTGGAGTCCAGAGACAGTGCAAGAGACTTGGAGACTTAACCTACGGGCTACATGTAGGTCAATGGACCATACACATTAAAGCACCCCCAAGTATGGGTGCCTATTATTCGGTCCTTGCTCCTCCCTGTTTCCCTTATTTGGCTGTGGTGTTTGTGGCCCGCCTGCAGGTCAAGTGGGACTATGCCTCCTGGCATGGATATTTATGGGAGGTTTTTGGGGGGACCAGCAGGAAGAGAGGTGGTGAGTTCAGGGCCGGGGTGGCCCGTGCCATCTATGCGGGGGGGGGGGGTGTATTAAGTAATCTGGGAACTGGTGCAGGGGTGTAGGCCAGTAGAGAGATGCAGCAGTATCAAGGGACAAGTGAGAGTCAAACTCTGCATTTGCCGCTATGGTGAGATTATGGTCTGTAGTTCCACATCAGAGTGGGCCCCGCCCCAATACTGGGGAGCCATAACCCGGGGAGTACAAGTAGGACCCGCAACATGAACTGTGACACCATGTAGGTCAGCAGTGGGTCCAGATAATAGTATGCTGGGCCCTGCTGTTGGGGCAGTACCATGGTGAGAGCCTGTGTTGCAGGGAGGGTAATGGTGGCAGCCTGCCTTCCCTTTCTGGTGTGGCACTGCAGCAAGACCAGAGGGTTGTGGGTCCCGAAGGTTTTTCCAGGGTCGGTGGCGGTGCATCTCTGGGATCACCAGGGCCTGTGCTTAGTTGCACTGTGATGCTCAGAGCACAGTTCGCATGAAGAGACAAGAAGGCCTGTATGTGAGAGAATAGCCAGTAAATGTGGAAGCTGCAGTGTCTGAGAAAACATGAGCCTGCATTAAATCTGTGCCACTACCATCAAGTGGAAGCTTCATTGGCTTTGAGGACTACCCTTATTTGATCTGCCCAGCTCACTAAGTAATATACTGTGGCCTCATGTCACTGAATCGCAGCTACCTCTGAAGCTATGCTGTTGTGCTCCCACTGCTCCATTGAGTGGAAGTTTTACTGTTTTATAAAGAATTACATTTTTTTATTTTGCTGCATTCCTAGTGAGGATCTAGCATGAAGACTGAACCCAGGTAACTTTTTTTTATCTGAGATTTTAGGACTGCCTTTGGTGTTGCCAGGCCCCCTTCCCTTTTAAACATCAGGTACCCCTAGACACAGGAGGGGGGGCTTACATATGTAACCCCCAGGTGGCACTATCCCAAGGGCTACTACCCCTGCCTGCTTAACCACTAACAGGTTGAGGGGCCCGGATCCAATGGCGGGTGCCTCCACCCAGAGGTCGGGGTTGGAACAGTCAGGAACGACTTGGTCACAGCCCTCTGGGTCACTGCAACCCCCCTTTCCTTCCCCTAGTGGCTAATGAACGTTTTCCACACCACCGTTGCAACACACACTTACCCTCAGGATTAATTGATCAGCTTGGTGCTGATGACCCCTTATAAAAAAAGATGCAGTAACACAATAACCCATGCACAGTATGGTGGTACAAACATGCAGTTCAGACAGTATACTTTGCAAAACAAACTAATCTGATTTATTGAAGGGGGATAACAAGGACGGGGGAAATCTGGTTGATTAGCTTAACACTCTACTACTTCAGAGCACTGTGCAGAGGCCAAATCCCTACAAGTCACTGTCACTGGGTACCCAGGCAATAAGAGGCTAGCCTATTCGGTGCCGCTGGTTGGGGCCCTGAAGATGAAGACAAATGTTCAATACCCAAATTGATAATGTAGAGCCAGCAGGCTCAGTTCATGTGGCCAGTGGAGCAGACAGACCAAACTTGCCCTCAATAGAACATCTGACAGGGAGCTACCCTGATTTTGTACTCACGACTCCTGTGAAAGGATCCCTCTCACACCACTGCAGGACATAGACCTGTGATCCAAACACTTCTCCACACATTTATATGTAGGACAGAGGGGTACCATACCAGGCAGCTGCTTTAATTCCCGATTGCATTCACTGCACGACTCGGGTGACGCAACGCAGCTTCACTTTTCTTGATAGACCGAGCGTGATGAAGCAGATTCTCCAGTCCTCTACAGGGTGAGCCTGGTAGGTAGCTGTCATGTATACAGCCTTCTCTGCCTGCACACCACAGTGGATCTTGTCCAGCTCCTCCGGCAATACTGTCGCCCGACTTCTTAGCCTTCCACATGCGCTTCCAGCACGAAGACTCTACAGCTCAGGAGCCCAGAGCTCCTTCTCTAGTCACAGTCGCGACGGATCTGACTGTCCACACACAAGGCAGAGCATTCCCTTCAGGCGCCAACCGGCCCAATTGGTAGACTCAGCTGTCAATCACTCAGATCTCTCTCCATTGGTGCAAATAGGCGCCAAGGTCCAGAACTTCACTTCCCAGAATTATTAGCTATATCTCCTCATAGTAAACCTTCTCCCAAGAGAGTCCCAATTCTGGTTGGTCCAAACAAACTCCATTTTAACAGCCCTCTCCCCCACTGATTGGGCCCCCTCAGTAGTCCAGATCCAAAATGGAGGGGCAAACTCACAGAGTCCCAGGCTGCAAGAAAGGCAGGTTAGACAAACTTCATTTAATTTAATACCCTAACTAGTTGCAGGCAAACAGTTACACTTTACGGTTAGGCTCCCTCTGCACTTTTAGCGACTGCAGGAATGGAGCGATTTGACAGCAGCTCGGGTGGGACTCAAACGTTAAATACACAGTCCCCCCCCGCACAGACCAACTAAGTCTGCAATCAGACAGCTCTTAAAGAGACAGTATGAGGAGGCTGTACCAGCACTCACAGTGCCATTCTTAACGGCTTAATTGCCGAACGCCAGCAGGCAGGGGAACACCTAGGCAAGTTCCACGGAGGCTCTTTAGGAACCCCCATTTGTAGGGGGGTTACACATACATCTATGTGGACCACCTCCTATTATCACGTGTCTCCTCACCAGAATCAGCAGAAGATCTTTCTCAAGAACAAGAGGATGGTGAGGAGTTCGCTCCTGCCTTGGCTCAAATGCCCTCAATTCCAGCAGTAACTGTTCTCAAGGTACCTGTTGCACCCACAGCTGTTGACTCAGACTGAAGATATCCAACAAGGCAGCACAAGGCACCACAGAGGCTTGATTTGTGATTAAAATATTTGTGGTGCCACTAAACTGTATTGTTATTTGGTAGAACAAGTTCTAACCAAAGGGGCAGAATAATCCCCCGAACTTGTTGGGTTCTAAATAGTCTACTTCAGCCCTGAAGGTAGGATGTAATTGTTTTTACTAGACTAGTTACGCCTAAGGGGGAGAAGTGTAGTAGATGAGGTACTAACCATAAGGAAGTACTTGGCAGCCATGTTACTTGCAGTCCTGTAGTGACCAATTTGTAGTCCTTGTAGTTTCCTGTCATGCTCAGTCCAAAGTCCTTTAACCTTTGGTCTCTGTGTGTAGTGTCTGTGTTCTCAGTTAGAGTAAAGGTGGCCATATGCTAGCAGCTCCCTGTGTCTGTGTCAGTCTGTTCGTTATAGGAAGACTACTACAACAACTTGTGCTCCTCTTTCTCCTTCTCTGCAGATGCAGTTGTTCAGATGGGGAGGGGAGGGGTCAGCTCAATGATGCAGGTCTAAGGTGCCTCTGGGCTGGAATCAAGCTTTCTGCTCTAGAAGTCATCTAGACCTCTGGCTCCTCTCTTCTTCTCCTCCACAGGGCAGATCAGTCTAGGGATTAGGGGCCACACACACACACACACCCCTAGGCTTCTGGATCTCAGTGTGGTATGTTAGCCAGTGCCTAGCAGTAGCACTGATGGGCTGCCTCCCTAAGTGTCTGCAATCTTCCTAATAATCTGCAGTCTTGATGCAAGTTTTCACACAGCAGTACTCACACACAGTCTCAGGCACACTGTCTGAGTCGGACTGGACCACCAGGATACCTTGAAATTTCCTGGTGGCCCCCCTCTGTTGGGTACCTGGCTACCTTCTAAACTCCGAAAATCTTTGGTTTTATCATATATTTTTAATTAAATGGGCCCTGTAAGTAAACATAAAATGCAGACACAGAGTTAGTGTATCATATTGAAGTGGAATAATGATATGAGTGTGTCACCCTGATCCCTCCCCTATTGATTTTCCAGTTGGACCCCTGTATCAGCTTTCCAGGTGGGCCCGCTGTACCCCAGTCCGACCCTGCACACTGTAACTGGCAGCAATAACACACTTACTGGATCAGCATGGCATGCTTTTTGCCTCCTTTCACAGGAAAAACAGGAACAGTCTCTTTCTCCAGCAAGGTGTCATTACACCATCAGCAAACACAGTTCAGTCTCTGTACTTTAGAAGTTGTAGAAACCTTGAAGTCACCTCCTGCTGAATGGCTGTAGGAGCCCCAGGCAGACTTCCTTCAGTGGCTTTGGTTAGCAGCACCAGCTCTCCTTGCATTAAGAGAGCTCACGGCCAACTGCCTAGTCCTGGATCTGCCCTCTGACATTCTCTGGGAAAGGGCAGCAATCCGATTGGCATACAGGACTGGGTCTGCTTTCAGACTTTATCTTTGCAAGGGCAGCAATCTGATTGGTGTAAAGGGCTGTCTATCACCTAAAAATATCTCAAGATGTCAGTAGTCAATATGCCCTTTTAAGTTATAGAGAACCTTTGAGATACATCCATCCGTGGAATGTGCTTTGATATTACATTTGGTGTTTTGCCATGTATTGGGAGATTTATGTTAACTCCTTCTATCCCCACACTGGCAAGCTCATGTCTTAAATTGGTTCTTTTCCAAGCCTCAATGTACAATAGTTAGGCAGGCTGCTACAAGAACAATGCTCCTCCAGTTCCCACACAGGCTGCAGCCCCTGGGCCAGAGAGAACAACAAACAGATACCGCCACACAGTTCGTGATGGCAGAGGGAGTAAAGGTAAGCCCCGCCATTTTTTGTCTGCTTTATCCAATTACTGCATTGGGAGCTGAAGTGGTTCAATCAAATTCTTGAAGTTGTACCAAATTTGTGGGCCACAACTCGAAGCCAAATCGAAGTAGCTACTGCCCCACTGCTCTCACCCTTACTCCAGGTGCTGTCTCATCAGTGCTCCATATAGAGAAAGCTATCATATTCATTTGACATGACCATCTCCTGATGAAACAATGTTGCCTTTTGTTCTGAAATCCTTGCAGCTCTAGGAAATCCACTAAGATGAAACACAGATGCACTGAATGATAATCATGATGACTCATTTTACCCTGTGAATCCAACAACCATTGATGTGACACGAGATGAGTGCTCCTGCTGTCTAGAGATAGGCAAGCTAGGAATTTTTCACCTAGAGCCAGGCCAGAGCTGAGCCAAAGGTCTGGTTTGACTTCTACTAGCCATGTGCTAATGCTTCTAGACATTATTTCACGGGTTTTCTCTATAACACTGGCAGTGTCTCTCAAGATTTCAACAAAAGGAGTCAAAAGTTCCTGTCACTTCACTAACTGCTCAGGCTGACAAAAATGCTTGCTTTGATCATAACTGGCTTGCTTGGCCTTGCCTCTCACTTGCCTATAGAGGTTGAGCTGAGCCAGAGCCAAGCACTAGGCCTGAGCTAGGCCCAAGCCTGCCCTGGCTTTCCTACCTCTACTGCTCTTCTCCAGATGCCTAGACCTAATCTCAGACCTGATCTGGATGATGACAATTTTTGAGTAACATGCTGTGGCCTACCAGCAAAGATATTTATGCTGGAGGATAGTTTTTTTTTTTCCTTCGGGGCGATGGGGAAGCTACAGGTGGGAGAGATGTAATTGTATGTTCGCCAGCCTTCAAAACCGTTTTACTCCTGTCTCTCATTGTAGGTATCACCTAGGTGATAGATTCTGTTGCTATGTGATTCCAGCCCATATCAGGATGATGATGTAGATGATATAAAATGCTAAGGATTAATGATTTTTTATGATGAGGAATTGATGTGGATAGCACTGTTGCATGACACAGAAATAAAGATACCCTGACCAGATCTGGATGATGTTTTTTTTCAAGGAACATGCTGTGTCTTACCGGCAAAGGTAAGTATCAGAACAGAAACAATTTAATTTTTTACTTTGTGGGTAGGAGGTGGTACTGGTGGGGAAAGTACAATTATGTTGTGGTCCGCGGAAGTGTGTCCAACAGCCTGTAACAATTTTGCTCCTGTTTCTGCCATTGCAGGTATGTATCACTTGGGTGATAGATCCCGTTGCTATGTAGTTCCAGTCAGGAACAGGATAACAGATGATGAAATAGATGACTTTACGGAGGACTTGGGATAATGTGATGAGACAGTGATGTGTGTCTGTCTCTCTGTCCCTGTTACAGGGTAGGTAGGTAGGTAGATACAACATTAGTGTTCAACTTAAGTCAGGATACAGTCATTATAAATTACATCAAAGGATACATTAATATGGGACTGCTCGTCCCAAACCAAAATCCTTAAATTCAAGATCCCTGTCCCCTGACCCTCTGTTAGAAACCCAATCCCACCCTCCTCCCCCCAGAACCTACAATTTCATAAATATGAACTCAAAACTCCCATGATGGGTGACCAGCACAACCCGCCCACCTCCACAGCTGGCTGGCATCTAAGCACTCCTTTGTGCTAAAAGAATAAGTAATTCTCACACCCATTATCCTTGCATCACCCTCTGACCACCCTATTCCCCAGCACCCAGTTCCTATTCCAGATGATAAGAAGGTGACTGGCACAAACCCACCCTGCTTCATGACCAGCCACCTTCCACAGTATGAAAGTGCTCCCACACATGCTTGCTCTGCATAATGAAACCAGCTGATTATGTGATCAGCTGGATTCACTAAACAGAGTGAGCAGGCACGGGAGCACTTTCATTCTACAGAGAGCAGCTGGCATGGAGGATGGCAGGTTTCTGACGGTCATCTTCTTGTCATCCTCTTTAGGTGGCCAATTGGCCATTTATTTAAGAAATTGGGTGTAGGGGTGGGGGGTCTGAGGGTACTGCAAGGGTGGGGGGATGGGAGGTTAGTTCTTTTTAGCACAAATGAGCGCTTAGATGGCGGTCAGCCATGGAGGTGGGTAGACTGTGCCGGTCACTGATTATGGGAGTTTTTAATTCATATTTATAAAATTGTGAGTGCTGGAGGGAGGAAGGTTTTGGGCTGGGGAGGAGGGTGGCGGTGGTTTCTTTTTTTTTTTTTTTTCAAGCACAGTACCCAGCTATCCAAATATGAATAACAAATACCCAAATATTTGGAACCCTGAATATGAATACTCACCAGATATTTGAAATAAAGTATTCACACACCCCTAGAATATAGTGGGAGGATCACCTCCTGCTATCTACTGCTTATCTCCCTCTCTATACATCCCAAAATCCTGTCTGCCTTTTCCACAGCTCTTTACAGTGTGCTGTGGATTTCAGGCTCTCTGAAATCATGATCCCTTGGTCCTTTTCCCCCATGGTGCTTTCTAGCACCCCCATGTTGTACTGCACTCTTGGGTTCCTTTTCCCAGTACCCATCACCTTTCATTTTTTGCATTGAAGAATAGCTGCCAGAGCTTTGGGAAACTTTCCAACCTGCCCAGATCTTCCCTGAGAACCCTTATGCAGACCTTTGTGTTATCTACAAAGAGGTAGACCTTGCCCTTAATGCCTTCCTCTATGTTGCAAACAGATCCAGAAGCAAATAGTATGACACATTTTATTGGACTAACATAGATGTTACAAAAAGAAAACAATGTCTAAGTTTTCGGACCAACCAAGTCCTTCTTTGAAAACTTAACTTTACGTTGCAAATGAGCACATTGAATAGGACAAGACCCTGCACCAGTCTCAGTGGTGCACTACTTGTGACCGCCCTTACTTTTGAGAACTATCTATGTATTATGACCCTTTGTGTCCTTCCCTCAGCCAGCTTTCAATCCAATCTGACAATTTTTCATCCATCCCCAAGTTCCTTAGCTTCTTAACCAGCCTTTTGTGGGGTACTGAGTCAAAGGCTTTGCTGAAATAAGTACACAATATCTACTGCTGCCCCATATAATAGGTAAAGCAAGTAAACTTTTATTTGTAGAGCGCCCATTCCTGGGGGCTCAGGGTGCTGTACAAAGTTCAAATAATTCAAAAAGAAAAAGTGAAAGCAAAATAAGACATAATAAATATTACCCAGCTAACAATACCAATTAAAATGATAGATTCAAATCAAATAAATAGTAATAAATATTAATAAAATACATTCTGAGAAACAGCCAGTGAGGCAGGAACTGTTGAATATAACCTGAAGGTCTCCTTGAATAGGTATGATTTCAGATCCCTCTTAAAGGTCTCTGTCAAGGGGGCCTCCCTCAAGAATCTTGGAAGTGAACTCCGCAGACTGAGCCAGCTAACTCAAGGGCCCTGTCCCTCAGATGATTTTAGCCATGCCCTGGGAATCATTTGGAGGCCCACCTCAGAGGAGCAGAGAGGGCAGTGGGTATGATAAGAAGTCAGAAAGTTACATAGATAGTTAAAGCCCAGTCTGTATAGTGTTTATAGGTCAGTAAACTGACCTTGAAGGTAAATCCCCACCTCATTAGCAGTCAGTGCAGATTGCGTAGGATCTGGGACACATGACAGGACCTCAGAAGGCCTGTCAGTAACCTGGCTGCTGTATTCTGCATGAGCTACTGGTGATGCAGGATCCTCCATTCACCCCAAGGTACACAGCATTGCAGCAGTTGAGTCTGGAGATCACAAAGGCATGTACTAGCGAGGGCAAGTCATCAGGCAGGATCAAGGCTTCAAGCCAGGTGATATTGCTGAGGTGGTAGAAGCCACTACAGACAACAGATAACACCTGAGCCTCCAGTATCAATGCATTACCCGGCATGACACCCAGATTATTCACCTTGGCAGAGGCAGTAAGAGGAGAAAAGCCAAGCATAGAGCCAGTCGCTTCTCCTACAATCTCTAAACCCTGTCGACAAGCAAGCTCAATCAGCAACACCTCCAACTTGTCCAGGTTAAACCTCAGCCAGCTAGAGGACATCAAGTCCTGGACCTTGGCCAAGTATGAGTTCAGCTCAGCAACCGCATTCTTTTCCCGGATGCAAATGACAAATACGGCTAGGTGTCATCTGCATAGCAGTGAAACCCCATGCTGTAACGTCTTATGATATCTTCTAGGTGAAGCATGTACACTGCAATCAGCATGAGTGAAAGAACTGAGCCCTGAGGAACTCCACATGACAGGGACGTCAGGTGAGAGGACTCAAACCAGCTGATGATGTTGGCAGCGAGTCTACAGAGCTCCCTAAGATGGTCCAACAACACACTATGGCCCACAGTGTCAAATGGTGAGGAGAGGTCAAGTAGAACAAGAACTGACCAGTCCCCTCTATCTCTCACCCTGAGGAGATGATTTTGCATCCTGAATAATGCTGTCTCTATACTGTGCCTGGACCTAAATCCCAACTCGAGAGGCTCATAGATGTCAAAGGCAGTGAGATGTACCTTGAGCTGCAGAGCCACTAATTTCTTGATAACCTTTCCCAAAAAGGGGATGTTATAGACTGGTCTATACTTCACTAAGCAGTCCGGGTCCAGAGAAGGTTTTTTCAGAAGGGGGTTTCACCAATGCCTCTTTCAAGATGCTAGGAACAGCCCCAGAGTGCGCACGGACAATTCAGCAAACGCTGGATCTACAGACTCCACACAGCCCACAAAGAGACATGTTGGGCTTGGGTCCAGTTCACAACAGGTGGGCTGCAACTTTGAAATCACCTCACTGACCACTTCCTCTGCCACTGGCCTAAACTTGCCTAAACACACTCCAGACAGGAGGAGTGCTTCTACTGATGAACACCTTTCCACTGCGGGGCCATCGGGGCAATCCCAAACCTGATAGAAAATACTCTGTCAGAAAAGAACAGAGCAAACTCTTCACACCTGGTGAATGACACTACTCTAACCAGCTGAAGACAGGCAGGATGAAGCAACCTGCCCACTATCCATAACAGGTGAACTGGTCTTTTCCTCCCTGCAGCAATCTTCCTGGATAGGAATTCTGCCTTCTTACTGTAGATCGCTTTTTTGATACTCACTGTAGTGAGTTCTTAAAGTCAGTATGTCTTCCTCAGTCCTGGACCTCCACCAACAATGCTCCAACCTCTGAATCCTGGTCTTCATCACCTTGAGCTCCCCATCAAACCATGGGGATCTCAAGCGAGAAGACCCGGGTCATGTACGAAGTGGTGTGACAGAGTTGACAGCCAAGGTAACAGCCCTGTTATAAGCCATCACTGCTTCTCCTGTACCTGCACCACAAGCAGCCATCACACCCAAGAGGTCCATCACTGCCTGGAGTCCTGCCGGGGGCAACCGCTTTAAAGGGCGATTGTAGACCATCTCCACAGAGGGTAGACCACTGGGGGATTTGAACAAGAACTTCACCATGCAGTGATCTGACCACGTGTCTGGATCAATCTTGTGGTTATCTACCTCAAACCCCAGTGAGAATACCAATTCCAAGGCATGACCACGTCTGTGGGTCGCAATAGTAACTACTTGTGCAAGGCCCAGTGAATCCATTGTCTGAAGGAAGTCGTGTCTAAACGGCAAGAGTTCATCATTGATTCAAGCATTGAAATCACCCACATCCAATCATCTGGGTGACTCCAACACTCTCTTGGTGAAGTCAGTCACTTCCTGCAGAAATTCTCTCTCATGCCCCAGAGGCTGGTACACCAGAAGGATTCTGCAACCTAAACCTGGATCACTACGTGTGGCCATACATCCAAACAACAAGGTAGACTCCACTGGGTGCACAGAAAAGTTCAGGTCTTGTCTAAAACAGATGGCCACACCCCCACACCTGTGGTCCTTCCTCAGGCAGTGCACCGCATTGAATCTGGCATGGACAGATGCCTCCAAAACTGGGCCGCCATTATCACTCAACCAGGTCTCTGTGATACAAGTCAGATTGACTGAGGAAATCAAATCCACTATAACTGTGGTCTTGTTCCGTCTCGATCTGGCAGTGCAAAGCACCACCCAAAGGGGATGAATAGAGGCTGCTGGCCTAACAACTACCTGCCCACTCGGTCTGGTGGGAGCCGTGAGTATGGAAACCAAACACATCTTGCCTCTCCCTAGGTCTTATTTTACCCCAGGGTGCCTCCTGGTCCTCACCACCCTAATATTGCCCTCTCCATTAGCACTCCCCATACCCTGCCACCTACTATCCTGCCTCCTTATGATGCCTATCTGCTGCACCAGTCACCTAGCTGAAAAAGTTGACTAGACTGGTCTGTCAAGACCTCCCTCATGAAATCATGCTGCCTAGTGTCCTGTAGCCCATTTCCAATCAGGAAGTCCACTAGTTTTTCCTTCAGTATGGAATTCCTCACCTTTGCCACTGTAGACATCAAGCTGATTGGTCTATGGCTCCCTGGCTCATCTTTCTTTTGCTCTAGTGCATAGGGACCATGTCTGCTGTCCTCCCGTGTCTAGAGGTCACCCTAGTGTCCTGTGAGCAGTTGAATATGTCTGCAAGTGACTCTGCTATCACTTCCATGGTCTCCTTGAATATCCTTAAGTGTAAGCCTAAGGTCCCATAGATTTTTCTACTTTTAACCCTTTAAACTTTTCCAGCACCCTTTCCTCAATTGTTATGTAAGTGCTTCTGCTGCACCTGAGCCATCATTTTCCTTCCTCACCCCTAATTCTGACAGTGAACAATCCTTCTTCCTAATAAATAATGAACAAAAGTATTTGTTCAGTATCTCTGCTTTTCCCCTGTCCCACTCCTCCCATCCTTCTGGTCTCTAAAACCTCACTATTCCCCCTTTGACCTTTCACTTCTCACACATGTACCTGAAGAATGCCTTGTCTTCTTACTTCACCCCCGCTGTTAGATAGAGTTCTGTCTCCACCTTGCCTCCCTGACCTTTTTGCTAACCGCTTTTGCTGTCTTAAGGAACTCCTCTCTATCCTCCCCATTTTGATTTCCTTTATATTTCTTTAATGCCTTCCTCTTGTCTCTTACCATCTTCCTCACCTCTACCATGAACCACATTGTTCCTCTAGATCTTTTTTTCTTGAATACCCTCCTAACTGAGCTTTCTGCTGCCTTGAGCATTCTTTTTAAAATGTTTCAAATTTTTTCTCCACCCCTTATAGCTGTCCTACTCTCTCTCTATGTTTTTTTTTTCCAGCAGTTCCCATATCCTATCAATAACTGCCTTCTTGAAATCCTATACCTTTACTATATTTGCCCCATGGTGGGACCTCCAATCTCATTGTCTTATGGTTGCTGGATCCTAATGGTTCCTGGACTACCACATGTTGGATCCTCTTACTGTTGGTGAGCACCAGATCCAGCACAGCCCATCCCCTGTCAGATCTTCAACTAGTTTTACTATGAATGCCTCCTAGCATGTATCTACCAGCAGATGGTTCATTGTACTTGCCGCAATTGGAACTTTCCAGTCCATATGTGGTGTATTACAGTCCTCTACTACTATTACCTCCCATAGTGTGGAGACATTGATAGCATCTCCTCAGGTTCTTTATCCACCACCTCATCCTGGCCTGGTGGTCTTAGACTGCACCACTACTAATTTGCATCCTATTCTGCTGATAGTACCCATATGGTTTCTAGTTTATCTGACTCTCCAAGGCTGTCTATTTCCATTGCTTCTACCCCCCTTTATGTACTGTGCTGCTCCCCCTCAGCTACCCTTTGTTCTATCCCTTCTAAATAGCAAGCATCCTGGTAATGTCATATCCCATTCATGATTCGAGGTTAGTTACATCTCACTGACAGTCACCAGATTTAGGTTTCCTTCTTCTACCAACACCTGCTGCTCTGGCATTTTGTTGCCAAGACCCTTGTGTTGATGTACATCAGTCTACAAAAATTGATCCCACTCCCCCTTTCCCTTTACAATCTGTATGATGCCTCAATTTCATTGCTTGGTTGGGGGAGGCCGGGAAGGCTCTCCCCACTTTGTGACACTAGTTGTGTACCTTGCCACAGTGACTCCCCTTGTTTAGTTTAAACTAGCTATGTGTTGCTGTGCCCATCTTTCTCCCAGCATCCTTCAGCCATCCTAGTTCTGATGCAAATCATCCCATTTGAACAATTTCCAATCCCTGCAGATCAGGCCCTAGTCCTCGAAGAACAAAAATCCCTCCTCCCTGTACCATCCCTATAACCATGCATTGAATTGGAACATATGGCAATGTTCCCTGTCAGCAGGCATGGCCGTGGTAGCACCTTAGAGAAGGTTGTCACTCCTGCTCTCTCCTTTACTACCTTCGCCAGAGCATGGAAGTCTGACTTTACCTGATCCATGTTCCGTCTGCTCAGATCATTTGTGCCTTTAAGCTCCACCAATATGGCATAGAAACTCCTACACTTGAAAGAGTGGCCAAACTCCCACAGCACCCTCTGGTTCATCACTGTCCCACACCCCCTCCACTCCCTATACCTCCCACCAATGTGTTCTCCCTGCATCATAGTGTGCTTGTGCCAACTGTAAAATCCTTTCTGAATATAGTAGGTTTCTTTAAAGTCACACAGGCTCTATACAATTGTAACCCCTAGATGGCGCTATCCCAGGGGCTACTACCCCTGCCTGATTTGCCACTAACAGGTTGAGGGGCCTGGATCCAATGGCGGGTGCCTCCACCCAGAGGTCAGGGTTTGCAATAGTTAAACTAACTTGGTCACAGCCCTCTGGGACACTGCAACCCCCCTTTCTTCCCACTAGTGGCCCACACAATATATCAGAATTACCTTCACAGTATACACCTCACCCCAGGTCTGGTTCCGCACTGGGACCTCCTGTGAAATGAGATACAGTGCAACAATCACAGTGCAGTACTTAACATAGACAAATACCTCAGGCAGTATAACTTTGCTGAAACAAGCAGCTCTGATTTATTTAGGGATATAACAAGGACAGGGGAAATCAGGTTAATTAGCTTATCACTCTAATCATCTACCTATGGCTCTGTGCACAGGCCTATCCCTATCAGGTACTGTCCTGGGTACCCAAGCCCTAGTGGCTAGTCCAAACCGTGGCAGCTGGTGAGGCCCTTTCACACAGAGAAAGGAGAATTAAACAGTCAACAGTACAGTAATTCCATTTGGATTTAATGTGGCAATTCAACAGGGAGCGACCTGAATTAGTACTCACGACCTCCAAATAAGATAGGGTCCTTCAATGTCAGCAGGGCTCACTTGAGGTACACAAACCTCTTCACACATCCATATAAAAGAAAGCACTATACCAGGCAGGTTGCATCTGTATCCGATCGCAATTACTGCACAATACCGGGAGAACACACAGCAGATTCAGTTCCTGACAGACCGAGTGCAATTTTCAGCAATTCCTCCAGTCTTCTAAGGGTGAGCCTGGTTTCTACTCTTCAGAGATCCTTTGATTCTTTTCACAGGCGGATTCAGTCCTAACAAGCTGTTACACAAGCTGCAGATCGGAACTCTGGCCTACTTAACGCCTTTTTTGACTAAAACTGCACACTGAAAAAGCACAGGGCTCCTTCCTTCTTCACTGCCAAAGCTCAACTGAAACTCCAACCGACAAAACGGGCACTTCCTTTGAGTTCCTCCCAGTTCTTGACTGGATTGGCTGTCACTCACAATAGACTGCTGCTGTTGGTCCAAAAGGCACTGAAGTCTAAACTACATCTCCCAGAGTCACTGCCCATACAATCCTCTTGTGGCTGGCTCAGATTATGAGTCCAAGTTCTGATTCGTCCAAGGCACCATTTTAGAGCTAGCTTACCCCACACCTGATTGGTCCAGTTCAGCAGTTCAAAACTAGAATGGGGAACTAGCAGACACAGTTCTGACTGCAAAGAAAGCAGGTTAGACAAACTGTAATTTCATTATTACTCTAAATAATTTCTGGCAAACAGTTACATCTTTCAGATAGGTTCCCTTTGCACTCCTAGTGACTGCAAAATGAAGTGAATTGGCAGCAGTTGGTACTCAATCAAAGAAACACACAGTCCCCCATACAAACTAATTATGTCTGCAAGCAGACAGCTCTTAAAGAGACAGTACCAGAGGTTCTAAAACACTCACTGATAAATGGCTTAAATGCCAAACACCATTCAGGCTTGGAGCATCCAAGCAAGCTCCTGAAGTTTTTAGGAACCCCATTTGCAGGGGTTACACCTTCCTGGCCTGGGAAAGCTTGGCGTCGCGTCAAGCAAGTACCATAAGTTTCAACTGCAACCATATACATTTGCATTAGGCTCTTTTATGTAATCATCAGTCAATATATCATTTTACCAAGAACACATTTCTGAAACATTGCAGTCGTCACTCTTTACACAGTATTACATACACATTGTACCATAACTCAAGTTATTACCTCTTGTACATGAAACCTGAAGAGAGGGCCTTCCTATCAGTTACCTTGGGGCTGGATGGGGCAAGGGCACCATACTTAGAGGGCAACACAAGTAACTTGGAGTTAGCACTGATGCTCAGTTTGGGCAATGAGCTCGGGGACACATACACTCTTTTATGGACAACATTGAGAGGCAAGTCCACAGGCCTCCCAAGTGAATCATAACTGAGGTGCACCACAGGCTTTACAGCTCGACCAGTCTTTCTAGGGGGAACTGTTATAGTCTCTGCACTCTGAGCCTCATTTTCAGCATTGTCCTCACTTGTCAGGGAGTCTCCATGGGGTAGAGAGGCTAGAACTTGGGGCACTTTCAGCTCCAGGAGTTACAGTTTCTGAGTCCACAACATTTGGCTCGCATGGAGAGCTTTCGGACACTGGCAGTGGACTGTCAGGGCACTCAAAATACTCTTCTTGTTCGGGTGTATCACCAGTCTGCCCCAATCTATCATTTTCCTCCCCTGAAAGCTCAAACAGTTCAACCATGCACAATGATTCCATTTCATCTGATCTGATGCTTTGCACTTCACTTTCTGGGAGCATTGGCTCCAGGGATGAAGCTGGGGGCTTAGACAGTCCAGAAGGCCCAGCTTCATCTCCAGTATTGACTAGGAGATTGCCCCGAAACAATTGACTCAGTTCGTAAGAAGGATAGTATTCAAAGTCACTCTCACTTTCTTCCGATATGGACTGACAGTCATGCTCAACTGGGACTTGTGGAGGGGAACACTTTAACTTTGCTTCTGTAGGTGCAGACTTTCTTGATCTTTTCTTAGCAGCTCTAGTCACTGGTCCAGAGGGGGCATCTTCTAGGGCTCAGACTCAATTAAGATTTGTCCAATGGGCAGTAAATGATTTCTATGCATTGTTTTACATCTTTGAATTATTCTCAGGCCTTACTTTGTACACTGGCAGATCATCTAGTTTGCCCACTACAATGTGAGGGAGATGGTGCCATCTGTCAGCAATCTTGTGCTTGCCATGCAGTCCCAGATTTCTTAGCAATACCGATCTCCCTCCTGAGTTCCTGAGCTTTCACCTTTATCATACCTTTTCTTTGTTGGCCAGATTTCTTTTGGCAGCCATGGTTTGAGCCAGTTGGTATGCATGAGTTAGCTGGGCCTTTAACTTTGCACATACTGTAAATAGTTGTCAGCTTGAACCCCATCAGGAGAGACCCCAAAACACACATCTACTGGTAGTCGAGCTTCTTTCAAACATCAGCGGTAGGGGAGAATCCAGTGGCATCACTTTGGTGCAGTTATAAGCATGTACCAGGGTGCTAATTTGTTGGCTCCATCTAGGCTTGTCCTTTGGGTGCAGGGTGCCTAGCATATCTAGTAAAGTGCGGTTGAAACGTTCAGGCTGTGGGTCCCCTGGGGTGGTAAGGAGTGGTTCTGGACTTTCGACTCCCCCAGAGAAAGCATCTCTTTGATCAGACGACTCTCAAAGTCTCTCCTTGATCAGAATGGGTTCTTTGTGGAGCCCCATAGTGAACAAAAAGTTTTCTACAAGTACTTTGGCCACAGTGGATGCTTTCTGGTCTTTGGTGGGGAAAGCTTGGGCATATCTCGTGAAATGGTCAGTGACCACCAGCACATTACTGATATTTCTTTGATCTGACTCCAAACTCAGAAAATCAATACAGACCAGCTCCATGGGTGCACTGGTGGTGATGTTAACAAGGGGGGCAGCCCTCTGGGGCAAAGCTTTCCTCTGTAAGCAGCGACTACAAGTTCGAATGTGTTGCTCCACATCAGCCCCCATCTTAGGCCAATAGAATCTGGATCTCACCAAGTCAAGTGTTCTGTCTATACCAAGGTGCCCCATGTGGTTGTGCAAGGACCTCAGTACTGAGTCTTGAAGGCAGTGGGCAGCACTAGTTGTTGTTTGTCTACTTGTCCCCTCTGTCTACTGTTTCTCTGTATAACAGTTTATTGATCAGTTTCAACTTAGGACCTTCTTTGTATAACAGTGCAGTTCTCAAATCAGTGGAGCGTAATTTGGACACATCTTTTCCTGCATAGAGGGTTCTAAAGCTGCTTTGATCATGGGATCGCGGATTGAGCCCCTGAATACTGTCATTGTCCAGCTGAGGCAGTGCACCAATGTCTATTGCAGAAAAGTGGCAATAAGCAGCAGGTATGCAATTCTCAGAGGCTCCAAGCAATCCACCATGCAGTCCACTCGTCCGTGGACATTTGTTCCTCCCTGTCAAACTTCCGGCAGAGTGCCGAATGTCAGGTTCTGCCAATCGGACCCAATCATTCTGGGGAACAGGCCTCCGGAGAGAGCATCAGCATCTATGTGGTTCAGACCTGCTCGGTATTCGAGAGCATAGTCATATGTAGATAATGCAGAAAGCCACCTATGGCCAGTGGCATCCAACTTAGCTGAGGTCTGCACATAGGTCAAAGATTATTCTCAGCTTTACTGGTATTTTAGCCCCATACAAGTACTCATGGAATTGGTCAACAATAGCCCACTTCAAAGCTAGGAACTCTAACTTATGTACAGGATAGTTCTTTTCGATGGGGTCAGGCTTCTACTGGCAAAGGCCACTGGTCTCAGGCCATTCTCGTGTTTGGTACAACACAGCCCCCAACCCTTGCAAGCTAGCATCAGTGTGCAGGACGTAAGGTTTTCTTGGATCAGCATAGGCCAGCACTGGAGCATGGGTAAGTTGATATATGATCTCATGAAAAGCAGTCTCACAATCAGAGTCCAGCGGCCCCAAATACTTCACTCGGATGAAAATAACTCTTTCAGTCTTGAGGGACGCTTGACTTTGGTATTTTTTGTGGTTTGGGGATACCCTTGAGTAAGGTTAAGTAAAGGGCGGATCACTCTTGAATAGTCCTTGATGAGCGCCGATAATAACCACAGAATCCCAGGAATCTTTGCAGTTCTTTTAGATTTTTGGGCTGTGGCCAGGTGGTCAAGGCCTCAACTTTACTTGGGTCGGTTTCTATTCCCTCGGTGGATACTATGTGTCCCACATACTTTACTGATGTTTGAAAGAATTGACACTTATCAATGGACAGTTTAAGGCCAAAGTCCTCCAGTCGGTCCAATACCTTAAATAATCTGCTCTCATGTTCCTCCAGTGAGCTGCCAAACACAATAACATCATCTAGGTATACCAGGCACTCTAGTAAGTTCATGTCCCCCACTGCACGCTCCATCAATCGCTGAAAAGTGGCTGGGGCACCTGAAATCCCTTGAGGCATCCTCATGAATTCATAGCCAAGCAGACAGATAAAGGCCATCTTCTCACGGTCCTCTGGGGCCATCGGGATCTGGTAGTACCCACTGGGAGATCTAGCACAGAGAACCACTTGCTCCCGCTTAGGCAGTCCAAAGCATCCTGAATGCGGGGCATTGTGTACTGATCAGGATAGTCTGCGGTTTAAGGTGCGATAATCCACACATCCTTACTGTTCCATTCTTTTCCTCACTACCACAATGGGGAAGCATAAGGGCTTCTGGATTCTTGTATTACACCAGCAGCTAACATCTCTTGCAGATGCCATCTCACATCATCTATGTCAGCAGGTGCCAGGCGTCGAGACCTCTCACTGAAATGGTCTTTCGTCATGCAGCGGATATTGTGCTCAGCTCCTGCAGCACGCATCCTACATCCCATTCCTTTAAAGAAAACACCTGGTCTCCTGGGCAAGCTTCTCACTGATCCTCACTTTCCATTCAGCTGGCAGTGGGATGTCGCAAATCAAACAAGTCAGGCGTTACTCTGTCATTCTTCCTGAACTCTCTGCTGGGTAGCACTGCAGTGTCTGCACAATGCACATTAGCCAGGATGCAACCTCTGTTTACTCAATGTCTCTTTCAGACACATTATGAACTTGGACCATTACCTTCTGGCATAAGCATGGGCTCTAGCGAGCAAAATACTAGGCTTGACCAGCAGTCCCTCTGGCAATTTTCCATCGCCTGGTGCATCCAACATTAATATTTTATTCTTAACATCCTTTCTGATACGGACCTCTCCCTGTAAGGTACACTGGGCATTTGGCGCCAGGATCAGAGACTCAGGATCCTTCTTCCATACAATTCTGACCGGTTCCTCTGGTTCTGTTTTTTCAGCATCTGTCTGTGCCTCATAGGCCTTCTTAATTAAAGTCGGAACTCTTAAAGCTCTACTAGTCTTTGACCCTGTTTTCATAACACAACTGTGCAGCCTTCCGAACATATGAGCATTTGTTCCAATCAACAAAGGGACACCATCATACAGTCCAGTGGGGGACACACTAAGGCTAGGTCTCTACTTGTTCGCCACCCAGCCACGGAGGTGGGGAAAGACAGCCAAATTCGGACATACCCGGAATAGGGGTAGGCCTTCTCACTTAACCCCATACATGCAGTCCTTTCTAATGGTTGTAAGGGTACGCCTGACAAATGCTTCTGATACCAATCCTGGAACATAATTGTCACTTGGGAGCCACTGTCTAATACAGCTCTTGTAGACACTCCATTCACCTTTACAGTGGTCTCCATGGAGGGACCCACTATTCTGGACCAGTCTGGAGGCGGTAGTGGGGGGCCTGGGCAACTGACCTTGCCACAAGGCGTGGAATTAGCATTTTGGTGCCCTCACTGGGATCATATCGTCGCACCTCTAACCACTGATTTTTCTCCGAGCTCTTCTTGTAGCCTATATGCAACTTTGTCAGTGTCTTTTGGGACTGGCACCCTTTCATGTGCCCATCTTTCCCACAATTATAGCAAACATACTTTCTGGAGTTTGAGCTGGCCGAGGCGCCACACTGGGAGCCAGGGCGGGGTACTAACTGAAACCTGGTGCCATCTCTGTCTTGGCGTGATAAGCATTTGGATACATCTCGTCAGTTTCTCCACTTCCATGGTCAAGGAATTGAGTTTGGAGCTGTTATCAGCAGGAGATACATGGGTGGGTACCCCACCCCATAGCAGATGCAGTCGGGATATAGGTCAGGCCCGTGACTTGCAGGCGGACCTTCATAAAAGGACTGTTTTTGAATCTCCGGATCTCTCTCAACAGTTCGCCCCATTGTGGCATATCTTTTTCCTTGTCAGAGCACTCATTGACTGTCAACCTCTGCCCCTGAACTTCACTTGATGGGTCACCCTCAGTCACTCGGGTCGTAGCCACAGCTGTTGGTGCAGGTACCTCCCGAGGTCGCCTTTTCTCAACTCCTTGAATTTCTCTCATTAACTCATCATAGGAGGGTGGATTCCAGTCGATTTGCCAGGCATAACTGAAGCAACACCAGTTCTGAGAAGGGGCAGACTTAAGGATTCTGTCCAGTCTGGTTCGGTCCAGTTCAATCGCTGGCAAACTACCCTTTCTGAGGCATTCTTGCAACAATTTTTCCACCGAGAGACATACGAAACAACAACTCCCTTGGTACTGTTGTGCATTTCTTACTCTCCATAGGTCCTCATCAGAATCTGGGCTCCCCATACACATTCTCCAAGGCCTCAAGATAGGCCTGTGCAGTCGCTTCAGGGTTACTGGCCCGTTTAGCGGATGGTAGCCAGGGCAGGACCTCGGAGGCTCTCACTAACCTCTTTCGCTTTCAGCCTTCCGAGCATTGCCATTCTAGCACCGGGGGCAACATAGTCTATCCAGATCTCCCAGTCATCCTCCCTTTGGGGTGGGAGGGTGCCAGAGAAGATCCTCAACCTTCGTAAGAGTCGTGACTAATGGCAGGTGCAGAAATAGGAGTCTGCATTGGTTCAGCCACCATCACGGGCACTGGAGCAGAGAGAGGTGTTGGGGAGGAACACCCCAGGTGGCAAGAATAGTTTCTTCAAGTCCTCCACAGTTTTCCCTCTCCCAGCAACCATTCAGCAAATTTCTCCTCAAAAGTTTCAGATAGTGGTGGGGCTGATTCCCCCGGTCTTTACTGTCCTAGTTATCACTCTCCAAGCAGTGAGGACTTCCTCTGGGGTAATGGTCTGTGGCACTTGGAGCTATCTATGGGATCCTTAAACTCTACTAGGGCCAGGAAAGTGTGGGTGAGCAGATTAGCATGCCGACCCCACCACCAGGGTTTTGTAAACCTTCCACCTTGGAAAGTACTCCCTGCACAGTGTCCGTATTGATACCCAGGGGGATGTCCAGGATAAGCATAGCATTTTGGGGGTCAATCTCCTCCCCAGTACACCACTCCACCAGCCGGTGCACAGCCACTTCTGTCGGGTTACCCATTTTTTTCTTAACAGTGGTTTGTAAATATGGCCACTAGAGGACACACAATCCCAGCGGTGAGCCTCCAAGATGTAACCCCTAGATGGCGCTATCCCAGGGGCTACTACCCCTGCCTGATTTGCCACTAACAGGTTGAGGGACCTGGATCCAATGGCGGGTGCCTCCACCCAGAGGTCAGGGTTTGCAATAGTTAAACTAACTTGGTCACAGCCCTCTGGGACACTGCAACCCCCCTTTCTTCCCACTAGTGGCCCACACAATATATCAGAATTACCTTCACAGTATACACTTACCCCCAGGTCTGGTTCCGGCACTGGGACCTCCTGTGAAATGAGATACAGTGCAACAATCACAGTACAGTACTTTAACATAGACAAATACCTCAGGCAGTATAACTTGCTGAAACAAGCAGCTCTGATTTATTTAGGGGATATAACAAGGACAGGGAAATCAGGTTAATTAGCTTATCACTCTAATCATCTACCTATGGCTCTGTGCACAGGCCTATCCCTATCAGTTACTGTCCCTGGGTACCCCAAGCTAGTGGCTAGTCCAAACCGTGGCAGCTGGTGAGGGGCCCTTTCACAGAGAAAAGGAGATTAAACAGTCAGCAGTACAGTAATTCCATTTGGATTTAATGTGGCACTTCAACAGGGAGCGATCCCTGAATTAGTACTCACGACCTCCAAATAAGATAGGGTCCTTCAATGTCAGCAGGGCTCACTTGAGGTACACAAACCTCTTCACACATCCATATAAAAGAAAGCACTATACCAGGCAGGCTGCATCTGTATCCCGATCACAATTACTGCACAATACCCGGAGAGAACACACAGCAGATTCAGTTCCTGACAGACCGAGTGCAATTTTCACAATTCCTCCAGTCTTCTACAGGGTGAGCCTGGTTTCTACTCTTCAGAGATCCTTTGATTCTTTTCACAGGATGGATTCAGTCCTAACAAGCTGTTACACAAGCTGCAGACCGGAACTCTGGGCCTTACACATTTTTTGACTAAAACTGCACACTGAAAAAGCACAGGGCTCCTTCCTTCTTCACTGCCAAAGCTCAACTGAAACTCCAACCGACAAAACCGGCACTTCGCTTTGAGTTCCTCCAGTTCTTGACTGGATTGGCTGTCACTCACAATAGACTGCTGCTGTTGGTCCAAAAAGGCACTGAAGTCTAAACTACATCTCCCAGAATCACTGCCCATACAATCCTCTTGTGGCTGGCTCAGATTATGAGTCCAAGTTCTGATTCATCCAAGGCACCATTTTAGAGCTAGCTTACCCCACACTGATTGGTCCAGTTCAGCAGTTCAAAACTAGATTGGGGAACTAGCAGACACAGTTCTGACTGCAAAGAAAGCAGGTTAGACAAACTGTAATTTCATTATTACTCTAAATAATTTCTGGCAAACAGTTACATCTTTCAGATAGGTTCCCTTTGCACTCCTAGTGACTGCAAAAATGAAGTGAATTGGCAGCAGCTTGAGTGGTACTCAATCAAAGAAACACACAGTCCCCCATACAAACTAATTATGTCTGCAAGCAGACAGCTCTTAAAGAGACAGTACCAGAGGTTCTAAAAACACTCACTGATAAATGGCTTAAATGCCAAACACCATTCAGGCTTGGAGCATCCAAGCAAGCTCCTGGAAGTCTTTTGGGAACCCCCATTTGCAGGGGGGTTACACAATTTTGATATAATGAGTTACCCCATATAGGGTATCTCTAGGATCCCCTTACATAGCCCATTTTTTTAATTTCAGTCAGTAAAGTTTGGTTACCCCACAATGCATCATGATAGGGAATATTGTTTTCTACTGCTGCCTTGTTGTTGAAACTTCCACCCTCCTGTGGTGCTACTGAGAATAACACTGCTGTTAAAGGAACCTTGACTGCTGGGGCTCCACCCTTAGAAGTGCAGGGACTCAGCCAGCTAGAGGAATATTGATAAATGGAACCCCAAGGAGAAAGAGAAGACTGAATAATAACTGCAGAAGGCATGGCTGTCCAGCTCCTCTCCTCTCCTCTCCTCTCCTCTCCTCTCCTCTCCTCTACAGTGCTGGTCCCACAGAGCATCAATGGAGTGACAAGCCCTTAAGGGGTACTCAGCCCAGAGTAAACTACAGCATGAGCCCCTGAGGGGTGGAAAGAAATGTCAGAGTGTGTTTATCCGGTAGTTGTTGGGAGTGTTGCTGCCTGGTATTCATTAGAGCACTGGTGCCTGAATGTAAGCATATTGAAGAGGGTGGAGTCCTGAATGAATGAATAGATGACCATAGCCCTGGGGGAGGAAACTGGACAGCTGCCTGGCAAGAGGGTGGGCAACATTAAGGAGGAGAAGCAGTGGATCAAAGTGCGAAAACAACCAGGAAGGCAAAGCATGGACATCTAGTACAGGCAACCAAAGCAGATGCAGAAAAGGGATACCAAGTGACAGCATAGCAGCAATCAGTTGACACAGCCAGTCAGGAAGGTAGAAGACAGAAGAAGGACACAGCAGAACAAAGAGGTGGCCAGAGGAGAAAAGCAAGCAGAAGAAAGAAGTCAGTCCCCTCCCTGGTACAGCAAGCAGGAAGCTCCCAGCACAACAGGAGGGGAAGGAGGCAGAAAACAGACAGGATGACCCACAGAGGTGTTGAGCATGGAAGAGGCCAGAACCAAAGTAGCACAGTTGGACTCAGGGCAGAGCATGTGAGCAGGAAGCTGAAACCAGGAACATAGGCAGGCAAAGTTGAAACCTCCCCCGGCAGAGACTGCAATGGAAAGGTAGCATGAGCCAAGGTGAGGAGAGGGTGGCAGGAGCTGCAGATGAAGGCATGGAGATGGGGGAGCTGTGCAGAGCAGAGTTAAGGGAGGAATGACAAGCAACTCCCCCAAGTGCAAAGAAGACAAGGGGCATGCTCACATCATAGTGCTCAATGGAGGTGTGTATGTGTGTGTGTGTGTGTGTGTGTGCGCAAATTGCCTACTACCCCACCAAACCTCAGGCAAAGTCTTTCAGTTCCTATTAAACTAAATGTTATGTTTGTTCCCTTCTATGCTGTTGCAGGTTATCATATAATGTGGTGTGTAGATCATGTTCTTATATACTTCTGCTCATGATCCAAATGATAATAGCTGTTAATTGGCTGATACTTGATGATGTCAATATCGAGGGATAATAAGGATGATATGATGTTGAATCGACTCAATATGGAGAACTCCAAGTTACATTCAGAATCATGAAATGAAAATAAAGTCAAAATATCTAATTAAAAACTACTCGCTGTGATCAGATCTGGAAAAGAAACATCTTACTGTAGAAGAATTTGGGGTCCTATCAACATATATCCAAACAACTTACTAACTTCTTATTTTTCTTTCACCCATATTTAGATGGGCATGTTTGACCCTGTGGTGATCGATCTTTTTCTGTCCTTCTAGCACAGCATAGATATGGCCCTTGACAGCTTTGTTCAATATTGAGGACTACTTCAAATGATTATCAAGGAGCTCTTCTGAGCACAGATTCTTGACTGCAAGCTTTTTTTTCTGCATGTAAGAATGGTAAACTGTAGCAATAGACTCTAAGAGCCTTCACAATCTTGCAATATTAGCTGAATCTGCCATGTCCTTCAGGCTTAGTTCACCTTAGACTTGAAAAGGCCTTTGAGGAAAAAGGGATGAAGGTTAACAACCTGGATTGAAATTTTTGGCCATGGAGCTGATGGAAAGGAAAAACTCAGTTTTGGACCTTTTTTAAATATTTCCTGAAGTAGGGTTCTGATGTTGAACAAAAGAGACATTTGGCAGTTGCTTTGGAAGATGGCTGTTGCTGTTGCTAGCAAATGTGAATTGATGGCTCTCTGCCAGGTTGTATAAACAGTGCAGTCCAGGCCTGCAGTGATGAATCAAGCAGGTGTTCATATAACAACAAGATCTGGGTGGTGTACTGAGGTTGCACACACTGTACCAGGTCCAAAGAGTGGGGAAATATTCTTGTTTAACTGTCTTTTTGGGCATCACCTGATGGCCTAACAGAAGTGCATTGTGTTTCCATGTTGGTTATCCAAATTCAGGTGCAAACATGGGAGATAACACTCAGATAGCCAGTCTGATGAAGCACACTGCTGACTGCAGCATGTCCCAGCCAGGAAGGTGGCTCATTTTTGACTCCACAAAGGCTCCTGCTGTTGGGCCAGGGAACTTCCTCTCCCAGCAGGAGCATGCTGTGTGTGTGTGTCCAATGCACTCCCCTTACATGTTATGTGTGTTACCTGGCGATAGAGACAGAAACGTGAATGAATCCCACAACCAATGCAGGATGAAGGTGTGCCTTCCACAGGCCCCGCACCATTGATCAGCCTGCACTGGATCCAGATCTTCAAACGGGATCACTCAGGAGGGGTATGGAGAACTTCAAAGGCTTCAGCCATAGTGGTAAGTCATGGGGACAGAGGAGGGGGTAAACCCCTAGAGAAGGGGGGTGAAGAAGCAGGGTGGATAGACCAAAGAGGGGCAGTTGGTGAAGGAGCATGTACACTTAAAGTCTTCTCACACTATTTCATTAAAAATAACTAAATAAAGAAACTCCTGGTTTGATTGTTACTTATTTATTTATTTCAGTTTAGGATTAATACCTTTGAGTCAAGGACTCGTTTTCAAAGGTTCCGAGTCAATTAAAAGATACAGACAACATAACACGTAGCACAGCAGTGGATTACAAAATAAGGTTACAGAGGGTTGCACATACTTTTTAAGTTTAACTAATACATCGGAGTCTAGGTTTCACTAGTACATAGGAGTCAAACATTATAAGTTTCACTAGTACATAGGAGTCTAACATTGTAAGTAACAGCACTAAGTGTGGGTATAGTTGTGTTAGAAACAGGAAAGAGAGGGAGAGGCTAGGGATTGAGTCTCTGCTGGGTAGTACAGGGGACAAGTGGGGGGTGGGGCATAGACAGTTGCCAGAGTGGTAGGCTGAGCTCACCAGTGGTGGCTAGGGGTGAGAATGAGGGGGTGGGATAGGAAGCAGCCCAAGGTAGGTATTGTCAGATGTTCACGTATGGAGTTGATGGAGTGGGCAATCTGTGGATGGGGGGGAGGTTGACAGTTTATTGTAGTGAAGACTATGCAAAGTAGGCATTTTGTAGGTAGGGGATTTGTTAAAGAGAGCGGGGAGGGGGGAGGAGAGTGCAGGAGACAGTGGTTGGGTGGTTAGAGCCAAGGGGTGGGTGGGATACTTATTGTATTCTTCTTTTTTTACGTACCTAAGACTTATTGTAATGAATTAGTTTATGATGAGGAACCTTTGTAAATGAGCATGTCTGCTCAAAGGTATTCATCCTATTGCTTAAAAAAAATAAAAAAAACTTTTTGATGACTGAATACCAGATACAAATATTTGACATCCAGTATACAAATATACATATTTAACACCCCTAGTTGATGTTGTGGTGTAAGCTGTCTGTATAGCTGAGTTAGCCATGGTAGTATATCTGTGTGTTACGCAGTGTTGTGCACTTTTAATTGTGTTTGCTTATAATGGGGTGTTAGCCTTTGGCCCTGTTAGGCATTTGCATTCTTCAAGGGATGTGCCATCACTATATAGCCCCTGGGGTGGTGCAGTGTCAGGCCAAAAGATCCATACATGCAAACATCTATCTTGTTCTGTGGTTTGCTGTTTTGCAGATGTGAAACATGGGTATGTCTGGGCAAGACCATGGTGAGCACCGTGAACACAAATGTTGTGGATGTGTGTGCATGCTTTTTCAACAAGCCATATATGTGTCTCTAGATCTGCATCTGTCCAGGAAGGGAAACACGCTCCTAGGTGACAGGTTTAAAGGCTTCCTTGGCAAGCTTTTAAACTAGCCCTAGAAGGGGAATGGTAGAAGGGAGGGGCAGCTGCAGAATAAGGGGTGCTAGCTGCACATTCACGCAGACTTGCTAGACCTCTAGGCCTTTATCTGCTGGCAAATTTCATATGTTCGTAGCCAATGGGGGAGGTGCAGATAGGAAACAGGAAAGTTCAAGCCTCCCCCACAAAACATGGCAGGTAGTAGGGTAAACACTGAGGTACAGAACTTGACAGAGGGCAGGACAGGGGCAAATGGAAAAATGGACAAGGGCAATAACAGCAGGGATGGGGTAAAAAAGAATAAAGCCAACATTAAATGGAGGGCAATGAGTACCAATGCCCATAGTCTGGGAAACAAGCATCCAGAGCTAGTAGCCCTGATGGAAGAGGAACACTTGGATATTGTAGCAGTCACAGAAACATGGTACATGGAGAACCATGACTGGGTTGTCAACATACCAGGGTACACAATCTACAGAAGGGACAGGGAGGGTAAAAGAGGAGGTGGAGTAGCTCTCTACATAAGGGAAGGGATCAAAGCTACAAAACTAAAAAGTAAAGGGGAAGGACAAGAGGAACTCTGGGTCACCTTGGAGACAGGGAATGGCACCACAATCCGCGACGGGTTGTATACAGACCCCTGTCTCAAGGGGAGAAATGGACAAGAAAATGATAGAGGGCATTCTCAAAATGGCTAAAAAAGGGGAGATACTGTTGATGGGGGACCTGAATATGCCAGATGTTAACTGGGCGACATGGACTGCAGCCACATTCAAGAACAGGGTCATTCTCGATGCCCTACAGGGAGCATGCCTTAGACAGCTAGTGGTGGAACCCACCCGGGAGGGAGCAATATTAGACCTGGTACTCTCAAATGGAGAGAGGATCATAAACTTAGAAATCAATAGACATCTGGGAACAAGCGACCATTGCACAGTGTGCTTCACAATAAACACAACCATGGAGACAAGCCATACAAAGACAAGGATACTGGACTTTAGGAGGGATGACTTTGGCATAATGGGTGAATACCTGAAAAATTCATTAGCAAATAGCCAGAAAGGAGGGGTGGAAGAACAATGGAGAAAAATCAAACTGCCATCATGGAGGCAACAAGCCTTTGTGTGAAACAAATCAAGAAAACAAAGCGGAATAAAAAACCACTATGGCTCTCAAAAGAGGTGTCAGGGAAGGTTAAGGAGAAAAAGGTTGCATTCAAAAAGTATAAGGAATTGCAGACGGAGCACGACAGGGAACTGTATCATTTAAAGCAGAAAGAAGTGGGGAAGGCAGTCAGAAAAGCAAAGGCCCAAACCGAGGAAAAGATAGCCAACTCAGTTAAGAAGGGGGATAAAACCTTTTATAGGTACATTAGGGAGCATAGAAAGGTTAAGAGAGGGATAGTGAAGATTAATAAAGGAGACGGGAGGTGGGCAGAGGGAGACAGTGAAACAAGAGATACTGAATGAATACTTTTGCTCAGTATTCACAAAAGAAGAAGAGGAGGAGTTACCTAAACCAAACAGTAGAAGCACTCTGGATAGTGGGGTTGACACCAGTCCATTTACAGAAGAAAGAGTACTGAAAGAACTCCTAAAACTCAAGGTGGACAAAGCAATGGGGCCTGACGGGATTCACCCTAGAATCCTAAAAGAGCTAAGGGAGGACCTAGTGACACCACTAACCACACTTTTTAACAAATCATGGGAAGATGGGGTGGTACCTGAGGACTGGAGGAGGGCAGATGTGATTCCCCTTCACAAAAGTGGGAGCAAGGCAGAAGCAGGAAACTACAGACCTGTTAGTTTGACCTCAGTGGTGGGGAAAATGATGGAATCACTTCTGAAAGAAAGAATTGTTGAGTACCTAGAGGCCAGCTGGGCACAGAACCCAGAGCAGCATGGATTCACAGCAGGAAGGTCATGTCAGATGAATCTAATCGATTTCTTTGCCTGGGTGACCAAAGTAACAGACCAGGGAGGGGCTGTGGATATGGCCTACCTAGGCTTTAGCAAGGCATTTGGCACAGTCCTGCACAAAAGATTAATAATCAAGTCAGCCAGCCTGGGAGTGGGTCCCAGGGTGGTAGCCTGGGTAGCAAACTGGCTGCACAACAGGACACAGAAGGTAATAGTGAATGGAACACATTCTGAAGAAAGGGGGGTTACCAGTGGAGTACCTCAGGGCTCAGTACTGGGTCCAGTCCTCTTTAACGTCTTTATAGGTGACATTGCGGAGGGTCTGGAAGGAAAGGTATACCTCTTTGCAGATGACACAAAGATCTGTAACAGAGTTGATACACAAGGGAGGGTAGAAAGGATGAGAAGGGACTTGGCAAGGTTGGAGGAATGGTCAGACATATGGCAACTTAGATTCAATGCAAAGAAGTGCAAAGTAATGCACCTGGGAAATAAAACTCCAGGAGAAGAGTACACAATAGCAGAGGAGGTACTAACGACAACAATAATGGAAAGGGATCTGGGTGTAGTCATATCAGATGACCTAAAGGTGGGTAAGCAATGTGAGAAGTCAGTAAGGAGAGCCAGGGGGATACTGGGATGCATAGGGAGGGGCATCACAAGTAGAAAAAGGAAAGTGGTTATCCCTCTATACAGACAGTTGGTGAGACCCCATTTGGAGGACTGCGTGCAGTTTTGGAGACCTCATCTACGCGAGTACTGCGTGCAGTTTTGGAGACCTCATCTACGCAAAGACATAGACAGGATGGAAGCAGTCCAGAGGAGGGCAACTAAAATGGTGCAGGGTCTACATCAGAAACCATATGAAGAGAGACTGTGAGAGCTTAATATGTATACCCTTGATGAAAGGAGGGACAGGGGGGATATGATAGAAACTTTTAAGTACCTCAAGGAATCAACAAAGTCCAGGAGGGTAGCATCTTTCAGAAAAAGAGATGTGTAAGAACAAGGGGGCACAATTTAAAGTTAGAGGGCGGACGGCTCAGAGGTAATGTGAGGAAATTCTTTTTCACAGAGAGAGTGGTGGACGCATGGAACCGCCTTCCTGGAGAGGTTGTGGAGTCTAAAACAGTAGGGAATTCAAACGTGCATGGGACAGACATAAGGCATTTATAGTGCGGGGGTTGCAGGAAGTAGGCTGTTGGTTAACTAGAATCTGCAGCTTATCCAATAGGTAGGGAAATGGGCAGACTGGGTGGGCCAAGTGGTCCTTATCTGCCGTCAAAGTCTATATTTCTAGATGTGGGTCCTGACAACTTCCATGGATTTTCTGCATAAGTGTCTACACATTTGCAGTACGTGGTAGTGTAGCACACCCAGACATGCTGTGGATCAGTCCACTTGTGGAATTTTGTCTATATAGTACTTTTTTCATAACTTAGAAACACAAAATTTGATGGCAGATAAGGACTGCTTGTCCCACCCAGTCTGCACATTTGTCACTGTCTATACTGTTACTGCAGACCCTACTCACTCTCTGGTTACTGCAGTCCATACTCACTCTCTGGTTCCTCCCGGCCCCGATTCCTAACTAAAATTCCCTTGTGTCTATCCTGTGCATGCTTGAAGCCCAACACTGTTTTCACCCCCACCACCTCCACTGGAAGACTGTTCCAGGCATCCACCACTCTTTCAGTGAAGTACTTCCTCACATGAGGGTAGCATCTTCCAGAAAAAGAGATGTGCAAGAACAAGGGGGCACAATTTTAAGACAGAGGGGGGACAGCTCAGAGGTAATGTGAGGAAGTATTTTTTTACTGAGAGGGTTGTGGATGCATGGAACAGCCTCCCTGAGGAGGTCGTGGAGTCAAGAACAGTGGGGGACTTCAAGAATGCATGGGACAGGCATAAGGCAGTCCTAGTGGGGGGTAGGAGGAAGTAAGCTGTTGGTTAACTAGGATCTGCAGCTTATCTGTTAGGTAGGAAAATGGGCAGACTAGGTGGGCCAAGCGGTCCTTATCTGCTGTCAAATTCTATGTTTCTATGTTTTTATCTCTTCTAAAATTTCCCCTTCATTGCATGTCCTCTTGTTCTTGTGCATGTTTGTCTCTGAAAAAGACTCCCGTCCCGTACCTTATTCAGCCCTGTGAAGTATTTATAGGTCTCTATCATGCCCCCCTTCTCCCTCCTGTCTTCCAGGGTGTATACATTGAGGACTTTCAGTCTCTCCTTGTAGGGCTACTGATGCAACCCCTGCACCACTTTAGCTGCCCTCCTCTGGACAGCCTCCACCCTATGTCCTTCCTGAGATGTGGTCTCCAGAGCTGGACACAGTACTGTAGGTGGGGTCTCACCACCAGTGATATATACAGTGGGAAGTAGCAACACCACTTCTCTCCTTCTGCTGGTGACACCCTTCCCCATGCACCCCAGCATCTCACTGGCCCTACCATCTGCTGTGTTTCACTGCCTCGTCACCTTGAGGGCATCAAATATGATTACTCCCAGCTCCCTTTCCTGTTCGGTGACTGTCAGTATCTCTTCTTCCATTTTGTACTCCACCTCTGGGTTTCTGTGCCCTAGGTGCATGATTTTGCACTTTTTCGCATGAAACACATTTGCCATGCCCTCAACCACGTCTTGAGTTTTCTCAGGTCTCTGCACATCCTTCTCACCCCCAGTGGAATGTCTACACTATTGCAGATTTTGGTGTCATCTGTAAAGAGGCATATCATCCCTTCCAGCTTATCTTCAATGTCACTAACAAAGACATTAAAGAGGGCTGTATGAATTTTGTCAAGATATATGAAACTTTTGAATGTAAACTCAACAGTTTGACCAGTACCACCACATTAATAACTAGTCATCTGTGTGATTATTGCTTTATCTTTCTGATGCAGAGGGCCTGGTGCTGTGACCACAGGGGTTGTGGGCACTGGTGCTCACACATCTGGTGGTAGCGGTCCATTGGAGAACATACCAGAGCCCTCAGAGGACAGTACATCAATTTACTTTGAGGAGGCAAGCCTGAGTTCTTTAACAGTTTTTTGGGTACAGGGAAGAACATAAAATATAATTAGCATGATGCCGCTACCCATGGAATATTACAGAGAGTGCCCCAGAGTACTTGAGCACCGAACCCACTGGGCAAGAGAGCAGTAACTTTAAATGGTATACTGGTCTGGCATAAAGAAATCTCCAGAGATATTGGTCAGTGGCATGGGGGTAACGTTTATAGTGAATTAGAAGCAACAGTATGGATAATTTTCTCTTTTCACTCTCTGGTCCCTTCCCCAACAATAATTTCAGGACACAGGGCACTCACTCTTGCAATGAAATTTCAGCACCAATTATTAACTTACACAGCACTGTTCACAGTACCAGAGATTGAAATGGGCAATTACACAGCCGGAGCCCTAAATGCAACCCTGTTAAGGGCCTACAGACATTATTAATTGCAGGTCCAAAGCCTACAAGCAGTGTGACACCACAATTAGAAGTATTTTTACATTTTTAGTATTTACAGTTCTTATGTGTCTCCTTGCAGCCAGAAAGGGACTGGGCCAGGGTATATAACCGCTCATTTACAGGCACAGGAAACAGTAACACCATACTGACTCTCAATTAACAAGGTGAGGGGTATATGCTGCTAGCTAGAAATCCACCAGTACCCACACATGAGTGCCAAAGTGAAAACCACAGTTAGAAGTGTTTGTACACCTTTCCATGCATTTACAGTTCTTGCGTCTCTTCTTGCAGCCACATAAGGACTGAACCATGGGTTTTATTTTATTTAGTTTTTGTTTACCAGGTAGGTGCGCTAGCCATAGCAGTGACTATTTTCAGGCATGACCCGGGAGAATACAAAACAAACTTCTGGAAAAAGAACAGTAACAGTACATTCTAGAAATAGTCAAAGTGATGGGTACATACAAGCAGGTAGCATACATAGGTAATACAGTATCACAGGTAAGTGTAAGCAGTACAGACAATTTCATGAAAAATTAGGGCTTAAACTAACATCAGGAGGAGAATAAATTACAAAAGGAAAAATGCAATCTCACTTTAGGAGACAATGATTAGGTAGATTAGAGAGGAAGGAATGAAAAAAGTGATCTTTCGATGCCCAGAGAGAAAGTAAGGGAAGTAAGAAGCAGCAGGTTGGAATGGAGGGGCAAAAATGGGGGGGTTGGGGGTGAAGGGAATGAGATTAGGAAGTGCAAATACAGTGGGGTGAGGGAGTAACCCTGTCGAACTGAGAGAAAGTGCTTCGGGAGGAATGTGGTCAGGATTAAACAGGAGGCGAGGGGAGTAAAAAAAAAAACCTTGTGTCTGTGGAGGTTTGAAACAGGAGCAGATACTGAAAGATATGAGCTGGTGGTGCAGTGCTTTCTTAAAGCAGGAATGCGAAGAGGCTTGGCGAATGTTAAGAGGGAGGGAGTTCCAGTACTGGGGCGCCTGACAGGCAAAAGCACTAGAGCCCATTGTGGTAGCATGTTTAGGGATACAGACAGGGGCATTGTCAGCAAAGCAAAGGTCATAGCAGGAGGCCTGACTTCGGAAGAGTACAGGTAGGGGTTTAGGTATCTGGGTCCTAATTATATTGTCAGTGAGGGAGCCGAAAGAATAAAGCCTTGACGCCTTAGGAGGAAGCCAATCAAAGTCAGAGTAGAAGAAGCAGTGGTGTTTCAGCCGATGAGAGGAGGATGCATAGCGACATGTATTATTATAGGTAACATCCCATTTGTGAAGACTTGACTTGTTTGCAGAAATATAGGTAGCTGCCCCATAGTTAAGTGATGGCGGTAGTATTCCATGGGCTACAGCAAGCCTGGCAGATGGGGTGAGGGCATAGCTGGTTCAATAGGCAGCTCCAAGTTTAGAGTTCACAGATTTGCAGGTTCTCTGAATATGAAGATCATAGTTTAGTGATTGATCCAGTGTGACCCCCAGGTACTTAAGAGTTAACAACTTCTACCGAGGTGCCACTGATCATGGAGACTTTAAACTTGTGCTGGGAGTGTTTAAGTTTAAAATTGGATCCGAAGAGCATAGTTTGGTTCTTTGTTTCATTTAGGACAAGTCTGTGTCTGACCAGCCATTGCTGGAGTAGTTGGAAATCGTGGGAGAGTTTCAGGTTTGTATCCTTGATGCATTTGGCTCTAGAGTACAGCACTATGTCATCTGCATTCAACAGGGAGCTGGTGTTCATAAGGTTTGAGGTGATGCTGTTTATAAAGGTAGAAAAAAGCAGAGGGCCAAGTACCCCTGGGGTACTCCGATGTTAGTCATGGTCTTATCGGAGAGGGTGGAGCTGTACTTCACAAATTGTGTTCGGTCAGTCAGGTAGCTTTTGAACCAGCTCATAACGTTGGGTAGAAACCTAATGATTGAAGTGTGTCAATGAGGATAGAGTGGTCAACTAGGTCAAAGGCCTTGGTTTTATCAATGAAAATAGCCCCTGTGAGAGAAGCAGAGTCCATGGCCCTCAGGGCATCGGATGTGAATTTGAGTAGAGCAGTGGTGGTACTATGGCCCTTACAGAATCCATGCTGGGCAGAGTTTAATAGGTCACTTTTCTGGAGGAACTCAACAGTTTGGTTAGCTACAAGCTTTTCAAGGATTTTCCAGAGAACAGACAAGATAGCAATTGGCCTGTAGTTTGAGGGTTCCCTTGGGTCACATTTATTGAGAACAGGGGTAATCCTTGCCATCTTCCAGATATCTGGGACATGTCCCTGGCATAAGGAGAGGGTAAAGATTTTGGCTAAGGGAGCAGCTATGAACGGTGCAGCTAGTTTAAGGAGTTTGGGTTCAAGATTGTCAGAACCGGCAGCCGTATGCTCAGATAGATTATTCAGCAATTTCAGTACATCCAGTCTGGAGACAGATTTAAAGAAAAGGTTTGGGTCAGAGGCATTTGCTGGATAAGCTAAGTTCAGGTTAGAGGGGAAGGTGGAGGTATAGTTATTTAGACCAAAGAAATTGTCATTGAAAAAGTTGGCAAAAGTGTGTAAATTGTTGCAATGGACTCCATTTTGCAACTTTTCATTAGGGGTGAAGGATAAGTCTGAGCCAAGGAAGAGCTTGATGTGGGACCAAAATTTCCTGGAGCCACCATAGGAGTTCATTAAGAGGTCTTTACAGTAAGAGCTTTTGGCCTGTTTGATCTCCTTTTTGCAGGTGTTGCGCAAAGCCTGTAGGTGGTAAGGTCAGTGGCTAGGCCAGTGCATCTGAAATGGAGCCAGCTTTTATCTCTTAGGCAAAGTTTACTGAGTAGATCAGATTTCAGCCATCGGGTTTGTCTGTTTTTCACCCGATGTGTTACTATGTGACAGTGCTTGTCCTGCAGTGCTAGGAAGTGGGTCAGAAAGAGACCAAGAGCAGATTGGGTATCACTTGACTCAAAGAGAGAGGACCAATCAATGTTAGCAACGTCCAGTAAGAATGCCTGAGAGTCAAAATGGGCATAGTTGTGAAAGGAGATGTACCTGGGCTGTGCAGGTTCTGACCTCCCTTTACCCCAAACACAGAAAGTGGGGGAGTGGTCAGTGATGGCATCAGCTAGTACGCCTGAGTAGACTATGTGTTCTGGGTGATTAGACATTATCCAGTCCAGTAATGTTCTGGTGTTGGAGTGGGAGACGGTCCTTGTAGGTTCAGAGATCAGTTGGTGCAGGTTTGAACTTTGTAGTTTGGTTTGGGATAGGGCTTGGGAGCTTCCTAACCAGTTTATGTCTAGGTCTACGAGTATGAGAACTTCATTTCTTCCGGATAAGAGTGCCAGTAGTTCATCCAAGCCTCTTTGGGCACCTTTAGTGGGGTTGTAAATGCAGACAATATGAAGTAGTTTGGTTCCGAGAGTGAGACGGGCATGAAGGGCTTCACAGAGCAGGAGAGGGCGCGAGTTTATAACAGAGAGCTGAAGGTGATTTTTAAAATAAATAGCTGTGCCGCGGCCCCTCTTGGTTGCAGGTCGGTCCTTTCTTAGGAGATTGTAGGATGGGAGGGAGCAAGCAGTGTCAGGGGTGGAGGGTTTGAGCCAGGTTTCAGTTAGGCAAATTATGTCAGGCTTGTAGAGGAGGGTCCAAGCTTCTAGTTCAGACAGACTGTGCACAAGGCTCCTGATGTTAAGGTGAGCAAAGTTTAGGCCTTTTGTGATCCTAATTGGGTTAGGTGTGGGGTTAACTGGCTCCGGGTTTAGCTGTACGTCACCAGAGAGCAGAATGGCCATAAAGAGCAAATACCAAGGTCTGAATTGCAGGAAAGGGTATCAGGCCCGCAAGCGAAGGTGGTAATTTTTGAAGACCTGAGAGACGATATTTAACCATGCCTTACGTAGTTGAAAAGGAGTGGAGTCACAGTGCGCATTGGGCTCCACTAAGAGGTTAGAGAAATAGAAATCATGGAAAAGGAGGGGAGAGATTACCGGAGAAGCAACAGGTGAAGTAATGGGATAGAGGAGACAAAAAAAAAACATCATCAGGCACTGGGTCATTTTAGTCAGCAGGAATGAGGAGGTGGGATTCCTGAAAAAAACTGTTATACTGCTGTGGAACGAGGTAGAGATTGTGGAAATTAGAAGTGGTCCCGAGGTGAATAGATACTACTTGTCAGTACCAAGATAATATGGATAGGGAATTTGAGGAAAAGACAGACGACCAGGGAGAAAACTTGTAGGGAGGGCAGAGCTATTAATTCAGCAACATTCTGCTTGCCAGTACATTTGAAGAGATGTGGGGAGGAGAGACAGAGCCAATGTAAGAGAGCTAACAGAGAAGGGCGGGGCTGGGAGACTATTTAAAGGAGGCCTGGGAGGGTGGGGGAAAAAGAGACTGTCGTAGCAGTGGAGAGCAAGTAAAATCAATGATGCTGAGGGTTGAAAAAGGCGCTCCAATCAGGAGAAGTCCGAGGTGCAGGCCGGACCAATCAGGCACCGGTAGCGCAGCGCCAAACCAATCAGGAGATGGCCATCTTTCCGCGGCTCGAGCAAGCAAAACAGCGACCGTACATTGTGCCAGGATCCGGCTTTGGGTTCCAGGAGGGCAGGCAGAGAGAGTGCGTCCAGGCGGGCGGCAGCCATGGGTGGCCATACGAAGGGCCGCCGAGTTTCAGAGGTGCCGCTTGGGCACGCGAAGTCCTGGGGGAGCAAAGAAAGAGGAGATTATAAAGTATCAGCAGGAGTGGGTGGGAGGCAGGCGGCAGACAGACATTAGGGGGTGAGGGCAATCAAGTGTTTAAACAAAAGGTAGCCGAGGTGAGAATAGGGTTTGGATGGGATTAGTGTGAGACAAAAGGTGAGGTCAGAGCAGTTTAGAAAGACAGAGCGAAGGGGGGGGGGGTCATATGGGCCAGCTAGGAGAGTTTCAAGAAACAGGGATGGGGTGAATCACCTTAAAATGGGAACAGCGTATAAGTTTAGCCAGTGAAAAATAACAAGGGGAGGGTAGACAGATAAAGGTAAAATAAAGCACAAAAAACAGGCAACAATGCTAAGCCATAGCTAGTCAGTCTTATCTAATGAAGGAGAGTAGTAAGCTGTATGACGGCAATTAGGATAACTACGGTTCAGATCAAATCATTCTTTTACATCTGTGCAGGTACAAGCAAGCAGAGAGGTAAATATCTAACATGCATCAAAGCTCAGCAGTTAACATTTCATAAAAAGAGACTGTAGTAGCAGTGGAGAGCAAGTAAAATCAACGATGCTGAGGGTTGAAAAGGCGGCCCAACTGGGAAGTCCATGGGCGTGCAGGCTAGACTAATCAGGCTCCGTGAAGCAGTGCAGCCGCACCAATCAGGAGACAGCCATCTTCCACAGCTCGAGCAAGCAAACAGCGACCGTACCTTTGTGTCAGGATCCGGCTTTGGGATCCAAAAGGGAGCAGAGAGTGTGTCCAGGCGGGTGGCGGCCGCAGGTGTAAAGGGGTCACCAGTTTCAGAGGTTTCCGCCTGGTGCCTCCCTTAAAGGCACACAAACAGTAACACTCTACTGATCTGCCGTTAACAAGGTGAAGGGTATACCCTGCTAGCTACTAACCCACCTGCACTCAGGTATGGGCATCGAAGAACATGAGGTAGTAAATGGGCTTGCTGCATCTTACCCCCTTTCCTCAGATCTCAGTGTCATGGTGCCGAATTGGTAGAACTCTGAGGGGACATGCCTCAGACAGATAGTGCTGGAACCCACTCAGGAGCGAGCAATCTTGGACTGGGTACTCACAAATGGGGACAGAGAGAGGATCTCAGATTTAGAAGTGGGTAGCCATCTGGGAAAAAGTGACCACCAAACAGTGTGGTTCACAATAAACACCGCCATAGAGTCAAGCAATACAAATGTGAAGGTACTGGACTTTAGGAGGGCTGACTTTGTCAAAATGGGAGAGTGCTTCAGAAAAGCATTAGCAATCAGGCAAGAATAAGGGATGGAGGAACAATGGGAAAACATCAAAATTGCCATCACAGAGGCAACAAGCCTTTGTGTGAAGCAAATAAACAAATCAAAACAAAGGAAAAAAACACCATGGTTCTCAAAGGAGGTGGTGAGGAAGGTTAGGGAGAAAAAGACAGCATTGAGGAAATATAAGGAAACACAGAAGGAGTAGGATAGAGAACTGTGCCAGTTAAAGCAGAAGGAAGTGGGAAAGGCAGTCAGAATAGCAAAGGCCCAAACCAAGGAAAAGATAGCCAACTCAGTTAAGAAGGGAGATAAAACCTTTTATAGGTACATTAGGGAGTGAAGAAAGACAAAGGAAGGGATAGTGAGCCTTAATAAAGGGGAGGGTGACAGTGAAAAAGCAGGGCTACTGAATGAATACTGCTGCTCAGTATTCACAAAAGACGAGGTGGGGAAGGTACCTAATCCAATCAATAGAAACACTCTGGATAGGGGGGTCTATACCAGTTCATTCACAGAAGAAAGGGTTCTGAAAGAACTCCTAAAATTGGAGGTGGACAAAGCAAAGGGACCTAATGGGATTCACCCTCAAATTCTAAAAGAACGAAGGTGAGAACTAGTGACACCACTGACTGCCTTTTTTAACAAATCATGGGAGGATGGTGTGGTACCTGAGGACTGGAGGAGGGCGGATGTGATTCCCCTTCACAAAAGTGAGAGCAAAGCAGAGGCAGGAAACTTCAGACCTGTTAGTGTGACCTCAGTAGTAGGGAATATGATGGAATCACTTCTGAAAGAAAGAACTGTTGAGTACCTAGAGGCCAGTGGGGCACAGTACACAAGGCAGCATGGATTCACAGCTGGAAGGTCATGTCAGATGAATGTAATAGATTTCTTTGACTGGGTGACCAAAGTAGTAGACCAGGGAGAGGCTGTAGACATGGCCTACCTAGACTTTAGCAAGGCATTTGACACAGTCCCACACAAAAAATTAATAAACAAGTTAGCCATCCTGGGAGTGGGTCCCAGGGTGGTAACCTGGGTAAAAAATGGTCTGGACAACAGGACACAGAGGGTAATAGTAAACAGACTCCACTACGAAGAAAGGGGGGTTACTAGTGGGGTACTGCAGGGTTCAGCACTGGGACAGGTCATTTTTAATGTTTTTATAAGTGACATTTCAGAGGGACTGGAAGGAAAAGTATGTCTTTTTGCAGATGACACATACAGTCGTGCACTTTTTCAAATAACTCACAATTTCCTCTAAACATAAGTTGAAATTAACAACAGTACAGTATTCGGTCTCCACAATTCTTTATTTCTCTGTTAGTATTACAGAACCTTTGTTTTTGATTCAGAATTTAATATATCCTTTTAAATCAGAAAATGAAAAGAAATGGCATTGACAAAATTATTGACACCCTAGACTTAATATTTGGTAGCACAGCCTTTGGTCAAAATAACTACAATCAACCGCTTCCTATAGCCATGGATGAGCTTCCTACACCTCTCCACTGGCAATTTGGCTCACTCTTCTTGTGCAAACTGCTCCAGTTCTCCCAGATTTGAAGGGCACCTTCTCCCAACTGCTGTTTTCAGATCTCTCCACAGGTTTTCAATGGGATTTATACTGGACTCATTGCTGGCCACTTCAGAACAGTCCAGTGTCTTGTCTTGAACCAATCCTGGGTGCTTTTTGAAGTGTGTTTGAGGTCATTGTCCTGCTGGAAGACCCATGACTTTCAATGGAGACTCAGCTTTCTGACACTGGGTTCAACATTGCGCTCCAAAATGGCCTGGTAATCTCCAGATTTCATGATGCCATGCACACGTTCAAGGCACCCAGTGCCAGAGGCAGCACAGCAACCCCAAAACATCACTGAACCTCCTCCATGTTTGACTGTAGGAAGGTGTTCTTTTCTTTGAAGGCTTCATTTTGTTTTCTGTAAACATGGAGATGATGTGCTTTACCAAAAAGCTCTAATTTGGTCTCATCTGTCCACAGGACATTCTACCAGAAGGATTTTGGCTTGTTCAGGTGTGTTTTGGCAAACCCCAGTCAGGCTTTCTTATGTCTCTCTCTCAGCAGTAGGGTCCTCCTGGGCCTCCTACCATGTAACCCCCTTTCATTGAGTTGGCGTCAGATGGTGCGAATTGAAACTGTTGTACCTTGTGTCTGAAGGTCAGCTTGAATCTCTTTGGCAGTTGATCGAGGTGCTTTCTCCACCATTCGAACAATCCTGCGCTGCAATCTTCAATCAAGTTTTCTCTTGTGGCCACGTTCAGGGAGGTTGGCTACAGTGCCATGGGCCTTAAACATCCTGATAACATTACATACGGTGGAAACAGGAACATCAAGGTCTCTGGAGATTGATTTGTAGCCTTGAGATTGTCCATGCTTGGCTACAGTCTTCTGTCTGACCTCCCCAGACAATTCTCTGGCTGTCTTTCTTTTCTCCATGCTCATTGCGGTACACATAGTGACACAAAACAGGAGAATGAGTCCTTTTCTCTATCCAAACTGGTTGAATGAATGATTTTTATATTGCAGGCACCTGCAACTCACCACATGTGACTTCAGTTCCAAAGTGAAGGAGAATCACCTGCTTGAAATCTAATTATTTCTAACTACTTCTAAAAGGTGCCAATAATTTTGTCCGGGCCATTTAAGGATTTCTGTGTGGAATAAGCTAAGACGTAGTACATTTTTCTGCTTTTTGTGTTTTATTCCACTGCAAACCAAAGAAATACATATGTGGATACCAAAATATTTTTTAATTTCAACAATTTTCTGGAAGGAATGGTGTATTATTAGAAAAACTGCAAGGGCACCAATATTTTTGCCACGACTGTAGATCTGTAACAGGGTTGATACACAGGGGGTGTGGAAAGGATGAGAAGGGACTTGGCAAGGTTGGAGGAATGATCAAAAGTATGGCAGCTTAAATTTAGTGCAAAGTACTGCACCTGAGAAACAAAAACCCAAGGGAAGAGTAGAGTACACAGTGGGGGGAGGATGCTAACAACATTATAGATCGAGGTAGAGCTCCTGACCAATTGGAGCACTCCTTTCCCATGCGTGAGGCACTCTTAATCTGTGAAGAGCATCTCACAAGCAGATGCCCTGGAAATGGGCATGTTCTGGGAATTTTTTTTTAAATATATTATTGATCGCTCTCTATCAATAATATAACAATATGTTCCCCATTGCCACTCATTGCTGAAAATGAGTGGCTTCATTTTCCTTCAGCTTGAGCCAGAACAGCTCAGCTTCGCTTTGCTGTTCACGCTCAGCTGAAGGCACATGCAACCACTCGTTTTCAGCAACAAGTGACTCCGGGGGATGTATTAACACATAACAAAAATGGAAAGGGACCTGGGGGTAGTCATATCAGATGACCTAAAGGTAAGCAAGCAATGTAAGAAGGCAGTAAGGAGGGATGGGATGATACTGGGATGTATAGAGAGAGACATCACCAGTAGAAAACAGGAAGTTGTTATCACCCTGTACAGACAGTTGGTGAGACCCCATCTGGAGTACTGTGTGCAGTTCTGGAGACCCCATGTCCACAAGAACATAGACAGAATGGAGGCAGTACAGAGGAAGGCAACTAAAATGGTGCAGGGTCTGCACCAGAAGTCATACGAAGAGAGACTAAAGATGCTTAATAAGTATACCCTCGAGGAAAGGAGGGAGAGAGGGGACATGATAGAAACTTTCAAATACCTCAAGGGAATCAACAAAGTCCAAGAGGGTAGCATCTTTCAGAAAAAGAGATGTGCAAGAACAAGAGGGCACAGTTTGACGATAGAGGGGGGGATGTCTTAGAGGCAACGTGAGGAAGTATTTTTTCATGGAGAGGGTGATGGATGCATGGAACAGCCTTCCTGAGGAGGTCGGTGGGGTCAAAAACTGAGGAATTCAAGAATGCATGGGACAGGCATAAGGCAGTTCTGGTGGGGGTTAGGAAGAAGTAAGCTGTTGGTTAACTAGGATCTGCAGCTTATCCAATAGGTAGGGAAATGGGCAGACTGAGTGGACAAAGTGGTCCTTGTCTGCCGTCAAAGTCTATGTTTCTATGTAACAGCACTCACCACGTCTTACCCCTTGGATCTTGATGTCTCTGCACCACCACTTCAGTTCTCCACTTTCAGTTTGGGTTTTGCTCCCCCCTTTTGGAGCCAGGAATATGTCAGAGAAATAGCTAGTTACCGTCAAACACATGAGACATACGGGCACGCTCACCATCAGGTAGCCCTCCTTGAGTGTAGACCACCAACAGGTCCTCGCTGTCCCAAAACATAGACCCCAGTCAGGATACAGTCAGGATATAGCCAGGATACAGCCTCCACAGACTTCACCCAGAGTGGAGAAGTGCCACCCGAGACTCGGGACCTTGCCACCACTCAGAGCCTGGCAAGCCTCCTGTGGTCAGTTGCAACCAGAGTTTCAACAGGGGATACCCCCTCTGTTCTGTACAGAGCCTTTCTGCTGCACTGTGACTCCAGCCTCTGACTGACACATGCCTGGATACCCAAATTTATACCCCTGAGGTCTGGCAAGTCAGAGAGCCTGGAGCATTGCAGGTGCTAAACTAGCACATAATGTACACAGGAAATTAACCAGCTCCTGGAACACAGAGGTCTTTGCAGGATTACAGATAGGAAATCAATCCTTCCTTCCCCCTTCCTTCCTTCCTTCCTTCCTTCCTTCCTTCCTTCCTTCCTTCCTTCCTTCCTTCCTTCCTTGGCATAGTCCTAGCTGCTGGAGTAAACCCACAAATGTTAGTATGGAGGATACATTTTTAAATCTATTGGCACCCCTCCCAGCCTGGTTTCTAAGCCCAGGTTTACCTATGCCGAATCGACAACACTGTTGTCGAGGTTTGGCATAGTGACATTCCCAATGTCGACAGGTGAAATTTCACCTGTCCAACATTGGTGTGTTTCACTTGGGGGCACCTCAACCCCCACTAAAGATTATAAACTCTGAGTAGGAGTTGATTTGGGGGGGAGGGGCGAAACACAGCAAAAGGGCAAATTTTCACCCTTGGGTCCCTCACACCGACAGTCTCAAAACCTGTCGAGATTGTGGCTGTGAGGGATTTCGCCATCGGGGTTTTGATGTATGGTCGGCACACCCTAAGCCCATGTCTCTCCAGCTCATCTGAAGTCATCCAGTCAGGGTGTACACCAAGGAGTTCTTCCTCATATTTGTGTTTCCCTGTTTTCTCTTGGGACCGCCACTGCAGCCGAAGTCATGTGGACGTGACTGGGAGTGAGAGTTAAGTGGATCTCAACACAGTTGATGGTAATACTTCTCCCATGCAGCCCAACTGGGAGGGGTGGGGTTGGGTACTTCTATGCCAGTCAGTTGGTGCCCTCCTCAGTGCTGAGCTCATCTTTCTATGACATGCAAGATCTCCTGGTTCCTTAATGTGGATCGCCAAGTCAGTTCCCAAATGCAGATCTCCCGTTTGGCACTTAGAAACAGAAAATGACAGAAGATAAAGGCCTAGCAGTCCATCCAGCCTGGTTAGTCTGTCTAATTTTGGGCTGCATAATTTTCATTTTATTTTGGGACTGTGGCACATTGGAGTTCCTGTGCTGCTGCCATACCACCACATCTGACAAGTCATTTTTTATTCAAAGCAGTAGTATTTGTTAGTCGGCAAATATTTCATCATATAGTTTTTTTAGCAAACGTTATTTCTGACATCCTTAGATTCATCCTCAGTGTATTTTCAGTTTTCTCAGATATTGTGAAAACAACTTTTACAGCTAATTTTGTAATTGATGGCTCATGTCATTAAAGATAGCCGCCACTCGCCATTTTTAAAAATCTCTTCTGCTGAGGTTACTTGTTAAATGTAAATGTCAATTTCATTCTGTAGATGTATTAGGATGGTGCAACCACATTTCTGATGGTAAAAAGCACTACACTGTACCAAGATATCTACTCCTGCCACTGCATCAACTTTGAATCATCTTTTCAACCTCTCTTTCTCCCCCAGTGTAGTCCCTCAGACCTGGAAGCTGGCCAACGTTATACCACTACATAAAATGTGGTGGGGACCCTTCCTCCTCCAGTAACTACAAGCCTATTTCTTTCCTCTCCTTTCTAGCCAAGTTGCAAGAGATGCTTGTCTAACATAGACTCTCTGACTTCCTCTCCTCCTCTGATTTCCTTTCCTCATACCAGTTGGGGTTCAGGAAAGATTACTCCAAAGTCTCCTCCCTGTTGAGTGTAACTGATTGTATCCTCTCTGGGATGGATCAGTGTCACATCACTTTGCCATCTTCACCAATCTGGCCAAGGCCTTTGGCTCAGTGTCTCACCCTCTTCTTCTGAATAAGCTGGGTATGGCTGGCCTTGCCATAGATTGGTTCCATTCTTATCTCTTGGACCGATTACAGTCTGTATTGATAGGTAGTAACCTGTCACTTCCTGTTCCCATCTAGGCGGGGGGTCCCCACAGGGCTCTGTCCTGGGTCCATTGCTCTTCTCCATTTTCCTCAATGACCTCCCTTCAGCCTGTGCCAACTCGCATATTCACATGTATGCAGATGACAGTTATTTATTTATTCCATTTTGTTGACCGGGTAAGCCCACTGAGCCCTAGCGGTCCCTTTTTCAGGGACGATTCGTAATTAGTTACATAGAAACTTGTGGAGCAGGACACAGCAGTAATACAATTAAATAGGTGACTAGCAACAAGCACAGATTTTTCCAGACATGCACAGTGATACCCTAAGACTTACGCATTGATACGACATACATTGGCTTATATGCATACTTTGGTTGAGCATGAAAAGACTGCCAAGTTTGACAATATGTTAGTTACAGATTGAGATGGTTACAGGTAACAGACTTTCGGGCAATTTGGTCAGTTTAAGCATTAAGTTTAGCTTCAGTTGTTCTGTCTTATGTGATGTAGCATTCCCTCACAGGCAGGGAAGGCTCCAAGGGTGACTAATTCACCCTGGAATTTGCCTGGCACATGCATGTTTTTTTTGCCAGCAGGTGCGTTTTGAGCCCTTTTTTAAAGGAGACCATTGTACCAGCATCTTGTAGCAGGCCAGGGAGAGTATTCCAGAGGATAGGGGCAGCATGGTAGAAGGACTTATCTCCTGCAGTTGTTCTCACCCTGAGAACCTCTAAGAGCTTCCATGAGGAAATCTGAAGCTGCCTGCCTGGGCGCTTAGGGGCCAGCACCCCGGCTAGTTTTCTACACTTCTGGCATCCCCACCACTGATGTTGAAGGTCTGTTAACAGCTAGACTTCCACAATGTCTTACGATGGTTTCAGTCTGATCAGCTTTGGATCAGTACTAAAAAAAAACAGTATCTGTGACCTTTGGCACCAGTCAAAAACTGGCCACACTCACCTCCATGCCCACTTTTTCTACCCTGCACAGCTCCCTACTTGAAGTGGTTCCTTTTTTCAAGTACCTTGGTGTGTGGCTTGACTGTAAACTTGACTTCTCTGATCATCCATGCCAAACTCCATCCTAAACTTGGTGCCTTGTATGGAAATAAAGATTGCCTTTCCCTACAGGGTCACCATGAGTTTGTCACCAAAATGGTGCTCCCTGTCTTTGACTATGCAGATGTACGAACATACGAAATTTGCCAGCAGAAAAAGGCCATTTGGTCTATCGTGTCTGCTCAGTTTTGCAGCTAGCAGCCCTATTCTGCAGCTGCCCCTCCCTCCTCCCCCCCACTCCTTATATTCCCTCTTACTCTGTCCCAGCCCCTTTTGAAACTGCCCATTGTTGTACAGGCTACCACCACAGCTGGTAACGCGTTCCACCCTGCCACCATCCTCTCCGTAAAAAAGTGTCTCTTCATTTCCCTCCTAAATCTTCCCCCTCCAATCTCATGTTATGGCCTTGAGTGTTCCTCTCAACCCTTACCCTGAAAAGCCCTTCTGTACCAGTCTTGTTTATCCCCCTCATGTACTTGAATGTCTCGATCGTATTCCCTCTGCCCCTCATCTCTTCCAGTGAATACATGTTCAGCTTCCTTAGCTTACTCTCATACAGTAAGTCCCCCACCCCCTGGATCACGTCTGTTGCTCTGCGCTGCACCACTTCCATTAATTTAATGTCCCTTTTCAGGTAGGGGTGCCAGTATTGCACACAGTATTCAAGATGAGGTCTAACCAGTGATCCATACAGTGGCAGAATAACCTCCCCCCTCCACGACATTATTCCCGTTGCGATACAACCCAGCATTTTGTTGGCCCTTGCCGCCACCTTCCTGCACTGTGTCAAGTTGTTCAATGATCCTGTGATGACCACCCCAGGTCCTTCTCCTCCTCAGTCTCTGCCAGCTGCACACCCCCCAGCTGATAGTTTCTTCTTGGATTTTTTACTCCAAATTACAGAACCTTACACTTTTTGGCATCGAACCCCAGCTGCCAAGTGTCCAACCAAGTCTTCAGCTTATTCAGATCTTCCTGCAGACCCCTCCACCCCTCTGTGTCATCCATCACCACCCCTATCTTGGTGTCATTAGCAAATAGGCTGATTCTGCTGTTGATGCCCATGGAAATGTCTGCAATAAATATCCCAAATAACACTGGTCCCAGCACTGAACCCTATGGGACCCACTCATCACCACCCTTGGGGATGAGAATTCCCCTTCCACCACCACCTTCTGCTGTCTTTCCTATAGTCAGTTTCTCACCCATCCCACCATTTTGGGGATGGGTGAGAAACTGGCTACAGGGAAGACAGCAGATGTAGTCAATGGGTCTGCCCCCTCACCCTCCCTAGCTAGACTGGATTCCCTCTGTAATCCCTTCTGTTGCTTTGCAACCAACTCACCCTCTCAAACTCATCACTGCTCACTTTACTTATCTCTGTTCACCTTCCCCTACCATCCCATCTCAAGATGCGTGGTGTCTCCCTTATATCTACATGCTGTTTGGGTCCATTTCCTCCAATCTCTCATCACTCCTCTCCATTGTTCCTTCTGCTTCTTGCTCCCTCCACTCCAGGGACCATCACACCTTGGCCTTGCCACATTCCCATATCTCAGCTGGCCAATCAGCCATTGACTATTGTCTCCCCTCACTTTGGAACCAACTTTCCTCTTCTCTTCATTTCACAGCCTCTTCTGCCTCCCTCAGATACCAACTGAGGCTCTTTCCCTTCCTCCTTGCTCCTGTTTCCTTCCTCATAACAGTCCCCTTACACCTGGTGTAATGATTACCTGCCATCTTTTTTTTTTTTGTTAAATCAGTTTTGCACTTTCCATAGTCATTGTGTGTTTTGACTTTTGCATTCTTCTTGTTACACTATATTTAGCTAAGCTATGTACTGTTTTTATCCTTTCCTCCACTCCCCTGGGTGACACCTGGAAATGAGCCCCGGCTCAGTGTGCCTTTCCCGGTCACCAATGTTCAAATGAATAAAAAGATGACATTTAATTTTTGATAACTTGTATTACACAGGAGTAGGAACTTTCAAAATCTTCAGTTTCTATCAAGGAGGAAAGGGACCTAGGGGTTATCATCTCTGATGACCTTAAGGTATCAAAGCAGTGTACAAAGGTGGCAGGGAGGGCCAGTGGTACGCTGGGGTGCATAGGCAAAGGTATCACTAGCAGGAGGCAGGAGGTGGTGATGCCATTGTATAAAACATTGGTAAGGCCTCACCTGGAGTGCTGTGTGAAGTTCTAGAGACCACACCTGTGCAAGGACATAGATAAGGTGAAGACTATCCAGAGAAGGCAACAAAGATGGCGCAGGGCTTACGTCACAAAACATATGAGGAGAGACTAAGGGACCTCAATATGTACTCACTGGAGGAGAGGAGACAACAGGGGGACATGATTGAAACTTTCAAGTACCTTAAGGGCATAAACAAGGCACAGGCGGGGCAGCTTTTCCAATGTAGAAAAAGTACTAGAACACAGGGGCACGATATGAAATTGGAGGGGGGTAGATTAAGCGGTAATGTGAGGACGTTTTTCTACACAGAAAGGGTAGTCGACACATGGAATAGTCTGCCACAGAAGGTAGTGGGGGCAAGCACAGTGGAGGGGTTTAAGCACGCCTGGAACAGGGACAGGGGAAGCCTGAGAGGGGAGGGAGTGATGACAAGCCATTGATCACGAAGGGTCAGTGGCCACATGCAATGTATAGGGCCTACAGGCAGACTGGGTGGGCCTAGTGGTCCATATCTGCTGACAATTTCTGTTTCTGTGTTTCAAAATCCCATATCTTGGTTCAGGAATAAAAACAAATACACACACACACACACACACACAAATGTATATCATGCTATTTTTGCCAGACGAATATTATGTCTGAAAAAAACCTACTGTATATGGTTACTAATGAGTACTGCTGCTTTAATATCTATTATTTGGCAGCTGAGGGTATGTTTGCTTTTGATTCTGAGCCAGTTTTTTTTTCATCTCACTCACTGCAGTCTGTCAGTCTCAGCTGCCTCCTTCCACAACCCTATCTTTTTGTCACCATGTAGTTCCTACCTTTCCACCAGTTGTCAGTGGTTACCTGACCTACAAAGAATTGTATAACATTTGTGCATTATAAAATGTATTGTTATGTTTTGTTTACATTATAGTATTTCCCATGTACTATTTTTCAATCCTCTATTGCCTTCTTATTATTTATGTATGTTTAATTCTCCCCCTTTGATCCCCCTCCCTGAGTTGCACTTGAAAATGGGACTTTGCTCAGCGTGCCTGTTCTAGTCACCAAATGTTTAAATACATTTTTATTCAACATGCTCACATTTTGTAACCTGCTATCAACAGGGATTCTTGCAGATGGGATGATACAGCTCAGCAGGTATTTATCCCTGCTTTGCTGACTTCCCCAGCATAAATAAACTGTGTACAAAAATAAATAAATGCATTCATTTATTTATTTAAAGAGATAGACAAAGTCATTAGTGTTATGGTAACATGAACATGAATTAATGTTTGGTTATGTTAAAACATGGTACTAAAGAATACCTACTGAGGCCTCCAGTTGTCTCATTAATAGATCAGGTGGTGCTTCTGCCAGCAGGCTACCATTTCGCATCAGTCCAACCTGTTGAGATTGACAAACTTTATAAAATTAGCAGTGAAAATAATACCACAATGCACACCCTGTCATGTGTTATGGCTTATGTAAAGTATAAGGCAGATACTAGTCAAAGAGGCAACATAGGCACAAGCTTGCATATAAAGGCTTTTAAAAATTATATGTGGCTTAAAAAAATCTATCCTTTCATGTAATGTTTAGTAGTTATAGACATTTTCTACATTTTTTGCAAGTTTTAATTTTTTGTCACCAGGATAGCCCAGCTGAGATACAACATCTTATTTTCACAGGGGTGCTGCTTTCACTGATCTTTACAGCTCCTTCGACTGGAGCACTGGTATGTAGGGCTATGCAAACTTTAACTTCTGCCAGAAGAATTCTTGCTAAATTATAATTCTGTTTCAGTGAAATTTGGTGAAATGCCATCAAAATTTAGATTTCAATTATTTTCCATTTAACTGTACAACTACTGTTCCAAATTACACTGCATTTGTCACATTTAAGGTCCTATACCACATGGATATGTGTGCCACATTGTAAATCTCTAGCTGTAAAGGGCTACATTATAAATAGCCAAACATTTGGATTATTTTTTAAATAAAATTTCACAAGTACTTAAACTGTGACATTTTAGCCCCTGTAACTTTAAAACTAGAAAACACAATATCACCAAGTTTCACATCCTAAAATGGAGGCTGTGGCAGGCTGGCAAGGCTATAAACATCCATAAATTACGCAGTAACATCAGTGCTTAAAGTCAAAATTTATGCGTTGAGGAAAGCTGTGGAATTTTGTGATCATTTTGTGAAAGCCATATCAATGAATTTTGCCCAGCTTGCCATGCCTGACCTACTGTGGAATAGGACAGAAAAAGCTAGGTAGAGCGGTAAGAAGGGATCCCTCATAGGAACTCTGTAGTAAAAGTACTAGGGGAGCTGCTGGGGTGTTGATGGACCACAATACTAGTGCAGGTAAGGTGATCTGCCTGACTGCAGTGCAGGTAAAATGAGTGTGGTCCACTTGGAATTACAGCAAGAGGAACAAGCTGACTTTTGTCAACACTGAGATGTGGAGAACAATTTATGTGTATGTGAGGAAGTCATTTATTGAATTAGGGGATGTTTTTAAGTGGAAATAGGAATGTTCATAGTGGGGAATATATCCAACATGATCTTCTCCAAGGTCCTTATAGCCTTGAGACCTATGAAGCATGACGGTGGGCTGACAAATAAGCTACCTCTTGTTAAGAGTCTGTTGAAAGAGGAAGCTTTTTTTCTGGCCAGCTAGAGGGCATTTTGGGGGCAAAGAATGCCTGCATGTTCAAGATGGGCTGCATATGTGCGAAAAGGAAGGGGGTACTTGTCATGTCAACAAATAGGGCTGGAGATTCAGCTAGTGCAGGGGGTCCCCAGTGGCAACAGTCAGATGCATGGGTTCATCAAGGGAAAAGCAGCTGAGTGGGGTAACACAAGAATAGCAGACCCCAGTTGGAGCAAGGAAGCATAAAGAGAAGACAATTCCCACTTTGAAAACAGGTTGTAGGAGGATCACACCCAGCAACGTTGACTAGGCTAAGCATCCAATGGTCTTGGAAGGCCTGGACTTAAAGATATTCATAGAGACCTGATGAGGGAAGAAAATGAATGGGTCACCAAAAAGGAGGGATTCTGACTATTTTGCTGGGATATGTCTGGACAGGGAAAGGAGTAAGTGGCTTTCTTTTTATGGGAGGGCATCACTGTAAAGAACAAGGGGGACATCAGTGGGACCAGCAGTTCCACTGAGTCCATCTGGTTAAACACAGAGAAAAAAGTGTGTGTGGGGGTGGCAGCTGTCACCCAGGAAGAAACTACAGGACTTCAAACAGCTCATCTTAGCTAACAGTATGCAATGGTGATAAGTACTTAGTGAAAGTTAAATATTACAGGTGGGATTCAGGTGGCATTACTGATTATGCCTCCATACTTTTTTCATAAAATGTTGCCAATTAATAAGTTACAGTGTTTCCACTGTTACTTAAACTACTAAACCAACTCTCTCCAGCTCTGTTACATTACAGGTCTCATAGGTGCTGGAACAGAGGGGGCCACTGTGGGTCATGGCCCTGCCACTATTATAATCAGTAGGGCCTGCCCATATCAGTTTTTGCAGTCATGGTAATAATAATAATATTATAATATTCTTTATATATAATGCGCTTTTCAAGAAATCAAAGCGCAGAACAAGTTATAGAATCACAACATCATAAAAGCATTAATATAAAAATTACAGTAAAATAATTAATACATTACATCAAACTTCATAAGACAATAATAAAATCAAACCTGAATCAGTCAGTTGCTTCCCCATAAGCATTAATCCATAAAAAGGGTTTTAAGGCTTGTTTAAAACCCCCCACTGTCGCGCACTCTCTAATCCGATGTGGTAGAGAATTCCAGAGGGTCGGAGCCACAAACGCAAAGGCCCGGGCACCCGATGATTTCAAAATGACCCTCGGAATCTCCAGCAACCCCTCGCCAGCCGAGCGGAGCGGTCAATCCGGGAGATAGGGAACCAGGAGCTCTTTCAGGTAGTCAGGGCCCAAACCATGCAGGGCTTTGTAGGTCAATAGACCCACTTTAAAGGTGATCCACCACTGAACCGGCAGCCATTGCAGTCTCCGTAGCACCGGGTTAAAATGAGAACCTAAGTTACAACCGGCTGCAGAATTCTGCACCAGCTGCAAGCTGCGGATATCAACCCCAGGAAGCCCAAAGTAAAGGGAGTTGCAGTAGTCCAGATCGAGGTCACAAAGGCGTGGATTAGCACTGGTAGGTCCCCAGACGGAACAAGGTGTTTGATCCTAGCGATGTTCCTAAGATGGTAAAAGGAAACTTTAACGACGGCCGACACTTGATCACGTAGTGTCAGCCGATCATCAAGAATCACCCCTAGGTTCCGCACCCGTTCAGAGGTGGGGATCTCCACACCCCCCAGGAATAAACCTGAGGGATGGTTTATCCCCTACCCCCCTATCCGGTGACTGGGATCCAGGACCATCACCTCCATCTTCCCAGGGTTTAACTTCAACCAGCTGGACCTCATCCAACCTTGGATTTCCCTGAGGCAGCTATTGAACACCGAGAGTGCTCTATTCTGGTCAGGTGCAAAAGACAGGTAGAGCTGAGTATCATCGGCATAACAATGAAACTCCAGCCCATACTGTCTTACAATGTCTCCGAGGGGAAGCATGTACACCGCAAACAACATGGGAGACAGCACTGAGCCCTTGGACACCCCACATGACAGAGAGGCAGGATCGGAAGAAAACACTCCCGATACTACCCTCTGAGTTCTACCTGTGAGGAAAGATGTAAACCATCTGAGGACCAAACCTGAAAGCCCACAGATGATTCTCAGATGCTCGAGCAGAACCCCATGGTCTACAGAGTCAAATGCTGATGACAGGTCCAAAAGGACCAAAATGGACCGTTTTTTCTGGTCTCTCGCCATCAGGAGATCATTGAGCACCCGAACCAGTGCAGTCTCGGTGCTGTGCCTCTTTCAAAAACCCGATTGAAGGGGATCATAGATGCTATGGATGGTTAAATGATTGTCTAACTGGGTAGCCACTACTTTCTCAATTACCTTCCCAACAAAGGGAAGGTTTGAGATAGGCCGGTAGTTACCGAGGCAGTCAGGGTCAGAAGAAGCCTTCTTCAACACTGGTGTCACCACTGCTTCCTTCAGGGAGCAAGGATATTCACCAGAGTCTAAGGAGCACCAGACAATCCTCATCAGAACCGGGAAGATAATCTCCCCACAGCCCATAACCAAGGCTGTGGGACCCAGATCTAAACTACAGGATGTAGTGTGCATACCACGGACAATCCTCATAACATCCTCGATTTCCGGCCTCTTGAAGAAACCCTAGGGAGTAGGAGGGCATGTGACCGCGGCCGGGTCCACGGCCATTCCCATAGAGAGTGTTGTGCAGGTCTCCGCCCTGATGTCTTCCACCTTATCTGCAAAGAACCAAGCGAGCTCCTCGCACTGAGATTGCGAAAAAGCTCTACGAACCTGCAGACAGGCTGGGTTGCACAGTCTGTCTACGGTTCGAAAGAGCTGAGCCGGTCGGTTTTGGGCAGCAGCAATTTCCCCGGACAGGAATACTGCCTTCTTATGGGCAATTGCTGACTGGTAGAGTTGATAATGCTCTAGCAGTCTAAGGTGGTCGGCATCTAAGCCGGATTTCCACCAACACCTCTCTAACCTGTGTCCAAGTCGGCGCACCTCCCTCAAGTCCCCATCAAACCATGGGGACCGAGGCCGAAGGGAGAGAGGACGCACATTGATGGGAGCAATAGAATCCAGGGCATCGGTGATGGCCCTATTATAGGCCAGAACCAAGGCCTCAGGATCCATGCTCATCATCGGAAATTCTGATAGGTCAAGCACCGCCAATAGACCATCGGGAGTCACATCCCATAAAGGGCGGTACTTGACCATCTCCACAAGGGTAGGTCTACATGATAAGTGCTGAAATTGAATCTCACAGTGTGATGATCAGACCATCCGACAGGTTCCACCCCAACGCCGGAGGCTTCCATCCCCAGGAGGAAAACCAGATCAAGAGAATGGCCACATTTATGAGTGGCAGAGGTAACAACCTGTGAGAGGCCCAATGAATTCATCAATTGGAGGAAGTTCTGTCCAAAATGTGAGAATTCGTCGTCGATCCAGGCATTGAAGTCACCCAGCACCATCAACCTGGGAGACTCCAATACCAGGTCAATGACAAAGTCCGCCACTTCCTTAAGGAATGGCTTCTCATCCCCAGGTGGATGGTAGATGAGAGCCACTCTATAGCCCCCACCTGCCACTACAACACATTTAAAAGATCTGGTCTCCTCTACTGGAACACTAGTGAGACCCAATTCTGTCTTAAAACAGACCGCAACTCCCCCACCCCTGCAATCCAGTCTCGGGCTGTGTATCACCGAATACCCGGCCGGAACAGCCACCTCAAGAATGGGGCCAGCATTACCATCCAGCCAGGTTTCGCTGATGCAAGCCAGATCCGCCGTTCCCACCAAGTCCACCACAACGGCCGTCTTGTTGACAACGAATCTGGCATTGCACAAAACCGCCCGAGTTGGACAGAGTTCCGAGGATCCCCCAACCACCTGCCTGACGTTATTAGCGGTGGTGCCCTTGGGTATGGGGATCAGACAAGGAGACCCATGTTCTGACCTCCATTTCACCGCAGGGCGTCTTCTGGACCTAACAATCCCGATTTGAGCGCTTTCCTCATCCATCCTCCACTGTTCAGGCCCCCCTCCCCGACCCCATCTCTTTCGTACAATTCCCAAAGCCCTACAGCGTTGATAAATGGAAAACAGTAAAGGAGGGGGAGAAAAAGGGCAGAGGGCCAGAAGAGCGGAGGATGAATAGCGCACGATGGGTGGGGGGAAATAATAACACATACCTGTGACCTTCAACGAGAACTAATAAAGTCCTACTCTCACAAATCAATACAGAAAACAAAACCCCCAAAATTAAGACATTTACTAAATAACATAAACTGAAATTAAAATTAATCCCAATTACCCCCTATTTCTCGGAATCAAAAACCTACTTTCCGGAACTCAAAAATAAAAATAACTAACAATAAAATAAACTAAAAAAAAAAAAAATGCACAACTAGGGAAGACTGTGCATTTAAAATGCAGCATGAGCACTAAACAGAGTTACTTACTAATCAATTCACTTGTGGCTTGTATGCTGTCGGCAGAATTTTGTAAACTGATGACCTGAGTAGCGTTGATGGTGGTGGGCTGGGGTCATGGCTTACTAACTTAAGGCATAGTGTTCCAAATTTAGAAATGAAAATGAAAGGCATGGCCTTTATTGGGTGGGGAGCAGGCATCAGGGCACTAGGCAGGGGGAGATGCTGTCAGTCAGTGAGAAAAAGTGCGGGTCTGGGTGAAACCACTTGACTGGGGAAGGGGATTTGCTCCTTACATCCTTGGCCCAGCCACTTTTCAGACCTTTCCACCACCTATGGCAGGTCCCAGTGATCTTGGGTAAGCATACCAAATTTCAGTTCTATTGCTGCTGTACAAGCGGAGTTACAAACATCCACATTTTTAGAAAATCTTCACAAAATATTACAAAAAGTATGTTGTGACATTATGAGCCCATGTAACTTGAAAGTTACTCAACCAAATCTCTCTACATTTTGCAGTTTCAATGAACATTACGAAAAAAGCCATGCACACTGCTTTGCAATATCTAGCTCCAAAGGTGGCTGAATTATGAGAGAAATATTTTCACAAAATTTAACAAAAATATAAAATAATAAAGTCTGAGCTTCTGTAAGTTTTAAACTGCTCCTTTAAATCCGAAGATATTAGACATGCCACTTGGATACCTAGCTTCAAATAATCATGTTGATTTACATGTCTCTAGCTAAAAGGATGCTTGAGTTATGATCAAATAAACAAATTGGTGAAACGTCAAGAAATTCCATGAAATCCGATCCAGAAAAAATGAGATGATTTGATACCTTTTATTGGACCAGTAGAGATGTTACAAAAGAAAACAGTTGCTTTAGCTTTTGAACTACATCGAGTTCTTCATCAGAAACTAAAGGACTCGATGTAGTCCAAAAGCAAAAGCACCTGTTTTCTTTTGTAACACCTCTGTTGGTCCAATAAAATAAGTCACATAATCTCTCTTTTTTTCTGGATCTTTCGTCATAAGGATCAATATGGCAACACAACTAATGTTCTGTGTCATGAAATCTGAGGAATTTTGCTAGTCTTCCACACAATCAGAATCTACTAATTTTATACAGCCCTACAAAGGTTCCACCACTGTGGTTTAACAGAAAACTTGTGGACTGCAAGTACAGCGGCAGGCATTATTCTGAAAGTCGGCAGAGAGCAGTCACAGAAAGGAGTCTTTTTCTGTGAGGGGCTTCCCCCCTGCCCCCCCCCCATATTATTATAATCAACTCCGAGTCAGAGTTGATTCAGGGAGGAGGCACAAGTCCCAGAGAAGCAGTGCTGGGGTCCCGCAGGTATATTACAGTGACATAACATGACAGGGACCTGACTACCTCAAAGATCTCCTGACTCCCTACTCCCCCAGTCACCCTCTCTGATCTGCTGATGAAGGATTGCTAGAGATTCCCAGGGTCCATCTTAAAACATCTGGAGTGCACGCTTTTTCTTTTGCTTCACTGACCCTGTGGAATTCTCTACCTCGTCGGTTAAGAGAATGCCTGGCTATCACTAATTTTAAATCTATGTTAAAAACATATTTATTTTCTCTGGCCTTCCCAGATTGATCGGAGATAATTGAACTGAACTGAGTAGATTTTAATAGTTTATATTTGTTGTTTTAATGTATTTATAATATGTACAGCGCCTTGGTTTTTGAACGGCGCTATAACAATAAAGACTGATTTGATTTAATGTACCTTCACTGTAAATGTTTCACTGGGGCATCAGCAGACCCCTCACAAGTGGGAAGAGTGACTTGCTGAAGCTTACATAGTGGGTAATGGCTCTTATGTGATTTTAACCTGGGTCTTCTGATTCCACTCCCCTACTAGGATTCATTGCCTGCCTGGCAGCTTCTGTCTCAGTTTGTAGACCTAGAGAGAGAGAGAGAGAGAGAGAGAGACACACACACACACACACACACACCCACACACACATACAGAACTACAGGCTGGGCAGACCTCTTCCATGTAGTTCAAATTAGGATTGTGAAAGGTTCTTGTTTTGCTATACTAGTTCTACGCTCAAGGTAAGAAGATGGAAACAGCAATAGTCCAGTATTGCAGTCGATAAAAAACAATGCCTAATGAGTAAAGCCAGAGAGAGAGAGAGAGGTGAAATGATACTTTAGTGTGATACTTTGTAGCTCTCTCAACCTTATTGGATGTCTTTCGGATACCAAATATTAAACATGTTTTTCAGTGAGTTGCTTGGATAATCTGTTGGCATTTCTGGATAATCCGGATTTCATGATTTTTGGCCAGATTGGGTAATACAAATAATGTGAACTTTGCACCGAAATAACTCAGATTCTTATTTCCATGGCTGATCATTAATATCTGGCTTATCCAGCAGAGTGCCTAAGGTAATGGATACTTTTGGCCAGATAGTTCCAGAGGATTCACAAGGATAATAAACAGGATACCTCATCATCCACTCCAGATAAAACAACCCATACCTAACACTGCAATTATCTGGGGTATCCAAGCATCTGAGGATGGATAATGAGTCAGATAAAGAAAATTAATTTGGGATATTCCAGGCATTATCTGGAACATTTTCCTTGGAGCAGATCTACCCCAGATCAGGTTAACCACTGGATACCAGAGCTCTGTATCACTGTGTCAACAATACAGTTTAATCCACTATCTGAGCAACTCGACTTGTTTTAGGTTGTTACGTTTCACACCTCTAGCACCATTTTATAAGGTGTAGCTTAGTTTGGGCTGGTTTTGTATGAAACTTTAGAACTGGTCAAATTCAGGGCCATCTGAAAGGCTCTTGAACTCGGATTAGTTTTGCTTCTTTATGTACAGAAAATCCCACTGAGATTAAACCATCTTTTGCAAAAGCGACCTGGCCAGGATGGCAGCAATTCATGCGTTAATGTGTCCAGCCTTAACGTACAACACACAAACACACACACTTTCATACATAGTATATGCACACAGAAAAATAGACAATAACGGCAGAAAAAGACCAAAGGTCCATCTAGTCTGCCCAGAGTTCCCCATCTGCCCCAGGACCTATTGTTCATATGGGGTTTTATCCCTCCTAGTACATGCCCTTGCTCCACCTCTATTGCTACCCACCTAAGCAACCACCAGACTTTTCACTCTGTCCCAGTCATGCTTGAAACCATTTAGGGTCTTGTCACCCATCACTTCTGCTGGCAGACTGTTCCACGACTCCATCACCTTTTCCATAAAATAGAACTTCCTCACATCCCTCTTACACTTTCTCCCTCTAGTTTCCACTTGAGATCTCAGGGTCTTGACTCTCTACTCCTCCTAAATAGTTCCCTGCAGTTCACCTTGTTTATTCCCTTCAGGAGCTTGAAGGTCTCTATCATATCCTGCCCCTCTTGCCTGGTCTCCAGTGATTACATGTTAGTGCTTTCAGGTGATTTTCATAAGATCTGCCCTGTTGGCCTTAAATTATCTTGGTCACTCTGCAATGCACCATCTCCAGGCTGTTCCTGTTCTTCCTTACGTGAGGACTCCAAAACTGAGCACAGTATTCCAGATGTGGTCTCACTAGTGGCTTATATTTAGATAGAAGTACAGCCTTTTTTCCTGCTGTCAATACCCCTTCCAATACACCCCAGCATCCTATTAGCCCTAATATGGGCCTTGTTACACTGGCTTGATTGTTTGAGGGAGTCACTAATGATGACTTCCAGGTCCCTTTCCTCTGCCCTAATGCTCAGTTTAACTCCTCCCATCCTGTACTCTGTCCTGTCTTTTTTTCCCCAGGTGCGTAACCTTTCATTTCTTTGTGTTGAAATTCAACTGCCAAACTGCAGACCACCTCTCTAACCTTTGTAGATCCCTTTGCATCTCCTTAAGTCTTATGTCACTATCTACCCTACCGCAGGACTTCGTGTCATCTGCGAAATGACAGAACTTGCCCTGGATGCCCTCTCCAGTGTTGCTGATGAACATATTGAAGAGAGAAGGACCCAGGACAGATCCATGTGGCACCCCAATTGTGATCTCTCTCTCTCTCTCTCTCTCTTCCAATTTGACCCCATTTACTATCATGCTCTGCTGTCTCTCCTTCAACCAGTTTCCTACCAATCTAACTATGTTCCTAGCTGTGCCCAGGTCCTACAGCTTCTTCAGCAGTCTTCTGTGGGGCACCGAGCCAGAATCTTTCCTGAAATCAATGTAAAGGGAAAGGAGAAATTGTTTAACCAGGAAAGGCATACTAAGCCACAGCTTGTTTCCAGATGCGACCTAGGAGCACAAAAAAGTTAAATGACTTACTCAGGACCATACAGTGTGCAAGTGGGGGCTGTAGAATTCAAACTCAGGACTCCAGGTTTGAAGCTCAGAACCCTAAGCTATGGCACTATGCTGCCTCCCAAAGTAGAGTAAATTACAGAAACATAGAAACATAGAAATTGATGGCAGATGTGGACCAAAGATCCATCTAGTCTGCCCTGAGCCCTACCCCCTCTTCAGGATTTCTGTGAGACAAACCCCGTGTGTCTGTCCCAAGCTGCTTTGAATTTCCCTACTGTTTTGGAGTCAATGACTCCAGCTGGTAGACCATTCCATGGGTCAACCACCCTATCTGTGAAGAAAAACCTTTGCATTTTGCCCCTGAATCTTCCTCCCTTCAACTTCATCTCATGCATTCTTGTTCTGCTGGTGCTATTGACCATAAAGAGCTCCTGGGCGGAGACTCTGTTTATACATTTCAGAAACTTGAATGTCTCAGTCATGTCCCCCCATCCCTGCGCTATTCCAGGGAGTACATGTTGAGTTCCTGTAACCTGCTTTCATATGGGGACTTATGGAGACTGTGTATCATTTTTGTTGCCCTCCTCGGTACTGTCGCCAATCTATTTATGTCCTTCCTGAGAGAAGGTCTCCAGAACTGGACATAGTACTCAAGGTGGGGTCTCACCAGGGACCTGTGCAGCAGCAGGATCACCTCCTTTCTTCTACTTGTGATGCCCCTTCCTATGCATCCCAGCATCCTGCTGGCCTTCTTTGCTGCCCTTTTTCATTGTTCACCTACCTTCAAATTGTCTGATATGATAGCCCCTAGATCCCTCTCCTGATGGGTGGTTACTAGTTTCTCCCCACCCAGGTAATAATCTGTCTCTGGGTTGCTTCTGCCCAGATACATAACTTTGCACTTTTTCACATTGAATTTTAACTGCCATAAGTTGGACCAATGTTCCAGCCTGAGTAGGTCACCTTTCAATTGCTCTACCCCCTGTGCAGTGTACACCTTGTTGCACAGCTTTGTGTCATGTGCAAACAGGCACACCTTCCCCGCTCAACTCCTCTGTGATATCTCTGATGAAGATATTAAAGAGTAATGGTCCAAAGACAGACCCCTATGGCACCCCACTTGTCACCTCCCTACCCCTACCTTCTGTGTGGTACAGAGTTGAAGGCCTTGCTAAAGTCAAGGTAGATAACATCAACAGCCTCCCCCCCCCCAGTTCACAGCCCTAGTACCTGAGTCAAAGAACTCAAACAGGTTAGTTTGGCAGGACCTTCCCATTGTGAAGCTGTGCTGCTTGGCGTCCAGTTGTCCAGATTCCTTCAGGAATGCTAGTATCCTTTCTTTGAGCAGCGATGCCATCATCTTACCCACCACTGAGGTGAAGCTGACGGCATGGTTTCCTGTCTCCTCTTGTGTATGGGGACCACTGTTGCTCTTTTCTAGTCCTGGGGAACTGTCTATTCTCTCAAGGATCTGTTAAGAAGATTCACTAGTGGTGCTGCCAATTCATCACTAAGTTCCCTCAATATTGTGGGTGGACTCCGTCTGGCCCCGTGGCTTTATCTACCTTTAGTTTTTGTAATTCTGTCCTTACCCTCCCTATTGTGAACGGGCTTGTGTCCATTCCCACTAGGTGACTTCTGCTCCCCTTGGAGTGGGTCCATTCCCAGGTGCCTCCTTAGTAAAGACTGAACAGAAGTACTCATTTAAGACTTCTGCCTTTTCACTGTCTTCTTCTACCCTCACCCCATCCCTGCTTATGAGCCTGACAATGCTTCCTTTGTTTTTCCTTTTCTCGCTTATGTACCTAAAGAAGGTCTTCTTGCCTCCTTTAACCCCCTCTGCTATGTCTTCCTCAGTCTGCTCCTTTGCTTTTCTGATCACCCTTCCTGCATCCTTCAAGCTGCACTTGTATGCCTCCCTATCTATTTTGCTGTTTGAGCCCTTGTATCTTTGGAATGCTAGTCTCTTTTTCCCTCACTGCAGCTGCCACCTCCTTTTTGAACCATAGCGATTTTTTTTTTCTTCATATTACTGACTAGCCTAGAATAGCCTGGAATATTTTGCAGTAACCTCTGTTAAGTGTTTCTCTTACATTTATCCAACATTCCTCTATCCCTCCTTTTGCCTTCCTCCACAGTATGGTCCTTATCTACTACCTTTACTACCCAAAGAAGACCATCAGGTTGGTCTGACAAGACCTTCCTGCCACAAAAGCATGCTGTTTACTATCCTGTAGACCATTGCTGACTAGGCAGTCCACAAAGTCCTTTTTGATTAGAGACTCCATTAGTTTACCCACTAAGACTGGCAGGTCTATGTCTATGGTTGCTTCTTGTCTTCCCCTGTGCAGCTGGACTGTGTCCACTACTCTCCAGTCTTTCTGAACTACCTCTGACTGACCTGAGCTACTGAATAGCTCTACTTGAGGTTCAACCAATTCCTTGAGCACTCTTGGGTGCATCCCATCCAGCCCTGTGGCTTTATCTACCTTTAGGGCTTAAAGTCCACTCTGGACCCTTTATTTTGTAAGCACTAGCTATCTCATTTCAGGAATGCTCCTGATAACCACCTGGATGCCACTTTCAAACAGGGGCCCATCGTCTTGTTTTGTGAAGAAAGGGCAGAAGTAATCATTAAGGATGACTGCTTTTTGTTTATCTTCCTCTAGTAACCCCCCTTGTAACCTAGCAATACCCCTCCCTGCTTCCTTTTTTTCCTTAATATAGCTGAAGAGTTGTTTTCATTCCCTGACCCCCTTCACAATACGCAGCTCCGCATCAGCCTTTGCCTTACTGACTGTCCTCTAACTTCCCTAGTTTTTATTAGATACTCTCCTCATTCATCCTCTCCCTGCTTTTCCTTGTGCCTGGTGAAAGCCTTTTCCTTAGTCCTCACTGCTTCTCTGACCCTTTATGAGAACCATATGGGTCTCTTGTACCCGTTTTCATTTTGTAACAATTCCCATACATGACATTGTTGCCTCAAGAATGATCCCCTTAATTGCGTCCCTTCTTTCCTCTATATTGCCAGTGCTGTCCACCCTGGTCAATTTGTCTCAGACCAGCTCACTCATTTGGTTGAAATCTACTCTTCTTCAATCTAGGACTTCAGTTTTTATTAGGAGCATTCTGGTCCCAAGGGCCAGTGTGAACCAAATGGAGTTATGGTTGCTGGACCCAGAGCTCCCCTACCTCACTCCACTCGCAGTCGTTGAGTTGGTGAGCACCAAACTAAGAATGGCCTCATGTCCAGCGTGTTCCTTAACCAGCTGCACACACACACACACACACACACACACACACACACACATATGCAGTGCACACCCACATACTTATATACAGTACACAGACACACACGCACGCACATGCAAACACAAACCACAATTCCAATAATTATCATTTTTTGTGTTCTTTCTATATATAGGCAATACTATCCCTTGTGCTACGACAAAGCACAATCCTCAGTTTTCATGAAAAATGCTATTCTTTATGCAAGCAGTTTCATTAAATTAACTTTAGCATACTGTATTAATAAGGGAGTACAGACCACTGATACTGACTTCATGTTTATCATAAGTCTTACCACATCTGCCTGCCTTGCCTCTTCTATGTAATGTGTAGTTATAATGACAGACACCTTTCCATCTTTCACAATGTTCTCTAGGTGTTGCCAAATTCTACAGTAAAAGAAAAGAAGAAAAAATATTGTTTTCAATTGAATGGTTCAAAGCTATATACTGTAAATAGTTCATTGGGCACTATATTGTTTTTTTTTCTGACACCATCTGAGTTACTTTAAGCTATATTCAGCTGAACACTAATAGTCAACTTCTGTTAACAACATGCAAAGGACAGGTTGCCAGATTCTTTACTGTACTAGCTAAAGTTGCACCATGGTTTGACCTATAACATACATCATCATCTACAACTGTGACTTTTTGAAACAAGCCTCTTTTAAAGTATTGGTTTCTAACTGTCCTCTAAGGCTAATGAGACTGTTGCCCTAGTGTCCAGTTTTACTGTATATCCACTTATCTGCCATTGATGTCCACTTTGGCAATAATCCCTTTGGCTAAGTTTAAGTCAGATCTAATGCAGTACAGTGCTATTGCTGCTTTGTCACTGTCATACCAGAATACCATGACGCTGGAGAGAGGCCAAGTGCTCCATTCTGTTAATGCTCGCTCAGTGAGAACAGGGATTACAGAATGCAAACAATCCCTTTCTTATTATATCCCTTTTGGATAGGCATGACTGAGATGTAAATATTAAAAGTGAACGCCTAGGTCATACCAGTTACTGGGACAAACCCATGTCTTTATTCATTGTCAAGGTTTCATTAGATCTAGGTCTCAGATTATAACTCTTACTGCCACCACATTACACAGTGAACCAGTGTAATCAGAACTAACAGGCTTCAAACAGCTCTCGACCAACAACCCTGCTATTAGAGGCACCCAGAATGACTAGCCTTGCGATGAAAATTAAGACTGGCAAAAAGCTGTAATTTTCCCTTGGCACTGGGAATATATATATATATATTTATTATATTTTAATGAGACCTTAGTAAAACAAAAGTATTATGTCAGCAGATTGCATTGTTTATTATGCTGAACCTGTTAGAAGCATCATTAAAGAGTGACAGTAGTCTACCTTTAGAAAGGAGAGACAGGGTTGTATTACAAAATCCCTTGTTAAGATGGTGTTAACACAAAGTCTAAAAGACATATTCCAAAGGAGTAATTTTCCATCAGAAACCTACAGGCCTCCTGGATGCTATGTTTGTTTGTTCTATTAAGATTGTTTCAGCATGCTGGCATGTTTTTAAAACAGGAAAGATGGTTTCCTAAAATGATTTTAGACTGCTCAGTTGTATTAGTAAGAGATTTTGAAGGTTCTCAATCTGAAAAAATGTTGTTTTTAAAAATGTTACTGCCTTTTACATCAATAGTAATCTGAAGCAATGAAGGTGAGTATGACTTTCACTTTCTTAATTCTTTTGCCGTGTATTTCATCCTAGTAAAATAAATTATAATATGGCAAGAAAAAAATCTAGAAATTTCATTGGCCGAGAGATGTCACCTGACCATGCATTAAATCTCTATATTCCTTCCTTCCTTTGAAAGTATGCTGTACAAATGTGTACCAATACACAGAGATTCACTACCAACTCTACTACCCAGGGTACTCAGTGATTTCCTTAGTATATAGACATGTATCCAGCCTTAACTTTAAAGACCTGTACTGCCTTCCTGTCCATTGTATTCACTGGTAGGCTGTTCCATAGGTTCACTACCCCCTGGGAAAAACTTTGCATCCTTATGTTACTCCTGAATTTACCACCTCTGAGATTCACGGTGCATCCTGCTGCAGGACACCATATTGACCATCTTTGTGTTTAATCTTCTTGATATCCTTCAGTATGCAAATAATGGAGGTCTTGTACCCTCACAATCTCATTTTCTCCAGGGTGATCCTGATAGGGCCCTACAGTCTCTCCTCATAGCTTTTGTGCCCCATATCACTGATCATTTTGGTGATCCATCTGACTGCATTAATGTCTTCTCTGTATTTTGGAGCCCAGAACTGCATGCAGTATTTCAAGTGGGGGCCTAACCAGAGCTTTGTTAAGTGGCAGGATTACGTCTCGTGCTTGGCTGGTCACCCACTTTTGATGTAGCCCATAATTATGCCAGCCCTCTTGATATCAGCCCCCTACTGCTTATTCTGATTTGGCCCCCCCATCTGTAATCACTCCAACTGTGTGATACCAGTGACATCTTCATGATTGGTCCAATTACTCTATAGTGATTTTTCTGAGGGGTCCAATGAGAATCCAACATCACACCAAAACGTGGAAAAAAACAACGACCTCATTCACACAGGATCGGTGCCATGCAGATCGGTGTGGCCATGCTTGCTGAAATGCTGTGCATCAGCATTCAGACAGCATGGCCAGGGGAGCCCTGTATAGACTCCCATTGAAGTTACAGTGATTTGAGGAGGGTTCCAGATTGGAAGGGGGTGTAGGTCAGGCTCCCTATGATAATGGCCAAAGATCGGGGATGGGTCTTCCAACCCGAGTTCAGCTAAACCTTTTTTTCTGGGTCATAGCTTGACACTGAGACCATGTTTTCTTCCATTTTTAGCCCTCAGTTTACAATAAAAAACACTTCCCCAAGTTCAGCTTTGTTTACTGACCAAAATGTTTACCTGAACTTGGGTCTGAAAGATTGCTGTAAATACTGCCATGACATCCACAAGTGCAGGCCGGGAAAAGCCTGTCACAGCATTGTGGGTGGTGTGGTCAGTTCACAAGGCAAAGTAAAATGCTGCAAAACCCCACACCACTACATGATCCCAGGAAAAGTGAGATTGCAGCCACAATGAAACTGAACCCGAAACGGACAAACTGCGGCATTCAGACATGCAGAGCAGCAATGATCTTGCTGCTGTGCACCTCCAGCAATGCCACAGAACTGGCCATGTGAACGAGCCTAATGAGTAAGATCCTGGGAGTTGTATTACATTATGTATGATCACTAAGCTGCTTTCACATTGTAAAGAAAACTATGGTTAAGTGTAATTACCTGGCTCTGAGCACTGGGTCCACTCCAACTGTTGGTTCATCCAGTATCAGCAGCTGAGGGTTCTGAAGGAGTGCAGCACCAAGGGAGACTCGTCTCTGCTGGCCACCACTACAGTGAGATCATAAAAAGGACTTTACGTGAAGATATGATACCAAATACTCATGTGGAGCTAAATCTTTCTGATCCATACTGCTTTATTTAAAAAATGTGTTAACCAGGTAACTCAGAGAGCATCAAATGTCCATTTTCATGGAGGACCCAGACAAATGACAAATAACAAATTACATACATGGAATTCTCACATTACATACATACAGCCCCCCTGCAATGTATACACAATAAAACTCAGTCAAAACAATGACACTGAGACATATCAGTGCAGTACTTCTTTAAATTCACTTTAAAGGTATAATAGGATTCTAAGTAATGTAGTGTGGATGGAAGTGAGTTCCATTCTTTTAACACTTTATAAACAAATGAACGCTGAGAGGAAGATGGCTCTGTGACTTTACTCTTAATTTCAAGTACTATATATTTGTTATGTGTGGTTCATAGCTCAGTGCTTGTGCTACGTACTGTAACTGAATAATGTATGTTTGTGCTTGGATACAGAGGCCAGACCAGTAAGCAGAATGATGCTTCCAAGGTATTAGTTGTATGAAATAGTTAGTGCTTAGATACTACAGCATGGACATGAACAAGTCAGTGCTTATAGTACTTATGAATTGGATAGTATATACAGGGTGCTTAGATGTTTGAACTGATGAGTAGCTTGTTATGACTTGATTGTTTTGGCCTTTCTCTGTATCCCACCATAGAAAGGATGCTTAGACACATAGGATGAGACCCCACCCCCCCGGTGGGAAAGGAGTGCCAGAAAGGGAGAAGGTGTAAGGGGAGGATGGCGGGTGAGTGCGACTTGCTCTAAGCAGAGCAGCAGTAACCTGCTTGTTTAAGTAGGATGTGGGGGAGGAACTCTTCTCCACATAACTACAGGCATAGCCTTTCAATTACATGTGGCTCATAGCTCAGTGCTTGTGCTACATACTGTAACTGAATAATGTAGGTTTGTGCTTGGATACAGAGGCCAGACCAGTAAGTAGAATGATGCTTCCAAGGTATTAGTTGTATGAAATAGTTAGTGCTTAGATACTCCAGCATGGACATGAACGAGTCAGTGATTATAGAACTTGTGAACTGGATAGTATATACAGGGTGCTTAGATGCTTGAACTGATGAGTAGCTTGTCATGACTTGATTGTTTTAGCCTTTCTCTGTATCCCACCGTAGGGAGGATGCTTAGACACATAGGATGAGACCCCCCAAAAAGAATAATGATATCGGATGATTATCTCCTCCAACTCCAGAGAGTGTGGTCAGTAGCACGCAGGAGAGGATAAAACCCATTGGGGAGAAACCTCTGAGGACCCATGGCTACTGACCTGCCCATCCTTGTAGGCATACTAAAGAAGAATAATCCTAAATTAAACATTTTAGGTTGTTGGCTAATCCAAAGTCCAACAAATTGTACATCCTGAATCCAATGAAAACAGGCAACTGGAATCGGAGCCATGATGATGAGAGTCTGTCGAGATGGCAGCACATCCTTCTGGCGACTTCCAAGTCCAATAGAATCTATGTCCTGGACAAGATCTGATATGAATAAGTTCAACTCCACAGTGAGCAGAAACAATCTGAAAGGGTTGAGTTGTACTGGTCAAAGCAATCCAGTAGGTGAGGAACCAATCAACTTGCTCCGGGGATCTCCTGAAAAGTAAGATGCTGTTATATAATAATCACTGTGCAGTAATTCACCATAAACACACAAGTTAGCCAGTATACCTTTGCAAAACAATCAATCTGATTTATTTAGGGGGAATTAACAAGGACTGGGTGGTCAGGTTAATTAGCTTACCAATCTAATATATAAGTATCTATCTAGGGCACTGTGCACAGGCCTAACCTATAAGTCATGGTCTCTGGGTACCCAGGCCATAAAGGCTAGTCCGATGCAGCTGGTTGGGGCCCTAACACAGAAGCAAGCATAAGGTTCCTATGAGGATTTAATAGAGCCAGCAGGCTCAGTTAGTGTAGTCAGCAAAGTAACCAGAAGATCTTGCCCTTACTAGAAACATTTGACAGGGAGCTACCCTGATTTAGTACTCATGACTCCAGAAGGAAAAGCGCTCTCACACCACTCGCAGGACCGAGCCTGGACTTCAAACACTTCTCCACACATTTATATGAAAAGCAGCAGAGGGGTACCATACCAGGCAGCTGCTCCTAGGACCCGACCGAACTCACAGCTAATTGGGGAGTCACAACGCAGCTTCACTTTTCCTGACAGACTGAACCGCGATTCAACAGATTCTCCAGTCCTCTACAGGGTAAGCCTGGTAGGTAGCTACGCTTTTGCACAGCCTCCTCTGACCGCTGCACAGTGGATTTAGTCTGATACTCGCCGGTGACAGAACCGCCTGAATCTGGTCTTCCACACATGCGCTTCCCGCGTGAAAACTCAACGGCGCAGGAGCCCAGAGCTCCTTCCTCGCTCACAGCCACGTCTCTGCCCCTTGGCAGTTTGGGCAAAAACTCTTAGTTCAGGCGCCACCCGATCCCATTGGTGGGCTGCAGATACCAGGCACTTAAGTCTGTCCCCATTGGTGCAAAAAGGTTGCCCTAGCCCAGAACTCCATTTCCCAGAATTACTGGCAGTACTGTCTATGGCCAGCAGGCTCCAAAACGAGTCCTGATTCTGGTTGGCTCAAATAGTCTCCATTTTAATGTTTCCTCACGCTCCATTGGCCCAGTTTGAGTACCCAGGTCCAAAATGGAGGGGCCAAGTACTCAAAGTCCCAGCTGCAAAAGAAGCAGGTTAGACAAACTGTAATTCCACTAATACTCTAACTAATTATCGCCAAACAGTTGCATCTTTCAAACGGGCTCCCTTTTGCGTTTATAGCGACTACCAAATTGGAGCAATTTCACTGCAGCTCAGGCAGAATTCGAACAGGGAAACACCAGTCCCCCCTCCATACCAACCTGCTAGAGCCTGCAAGCAGGCAGCTCTTAAAGAGACAGTACTGGAGGCTTTAGAAGCACTCACAACACCCGCATTTTGGCGGCATTGCGCCAAACACCCGTTAGGCAGCAAGCATTTAGGCAAGCTCCGGGAAGGATTTTAGGAACCTCCATTTGTAAGGGGGTTACACTATCACTGAGTAAGAAGGTAATAGATTCAATTTTATATATCAAATTAACTGTGGCTCTCCATTCTACTGTAGATGGAATTTCTGAGATTAACCTTTTTCTCATTATGACTTTCTTGCAGGCTAAGATATAGATGCTCAGTATATAATGTATATGCCTCTCTCCACAGTACTCCGAGTATGCAAAAAGAGGCATAAGGCTTGTGTGAGTCAGACGTTAAAGCCACTTGCTCCCTGTATCTCGGTTTCTACCAACTGGAGGAAGTGCTGTGGATAAGGGCACTCCCATATGACATGAGTATGCATGACGCTGGGCATTGTCTCCAGCAACACACTCCTTTGTCTGGGGTGCAGTGCAATGACTGGTGTGTGATATGGGTATGTGTAGCTCTGAGCATTGTCTCCAGCAGCACACTCCCTTGTCTGGGATGCAGTGTGCTGTGATGACCGGTGCATGATATGGGTATGCATACCTCTGGGCATTGTCTCCAGCAGCACACTCCCTTGTCTGGGGTGCAGTGTGCTGTGATGACCGGTGCATGATATGAGTATGCCTACCTCTGGGCATTGTCTCCAGCAGCACACTCCTTTGTCTGGGGTGTAGTGTGTTGTGATGACCCATGCATGATATGGGTATGTGCAACTCTGGGCATTGTCTCCAGCAGCACACTACCTTGTCTGGGGTGCAGTGCAATGACCGGTGTGTGATATGGGTATGTGTAGCTCTGGGCATTGTCTCCAGCAGCACACTCCCTTGTCTGGGATGCAGTGTGCTGTGATTATCGGTGCATGATATGGGTATGCATACCTCTGGGCATTGTCTCCAGCAGCACACTCCCTTGTCTGGGGTGCAGTGTGCTGTGATTATCGGTGCATGATATGGGTATGCATACCTCTGGGCATTGTCTCCAGCAGCACACTACCTTGTCTGGGGTGCAGTGTGCTGTGATGACCGGTGCATGATATGAGTATGCCTACCTCTGGGCATTGTCTCCAGCAGCACACTCCTTTGTCTGGGGTGTAGTGTGTTGTGATGACCCATGCATGATATGGCTATGTGCAGCTCTGGGCATTGTCTCCAGCAGCACACTACCTTGTCTGGGGTGCAGTGCGATGACCGGTGTGTGATATGGGTATGTGTGGCTCTGGGCATTGTCTCCAGCAGCACACTACCTTGTCTGGGGTGCAGTGTGCTGTGATTATTGGTGCATGATATGGGTATGCATACCTCTGGGCATTGTCTCCAGCAGCACACTCCTTTGTCTGGGGTGTAGTGCATTGTGATGACCAGTGCAAAATATGGGTATGCGTACCTCTGGACATTGTCTCCATTGGCACACTCCCTTGTCTGGGTGTAGTGCATTGTGATGATTGGTGCATGATATGGGCATGCGTGGCTCCGGGCATTGTCTCCAGCAGCACACTCCCTTGTCTGGGGTGTAGTGCGTTATGATAACCAGTGTGCAAAAACAACAGATGACTTGCTTTCAGAAGTATTCCCTCCACACATGGGAGGAGGAGGTAACTCTAGAGGAGTGGTATCATGCCTCATGCCATTCTTTATCTGGGAGCTGTAACCCAGTTTCTGTTTCCCATAGCTGAGCCACTTTTCACATGTTTCTTTTTGCATGAGTTGTAATGCCTCGTATATGTGAGATATTAATTGAGCAGTGCCACCTGCTCATAAATATTGTATAAACTCTTCAATGTATCCCAGCCAGTACACTGAGTTATGAGTTTCCACAGGGAGGGCCATACTGTAACTACAGATCTGCAGGCACCTGAAAAGGTCCTGCTGCTGCAGTCCATATTTTTCTTGCAGGAATTTAAAGGCGGGCACCCGTCCCTCTTGAATGAGCTGAAATACAGATATTAGGCCTGATCTCTCCAATGCTTTAAATCTATGATCAAGATGGGCTGGCTGAAAATCCTCTGTGTGAGTACCTGGACATGGAAGGATCAACCACTGCCAAACTGATGTGCAGTGAAGTGTTCATTCCCAGGCTTTCACCATAATGGTGAGCCATGGGTTTGGATGAGGTCAGCGGCATGAGTCTGTGTGTATGAAACAAACACTGAGTTACTTTGTTCTTTAGCAGTGGGCCCTGTTCCATGTTGACCTACTGCACTGTCAGAGAAGGGTGGTACCAGAGCCAGAGCCAGATACAGATAATTTTATTTTGGTCAGCTGTGTGGTATAAGCGGAGATCTGGTAGGGAGACCTCAGCTTTGTTTTTAGGCAAGGTTAGTCTTGTAATGTACTCATGGTTACTCCCCCTCTAATATACCTGGATAAGATTTTGTGACATTTTTTCCCAGTCTGATTCCCTAACCAGGTGTGGGAGGTTCTGGAACAGGTAGAGTGCTCATAAGAGGGTAACCATGTGGACAGAGTCTACTCTCTTAATGAAGCCTAGTGGCAGAGAGCCCCATCAAATGAGGTCTTCCTCCATTTGTTATGAAAGAGGGTGACAGTATTGTAGAGCTCCAATAATTTGTTACTTGTGGTTATCCCAAGTTATTTCATGGTCTGGAGGGTTCACGTGAAGGGGAGATTTCTAGAGAGGTCTGCGGATGGTTGCTTGTTGAAAGTCAAAAACCTCCTTTTTTCCCAGTGTTAATCCTGTACCCTGATATGGTACTAAAATTTTCTAGGCCCATCAGCACCGCAGGGAGGGAGCGTTCTGGATCTGTTAAGTGCAGGATAACATTGTCTGCATATAGCAACAGACAGCACTCTCTACTCTCCACTCCATCATGGGGGATTAGTTGATCCTTGTGCACTGCTTGGCTAGGGGTTCAATATACAGTGAAAAAAACAGTGGGGATAGACAGCAGCCTTGGTGGGTACTTCTACTCATCTGGAAATGTGAGAATAAGCACAAGGGGAAGTAAAAAGGTACAATAGACTATGTTGGTAGACTGGCTCACTCACTGAGATGTATATAAAAATTATTGTCTTTTTATCATTTGGTCAGTCATGTATAAGAGCCAACGCTTCGTGAAGAAAATCTTGCTTCTTCAGGAAGGCTGTGCCGTCTCATGTAGTTGCAATTTTCACTATATGAAGCATTTGTCTATCTCTGTCCAGTTTGGGGGGTGGGGGTGTACCTATAAAGCTTAATGCTGTGTTTTAACAATTTTTTTAAAAAACTTTATTTATAGAAGAGCCACCGGAGCGAGGAGAGCTCTATATAGTGAGATAATCAATGACTTCTCGTTCAGTTACTGTATAATACATGTACATATAGCTTGGGTACAATCCATGATCCAATTAATGAAAACACCATTTTATACAGTGAAACTAGCCAACTATAGTCATTGTGATTTTACCCTTTACTTAAATTCCTGGAATTCCCCCATTTTTATATGAGGATACTGATGCAACCCCTCCTTTTATTATAGACCCCTGTTCAATCCAGCGCCAGAGAAACTCCCTTCCACCTTCTATAAACAGTGCCCTCAGTACATGTGGTTACCTAAAAGAGCGGAAACCATTCTTTACCCAAGGCCCTTTCCAGGGGGGACCAGATTTTATCATATTTGTCCAGTCGTCCCAGAACTTTATATTGAATATGTTCTAGCATCATGTTGCTTACAGGGCATTTGCCCACTGAGTGATAGTAGGCATAGCCTGAGCCATCCAATTTTGCGCTAAAATCTGCTTGCCCACTACTATTTCCAGTCTTCTCAAAGGATGTGAGGCTACTGACTGACCCCCTCCATTTCTTGGTACTCCGAGTAGAACATCTACAGGGTCTAATTGAATCTTACTCTCCAAAACCTTATTTAAGATATGATTTATCTCATTCCAGTACGTTCCCACTTTAGGCACGTCCAAACCATGTGATAAAAAGTACACCTCTGAGCACAGCATTTCGGGCACTGGTCTGTGATTTGGGGGTTAATCTTGTGTGCCAGAGCAGGGGTATGATAGATTCTGTGCACAATGTTATAATTAATTATTCGCAATCTGTTGTTTACAGAAACAGCCTTGCTACTCCGCAGGGCCAAATTCCAGTCTCCTCCTGTTAACTTGTCCACACCAAGTCCCTTTCCAGCTGTCTTTTAACTTTTGCAGCTTTTCTGGCTGTGCTTCCAACAAAGCTTTGTATAGCACGGACAATGGTTTCACACCCACATGTTTTCTACAGTGTTGAAAAATTTCCTCCAAAGATGTTCTACTCAAGGAAGGTCCCCCCCCCCCCTTATCCCAGTTAACTCAAGCATCCTGGATCTTATTACCACATAAGTAAGGTAGTGTGATGGATGAAAGTCAAATGTTTGTCTCAACTCAAAGAAGCTAGAAAATGTCCCATCACTGAATAAGTGGGACAGGAGAAAGAGACCCTTCCCGTCCCACTGCCTCAAAGCCTATTTGATCGAGGGGGGAGCCTCTCCATCCCTCCACAAACTAAACAAGATGGACCCCTCTGGTGACATACCTCCCTTGTCCCCCATCAACATTGAAGCCTTCCCCCAGGCTTTAAGTATACATTTGGTGAATGGATTCTTAGGCTTCTCTCCATCTCCTTCCCTCAATCCTATTGGGAGGAAACATGAGACATAGGGGGAGCACACCCTAGATTGTGACTCCATAGTGACCCAAGCTCTCGCTCTTCCTCCTATTTCCTGGCAATCCATAATATATGTTAGTTGGGCCGCTAAAGCATATAGCTTCAAACTGGGGAGTGTCAGGCCTCCTCTGTGCATTGGCTGCCACAACACCTCCTTTCTGATCCTAGGTCTTTGATTTGCCCAAATTAAGGAAGTAATAGATCCCTCAAGGGACTTGAGGCAGCATGGTAGAGGCATAATAAGAAGGGTCTGAAAAAGGTAAAGGCACTGAGGTAGAATTTGTATTTTTACTATGTTTACTTTTCCCAACAAAGACAGGGGGAGCAACTTCCACCAACTACATTGTTTTTTAATTTTTGTTGCTAATGGACTATAATTTATGTACCCCACATCCACTATTCTAAGCGGTAGCAGTATTCCCAGATATTTAACTACTGTTCTAGGAGTATTGTCTATGCCACTTATCTGTATGGACTCTCCACCATCCACCAGTGGGAGCCATTCGCTCTTGTTCCAGTTGATCTTATGACCTGAAATGGGACCATATTGCCTGAAAAGGGAAGTCAAGGCAGGCATTGCTCTCACTGGATCGGCTAAGAATAGAAGCACATCATCCGCAAAAAGAGAGATAACATGCTCCTCTCCATTCACCCTATAACCTTCTATATCCCGATGATGTCTAATGGCTGATGCCAAGATCTCAATGGTCAACACATATATCAATTGCGAAAGGGGGCACCCCTGTGTCTTCCCTCTATGGAGTTGAAAGGGGGTGATAAGGTATTATTTGTAAGAATTTGAGCCCACGCTGATTGATACAACCACTCCACCCACTGTCTAAAGACCGGGTGCAGACCAAACTTTCTTAGTACTGCAAACACAATGGCCATTCGACCCTGTCAAAGGCCTTTTCTGCATCTAATGCAAGGAGACCTCCGCATGTTTTCTTTCCTCTGGACCCTTGCCAAATTATATTCATTACCCGTCTTAGGTTATGCCTTGCTTGCCTCCCCTTAACAAAGCCCCCCTGATCATGATGGATGATCTGTGGTAAGACCCCCCCCCCAACCTCCTTGCCAATATTTTCGCTATGATCTTAAAGTCAGCGTTTGGTAAAGAGATTGGACGATATGAGCCACATTTTTCTGGGTCCTTGTCCGGTTTGGATAAAATTGTTATAATAGCTAACTGCTGAGATGGCATCAGCCCCCCTTCCCCCAATACTTCCCTTATCATATACTGGAAAAGCTGGCCCAAATCATTCCAAAATTTCTTGTAGAATTCCATGGGCAGACCATCAGGCCCCGGAGCTCTCCCAGACCTAGACGCCCAGATTGCCTCCTTAATCTCCTGCACTTCAAGTTCTTGTCCCAGCATCTCGTTTATCTGAACGGGTATTTCAGGAAGGGGTATATTTTCTAGGAAACTATCTAAATTTGTCCCTTGTGGGAATTCAGATGTATACAACTTTTCATAAAAGGATTTGAAGATTGTATTTATCTCTCGAGCAGAAGAGGTACCTTCCCCATTCTCATTTTCTATTGTTAAGATTGTTCTTTCTGCTCTTTGTTTTTTAATTAGCCAGGCCATCCATCTCCCCGACTTGTCCCCCTCGAAATACTGTCCCACTTTTGACATTAAGATATCCCTTTCTATACATTTGCAACACAATTGGTTGTAGTCCTGCTTCATACTCTTCAATTGTACCAGATCCTCAGGTGACTGGCTACCCATAATCTGCTTTTCTAACCTCAGTATATTAGCTTCTAGTTCATTCTCCCTTCGCTTTTCTTTTTTGCCTTTAGAGGCTGCATATGAGATAGTCTCCCCCCTTACAAAAGCTTTCAGGGCCTCCCAAGTAGTTCTTGCTGAGGTGTCTTCCACCCTATTATTTTCAAGGAACTCCTTTAGCTTCTTGGACATTTGTTGCATGTATTGGGGATCTAACAGTAATGTGGGATCCATTCTCCATCGTCGCATCCCTCCCTCATCTATCTCTTTCTCCATCTCTAAGTATAATGGAGCATGGTCCGATACTATAATAGGACCATATTCTAGCTCCCTTACATGCCCCAAAAAGGCAGGGGAAGCCAGAAAATAGTCCAATCTTGTATAGACCTTATGAGCACAGGAGTAAAAAGAAAATTCCTCTGTATCTGGGTGTTTAAATCTCCACAATTCCTGCAAGGCTCTTTCCTCCGCCAATCTCTGGAGGGCTCCCACACTCTTGGGGGAATGCCTGAATCTGGGTTTAAAATGGTCCAGAAGTGGGTCCCAATAGGTATTATAATCATCCCCTATGATCAATTTATCTGGGAACACTGCTAGCACGATAGCCAGGTGCTCAAAGAATTCTGGACAATCAAATGTGGGCCCGTACAGGGATCCCAGGACTAGCAATTCCTCCTCCACCATAGCCTTCACTATAACATACCTTCCCTGACTGTCTCTTTGGGTTGCATGAATTTGAATCCTGACCCCCGGTCTGAACCACGCACATGTTCCTCTGGCCTTGGATGTGAAATAAGATGCTATCATCGTACCCCACCATTTTTTTTCTATTCGCTTAATCTCATCACATGTGAAATGCAATTCTTGTAGCATCACAATATCTGCATTCTTTTTCTTAATATATGCCCATACACGTTTCTGTTTCACTGCAGTTTTTAAGCCATTTACATTCCAGGATAACATTTTTAAATTAGCCATACAATGACATCAGATATATTCCTAGATCTAGGATCTTCTGAGCACATTGATTGCACCACGAACCCTTGCATCACCCGACTCTTGTCCTTTTTTCTTCTCTACTATAGATCTCCCACCCCCACCTCTCATCTGCAACATTTCAGAAGGTCCCCCACCAAATAGATCCAGAAAGATAAAAGAAGGAAAGAAAAGAAAATAGAAAGATAAAGATCTGCTCAAAGGCGCTTGCTTAACCTACTAGAAAAACTAAGCCCCTAGTGTCAGGAATCTAGCCAGGTAGTATCAGATTTTAATTCACCACCTAGCTTCCCCTTTCCCCCCAAGTGTACCTCTAGTTAAAACCCCCTTTACTCTCATGGAATAGCCTGCTGGCCAAACCGTCATTTTCTTCTCAATAAAGCCAGGTGTGGCGGTGCCGTGGCTCCCGCCCAGGACCCCCCAACTGCAGAGCATAAAATGTAACCTCCCACAACCCCATTGTCTAGATAAAGTAGATATAAAGTCTGGGTTAATCGAGAACACTTAGGGTCCATCCCCCAGGAACCTCAGAATGAGGAACCCAACAGGGTGGGCAGGCCCCACATAATTTAGCATACAGTCTTTTATTGCTCATCGCCTGTCATTCTCCAAGTGTTCCATCTTAATTTTAATCCTGGGTTGTATGAAATATCCCCACTTCATTAGGAGGGTGACCAGTTTAAAACTGGTTCTCGCTATTACGCCCACCCCACCTGGAACACATACAAAAATAAAAACAACTGAATCCCCCCCCGGGACATATGTTGTGTCCATATATTCAGGGAAAACCAATTCACTAGTTAAAATCCGGCACACATTCCCTACCCACATCATCCCCCTGCAGGCAAAAATGAAACAAGAGGATAGGTTTGCATCTCCTTATTAATTTGATTAAACTTGCCCTTGGTTCTGTATTCTAATGTAAATAAGGCAGAGCATATGACAGCCTCTGGGACCCAAGTATAATAACCAAAACAAAATTCGGCAACTACAGGTGGAGCACTGTAGAGCCCCTCTAGGCCCCGGGGCTGACGTCAGGGGAGGTGGGGGAAGCCGGCTGCTCCAGCCATTATAGGCCTCATAAGAGTTTCAGAACAGACTGAGCAAAAGCTCCTCATCCCCCTGCACCCTCGTCCCACCTTGATGCTGCTCTGTACATACATAGATCCACCCACTGCGCAATTAATGTGCAGAGATAGGCAGGACAGTTTTCCAGCTTCCCATTGCCCACATTCTACTAATCAGACCGCTAATATAGCGTGGTGCTGTAAAAGTATAAATAAATGAACTAAAGATTTGTAACAAAGAGTCATTAGGCATCATTTAGATCTCTGTAATGTCACTCTGGTTCACCTCCTTAGAGGCAAAGAAACAAAAAGTCCTGCCCGGAGCTAGAGCAGGAGGGGAAACGGGGAAGGCGGCCCGCTGCAGCCTTGATAGGTCTCCAGGAGTTACGGAGCAGACCAGAGATAAACTCCACTCCCCCCCCCAACCCCACTCCCTCTATACGCATCCTGTATAATATTGGGCGACAAGGATAAAAGTACTAATGTGTTAGCCCAGTTCCAAAGTAAAGTTCACTCATCTGCATCTTCTTGTTGCTTCGATTCATGTTCAATATACTGCATTGCTGCGTCAGGGTTTGTAAACACCTTTGGTGTAGCACCTTTTCTCCTTATGATCAATCGAGCAGGGTAGGCAAGTGCAAAAGGCCACTCAAGTTGATGTAACCTCCTCTTCACAGGGATAAATGCATTCCGATCTGTTTGTACCGACCGTGAAAAGTCTTGGAATATACTGACAGATTGGGAGCCTTCTCTAATGGCGCCCGCCTTCCGTTCTGCATTCAGTACCGCCATTCTGTCCTGATATCTCAGAAATTTTACAATAATGTGATGAGGCCTTTCATTTGGGGGTGGTCGTCGACTGGGAGTTCTATGTGCCCGCTGTATCTCCAAGGAGCATTCCACTGTCAGATCTCACTTTGCTCTTAACCATGTCTGGCAAAAAGTTACACAGTCTCTGCCTTCCACCGCTTCAGCCATGCCCACTATTCGTACATTTGTTCACCTCTCCCTATTTTCGTGGTTGTCTAATATTGCTTTTAATTTCTCTAGTTCAGTCATTGCTGCTTGCAATTGGTGGCTCCACTGATTGTAACGGTCTTCTTGTGTACTAACCCTTTCTTCCACCTCCGTTAATCAAGCCGAGTGTTGTTCCACTGTCTCCCTCAAATTGTTTACTGTTGTTTGCAGGAGGGCCAACTGTGCAGATACATTTTCGAATCCAGCATTCATTTTACTAGTCAGGTCATATTTTAAATGATTAAATAACTTTTCTAGTACCAAAAATTGAGGGCTATACATGCTGTCTTCCACAGTCCCTGCTGAGGTTGTTGCAGGTCCGTTGCCAGCATTCTCTCCTCGTGGTGGCAGAGCCTCCAAGCCAAGATCTTTAAGCCCTTTGTTCATGCTTTTAAATGGAAGTTGTCCCTGTTTTTTCAACATTTTTGGTGGCATAACTGTTTTCCCTACCAAGTCCCAAAATTTTTTTCCTCAGTGCATCCTGGGGTAGCGGGGGAAAGGGAGATTCCTGACGGTTTAGGCTTAGAGCTCCAGAACTAAGCAGCCATTCTGGATGCCGGCTTGGCCATGCCTCTGTGTTTTAACAATTTGACATTTTCTTATTCAGTAGCCACTCCTTTATGTTAACACACTTTTTACATAATAGTTTCAAGGCTGATGTCTGAGTTATGTTTTTTTCCATATACATTTTAGCCTCATGTGTGCCATGGTGACTGGCTCAGCTCTGTTCTACCTCCCTCATCTGTCTGCTGTCCCTCGGTCTTGCCGAGCCCCATTCCCACATAGATTGCCCCCCCACCCCATGGCAGGGTGGGGAAGGCTGCCCTTCCCCATCTGGTGATCCTGCATCCAGATTGGGTGTTCAGCGGACCAGCAACAGAGCGGGACAAGGGCAGGTAGGTAGAGTTTCATGAAACCCATGACCACCATTTTCCTTCGAAGTTGTTCCCTGCCACAGTGGCCATAAGTGTGTGGGCATGGAGATGCACATGCACTATGTAACCACAACCCTGATACTATGGTGCTCAACTGTGGAACTGCCACCCAGCCTCCATCAGATGGCAGCCATGGAACAAGCCAGCGAATCCCACCACCCTGGGAGAGGAGAGCATTCTGTCAGATGCTCAATCCTCTCCCTCTCTGCTGACCCCTGGCAATCCATGCATGTTACTGAGCATGGGTTGCTGGTGTGGCAGGAGGTGAGGCATTGAATGCCTCAGTCCTCCATGCCACTGGAGCAGCCATGGGTTTTTTCCTTTAAATATACACTGTTCTATGGTGCTGTCCTGAGCTGTGTCCTGCAGTCAACAAAGTTCTTCCTTGTGTGTGTGTGCGTGCGTGCGTGTGTGCTTGCGAGCGCGCTTGTGTGTGTGTGTGTGTGTGTGTGTGTGTGTGTATACAGATTCCAGAGGAGGTGCTGAAAAGTGAAGGGGAAGCCAGATTCGGCCAGTGTTCAGAATAGGTATGCCCATGAAACTTGGATGAATGCCTTTTCAGTGTCTAGACTAACTAGCATAGAGGGCTGTTCTGCCAAGACTATGTGGGTCATCACCTGGAGGGTTTTGTGAATATTATCAGACATTTGCCACATGCAAGCCTACCCTGTCTGGTTCATGTAGATTAAATCTGGCAGTAGTTATTCTACACGTTGTGCCAGAATGGACATAAAGAGTTTGTAATCCACATCTAATGTGGAGATCGACTAATATGAACCACATTCCAAGGGGTTCTTTCCAGGTTTAGGGATGGCAGAAATTGTTTCAGGTATAGGATCCCCTTCCAGGATTGCATTAAATGTGCATGTCAGTAGAGTGAGGTAGTCTTCTTTAGACGCTTTATAAAATTCCAGTGGATACCAGTCTGGGCCCAGGGCCTTCTAGCTCTTAGAAACATAGCAACAGAGAATTTGATGCTTTGGCCCACCTAGTTTAATCACTTTTCCCTGCCTATAGTATCACCGCAGATCCTACTTGCTCTCTGGTGCATGCACCCCCCCCTTCCCTTTCTTTAAGATTCCCTTATGCTTGTCCCATGCATTCTTGAACCACACCACTGTTTTTGCCCCAACTACCTCTGCTGAAAGACTGTTCCAGGAATCCACCACTATTTCTGTGAAGGAGTACTTCTTCACGTCTCTCCTAAATCTATCCCCCTCCTGCTTCTTATCATGCCCCCTTGTCCTTCAGCAACTTTTTTTCTGGAAGATACTTCCCTCCTGTATTTTATTTACCCCCTTAAGGTATTTAAAGTTCTCTATCATATCTCCTCTCTCTCTCTCTCTCTCTCATCTCTTCAAGGGTGTACCTATTTAGGTCCTTAAATCTCTTCTCATAGGGCTTCTGATGCAGACCCTGCACCATTTTTGTTGCTCTTCTCTGAATTGCCTCCACTCTATCTATGTCCTTTTGGAGCTGTAATCTCCAGAACTAGCCACAGTACTCTAGGTGGGGTCTTACTAGCGATATATAGAGAAGCAATATCACCTCCCCCTGTCTACCGGTTATACCCCTCACTATGCACCTCAGAATCTCACTAGCCCTTTCAACTGCCTTGTTGCACTGCCTGGCCACTTTTAGGTCATCCAGTATGATCACCTCAAGGTCTCTTTCCTGCTTGATGGTCGTCAGTACCACTCCTCCCATTTTGTAATCTGTTCCGGGTTTCCTGTGCCCCAAGTGCATTACTTTGCACTTTTTCACATTGAAACCCTGCTGCCACACCCTTGACCCCTCCTCGAATTTTCTCAAGTCTCTGATCATCCTTTCCACACACCCCTAGAGTGTCCACCCTATTGCAGATTTTTGTGTCATCTGCAAAGAGGCATACCTTCCCTTCCAGCTCATCTGCAATGATACTTATAAAGACATCAAAGATGACCGGTCCCAGCACTCATCCCTGAGAAACCCCACTGGTCACCCTCCCTTCTTCTGAGTGAACTCTATTTACCACCACCCTCTGTCGCCTATCGCCTAACCAGTTTATTACCCAGTTTACCACCTTTGGACCCACACCTAAACTACCCAGCTTGCTTACTAGCTTCCTGTGAGGAACAGTGTCAAAAGCCTTACTGGAATCTAGGGAGGACACATCCACTGCTCAACCCTGATCTAATTCCTTGGTCACCCAGTCAAAGAAATCGATCAAATTCATTTGACATCACCTCCCCATTGTGAATTCATGTGGCCTCAGGTCTTGTAACCCACTGGATTCAAGGTATTTCACAATCCTTTCCTTCAGCAGTCACTTAATTAACTTAGCCTGCTTTTTGCAGGGCTTGCAGTACTTCTTCCTTGCTGTTGGGGCTGTTGACCACCTCACTTTGGTCATTTGTTAGTTTGGGGAGTTGAAAATGCTTGAGATAAAGGTGAATTTCTCCCATAACAGTTTTGTGGTCATGGGTATAAACAATGCCTCATAACTGTCCTGGAAGGAGTATGACATTTTAGAGACTTTCCTATGGAGTGTACCTTAGGTCGGGTGTCAAAACTCTGCCACAGTGGCTGTGATCTTTGGTGGCAGAGTTGTGAGGCCAGCAATCTAGTTGCCTGTGGGCTCACCTCATAGTATTTCTGCCTCAGGGATATTACAACTGGTTGCGTCTGTCTGAGGCAGCCTTCATTCGAGGTCTGTTTGAGTCTTATTTAGTTGAGGTAGAATAGAGGTGTTTGTGCACCTGCAGAAAGAAATGCAGTGTCCACTAGGTTTTTCTTATGTGCTTCTCTTTCTCTTTTCTTTTTGTCAGAGTAGGCAATAATGTGCCACCGTATTATGGTTTTGACTGTGTCCCATATTGCACTTAGGGGCATTTGAGAAGTTCTATTATCGTCCTGAATTTCTTCTAGCTTTTCTATCACTAGTACTTGAAATTCTTGTGATCAGAGCTGAAATATATTCAGTCTGCAGAGAATATGCAGTTTCACCTCCCCAAGGTCCAGTTTTATAATTACTGGCACATGGTCAAAGTAATTAGTGTTGCTGATATGGCAGTCTCATATTCTATGGACTTCCTCTTGTGTTGTAATGCAATATTTGATGTGGGAGTAGGAGTGATGAGGCAGAGAGGAGTGTCCATAGTCTCATAAGCCTCTATGGAGATGCCCCAAAACATCTACCCAGCCTAGCAGTCCCAATGTATAGATGCAATATTTTTGTCTGGGCGACTGCTGGTGAGGGAGGGGTTTTGAAGTGTCTCAGTTTAAGGACATCAGCAGTCATAATTAAGCAGGAGAACACCTACATTAGTTCTAATGTATCTAGTGGGTGTTTAGATGTAATATAAAGGGGTTTCTGCCCCAGCAAGGATATAGAAGCCTAGATGTTGTAACTAGGGATTCATTAATATGACCTTGCACAACTACAGAGCAGTCTGCTTTGTAGGTGACCACCTTTTATTGCCTAAAAAGTTGGCGGTCTGTGGTATTAGAATAGGTACTGCTCATGTCCATTGCTGCAGTAGCAATGAGGAGTAGGTTTGGGGGAAAGCAAATTTTTTGCAGTTTGTTGTATTCAGAGGGGGCCAGTGGGTCTCCTGGAGACATCCCACATGGTTTGGCATGTTTCGTCTGAGCTAGGACCTTAACACACTTTATAGGGTTAAGTAGTCTGTTAACATTAACAGAGTGTAATGTGCACAGTTTAGCTGCCATTCCATTTGATTATCTGGAGGTAGGGTGGTGGTAATGTCTTTTTTCATTTAGATTTTTATTAAAAGAAAAAAATGTTTTACATGGCACAAGAGAGCTTTTGAGGTACAAGATATAATACATACTGAAACTGTTCAGTACATTCAGTAATACCTACATATAATAAATGATCTAGAACTATGCTGAGCCTGAGAGAGGCAAAAACTATAACCATAGTACCTGCAGAGAATTATGTATGCCAGGCCTTCGCGTAGGTAGCATATTAGTGTGGTAAGGTAGATGATGAAGCATTAAAAGCAATACATACATTTGACTTGGTAATAAACAATGTTCATTCCAGGTCAATTCTATAGATCTGCCTAATTAAGGTATGGATTATGGATCTTTATTCATATAGCATAGTTGCTATGGATGCCAAGTCTCTTGAAGGACACCCTCCCTCCCTCAGTCCCTCTCAAAGTGTTTGCATGTTTCTCCAGATGGTTACCTCCATCTTGCTTTAATGTAAGCAATCATTTAAATGTTAAAATTCAACTAAAATCTTATTTGTTACAACAAACTAATTGTGAATGTTTCTAATGTTGTATGTTATACATTGATTGTATGCTGTTATATATTTTTGTATTGTATAATGTTGCTCTGTCTTAGCTGTATCTGTAGTGGCTCTGGGTTGTTCCTGAAAAGGGGCCTTTGGCTCAGTGTTCTTAACCAGTCAACAAAGTAATTAAATAAATAAATTAATTAATTTGATATACAGACAGAACAATTTGCTGCCACTGTTGCATCACTGGAGGTGAAACCTGTAACCACAATCTGGTAACTGCCTTTTTTGCATCTAGAAGCAGCACTGCGGAACTAGGATCAAGGAGCCACCTTGGTTAGATTATAGGATTCCTGCTAACATTAACAATAAAACACCATAAAAGTAACACTGAATCTCTGAGTAACATCACGCACATGAAACACATATAGGCTGAATCATTAATTAACATGTTACTCCAGCTAACACCTGGACTCAGCAAGGGGCAAGGATAGGGTAATTAACGTGTGCCTTCTAAACACTGAGGGCATCTGCACTTAAACTAGAACAGTAGATGACATGGAGCTCCCGAACTTGGGTACTGTGGGTGGGGAGGCCAATGGGTAGCACTGGAAAACTATTATGGGTCAGGAAATAGTAAGCGTGGGGGGGTTACCAACTGGGTGAACCGTCCCAGAAATAACATGGGTGGCTTCCAAGGCAGAGGCCTATTTACTAGGCCTTACATTATAAGAGGGTGGTACCTGTAAGGGAGGAAATTCCTCAATGAAACTTCCTACAGTGAATACAGTTTGTGTGGGTCATCCCATGAAGGAATTGATGTCATGCCACTTTTCAGGGCTCCGTCAGATAAAGTAGCCAGATTGTGGGGAATAGCCTGGATACATTTTCCTGGGGGTGGGTGCAGTGGGGAGTAGGAAGGCAATACCTGTCACATAGGTCATGGAAGTTCCAGCTATCTATAATGTATAGTATCTCAATAGTAGGTCATGTGGATTGCCTGGCAAGGAAAGGTCTAGCTGTTTCACCTGACGTGAATAGGAATATTCCTGGGTGCCTAATGAATGTGAAAAGTAAACTTGGCAGATACACATGCACCCCATAGCACTGCAGTGCAGAAACAGTTTAACAATAGCGGGGACACAATGATCCCAGCTCTTGAGGGGTGCTAACTGGGCTTATGGGGTGCAAAGATGTACAGCAATAAAGAAGGTGGGTTAAAAGAAGACTGGCCTAATACTACCACAGAGAACTTGAAGTGCTTGAGGGATAGGGTGGAGTAAGGGCCACTTTCAAGCCAGGTCTGCTAGTGGGATGCAGAGACTGAGCTGGGATTCTTCTCCTTCCCAGAAAGTATTACTTTATTAAGTGAGAAGTCCTAGATCATTCATCTCTGCTTGGCTACTATGACTGTACTGGGGAAGGCATGGTAGACCACCTGCTGCCAATTGCTTTCTATGGGAGACTGTTCATGGCTGCAGATACACTGGGTAATCAGAGCATCTAAGAATAATTTCACGGGTGAAGTCAAGTGTCCATAATAGCCCACTACTGGCAACTCTGGAAAAGTCAGTTTGTCTGCCCTAGCTCTGTGTGAGGTAGACAGTGTTTGTATGTTCACCTTGCCTAATAAAGTGGGGATAATATAGCCTGGTGGCCGCATGATGCCACCATCAGGCTCTCTATTGATGTAGGTCTCAGTGAGGTATGCTCTCACATCTATCCCCCCTCATCAACTCAGGCTGCCCCCACACCAGGCCACAGCTTTCCCTTTCCATCAGCCCCCCTGCCCCATGTCCAGCCACAAACTTAACGGGATATGCAGGTGTGTCTATTTGATAGCCAAGCACACTGACATCCACATGGATGGGCCATGTGATAAATGTAGGGCCATGCCCATAGTTACGTGGGGGAAGAGCTCCTCCCCCATATCCTATTTCAACCAGCAGGCTGCTCACTGCCCTGCTTAGAGTGAGTTGCACTCACTGGCATGCTGCTGCTAGCTTGTGGTTGCTTGCTTTGTATCGTCCTCTACCCTCCTCTTGTTTCTTGTTTGTTTCCCTCTCCCCTACCTCCCTCCCTGTTGCCCGTTGTTTGTTTTTTCCTTTCTCCTTTTGGGCTTTTTGCCACCATGCTTTGTGCTCCACACCCTCCCCTTCTACTCCTTCCTGCTCTTTCCATGGCCGCTCCTTTAGCCGGTGCTACATTTTGCTCCTTGTCGATGCAGCTAACTCGGCTGTCCTCATTCCTTGCTGTTGCTCTATCTGTGTTTATCCAAGCAACCATTGCTCCATGCCACCATTTAGTTTGCCTACTACAGGGAGCAGCTCACTACATGTACTAATGGGCTCTCCTTTGCCACAGCCTCCTCGATTGCTTCAGCACACAGCTACAGCTGCCCTCTCCGCTGTTGCCTGCTGCTTTGTTCCCTGCTCCAACCTCGATTACTCACCAGCACTTCCCCAGTGTTCTGTCCTGCTCTGCACTGTCCGGCTGCCATTCAATGTTGTTTTTAGGTCCATATTCCATGTATTGCATTGCAGCCTCCTGGATCTTCCATGTACCTTAACCTAGCATATGTGAAGTGAACTGCTGATGTTTCAAATGGGTCTACCGCAAGACCGCTGTATGGCATGATTTATTTACGTATGCTACACTTCAACCTACATGCATTGCCTGATCCACCACTTGTTGTGACAAAGCTTCCTGTTATGGATTTGACTGTTCACTCCATCTGACACGGAGCTTGCAAGGGGGGGGATCGGGTCCTGGGCCGCATGGCAATCAGAGTTCACCAATTACCTGCACGGCCTCGGAGGTGCCTCAGTTGTTTTCACTCATTGGTATTCGCTGGAAATCCCTTCAAGAGACACCAGCTGTATCCATTTACATTTCATTTTAGAAAGGCTTAAGCTGGTCAAATGTGTACATTTCGTCCTGCAACCCAGTTTTATTGCTGCTTTGCGCGTCAGTTATTGCATTGCACTACTAGCACATTTTAAAATGCCACCTTGCTACTTTGAATATGCCTTTTTTTTTGGCCATACAATAAGCAATATGTACTGTGAATTATGGCAACTGTGGGTCACTGGATTCTGAAGATGCTCGTTATTGATATGGAGAGTTCGAATTTGGCATCGTTTCAACTACATGCTGGGAACTTTCATTTCACCTAGCAGCTGGGCAGGCCATTGTGCCCACGTTACTTGCATTCCATCAACCTTAACTGCTTCCTTGCTGCTCATAACTTATCAAAAACCCTACATGGGGCCCAGGGCTTCTTGTACTACCTGTGCACTCTATTCACTACTGAATCATTCACTAGTCTGGCAGGCACAATACCTTCTGTCCCTGTCCTCTACTGTTTGTGCTACAGTTCCCTTATTTGGACTGCTTCGTGTCACCTTACCTCTCCTCCACTACATTATCTACATCGTATCTGCAGAGTTCTTCCGAGTCTGTGATGGTATTCTATATGAAATAGACTGCAATTGAGCCTTGACACACCCTTTAGTTGCCATGCTCTCGTACTCGGCTGGGACATTACGAGAACCAATACGGTGCAGGATGCCTTAACCTTCTTGACTGAATTTTTCCCACCGCTAATGACAAGAGGGAACCAGGTAACTGGTTTGCCCAGCTCCTGTGCTCCCCTGCTTGCTGCCTGCTGGACGTATTTGTTTCCCTATTGCCCCATTTTATACAGACCTCAGTGCAGGTTACCTTAATTCTATTCTGTTTGCTGCCTACGTTCCTTCAGCCTATAGGATGCCTACAGCACCAGGTGGTCCTCTGTGGCAGCACTTCAGTCCTGCTAGCCTATGTGGGGATTAGCTTGACTCTCTCTCCATTCCCACCTGACCTACGTGGGGTCTCACGATACTGCTGGCCACACACGGGCTTCACCTAGCAAGCGTCTTGTGCTTTGCTGCCCAGAGCAATTATTTGCGGTCTTGCTAACCTTCATACGGTCTAGCTGCTGCTCTACTTATTCCAGTGGCTGACCTACATGGTCCAGCCGCACGTTTTATACCTTGTATGGACTTGGCTTCCATTCACTTCCCTTGGATGCTGCCTACTGTGATACTTCAATTTGTCCCGGATCTATTACCACTTCCAATTCTTGCCAATATTTCTCAGCTGAGCTCTATATCATTGTGCCTTCCTCTATCATTACTTAAGCCTCGAACTTAACCTGGTTCAGTGCTATACGGCTAGTAACTGTGGTTCACGTTGCCAGCTCATTCGCCTTCTTCTTTTTGCATTCTGCCATTCTTGATCATCAGGACTTCATTTTCATAGGACCATTGTTGCTTTCAATTCAGAGCCCGAAGTTTCACTATCGTTACTGCCGTGTTCTGTACTTCTCTGGGCTCATCCTCTTATGGACACTTTCTGACCTATGTGTAATTCCAGCTCCCCTGGCTTCAATCTCTGGAATTCTACCTCTGGATTGCTTTCAACCTTACAGGTTTGGCTCATTTCCTAGGTTGATCTCGGCACATTGTTGCTCATTCAGCGGCCCATCTGCATTTCTCCTACTTACTCTAGCTTCACCCCTTCGTGGGAGGCCTGAAGATTCCGCTATTATTTTATACCTGTCTCGCCCATCATCTGGGCCTGGAGGTTCACATATTCTACTTTGTGCCAGCCTGCCCAATGTGTGTGCCAGCCTGCCCGATGTGTCTGCCAGCCTTAGGAGCTCCTTTTACTATGGACTCACATCTGGAGTTGTTTAACCATTCGTCATCTATTTTTTGGATGCTTTTGCCTTACTGCTTCAGTCATATGAATTACTACTACTACACTCCTATCAAGTCACATAGTTGAGCTTATCCATAAGACTTTCAATCTCATGATTTGTGCTGTCAGGCTTCTTGGACCTTGTGACAATGTTACTTCATTCGACTCAGCCTCTTCAGTTATAAGCAGTACTGAGACCACCATTTATGACTCATAAGCTCAACTATTCAGGACTCGTTAGACTATTCTCATCAGGTCAAGTCTAGCTACTGTACCATTCTGGCTTTTGAACCGTGGTTATCTACTTCATTATGCAGCTATTTGGATTACCAGACTAAGCTCTTTGATTCCTGTTCCATTACCATTTCTTCATGCTCCTCGCTGTGTACCGTCTGTAGTCTATGCAATACTACTCCTCTGCTACTACGTCTGCATCATGCAGCTTTACTTACTACTACAACTGATCTACGTACAGGTCCACTTGTTTTTACTACTTGCTCATGTTACCTGCTTCACCCTTACAGGGCCTAGAGGTTCATCAAGACTGACTCACATATTCTACAAACTACTTCGCCCCTCGGGATCTGGAGGTACATCTAACTTATGTCTACCTATTCGCACTACGGTCTATACATAATTCACTTACCTGCTTCCCACTCCGGATTGGAGATCCCTACTACTCCACCCTCTCCAGATCATGCATCACGTGCACAGTTCCTGTGCTTCATCACCAAGGCCTTCATTTGCAAAGCTTGCCATGCGGAACATGAACTTGCTGTCCTCCTACTCTGGTCATGGACACTTCGTTTTTGGTTACTGGTTCTCCTCGGAGAAGACGTCCTCACCTAGTGGAGCGTTTCACCAGTGCAGCTTCGATGCCTCACATTGTTATCGACCATAGATTCCAGTCTTCTATCATTCTGCCCTGGACATGGATTCTCAGACTAGGAGTTTACTAGAAGGATGCTGCTATGTTCCCTGACACTTCAAACTTCAGTACTTTCTTCAGTTTCCGTTTCACTGGATCTGGATCTCCAACTTGGATTTCGGATTAGCCACTTAAATTCCTATCATCACTTAGGATTACACTCCTTTCGTATGCTCAGAAGGATGGGCAGGTCAGTAGCCATGGGTTCTCAGAGGTTCCCCCCAAGGGTTTTTCTCTCTTGCATGCTACTGGTCACACTTTCTGGAGTTGGAGGAGGTGATCATACTGTTACTCATTTTCTTGGGAGTGTCTTCCTACTCGACTCCTTCAACAGTCAGATACAGAACAATTGTTGATATCATTATTTTTTGGAAAGGTCTCATAATACTGGACTAAGCATCCTTCCTATGGTGGGATACGGAGAAAGGCCAAAACTATCAAATCATAACAAGTGACTCATCAGTTCAAGCATCTAAGCACCTTGCATATACTATCCAGTTCATATGTACTATAATCCCTGACTTGCTCATGCCTATGGTAAAGTACCTAAGCATGAATCATTTCATACTACTAATACCTTGAAAACATTGTCCTACTTACTGGTCTGGCCCCTGTATCCAAGCACAACCTACAGCATCAAGCTACTATATGTAACACAAGCACTGAGCTCTGAATCACAGTTAAATGTAGGGCCATGTCTGTAGATAAGTGGGGGAAGAGCTCCTCCCCCACATCCTATTTCAACCAGCAGGCTGCACACTGCCCTGCTTAGAGCGGGAACACACTCACCCCATCCTCCCCGACACCTCCTCCTTCTGCAGCACTCTTATCCCACCGGGGGGTCTCATAATACTGGACTAAGCATCCTTCCTACGATGGGATACAAAGAAAGGCCAAAACTATCAAATCATAACAAGTGACTCATCAGTTCAAGCATCTAAGCACCTTGCTTATACTATCCAGTTCATATGTACTATAATCCCTGACTTGCTCATGCCAATGCTAAAGTACCTAAACATGAATCATTTCACACTACTAGTACCTTGCAAACATTGTCCTGCTTACTGGTCTGGCCTCTGTATCCAAGTACAACCTACAGCACCCAGCTACTGTATGTAACACAAGCACTGAGCTCTGAACCACAGTTAACCACATTATGCACCAAGTGCTTGGATCTCCCGGTTTGGGTCCATGCTTAGGCTAAGAAGGCTCTCAGCCATTTGCTCAAGGCTGCATGAGTTATTAGTAACTGCCCCACGTGGAATAGTTATGTATGATCCAGGACCTCCTCAGTGCTCCACACCTGGCTGACCACAAGCATTTGTTTGTCCTGAGCAGGAGTAACTGCATGAAGTGGCCCTCTCAACATAATGAACCTGTCAGAGGGAGCCTGGTAAGTGAGAGTTCAGGTTGTACATGAGGTGCTGCTGGACACAGGCCCCTGACATTTATTCCAAATGTTATCCATGATACAGGTTAAAGGCAGAGGCCAGTCAAAATGAAGCCTTCAGCTCAGAGAGTTCCATAAGTAGGCCACAGTGCAGCGGAAGCAAGACAGTGTGGCTGTGTTTGATGTGGCTAGATTTCAAATCCTGCATGTAGGAGAGTGAGCTGCAACCCAGGTGAGTTTGCATGGTAGGGTTTAGCACTGTGTTTAGGGACATGTGTAAAGAGAAGGGGGTAGGGAGAAAGAGATTGGGGTATTTACTGGGCCTTAGGGAGGTAGGATGAGAAGGAGAAACAAAGTTAATTATACAGTACCTTATGTAGTGAATTGGACCAGTTCAGGTGGCTTTCATTTGTGGGATGTTTGGTGGACTGCTGGCAGGTCATGCTTGCTCCAGTTCAGTTACTATTTTTTTGGAGCATGGCTGCTCCATGTTGTCAGCACTGCTTCTTTCTTGACAGTGTTCCAGAGCTGCTGTGAAAGTTTGGCTATGAGGGTCACTGGAGGTGTGGATCACTGAGGGAGACCAACAGGTATATCATGGTGGTTCAATTCTGTGTTCGCTGCTTTGGTTGTTTCAAAAGTTTGGGTCCCATCAGGAAACACCACCACTAGTATGGCAGGGTAAAGTGAACATAATTGAATCTGTTCGGAGTGAAGGGAGCTTTCATCTTTGGATTTTAGGCTTTTCTTCCAGCCATAATGGTAGGAGGAAAGTCATTATCAAAATACTGACATATGTCTTGGAATCTAACTTTCTTTGCCTTCCACACTGTATGAAGAACATCCTTTTTATCAGGAAATCTTAAAAATCTGATTACCACAATTGGGATGTGAATCAAGGCCAGTGAGCTCCGGGTCTAAGGCTCAGTGGGCCCAGTCAATTTCTAGGTTCTGGTGAGGAAGGAAATATCTAGAGTTGTACAGAATATAACATTCTGCTGAAGGTACACCCTCAGAATTACCATTCCAATTCCATGGAAGTTTGTGGAATTTGTGTGAAAATTCTACAGAATGTTGCCAAAATTTTAAATTTCAGTTATTTTGGTCTAGTTTTCAAGGTATGTATCCCAACGATACAATATTCAGAAAGTATACATATAATGATGGCTTTCAAAAGTGTACCATATTTCAGAATCCTAGATTGAAAGGGAGCAGAGTTATGTTTGGTCAAAGGTTGATTCAAAATTTAATTTCAATTTTTCTATCTAATTTTAAAAATTCTCATCCAAATTTCTCTACAGTTTCAGAATTTGGAGAAACATGCAACATGGGTATGCGCACCAGTATGTAAGTCTCAAGCTTTAAATGAGGCTGTGCTATAGGTAGTCAAACATTTTGCAACATGTTAGATTTACTTTAATATAATTTTGAAAGCATTCAGCACAATATTATAACATTTTGCAGATATATAGGTTATTACTACATTTATACATGTACCTAGTTTCAGATTTCTAGCTCCAAAGGTACCTGAGTTATAGCCAGATAAATATTTTCATGAAATTCCCCCCAAAAATAAAATGACAGTCTTTGAGCAGCTATCATTTTGAGACAATGCATCCTAATGTCATGATATTTGGCACACCATTAGAACTCATATTGGCAATACATCATGCCATCTTTAGCTCAATAGAAGGTTGAGTTATGACCAAAATGATACATTTCAAACATTCCACTGAATCTTGTCACATTTTCTATTTCAATTATTTTGGTCTAGTTTTCAAAGTATGTATCCAAATGATGCAATTTTGTCATGTATACAGGTACTAATGGTTTTCATAAGTGTACCAAATTTCAGAGTCCTAGATTGAAAGGGGGTGAGTTGTGGGTGGCCAAATATTTAATCAAAATTTAATTTTCAGTTATTTCTATCTAGTTTTAAAAGTTTGTATCCAAATTTCTCCAACGTTTTGGGATTTGGAGAAACATGCAACATGGGTATGGGCACCGAATTTTAGGTATCAAGCTTTAAAGGGGACTGTGCTACAGGTAGCCAAATATTTTGCCAAAAGTTCAATTTCAGATATTTTAATATCATTTTGAAAGCATTCATTAAAATGTTGTACAATTTTACAGATATAAGGATTATTATAACATTCATTCTAGTTTCAGATTTCTAGCTTCAAAGGTGCCTGAGTGATATGCAGGTGCAAATTTTCATGACATTTCCCACAATAAAAAATTAAATGATAGACTTTGAGCAACTATAATTTTGAGATGAGGAGTCCAAATGTCACAATGTTTAGCAAACTGTTAGAGTGCCTACCAACAAGTAATAATGTCATATCAGATCTCTACCTCAATAGAAAGATGTGTTAAGGTCAAAGTAATACATTATAAAAATTCTGCAAAATTCAGATGAAATTCTGCAAAATTTCACAGAATTTTGTGGAATTACATTGAAATTCTACAAATTTAGAATTTGCTCATTCTACACAGCTCTATATATAATGTATTGTGAAAGAGTTGCTAGAAGAAGGCATTTCAATCCGATCTTTCCACACCTTCTTGGAGGCCATAGAGTCTGATATTGTTTCAGCAATTTTGGGCTTCTGTATCCTTGGCCCATTCTTGCAGGTTCTGTTTGGACTTGAGGAGCTGCACTATAGTTCTTTCTGTTGTGTCTATGCATCAGTCATATGTTGTCAGTTGATCCTCTGCTAAGTTCTGCCATTTTTTAAGTTTATTAATATCTATACATAGTGCAGTGATCGTGAGTCTATTGTCTTTCCGGAAATCGCTCAGCTCTGCTAGAATGATATACATCTGCTTTTGGAGTGCCTTGGATCCTGTGGGTGTTATTGTGGCGATGTCAGCGGGTACTTGAAGAGATCTGGAAGCCCTTGTTGTCCATGTCCTGGCACAGAATCCATACCCATCCACAGAGTCGGTTGGGTACTGCAGTCTGTTGGGCTTCCCCATATTGTGTAGTAACCTCTCTGCTGTTGCCTAGGTATGGTTTCAGCCTAATTTCATTGTATTTAAGAGGTTTTTCTTTTAGGCCTGAATTCAGCTCTCCTTTTAAGTTACTGCCAGGTGCATGATGTCACCAGAAGTTGACACAAATCCAAGTTTACAAGCTTACTGTACATGTTACTTTTTCACATGCCACATAACTCCAAATGCCACTCTTCTTTAGGAATCTGTCCAGTCCTGCTTTGAAAGCTCGAACATTGCTGGTTTCCATAACCTCACTGTGTAGACAACTCCACATGTTAACAACACTTACTGTAAAATAATGCTTTCAAATGTTAACTTCATTCTGCCTCCCCCCTCAATCTGAGGGCCTACCTTCTAGTTCTACTTGTACTCACCAGCTGAACTATCTGTGTATACTCCATGTCCCCTCTCAACCTTCTAGTTTCTTGGCTAAATAATGACAATATGCCCAATCTCACCTTGTAGTTCTTGCCTCCTAAGCCACTAATCAGCTTGGCGGCCTGTGCTGAACTCTCTGGATCTCGTCAATGTCATTTCATTAGTGTGGTTACTGGAACTGGAGTAGGCTATATGAGCATGCTGGGGACATCTATATCTTCATGTGACCAGCTGCTGGTTTGCAAAACAGTATAGAGTGCCTTCTATCAACAGTTACTGGATTCTCTTTAGAGGGGTTCAGAGCACTGCACATAGCACAAACTGATATGCACTGAACTTAAGTTTGAACTCATTAATGCAGAAGATCCTAGCCTGAGACACCCTTGTGCTTGTTAAGACTCAATAAACTTGAAGTGATAAAATAAGAGATACTGGAAGTTTTGAAATAATCTTGATTGTCTACAAAGATTTCATGATTTATAATTATTCTGATGATGATTCAACCTGTATCTCTAACGTTTACAGAAAATGCCCTCAGCTGGTAATAAAGCATCATGAAACTTAGGACAACTAGATCTCAAGACACTAGGGACCAAAGTGTGGTGCAGAGCTTGGTCAAGTTCTGAATAAAACCCTTACATCACCACATTGCGGCTAACCTACTGTAGTTTGGATCCGGGCCCTACACGCCTACTAGTGGGGTGTGTAGAGGTCATCGGCCCAGCTCCTGGCTGGGATAGTGGCGGTTTCATTGGAGAGAGGGCTCTTTCCAGATCCCTTAAAGGAGGCAGTAGTATGCCCTCTTTTGAAAAAACCCTCTCTTGACTCCGACTGCCCAGCAAACTACAGACCAGTCTTGAACTTACCCTTTATAGGGAAAGTTATTGAGAAGGTGGTCACTTTGCAGCTGGAGGATCATTTGACCATCCACAATATCTATGACCCTCTCCAGTTTGGCTTCAGAAAATGGCACAGCACCGAGGCGGCCCTGGTGTGGGTACTAAATGATCTCCTGCTGGTGAGAGATTGGAGCACCCATTCCATCTTGGTTCTCCTTGATCTCTCAGCAGCATTTGACACCATGGATCATGGAGTGATGCTTGAGCACTTGTGGTTCTTCTGTGGACTTAGGGGGCAGTCCTCAGTTGGTTTTGATCTTTCCTTGAGGGCAGATCTCAGAGAGTGGTGTCAGGAATTCTTTCCTTGGCCCCTCACTGGCTGTCCTGTGGGGTTCCACAGGGTTCGGTGCTGTCCCCCATGTTATTTGCGGTGTATATGCTCCCATTAGGGGACATTATAAGATGGTATGGGCTGAGTTTTCATTGCTATGCTGATGAATTTCAGCTCTACATGTCTCTTGTGCCTGAACAGGAGTCTGATTCTATCATGGTGTTTAATAACTGCCTGCTGGAGATACAGAACTGGATGAGTACTAGTTGGCTTTGGTTGAATTTGAGTAAAACAGAGGTATTGGTGGTGGACCCTGGTTTTAGGATGACAGGGGCATGGGTGGGGAAACCCTCAGGTTTATACCTTAGGGGACCCCACTTATGGCCTCAGGCCAGGTACATAACCTGGGCATGGTATTTGATGAGGGCCTGACCCTGAGGGTGCAGGTTTTTGCTGTAGTCAAATCTTGCTTTTTCCATCTAAGGAATATAGCCCAGGTGAAGCACCTGGTCCCGCCCGAAGACCTTCCTGCCTTGGTCCATGCCTTTTTCACCAGTCATTTTACTTACTGCAATGCCCTCTATCTATGGCTACCGGGGGTGGATATCCACCACTTGCAGGTAGTGCAGAATGTCATGGCCAGGTTGTTGACTGGAACCCCTAGAGCCAGTCATATAACACCTGTGCTGCTTGAACTGCACTGGCTGCCCATACAGTGGCAGATCACCTTCAAGGTTGTGTTGCTGACCTATAAGGCCCTACACAAGCTGGGACTTCATTATCTGAAAGAGCTCCTGTTTTCTTATTGCCCCTCCCACTCATTCCGATCCTATGGTGAGGGATTGCTAGAGATTCCCAGGGTATCCCTGAAAACATCTGGAGGAAGATTTTTTGCCTTTATGGCACCTACCCTGTGGAATTTTCTACCTTGCCAGATACAAGATAGCCTGACCATGGAAGGATTTAAAAAATACTTAAAAACGTACGTGTTTAACCAGGCATTCTTAGGTACTTATTGATTGATTGTTACTGTTTTACCAATTTTAAATATAATATTGTTACTGTATGGTATATTGTAAAGGCGTCCTGAGCTCAGGAAGGGTGCCTCATATAAATAAAATTTAACTTTACTTACAGCCGTGATATTCCTGATTGCTGTAACTGCACCTGAGTTTACAATCTTGGGTGTAGTTGTGACAGTTTACCCTCTTTACAGCAGCTTGTGGCAAAGTCCATCTGCAAGCTCCATGTTGGAGTGCCAAACAATAATGCAAACTAGACCACAAAAAGATGGTCTTGCAAGTGCTGACTAGATGCCAGGGATATAAAATTCTTCTAGACTGCCACAAGCCCAGTGCACCATATCATCGATGCACCCGTGGCTTGCGGCAATTGTAGTCTTTTAAAAATCCAGCCTTAGATCTCTGCCAACATCAGTGGTTCAAAAATTACTTGAGTTACCAAACGCAGATAATGTCCATACAAGGCATTAATTCAGACCTTGCTGACTTAAATCTTGGGGTTCTTCAGGGCTCAATCCTTGACCCTCTGCTGTTCTACATTTTTTGTTAATGACCTCCTGAAGTACTGTGGGAGGTATCATCTACTGTACATATGTATGCAGACGACACCATATTCTACTACTGTACAGCTCAACAAAGCCCAGGGTTAATTCTGTACTCCAAGTGGATTCAACACAATCTCCTCCTGGTTCATCAGCAATAGCCTGATCCTCAATGCAACTACACTAAGTCTGTGGTGTTTAGATCCAGAACTTGCTAACTATTTCAGCTGATCCACTTGCAATCGTAACATCAAATGGCAACGCCACTGAGCACATCAATGTATTCAGATATCCAGGAATCTGACTTGATGTATCACTTACATGCAGTAGAAACCTTGATCAGAATTAACAACCATAGGGCCCAAGCTCAACCTTCCTCACAGGTCTAAACACTGCCTCAATGCTGACGTGAGGAGGCAGGTGATCCCCCACTTTCTTCTCCCTTCCACTGACTACGCACACATCATATACTGCTATTCAAACAAAGCCACTCTGCTGCCCATGGATTGTTTTACAACAAAATGTACAGGTTCATCCTGTTCTGCGGATGGTCTGCCCATCATTGTCTGCTGTATGAGCAGCTAAACTGGACAAGTCCCTTAAGTAGGCATGATTACCACTGTCTTTCTTTGTTGCACAACTGTGCACAAGGAAAAGTCCCTGATTAACTCCTACTCTACCTCCCACAGTCAAGCAGTGTCTTCTCACTCAATTCAACAGCAGCACTTATTGTCTCAACTACCAGAATGAAATATGAATTTTGTAGAAACGCAATTTGCATTTACTGCACCAGACACCTGGAATGAACTCCCTTTCCATCTGAGGAAGGCTTCTAGCTTGAAAGTGTTTAAGTTCAGTCTTTCCAGCCATCCTACAAGTCCCTGTATTTGTTTTGGTCTAGAACCCCATCTCCCCTACCATGATCATGTTGCATACCAATTCCCATGTTTTTTGTCTGCTGGAACCCCACTTTGCTAGCTTGCTTTTGATTAAAGCTTGGATATACTTACCTTTATAATTTTTCTTTCCTTTGTATATTTTAGCTTGTATGTAAGAATTCCTGCTGGACTATGTTAACTTGACTGTTGCAATCCTCCTTGGGATCCCAATGAAAATGAGATGCTGCATCTCATGGGGTTATCCCGGTTGGATTAATTTCAAATAAATAAATAAAAACGTATCCTACAGTTTCATCATGCCTAAGAATGTGAGTCCCTATTTTGTTTATTCATTTAAAAGTTTGGTGACTGGGTAAAACACACTGAGCCGAGGCTCATTTCCAGGTGCGATCTGGGGGAAGGGTAACAGGGATAAAAGCCAAGCAGGTAGTTACAACAAATGAAGTGCAATAACAACAGTGCAAGTGCAAATACAGTAGTTGACAAAACAGTGGTAGAAATACATTAAGACACATGGCAAAAGCTGTCCATAGGTGACTTAAAAAATGTGTTTTTTTACAAAAGGTATGCGGCAGGTGATCAAGGGAGATAAATTAGAAAGAGATGATCCCTCACTTGAGATACAGAGGGTGTGGGAAGAGTGAGGGCACATTTGAGAGGTAGGGTTAGCATAGAAGGGGAGAGAGGGGGTCCAAGGAGGAGGAGGGAGGGTTAGAGGGAGGTGTGACAGGAAGAGGTGGGGGCTGGGCTTTAGCAGCCACTTTGGGGATAGTAGAGATGGGGCTTGGCAAAGGACAGAGGGGAGCCGGTTCAAAGGGAGAGGAGCCAGTATGAGAAAGCAGCCTGTCCAGTGGGAGAGCAGGGGTGATGGATAGAGAAGGAGTGGGAATATCAACTGTGAAGGGGTAGGAGGAGGGAGCAGAGGGCGGAGAGGAGAGAAGATAGGTAGGAAGGGAGGGAGGCAAACCAGTATTTAGCAGTGAGGGCTGAGCAGTATGAAAGGCACTGTGAAGGTGGGGGGGCAATGGAAGGAGAGAACTAAAGTGATGGGTGCAGGGAGGAGAGTTAGAGGCAAAGCGACAGAAGGCGTTACAGTGGGTGTCCAGTCTGGTGAGGGTGGAGGGAGGGGCAGCACTGTTAACCACGTCTGCATAGTCAAAAATAGGGAGTATCGTTTTAACAAGCAGGTCCTTACAGACTTCAGTGGGGAGACAGTCTTTGTTCCGGAGAAAGATGCCTAATCTGGGGCGAAGCTTAGAGTGTGTAGCATCGATGTGGGTTGAGAAGTCAAGGTGACTTTCAAGCTACACAACAAGGTATTTGTAAGTGTGAACTACCTCCAGTTGGGCACTGTCAAGGATGGAGAAGACCGGGAAAGGACAGATTCAGCTTTTGGCTAGTGCCAAAGGTCATAGACACAGTCTTCTTGGTGTTTACCTTGAGCTGGATGGCATGGAACCACCTTAGCACTTTTTGAAAATCACACTAGAGTGAGGATACAAGCACAGACAAGGAAGGACCAGATGCATAGATGACTGTGTCATCAGCATACATGTGAATATGGGAGGAGGCACAGACAGATGGGAGGTCATTGACACTTGCAGTGTCAGTGACTCAGTAGGTAGCACATTCGCCTCTGAGGCTGGGAGATCAGAGGGTTGTAGGTTCAATTCCCACACCTGGCACTTGGGTTAATATCCCAATACTGACACTGTAGTGCAGCACGGGGTGGGGGTTGCACTTATGAGGTGCCGTCTTTCGGATGAGACATTAAACTGAGGTCCCTTCTGCCTGGATTGGTGGTAGTTCAGATAAATTTTAAAGATCCCATGGCACTTATCGAAAAGAGTAGAGGTGTTTATTAAAGAAAAAATCAAACAATAATACAAAACAAATAATCTTGATACATAATCATAATAACTGAAGTCAAGACCATTTGGCCATGTAATGCTTAGTAAAAAAAGAACTAAAAAATGCAATCCTGTTGACAATCACAGGAATTACTAAATTATAAGACCAAACAATATAGCATTATCCTAGAATTATACAAAAATAGTGCAAGCTTGTGAAAATTAAAGTTAAAACTGAAATAAAACACTTGGGATATAAACATTATCCAAACACATAAACACAGAGTCACTATTTACAAGGAAAACTCTTAAAGAGAGACAGTCTTGTTAAAAGTCACAAGAAGTACTTCAATATCATGCTAAGCAGCATAATAATATTCTAGTCTTGCTACAGGTAAATTTGGTCTATGTCACTGGAGTGTCTGAATCCATGGTCCAAAGCATTTGTCTCCACTTTGCTTTTTAGTCTCCCTGAGTAAATGTATTGATTTCAGTTGTATAAATGCTATTTAATTCATACTGTATTTTTGCTAATAATTCAGCTTGGTCGATTTGCTTCTGCTGCAAGGAAAATAGAGTAAGAATATTGAATATATACCATTTATTCACTATTAGCACAACATACAAGGTGCTTCTATTCCATCTTAATGCCTGTCCAGTATAGTGACCATACATCAATGCTTCATAGGAAATGGACCTAAACCGTGATGCATTCCATTCAGTCACTAAGAGATCCCAAAAACCCTGAATATATGAATATGTGAAAAATAGGTGTTCCATTGTTTCCAGTTCCTGATAACAGTGTGGCCTACTACAGTACCTGTCATCCAACTGCTTGTGTTTATGGTTTGCTTTTATGCTGATTTTTCCATGACAGCTTAACCAGTGCAAGTCCCATATTTTTATAGGTATTCTAGATTCTTTTACAGGATGTAACAATGAGGAGATGTGAGAGTCTGGACATTTAGGGAATGTGACTACTTCGGTAAAAAAAGGTTCTCTGTACCCACAAATATACTTCCTTCCTGAATTTTGTAATCAACATAGAGCATGTAACCTGGCACTGTTTAATTTCAAAGAAAGATTCGCTAATATACTAGGGGATGACCACATTTCCTTTTAAGTGTCTCAGTTGACCTTGTTGCCACTGGGATAACCATACTGAACAGGTAGAATAGAACAGAGGAACCCAGTTCTGTCCTGAAAAAGCTAATAATGGTCTAAGGTTTGTGTAGAGAAAAATACTATAAAAAAAGGAGCCGGGGTTGATCATTCCTAGTCCTTCATGCTGTATGGTTAAAAAAGTAATATTTCCTTTAATTGGATTGAACTGACTACCCCAAATTGCCTAGAAGAAAATGTTGAGAATAGTGGTTTCTAACTGCTTGGGTGGTGGAAAAATGTGACAAATATACAGAAGAACTGGTAACAAAAAAGTTTTTACAGTACAGACCCTCTTTTTCGTACAATGTTTCCATTTGTTCCATCCTCCCACTAGTTGTTGGCCTTGTTTAATTTTTGGTTCCCAGTTCATAATATCATCTTGTCCTGAGCCATAAGTAACCCCTAAAATCTTCACTGGTCCATCAGTCACCTGAATCCCTTGAATCTGCCTGGGCCTCTGAGGCCCTCCTCCAATTATTTTAACCACACATTTATCTTTATTCAGTTCTATGCCTGCATAAGTCATGTACTGTTTGCAGGTCTGTATAGCTATCGAAGCTGATCTAGCATCATGGGTTAAAATACAGAGGTTATCTGCATAAGCAATTACTGCAAACTGTAGAGTCATGTCCCTAAGTACTATATGTTGTATACATCCAGATTTGTTGAGAAGTCTCAGAAGAGGGTCTATGCTGAAACCAAATAAAAGAGGACTCATAGGACAGCCCTGCCTCACCCCCTTCCCCACTTTACACATAGCCCCCTTCCAGCTATGTATTAAAGGGGTCACTGTTGTTGTTCTATATAGGCATTTGATCCAATCAGTAAATATAGTAGGGATCCCATATTGGGTCAAAACTGCCCATAAATAATCATGACTAACTGAATCAAATGCCTTTCGTTGGTCTAATGTTAACACCACTCCCTCCAACAGCCCTCTCTGTCCTTGTTCGCAGTGTTCCCTAAGGAGGATGAGATGCTCAGCTATTTTCCTGCCTGCCACTGAAAATGCTTGTGAAGGTGAAAGCAATAGTTCTGCCACCCTTCATAATCTAGAGTTTAACATTTTTGTCAATAGTGTAAAATCATTATTAAGGAGAGTAATGAGCCCCCAATTTTGCATATCCCTTCTGTCCCATTTTTTAAATAAGTATACAATTTGTTCAGTGGTCATTCGAAGAGATGGCGATTGATATTTTAAAATATGAGTGAAAACCTCAATCAATTCAACCAACAATTTATTACCAATGAATTTATACAGCTCGTTGGTTAGGCCATCACTGCCCAGGGATTTATTTACTGCTAGAGCATCTAGAGCCTGTTTCAGTTCTTCAGACTTTATAGGTTGTGTCAGCTGCTCTCCCTGTTCCTCTGAGCACTTAGGGTTATCCAAATCAGAAAATAATTCCTCATAATTTTGAGTATCAGTGTGTGTAGGTGCAAGTGATAACCGAGTGTATGCATCTACAATTCTCTAAATTTCCAGGGGTTCTGTACAAAGGTTATGGTCACTGTCCCATAGACCATCCATTTGTTTTTGTTTGTTGTTAGAGTTGCAGATTTCATACGGGAAGGTATATTCCTTTCTTCCTTGTGTCAGAAATCTTTGCTGGTTTTGCAAATTTTGGGCCTGGGACTGATGATAGGACATCATTTTTTGTTTAATAATATGGATTTGATCCCCAAAATCATGGCCTGTATTATACGAGACAGACAACAGTTTCTGCAGCTGCAACCTATGCTGAAAATACTGGCCATGCTCTTTATTCCTTTTTTCTTTAGACACGTATTTTAGTAAGTTTGTCAATTCCTGAATAGTGTCTTCCCACCACAAGGGGGAGTCATTGTACAATCGCAAACAGATTGTCTAACTTCCAAGAAAATAGTCTAGCTCTTGTATTACCTCTGGGGATTCTAATAAAGAAGAATTAAACTTCCATGTACTTGGGCCAAAGGTCAAGTGATTATGCGTACCTTCTGTCACCCGCAGTAATTTATGGTCCTAAAATTCAAAAACGTGAAGGTCTGCAGCCTGGATTGGAAGAGAATGGGGAAATACAAAAATAATCAATCCGTGTTGCTAACAGTCCCTTAAAAAAACGTAGGAGCAGCCAACCCTGGCAATCTATTATATACATCTATGAGTTGTGTGTCCTGAATCATTTTATTTAAAGAAGCCATATCACAGAAGATTTTTCACGTTGTGTCTGTTTTACTTCTATCTGCCAGGGATAAACTACAATTAAAATCACCTCCCAGAATTATATTATGTGTGGAATAAAGATAAGCTGGAAGAGAGAAACACTCTGTCTGCCATAGTCTGTGCTGCGTATATGGTTATTATTCTAAACAAGGTCCCATGTATCCTAACTTCAGCAAGCAATGCTCTACCAGGTAGAATATCCAACACTTTTATCAGGTGAAACTGGATGCCCAGAAAACAATTTTGCAACACAAGGATCTTGACCCATTGACCAATAGGAGGGTCCTACATGCCAAAACCTGGTAGCTTCCTTAATATCTTGCAGAGTGTGCAATCTAGTATCCTGCAGAATAAAGATACCAGTACCACAAGTTCTTAAATGTGAAAGAACAGCCTGTTTTGTCTTGTGATTCTTCACACTGTTAATGTTGCATGAGTGTAATGTAAGATGCTGCATCAAGGAGTTGAAAGGGGTATATCACTCAAGAGGGTTGCTTAGAAGCACTTTTTGTTAGCCTAGTGTGTTTGAGTTTTACTTTAGCTTTTGAGGTTGGTTGTGGAGTGATAGTAGTTGTGGTTTCCATGGGCAGGGGATCCTCCCTATCAGCACTAGCATCTGGTAAGGAAGACCAAACTGAAGAATCATCTGACTCATGTCGGATATTTCCAGGATATCTGTCAGTGCCTCAAACCTGTTGGTTACAGGGACCCCTGTAGTCTTCTGAACCTTGGGAGAAGGCTTGGACCAATTTTGTCTGCACCTTGAGGCCTTCCTAGATGTCTCCGTCTCCACTGGGGCCTGGGGAGTGGGGGGGGGCATCTCCTCAGGTATATGCTTTCTTACTGAGTGAGGATACCAGTGCTAACCATCACAAGAGCGGCGGGGGCTCAGTAGCCTGCTCAGGTCAACCTTCCATCCCTACATGCGGTCTACCTGGTCTTCAAGTGCAGTCTGTTCCTGTCCTTGTTGTAGATTAGAAGTCGGGGGGGGATGGGGTTATGCAGGTGCAGGGGGTCTACCTCTGGATCTCTGGGCAATTGCTATCATGACTCTATGTTGTTCACTGTCAGTCTGATTTGGCTGATTGTGTGCATCCCAAGGACAAGTGAGATAAGAACGACCCTTAGTGTTGCAAAGATTACAAAGCTGGTCATTTCTGCAGTGACAACTAGTATGCCCTAGTTCCCCGCACAGGGTACATTTCAGTTTATTACAGAGGCTGCTAATATGCCCTGTTTCACCACACCTGTAACAAGCCTTTGGCTGCCCCTGATAAAACAACACACCCCTGTCTCTCCCAATAAAAAAGCTATTAGGAAGGTGCTGGAGACCAGTCTCAGTTATGTGCAAAACAACCCTCACTTTCCATCCCCCAGTCCAAATTTTCATGTTGTCAAAAATAGCTTCCAGATTTCCCAGAACAGTGCATCTCTGGCTGAGCCAATAAAGGAGGTCAGTCACGCTGACCCCTTCATTCCGGAAGAGTACCGTTATTGTTCTGTTGGCATGTTTGATCAATGGCATTACTTCAAAAGGAGACCACTCTGGGGTTGCCTTCACATGACGATAAAGTTCCCAAAATGTTTGTAATCCGCTGTTCAATTTAAAGCTGATGTCAAATGTCTGCTCGCCAGACACATGTATTCATGCATATATTTCAGCTGGTGTGTATTTCATAGTGTCAAACAATAAAGTTTATGCAATGTACATGTGATCCGGGAATATCTCCAAACTTCCTTTGTAAATTAATCGTTTGGCATAATGCCGTTTAGCAGGGTACACAATCTCACGAAAGAAGGATGCATAGGAACGATTCCCCCTTGGTTGTTGATGTTCCTCTGAGTTTCTAGTACGTGGGCAATCAGGCTGATCAGATCCTGATGTACTAGGACCTGGATTCCCCATGCAAGGCACTGTTGGGAGGACGGGGGAAGTGGTAAAAGGGTACCTAGCCAGAATTCAACCTAGTATGGGCACTAACCAGAGGTGAGAGCTCATAAAGCTGGGGATAGTAGAGGCAACCAAAACCTGCTGCAAGGCCCAGAGCAAGAAGGTTAGGGCTAAGAAACCAAGCTGGTTGAGCAAGAAGGTCATGGAAAAGGTAAGGAGGAAAAGAGCTGCCTTTAGGAGGTACAAGAAAACAGGGAGGGGGAGGACAGGGAGGAGTACTTGACAGAATTGAAGGAGGCGACATGGGCAGTAAGGGAAGCCAAGGCATCTATGGAGCTCAGGCTGGCACAACGAATTAAGAAGGGGGAGAAGGACTTCTTTAGGTACATCAGGGAGAAAAGGAGCTGTAAGGACCACATAGTAAGGATTAGGAAGGAGGGGGGTTGGGTGGAAGCAGGGTGCGATAAGGCAGAAGTGCTAAATGATTACTTCTGCTCAGTATTTACTAAGAAGAAGATGGGGGGTGATACCCAAGGGGAGAGGAATGGCAGAAATGATGGGGAGGGGGTAACAGATGGGTAAATCATGGAGGGCAGAGTTCTGGAGGGTTTGAAGGCACTGAGGGTGGACAAGGCACCAGGCCCAGATAGTATCACCAGGGTACTGAAGGAGCTGGCAGAGTCCTTGTGGGACCATTGGCAGACCTACTTAATGCCTCCACTACACTCAGGTGTGTACCTCAGGATTGGAAGATGGCTCATGTGTGCCCCTCCACAGAGTGGCCCTAAGGATGAACCGGGAACTATAGACTGGTGAGCCTCACGTCCATCGTAGGTAAGCTGATGGAGACTATCCTGAAGGAGAGGATGGTGGCCCTCCTAGAGGCCAAAGGACTACAGGACAGCAGACAGCATGGCTTCATATAGGGCAGATCCTGCCAAACCAGCCTGGTGGAGTTCTATGACTGGGTAACTAGGCAACTGGACAGGGGCCATACTGTGGATGTCCTGTATCTGGACTTCAGTAAGGCATTCAACTCAATGCCACATGGGAGGCTGGGAAGTAAGTTAGAAGGCACAGGGGTGGGTACAAAGCTGGTGAGATGGGTAGGGAACTAGCTTCAGGGAAGGCAACAGAGGGTGGTGGTGGTTAGGGAGTTCTCACACCCGAAGGTAGTGACAAGCGGTGTACCACAGGGCTTGGTGTTGGGACCAGTGTTGTTTGGGATATTCATTGCAGACATATCATTGGACATCAAGAGCAAGATCAGTCTGTTTGCTGATGATACTAAGATGGGGGTGGTGGTGGATGACCTAGGAGGATGGCAGGGGTTGCAGGATGATCTGGCAAAGCTTGAACCTGGTCAGACACCTGGCAACTGAGGTTTAATGCCAAAAGTGCAAGGTGCTGCATTTTGGGTGAAGAACCCAAGGAGGAGTTACCAGCTGGGGGGAGTGCAGCTAGCCCAGACAGAGGAGGAGGAGAAGGATCTGGGGGTGCTCATTACAGGGTCAATGAACAACTTGGCACAATGTAGGAAGGCAGCTGCAAAGGCCAACAAAATGCTGGGTTGCATTGCAAGGGGTATATCCTCGAGGAGGGAGGAGGTGATTCCGCCACTGTATAGATCATTAGTTAGACCGCAACTGGAGTACTGTGTGCAGTACTGACACCCATATCTGAGGAGGGACAATAAGTTACTGGAGGGGATGCAGCGAAGGGCGACAAAGATGATCAAGGGGCTGGGGCACTTATCATACGAGAGGAGGCTGAGGGAGTTGAACATGTACTCGCTGGAGGAGAGGAGGGACAGGGGGACATGATTGAAACCTTTAAGTGCATGAAAGGAATAACAAGACAGGTACAGAGGGGCTGTTCAAAGTAAGGAAGGGGAGGGACACCAGAGGCCATGATATGAGACTGGAGGGAGGAAGGTTCAGGAGGGAGATGAGGAGACACTTTTTTACAGAGAGGGTGGTAGCTGGGTGGAATGCATTACCTGCAGAAGTGGTATCCAGTAGAACAGTGGACTGCTTCAAAAGGGGATGGGACAGGACAAGAGGGAGGGTCAATGCAGGGGAAGGGTGGAAGGGAGGGGCAGCTGCAGAATAAGGGCTGCTAGCTGCACATTCGAGCAGACTTGATGGACCTCTAGGCCTTTATCTGCTGGCAAATTTCATATGTCCATATGTTCGTATGTTGCAGTTGCTTGGACTGAAGTTTCAGCAGTGTCTATAACTTTAGGCATCACGTTAAACTCCAGATGCGGGTGTGGGGTTAACAGTAGCGGGGTATATGCAGTGGTGATACCAAAGTTCCAGACAAATCTTCAGGGCCCATATGTTCAGTATTAGCAATGACATCAGCAGGAATATTAGTGTTAATGTCTAAGTCAGTGCCACGTATCCTGATAGGTGAGGGCCCTGAGACCCATCGGCCATCTGTAGATATTTCCCAGCCAGCATTTTCTAACACTGCCTCTACAAACCAATCCAAAACAGTTTTTTGGGGGTAAGGGGGCTACATCCTAGGCCAGAAACAGGGGCTTTCGAAATTGCCATTCCCAATGTAGCGTTCTGTTTTGTTACACCCATTCCCTGATTTGCATTGGCGTTGTTCATATTGCGTTAAACACAAATAATGAAGCAGGGTTGCCACTTGCCTGAAATGTAAAGGTAGACTCCATCGATGGATGTTCCACAGTCAAGGTACTCCTTTGTGGGGACATCATGGTCTGCTGCAAAGTACCACCAGCTGTGCCTGTTGTTTGCAGCTGGGCTGGGGTCTGTGCACCACTACATCTCCAGCCAAGTTCTGTGCATCACTCTCTGCTATAGCAGCTCGCAACCTCTTCTTTCTTTCTAAGAAACCCCGTTCTTCTTGCAGCAATTGCGCCTCAAGGTCAGTCTCCTGTAAAACTTTTTTCTCACATTTCAAGTCCTCTCAGTCTATTCGTTTCAGAATTCATCTCCGGATCATTTGACACTGTATTTACATGCTCTATTTTCATCTCAGTCTGGATTTCCAATGCTCCCTCCAACATAATCGGACATTCGAAAAGATTTTTGGCCTCTGGGTTAGGTAAGGCAGTGGAGGAGACCAACTGCACAGCCACCTTCACATCCTGCTCCTTCAGCGGCTCCATGGGAATGACCAAGCAGTAGACCAGCCGTTCCCCCTACTGGATAGTATGGGAATTTCCCGGTGTCCTGGTAAATTCACCCCATTCACTGGAAATACCACAAACAGCTTAACCTGGTTCAATCTCACTTGCCACTCATCTGTGGGGGGTAATTGTGAGGGGGGAAGGGGCAGCTGCAAAGTGGGGTGCTAGCTGCATGCTTGAGTAGACTTGATAGACCATGTGGCCAGTGTCTGCGGGCAAGTAGTAAGTAAGTAAGTAAGAAAATAGGATGGGGCTTAGATGGAGCCCTGAGGGACTCTTGCAAGGATGGGGTATGAGTGGAACAACTTAACTGCATGGGGTAGAGAGATCAGCTGAGGCCAGCTTGTTCAGTAGGAGGGGGTGGGATATTGAATTGAATGCCTTAGCAAGGTCAATAAAAATGGCTGCTGTGACTTGACCCTGGTCCATCCATGTAAGGACAGAGTCAGTAACATGCAGAAGGGAGATGATAGTGGAGTGTTGTTTTCTGAAGCTAGACTGGAAGGGGATCTGGAAGGAAGAGGAGTCTAGGAAGTTGACTAGTTTGGAGTGGACTAGTGACTGTCTAGAGAACTGTATTGTATAATGCCATTACAAGATTTGCTTTGAGAGCTAAACATGACAAGCATCACTGTAATCTATATAACAGGTTGGACTGGTTGCCACCAGATATTAGGGACAAGTATTACATAAATAATCTGGTATGTGAATTGAAGAAGGAGAAAAATGGGTCTTTGTTAAATATAATTGTGTTGAAAACACCACAACATTTATGATCTGATGATACATTAACATTACATATACCTCGTTTTAAAATTGTAAAAGGCCAAAAATCCTTAGTTTACAATGCTGCAAAGCTTTGGAATTAAATACGTTCTGATATAAAGAATGCAAGTACAGTGTGCATTGTTTATATCGGGCACATTGGTGCACATGCTACCTGCCCACTATAGCCAGTTGTCGTTATATTGTAAGTGGAGAAAAAAAATTGAAAAAGCTCAAACAAGTAAAGTGTTTTTTTTTTGTTTGTTTTTGTTTACTTATGCAGTGCAGTAGTGCGGTACAGGACACAGTGAACGAACATACAGTGCAGTATTCTCATAAGTCCATCTCATATTGTCATTCGCTAGAAGTATTCTGTAATCTTAGCTTGCACTATGGACTTGACACAGTACGGCTGCCAGACCTTTTCAGTAGCTACAAGTGACTTCCAGTTAGGAGCCATCGCTGGATGCTGTTCCATCACCTGACGGAGAGTAAGAAGGACACTCCTCACATCTGCTGGCATTACCCTGTATTCCTTGCTGCTGTTGGTGTCCATCCCATCCTCTTCTTCCTCCTAGTCAACCTCTTGCGTCACTCACATGCCTTCAACCACCTGATCCATGTCATCCAATGGAGGCGGCACTTCTTCAACTCTAAAGTGACAGATTTCAGTGAATTCAGATTCTATCAGCCCATGCAGAACAGCAACTTCTTCCATGTCTTCTTCAATTGGAATTTGTCTAGTGGCTGAGGTTCCTTCATCGGGATTATCAGGGTCACTCGGGACCACAAAACCGGCCTCTCAGAAACAACACTGAATTGTGAGGTTAGTCACTGAGTTCCGGGCCTGTTTTAAAAGTCTGACAGCATCAAGAATTGAGATTTTCTTTGTGCACAGAAAAGCTGTGATAGCAACGTCAGCATCTAAGTCATCAATCACTTGTTGCCTCATAGCCCTCACATAATGTTGCTTCATAGCATAAATTATCCCCATATCGAGGGATTGGATGATGCATGTCATGTTGGGTGGTAGGAAAATTAACTTTATGTTCTGAAGCCCCGTGATGGCAGAATGCCCTGAAAAATTATCCAATAGCAGGGCTATTTTACGCCCTCTCAGCTTCCTGTTCCAGGCTCTAGCCCACTCCGTAAAGATGTCGCCAGTCATCCAGGCTGATTTGTTTGCATTGTAGATGACTGGCAAGTTGTTCACACCTCAGAAACAACATGGGGAAGCAGATTTGCCAACAACCAGCAGATTGTTTTTCTCGCTGCCATCCATGTTACAGCAGGCGTGAACCAATATCCTTTCCTTGGCTTTCTTATGATCAAGGAGAGGTTCAGCTTTAAATGCCAAAGGTCCATAGCCAGTGCATCTAAAGAAAAGGCCAGTCTTGTCACAATTAAAAATGTTGCGAGGAGGATAACTGGCTAGCAGTCCAGGGAGAACATGGGTTAACCACTGCTCAGCACTTGCAGTGTCAGCATTGCCCTTTTCACCATGGACTCGTCTGAACCCAATGTTGTTGTTTTTTTCCCCAACACTGCAACCATCTCTCACTAGGATTGAAGTCTGGGTGACCTAAGGCAGTTGCCAATTGCTTAGCCTTGTCCGCCAGCAAACAACCACTAATCAGGGCATCTCACCGGCAGGCATTCTCAGACCACCTTAGCAATGCCTCCTCCAATTCAGAATCCTTGCCTTCCCTCTTTCTTTTTCTGTCAGGATTGCCATTCTCATGCCACTGTTGCATGAGCTCCTCTCACTGTTTCTGTAGATCAGCAACAGTAGATTTGGGTAGGTTCAATTGCTGAGCAGGATCATGTTGGCTTAGCTTGGGCATTTTGTCCATTTTTTGTAAAAGCTCAACCTTTTCACTTAATGGTATGGCTTTTCATTTTGGTGGTACTATGCAGCAGAATGATCAACAGTAACACCTCTCAGAACATCTCTGAACACAATGCAAAAAATCTTGCTAGCGCATACTTAAATGTACCCGTCGAGGTGTTAATTGCACCACTTAATGTAAGCTGTTTGTACCACTTAATGTAACCTGTTTGCTGTCTCAAGTGCCTGCGGTAGTAGGCGGGCAGTGATCGGTATAAGCTGCTCCTTTACAATAGGTAACATAAACGGCAATTGTTTTTTGAATTTTGCCTGATAAAATCGGCTGCCCATTGTATTGGTGGGCAGTATAAGTGGCGTGCACTGTAATTTAAATGCTTTTAGGAAACTGTACAGACGGTGTTTGTTGGTTGATGCAAATTGCAATTGATTTTAAATAACTTTTTGATGTATGTGTAAATGTTTTATGTCCCAGGTCGTGCCTGTAAAAGGACCAACTGATCCAGTGTACTTAGCTGGTTAACAAAATAAAATGAATTAATAAACTGTCATAGTTTAGCAGAAAAGGGAGGAGAGATGGGTCTATAGTTTCCAGGAGATGATGATCGCTCCCTTTGTGGAGAGGGAGCACGTAGTGGTTTTCCAGGTGATGGGGATGGCACAGAAGGAGAGGTTCAAGAGGTGGGTGAGCAGGTGAAGGATAGCGGGGGTGGATATATGGAAGAGTTTGGGGTTTAAGCCATCTGGGCTGTATGTTGAGGGGTTTAGAGACTTGAGGGTAAGGAAAACTTCCTGAGGGGAGACAGGAGGGAAGTAAAAACTAGCAGAAGAGGTGGGACGTGGTGGTGTTGGGGGAGTGTTTGAAGACTGGCAGTGAACAGCACAGGCTGTGAAGAACTTGTTGAAAAGGGAAGCGACAGCAAGGTGGTCAGAGACCAGTAAGCCACGTGCTTGGAGCGGGGGGGCTGGTTGGGGTGGCGGGTCAAAAGGAGAAGGATTATTTTCCAGAAATTGGAGGGGGAGTTCAGGTTAGATTACAGGTTGGTTTTGAAGTAGTGGGCCTTGCTGCTTGGATAGCCTTTGTGCAGCAGTTTCTAAGGGACCTGTAGTGCTGATGGTCAGAATCTGAGTGGGAGGCCTTAAAGTGGGGCCCATGCAAGGTCCCTAGATTTGCATAGCTCAGTGAGGTGGGTATGATCCAGGACTGGCAGAAATGTTTCACTCTGGATCTTTTGAGGAGGGGCATGGGTGTCCCAGGAGCTAGTAGGGATGGCGGTTAGTTGGAGAGGGCTGTGTTAATGTTTTGGGCAGAGTAGACAGGAGACCAGTCAGCAGAAGTCAGGTTACTTAAGAGAACATCTGTGTTAAGCGACCAGAGGGGTCTGTGCCAGATGTATTTCGGGGTGGAGCGAGGGAGGACGGGTTTTCCTAATGCAATAGGTAAGGTAGTGGTCACCGAACACATTTGGGAGTACGCCTGCAGACGAGATACAGTGGGGGTGGGAGCATAGTACCCAGTCCAGGAGAGAGTGATTGGAAGAGTGGAGGTTGAACCTGGAGGGTTCTGAGATTAGCTGGGCAAGATTTAGGGATTCAATAGAGTACAGGATAGGCTTAAAGGTAGGGGAGAGCCAGTTTAGGTTGAAATCACTAAGCAGGATGAGTTCACCAAGTGTCAGAGAGGGAGACAAGTGAAGAAAGTCAGTTTAGGGGAGAGGAGAAAGAGATCCTAGGCATAAAGGACTCCAACAAAAATAGAGAGGGAACATTTGAGCAGCAGGAGCTTGTGGGAGGAGGGGAGGACCTCTTTGAGGGAAATAGAGCAGGGAAAGTCATGCCGAATGTATACAGCAACTCCACCACCATGTTTCCCTCTGTCCTGGCAGAAAAGGTGGAATTCAGGGAGAGCGAAGTGAGAGTCTGGGACTCTAGAGGAGAGCCAATTTTCAGATATACAAAGGATATCTGGGAAGTGTTGAGAAGCCCATACCTTGAGGGAGCCTATTTTTTGGGAGAAGGCTTCTTGGAAGAAACTCAGACCTTTAGGAACAGTGCGGGGTGGGGGAAGGGGGGCAGGATTTGGTTCCATATCACCAGCCAGAAGTTGGAGGATGAGGAGAAAGAGGGTGAGAAAGGAAGGGCTCTTATGCTTTTTGTGGTCTGAGGGGGAAAGAGGTCAGAGGACTAAGGGGTCTGGGAGTGGAGGGAGTGGTGGAGAAATTCAAGGTTTGAGGAGGGGGTAGGAAGGAGACCAGGGTGGATAGAGTAAGTTTGTAGGTAGGGAGGTAGAGGGCAGGTAGGGAGAGGGTGGAAAAACAATAGGTAGGAAGGGAGAAAGGGAGGGAGGAGGGGATAAGGAGGAGGGAGAGGGCAAGGGGATGACTGGGAGGACTAGTGAGGGCAGGGGGTGGTGGCGAGTAGGGGAGATAGATGAGGAAGAGAGGTATCAAGGGTACCATGGTGCAGGGGGATCAGAGGAAGGGGGAAGAGAGGCAAAGGAGAAAAGATGGAGAGGTGGCTAGAGTTAGGGAGGGAGTAGAGGACAGATGCTGGAGTAGTCAGGCAGACTGAGGGTGAGGATGAAAAGGAAAGCAGGAGGTGAGAATGGGTAAAGAGTGATAACCAGCCGAAAGGGGAAGGGGGAGGTGGTAGATATAAGTCAAGGACGAAAGGAATAGGAACTAGGGAAGGTGCAGCTGGAGTAGATATTGTCACAGGTCAGCCCTCTACTCCCAAAGTGCCAACCTCTGAGCGCAGTATTGTGAACAGTTAACAGAACAGGGTAACCCTCCTGTCTGTTTTGTGGGTTCGAGTCACCTTTGTCCCAAGTTCTGGAGGGATTCAAACTGTTAACCTCTTGCTAGTATACCCAATGTACAGGCTCAGATAATTCTGCTCTTCGGGGAAATGCCAGATATCTTTTGCCTGCGGGTACCCAACCAGGTATTACAAAATGAACCCTTAAAACTCTATGCAAGACCTTAGAGAAACTCTTACCTGTTTCCCAATTTGGTATCCCAATAAGCTTAAGCACACCGTCAACTTTAACCATCTAAGCTTCACTTACAAAAAAAAGAAGTTTCAAGGCACACCAGGCAGTTTCTGTGTTTAAAATATATATCTTTACTTTAAAATAGATAAAAATAGGTAAACAGTAAATACAGAACAAAATATCCCAACGCATACAATCTTAAAAACAAAACAGGTTTAAAAGTGCAAAATTCCTACCAACCATTAGATTTATTTATCTAAGGCATTTCTTATAATCTTTCAGTGCTCTTAGATGTTCCTTCTCTCAGTCCAAGTATATGAATATATGAGTCTAAAGGTCAGCTATGGCATACTTAAAAACAGTCTTGAGCCAGCCTTCTCTCTGAGGTCACCTAGCTCCTCCTCGGTGTATTAAAATTTATATTTACAACACAGGATGTCCTAATAAGGTATTTTAAAAATAGGTGACATCAGCAAACCTCCTCTCTTCATATGACTTCCCAATCTAGTCTGTGATCTGCTAGCATCTCCTTTCAACCAGGAGCAAGTTCCTGCTTCACAAAGGCATGAAAGACTCTTTGATGAATTAACTGGCTTCCTCTGAAGATGCCCAAACAAATGCATATGCCAATTCCTTATGACACCAATTGCCATCAAAGGACTTTTCCTGAGGAGACGCCCAAACAAATGCATTTGCCCCTTCCTCTTGACACCAAGTGCAATCAAAAGATTTTCCCAAGGGCATTATAAAATGCACAGTTTAGCTACTGATTTCAAAGCAACTGACAAGTTAATTGCATCACAGATATCTGTAGTTTAACCTATGTCCTGTCCTTTGAAATTATACCTGGGGGGTTTGGATGTGTCATTTCAGCAAGACAGTATTTTCTCCTGACAGACAATCCCACTACATATTTCATATTGCAAAAATCACAGTGTAATCAGAACCAGCTGTCCAAGTGTCACAGGTATAAAGTTAAAGTAGAGCTTATAAGAGAGCACAGCACCTAGATGAAAGGCTAGCATGCCAGGCAGATCTGGTAGGTGAGTGATTAGAACAAACAACACAGTAGTTTAAAAGCAAAAGCACAAATAGTAATAGGACATTATACAATGGCAAGAAAAAATCCTGGACTCTGATTGGTCAGTCTTGGGCTGGACCTGTGATGTTATCCCAGTACAACATCACGGGTCTAGTCTCAGCCTCACTGTGAACCTGTAGATGAGCTTGAGCTACTTGAGCTTTTGATTGATTGTTTCATCTGCTCTTAAAAAACAAAAATTTTTTTCCACACAAAAACATCTTCCAAATGATTTTTTTGATTCTGTATAACAACGAGCCATTGTATAATAGCAATAATGCCCTCCAGGGTGTGTGTCGTTTGGGATAACGTCACGCCTCAGTCGTTGGACACACTCAGCCTGCGGCCTTGTGCCCAATCACCTGAGGTGTGACGTTATCCCAGCACGACACACACCCTGTTGGGCATTATTGCTTAATTAACTGAATGGCAGACTGAGCAAAACAGTTTCAGCAAATAGCTATGTCTAATACATGGGCAAGCAAGCAAGCCTGGCTGCAAAGCTACAACAAGTTACTAGCAAAGCTAAGCTGGATCAAGCATAAAACATGCCTGGCTGGGCAGGTAATAGGACCCAGGAAGGTGGCAAGCAGAACAATAGTAATTAGGTAACAGGGGAATGAGGGAGGAGTACAGGAGCAAAACCAAATGGTGGAGGAGTCTAAACTGGGCAGCATGGCCGGCCAACCAGTTGACTCACGGCTGACACCAGGCAGACTCCTCAATGTCCTTAGCACACGGTCCTTTGCATGGATGGGCCGCTAGGTCAGGGCCAGAATTTATAGTGAGGTGCATAGTCAAAAGTCCTGCCCCTGCTCTCACTCGATTGGTGGAGGCACGGGCAGCAGAGGAGGGCAAAATTAACAGTCTCTGGGGGTCCGGGAAACTGCTGGCTGGTGGTTGGAGTCACTGCTCCCTGCTGGGAGCCTTAGAGAGTAGCATGGTCCAGTGGGAAAGGTCTGGCACAGTGTAGGGTGCTCCGCATGTTAAAGTTCACGCTGCTGGTCCAAAAGTCCTGCCCCTACTTTCACCTGATTGGTGGAAGTACGGGCTGCAGAGGAGGGAAACATTAACAATCTCTGGGGGTCTGGGAAGTTGGTGGCCAGAGACTGGAGTCCCTGCTCTCTGTTGGGAGCTTTAGACAGTGGCATGGTCTGGCGTGGAAGGTCTTGTGAGTCCCTATGACTAACAATAATCACTGAAATTGGAATGCCAGGAGGATATTGGAGTATTACAGGCAGATATTTTATTGACATTTCTAATTAATGGCACAGCTTAAGTACTGGCATTAGAAGATTTCAAAGCATTTTCTGTCTGTACTTGGAAACTTGGAGACTGCTGGTTCAAATCCCACTAGAGACAAATACTGTGTGAACTTGTGTATGTCACGTAACCTCCTAGTGCTCCAGTTTACCCAGCTACAGACACATGTAGAGGTGGAACCCCACAGGAAACAAAATGCTGTCTCTCAGTGGAGTTTTCCTAGGTAAATAAATGGTAATAAAAAATTCAGATTGCAGTAATAATTCCTGATGTGGGAAATTTTAAACAAATACATACAGTATATGTTTAAGGATTCAAGCTGTAATTAAAACTTGTGCAAGAGACTTGGGTAAAATAACCTTCTCATCTTGGCTCAACTATTTATCAGCATCAGATCATTTTAGAAACACGATATGCCTGCAATAAGACACAACAGGGTATATGGTTATTGGGTAATTACTGTATGCTCCCCCAGGCTGGAGGCATGAAGAGAGTCAGTGAGTGGCCTTCAACCTGCGGGGGAGTCATCACTCAATAACTGCATACCCTGAGGTGTGCTATCGTGCTTAAAAAAGGTCCCAGAAATAAAAGGCATGAGAGGTGACAATGTAAAGCAGTCATTTATTTTAAAACTCCCACTACTTTACAGGCAATGAGCACAAAGTAGTCCCCTTTCAACATATACTATCAAAATTGCAGACATTAGGGACATTTTAAAACATTTACAACTAACAGGGATCACTTTCTTATTTTTAACACTTATTTATAATAGTTGTTTATTTGAATGTTTCCATTAATTGTGACATTTTTCCAATTCATTGGCAAAGGTCCAACGTGATTTGAAGCAAGCAGTGGGGGTCGGACTGGAGTACAGAGGGCCCACCTGCAAAATCAATAGAGGGCGGCCCAGGTTAACACACTCATATCAATATTCCACTTTAATCTGATACACTAGCTCTGTGTTTGCATCTTACATTTATCATCAGTGTCCCAGATACCCCATTTAATTAGAAAAAAGATGATAAATGCAAAAGTTTTCAGAGTTCAGAAGGTAACCACTTACCCAACTGAGGGGGGCCCACCTGGAAATTTCCAGGTATCCAGGTGGGCCAGTCCGACCCTGGCCATGCTATGGAGGAACACTGGTGAATCACTCCCTCCCTCCTGACCTGCTGTGGCCTAACTTCTGATCTGCTGGCATATGCTAATTGGAGACATGAATAATTCATGAAATCCCGTCTTCCTGTCTCCAATGGCTGCCGTGTCATGGAAACCGGCCAACCCGTTGGCTCTGTGGGGTGAGATTTCAAAGGAAGTGGAGTCACTGACATTTTTGTTAAAGCCACAGTACCAACACACCAAAACTGCCCTATCATCTCTTCATTTTTACCAGTCACTGAACGTGCTGCATCTGGGTTACCACATGGCTGCTGGCTCACATTAGTGCAGAGACTGGGATGACGAGACAGATCTTCACAAGCTAGTCACGGCACAAAACACAGCTCTGCAGGTAATTTGAAGTTCTTGGCTGTCTCAGGTATGGGTGCAGTAGTAAAGTAGGAGTCTTTGACAAGCAAACTGACATTTTCTGAAACTGACGACTGCATTACAGGCTCAGATCAATGGCAGCTGGGCACTTGAATTAGCGCAGTCAATTAAGGGAGCATTTTCTTCTACGGGGTACAGATTCAAAACAATTTCCTTGCCATCCAGGTAATTTTCTGCTGGCAACATTAGCTCAGGCAAGACAGGAACTGGTTTTGTTAAGATAACTCTGTTTGAGGATAGGGCAGACAGCATTTGTTCTGTGTTCTACATCTGTGGACATGTTCCCTTCAGGGAGCAGTTGTCGAGCTGCTTCTGTGCCTCATTTTTTGGGGGGTCTGTCAGTGATGCTGACCAGCAGTTTTTTAAGCTTCCCTCACACCTGTGTCCTGTTATAGACATTGGGCCGAAATCGCAAAAGGTTACGCATAGTGCAAAGTGACTTGTGCCCCAAAAAACAGTGAAGGTAGCACTTTGTGCCATGAGTTCCAACATTTGGGATTCAGCAAAGCAGCCAGCAGCATGTCACAGGCTGCTTGCACCAAAGTGGACTCACACCACCATTTGCACCATAAACTCCCTGCAAAGTACATTTACACCAGCAATTAGCTGGTGTAAGTGTACTTTGCATTCACCAGGGGTTGTGCAATGTGCTGCCAGCCCTTCCCCCAGTTTATGTAACCCCCCAGCCCTGATTCCCCAATCCATCATAGACTAAGCCCCACAGGGCTATGGAACCCCATGCCCAGATCCCCAATATATGTTATAAGTGACCCACAGGGCTAGCAGACCCCACCATTGCCCCAATCCCTCAATGTATGAATTAGAATACCCCATAAATATTGCACCCCTTTACCCCATCCCACAAGCCTTAATGAAGATACTGCCCCATAGTACTAGTAGACCCCCAATGCCCCTATCCCCAAAATGTAACATCAATGCCCCACAGGGCCTAGCAGCTCCCAATGCCCTGATCCCCCCAATATATGTAAACACAGCCCCACAGGGCTAGAGGACCCTCCCAAGCCCTGATCCCCATACCCCAAGTCAAAGCGGTAAAATGATCCCCGTAATCCCTGGTAGTCTAGTGGCCCCCCATCCTCCTCACCCAGCAGTGCCAGTCCACCCCATACCCCCCAACCTGTACTGAGCCAGCAACTGGAACAGCACACCTCTCACCACCATGGCCAGCCGCCAACTGAGCCCCGTATGAGTGCGTACTGCTGTGAATAGTACATGCTCAGTGAATGACATCATTCACTGAGTGTGTACTATTTACAGTAGTATGTGCTCATATAGAGCTATCGACAGTTGGCCATGGTGGTGAGAGGTGGGCTGTGCCAATCACTGTCTCGGTATGGGTTGGGGGTTGCAGGGTGGTCTGGCACTGCCAGGTGGGGGACCACTATACTACCAGGGATTATGGGGGGGATCTTGTTTTTGAAGGTTTTTTTTTTTTTTACTGCTCTGACTTGGGGTACGCGGATCAGGCTTGTGGGGGTCCTCTAGCTCTGTGGGGCTGTGTTTACATATATTGGGGGATTGGGGCATTGGGGGGTCTACTAGCCCTGTGGGGCATTTATGTTATATATCAGGGGACAGGGCATTGGGGGTTCACTAGCCCTGCAGGGCAGTATCTTCATACCGTTTTGTGGGATTGGGAGCATAGGGGTGCGATAGCCCTGTGGGCATTTTAATCATACATTGGGGGATCAGGCATGGGGAGGGCTCTAGCACCCTTACATCACTGTTGCCACAGGCTTGTGCCAACCTGATCACGCATGCCCTCCCTTTTGGTGTACAGTTCTGGTTGATGCAAGTCATGGGATTCAGCCGCAGGGACCCTGCCCGATAGTGAATTGGGTGCAGGGTCCTCGGTGCAACAGCTTTTGGCACAAGTCACCTTTGGCATGACTTGCACCATCCTTTTGTGAATTGGCCCATAATTTCCCTCAATGACAGCCCGCCTTGTGACAGTAGATGTACCACTGTGTTTCAAATGCAGTGGTTTGTGTACTTGTGAAATTAAATAAAAGAAAAAGAAAAGTTAGATCAAAATTTAACAGTTAAAAAAGAAGGTGATTGGTATGTGATTTCAAATATTGACTTACGTCTGACTAAGGGGAGCTTCCTTCAATGTGCATGGCTTCATTTGGGATAGGTAATTGACACCCATCAGCTCCTTCGTAAACCACACCTCTTCACTTCACAGCAGTTCCTCCAGTGGTCTCCTTGGGTGACAATAAAACCCTGGTGGGTCTTTCAGCAGTTTCAATAGATATTTTTTGAAGCTTGCAACTGGCCTCAAAGGATCTCCTGGTCAAGCAAATATGAAACCTTGTAGACTTTCTTTGTTATTCTCATTCTAGTTTTTATGATTTGTTTCGTCTCCTCATTAAAATTCAAAGATACATATTCAAGGTCATTCTCATCCCATTTTATTACAAAAGAATCTGGCTTCAGTGCCTGCACACCTTCACACCCTCATCTGGACAGATATAGCTACACATCCAGACACACCTTACATGCCAGTCCAGCAGGTGTGCTTGGTGAAAGTACTTTAGATGTTCACAATCTCTTCAAATCTGTGCCTGTTATTTGGGGGTGATGACTTTGCACATCCTTTTCTCATCTTCTGTATGCTTTCACAACAGATACAAACTCACTGTTTGCAGATGTACATTCTGTGTCTGACATCATGTCCGTCTGATGCCCGGTTTCTTTGCTATTTATATGACTGTTTAGTGCAGCTCTGATGCCAACAAAACTTGAAATAGTGTATTGCTCCTCTTCACTGGTTCTCACTGCGGCATAACATCCTCATAGCAATTGGTTTAAATTTTGCAATGTCAATGTTTTTAGGTCAGTAACACATTTTTTTTCTTTTATCCAGTCATTAAATATAGTCACTCCCCAGGTGGCAACTTTCTTGGTGTTTTTCTTATTTTTGTTTTCTTCTATCTCATCAGGTTCAGTTGAACTGACAGATGCATGCCTGCTTATTTTGCTGTTTTTTTGTTTTGTCTTTTCTTTGGGACAGTGCCATTCTCATCCATGCTGAAGCAATTTTCACACCAATCATCTGGATTTGCACCATCAAACAGGTCAAATTAGCTTGCATGTCAGTCACTCATGTTGTTGATTTAGACTTTCACTAATTCAAACCGTTACAGTAACAGAATTCTGAGGCAGCACAGTGGTATCACAATACACTTAGGTCAGCATGGAAAACAAGTTCCTGCACTTACAAGCCAGTTTCCTGACCTGTGTAGTTACTGGTCAGTTACTATACAGGTCTGAACAGCAGCTGACCAATCAGATCACAGGCTCTGTCTTGCTCATTTTTATAAGCTTATTTATTCCAGTTATAATGACATGACTGCACACCCAAAGAAGACGTACAGTACTGTCATTTTTTTTAAGCAACAAAGGAAGGATTCCACAAACACTTTTTTTCGCACTGCGATCCCCCTTCCTTAATTTGCAGCTTGGCAGAAGCTGAATTTCCAGCTTGCTTTACCGAATATTGCCACCTCTCCCCTACTCTTCAAACATTGCACACCTGTGCAGGGAGAGGGGAGGTGGTGCACACAGCAAAATCAAGTATGGGACAGTATGTAGGGCATGAATAACAGACGAGGCACAGGATACTTTAGTAGTAGATAGTTTGTATTCAGTGGCAGTCTCACTGTATTTTCTGTGTACAAATGATTTTTGTTCCACAGCACATGGCATGTGGCATTGTTCTGCCCAGCACTCAAAACTCAAACATTTGAAACATGCAAAACAATGTTAATTAAAATACCTATCACCAATAAAAAAATAAACTCTAGAACACATCAGTAACAGTTCTTAAACATAGCTTTGAGCTAAAAGCTTGTTTTTGTACATTTTTATTTACCCAGGATAGCACAGCTGAAATGAAATGCAGCATCTTGTTTACAGTGGAATATGGCTATTATCCTAATAATAATTTTAAATGTACTATATCAGAATTAACATGAAGATAAAATGGCACAATGCATCATTTATTTCGTAACTAACTTTGCTTATTTTTTAATTTATAGAATAGTTCCTAAAGATCTATAATCGAAAAGTCGATTTTAACTCTAGTTTTTTTTTGTTACTTGAAGTGTACTTTTATAATGTAACCTTTCTAGAAACATAGGACCTGTCAGGAGAAAAAGGCCCATTGGCCCACTGTCTCTGCTCCTTCCAACCTAACTAATGTTGAATGAGAGAGCCCCAGAAGCTGTCAACTCTCCCCGTCCCCCCTTCCTTTTCTAGTGCAAGTTTAACAAGCCCTTGTTTCTGTCCCACCCTCATTTTAAGTCCCTACCGATTTAACATAGACCACCTCCTCAGGTAACCTGTTCCACCCCTCCAGCATCCTCTACATGAACAACCTTTTGTTTAACTTGCAGCCACCAGGCATAGCAGTCTGTATTTTTCTTCTGGCACTTGTCCCAAAATTCATTGCAGTCATGTAATTTAGCATGTATAACAATTAACTGAGAGGTAGGAAAAGGTATGTGTACAACAAAGGTTCCAGAGTGGGCATGGCAACTGAGGTCTGCCATGAGTGTATCTTGACTATTTTTCTCACACTTCTACCCCTAGTCAATAGCTCCCCCCCCACACACACACACACCAGACTCGACAAAGCCCTCTGGAGCTGCTCCCCATCACAGCCCCTGTTTCACTATCCCCCCACCTCTCGCTCTCTGCGGTTGGTTTCAAACACAATCCCCCTTGTTTCACTATCACCCAGGCTCTCGCCATCTGGGATAGTGTTAAACTCTATGCAGTTACTCTGCCATAGTCTATCAATGGATTTGGAGGTTTCCAAGTGAGTGCTACCTAGGGCAGCCGATTAGAAATAGCTTAGTATTCAATTACAACTGCTCAGTTTTTTTTCTCCTATTTGTTGAATTGTCATGTAATCGCTCTTTAATGCCTAACGATCAGACCTCTGTAACCACTGAATATGTGTATTGTCTTATTGTCCACCCTGATGTGGAACCTTTGTAAAAGAGCTCACGCTCAAAGGTCTTGCCGAAATACTAATTAAACAATTAAACAATTATTCTGAATGAGAGCGTGTTCACTCACCTCAGATTTTTTACAAGCCTATTACTTTCAGGGAGATTGAGACATGCTACCAGAAAGGCTATGCGTTGTTTGATTTCACTTGAGGTCATTCCGTGTATTCGTCCAAAGAAATGAAATGTCTCATTGATAGTTATCTCATCATATAATGCCAACTCCTAGTTTAAAATACAAACAGAAAGGTCACAGAAAAATTGATATCCAAGCATGCCATGTTGCTAGCACAAAACAACCTCCAAGGCAGTTCATAACAGCTGTGGACTGGGGCCAGAAGCAATAAACATATTCTCACAGTCACAGGAAGGCTCAACTCCTCAGTCTCCACTCCAAAAAATGAACACACCGGTGCTGTGTCACGGATGTCTTTATTGCAATTAAAACAACAAACCACAGCAGTAAGTTTGTTGAGTATACCCTTCCGTAGTGCAGCCAAGCATTTTTGTGCTACACTAGTGCTTTTTCAAGCCTGACCAGGTGCAAGGTGGCGAGTAATTAAAAGGTACACCATTAAAGTGACAGTGCACCTAAAACATATTAAATACATAGAGGATATACAATAGCATGTGTTCAAATATGCTATTTATTTCCATCAGTGAGGGGGCAGAACCATAACTCCCGAGTGATGAAGCCACAAGTGAGTTATGAAAGTCCTGTTCTCTCACAAATGGGAAAAAATGCCATATCTTAGCACTTGCCATTGCATGTTCTTGTATACAATGTAAGTAGGATCTTGTTCTTCTTCTTATTAACAGTTGTGTTTTTGTGTTGCAGGCTTGTACAGTGAAGAGGCTAGAGCCCTCCCCACCGAATGTACTGTGGTGGTCACCCATCCATATTGAAAGTAGTTTAGCTCCCTCCACCCCCAGCTCAGCTCCCCCCACCAAGTAGTGTAGCTGCTGTTCTGCACCTGCTTTGACTGGAGAAAGTTTCTGCATATGTGTCAGTCAAATAAGTGTGAACCACTGCCATCTGTATTCTTTAAAGCCCACTCTGTAGCAGGTCCCGTGTGAGCGAGAATCGTGGACAATTTTTTTTTTTTTTTATTTTAGTTAAATAACAGTTGGGGAACACAAAAAGTGTACTGGGGTGGAAAAGAGCAATGGAACATCATGGCAGTTAAGTTTAAATAAATGATTAAAACTGACTACACTTCGAAGTAGTGGGGAGAGATGGCGGCATTAGCAGGGAGTTCAACATAATTGGAGAAGAGCTATTGGATGAAGTTGACAGAACCATTCATTGCAGGATTGGCCAGAAAGGGCGTCAATCAAATTGCTTGACAGTTCCTTAGAAAGTGTAACGTAGACAAGTGAAAAATAAATGGTGCTATTTACCCACTGGGTGAATAACATCATGTATCTTTCACTTGGGTCACAAGTTTGGGAAAATACCAGAGTTATTTAAACAGCAAAACTCCTACTTACATTGTATACATGTAAAATACATAGATACAAATGAATAACAAAAACCACCATGCACAAATGTAGACCCAGGCACTAAAAACATTGCAAAAAAAACCACCGAACACCAGTATCAAATGCAATAAATGCATAAAATTGCAAGCTTTTCACAAACCAGAAAAAAGGGAAGGGGAGAAGAAGGTTAGGGTGGTGGGAGGGACGCAGAAAAACAAACAAACAAAAAGTTAGATCTACAGACCAAATCTAAACTAAATCAATATTGAATAAAACACACCTTTAGATATGTGAAAAGATCACCTTTTTTGCTTCCCCCTTTCTGCACCTTCCCCGCTCTAACCTCCTTCACCTTGCACCTGGTCAGTCTTGAGAAGGTGATAGTGTAGCATGAAAATGTTTGGATACACTACAAGAGGGTGTGCTCAGCAAACTTACTGCTGGGGTTTGTTGTTTTAATTACAATAAAGACATCCGTGACACAGCACTGGTGTATTCATTTTTGGAGTGGAGGCTGAGGAACCGAACCTTCCTGAGACTGTGAATGATACAACTAATTCACAATTCAGGCTTTGAAAATATGGAATAACTTACCACAAAATCTTGTTGCACTCATGGATTTTGATGCTTTTAAGACAGAGCTTGACAAATACATTACACTCTTTTGGTAAGTGGTCCTGCCCGGTGCGGGAGACAGTCCTGGTGGGCTAGTGCTTTTTTCTGTCTGTTTCCACCAAGTAACCAGTTTGAGCAAGTTTATAATCCCGACAAAGAAATCTGTGTGTGTGTGTGTGTGTGTGTGTGTGTGTGTGTGTCAGCTTTCTAATGATTACAGGATGGGCAAGTAATAAGCAGTCAAAAAATGCACAAAACAGAAGTACCTGAAGTCAACTGTCATGACTTTTTGTGAAAATTGTGGACTTTTGTGATAATTCTATAGTATGAAAGCTATGTCCATACATTTTGAATAATTACTGTACATAGCGGAGCTGTTATGGAGGAGAAAGGAAAAGGCTGGGCAGAGTAGTAATAAAGCAGCATTCATGGGGCTGCATAGTAAAGGGGACTGTAGAGCTGGAGGGGCGTTGCTGAATCATGATGGGTACTCTTATGGTTCGCCCAGGCAGACTGCCTCGACACTGACCTGCCCGGGCACTATTGCCCGACAGGTTCAGTAGCCAGACAGTGAGCAGCCTGACAGTGAGGAAACCCGTCGGACGTTACAGGGGTAAGGTAGCAGATGCGATGTTTTGTTACCTTACCCCTGTACCTGGAGTGTAGCCAGAAATTTCCATTTTGTACACAATCTCCAACAGTTACACCCCCCCACCCAATTAAAAAATATACACATCCTTTCCAAATGGCACCCCCCTTCCAAACAAGTCAGATTGTTTTCAGATGATTCCTCTAAGCTCTAAAGAGGTTATACATGTATCTGTCTCCTAAACAACAGAAGTTCAAACATAGTCACTCCTCAGTGGCCTACACTAACCCAAATACTACAGATTAGAATGAAAATGTTAATAGAAAGGCATATGGTTTGTGACAGGCATGCAACAAAACTGTACACAAATGTGTACAGTGAGTATGCCTGTCTACACCCTTGCCCTGTACATGCACTTGAAATAGAGCAGGAATCAGAAGGCTGGCTGAGCTGCCCCAGTGGTGTTGAGGACTAAACCACTGGCAGCTCGGCCAGCGTGTTCTGGATTGCATTGTTGCACCCCGTAACTATTTTTTTCTAACTCTGAGGTTCGCTCCCCCTCAGAGTTTGATATTTTAGTTATGGAGGGTGGGGGAGAGCCCTCCACATTGGGGGTTTGGCGGGCAAAGCCCCCCCCCCCCGCTTCGCTCAGTAAATTTTATAATCAGATGCCCGAAATAGTTGTTTTGGCATCTGATTGTTTTGGCACAATGACTTTTGGGCCACTGGGGCTGGTATAAAGAATGACAGCAGACTATAAGCCAAGCTAAATCCTAAGAATCTGTTGAAAGAGGGAGTTTCCTTTTTAACATGACAATGTAATGTGACGTAGCGTAATGTAATGTAATGTAACAGACACGGAAGTAAGCCTACTGAGTTGGTCCCTCTGCTAATCATCAGTTGTATCCCTCAATAGCCCTTCTGGTCAAGAATTTGTCAGGACTAAATTGCCAACTGTGTTTACTTTCCCCATACCACCTAGATACTGGGTGTGTCTAACCACTAGGTTATAAAAGAAGTGTCTCCTTGAGTCAAGTTTGAAACTCCCAGTTTAAATTTTGTGGGCATGCCCTCTTGTATGGATGTTATCTATTAGGTACCAGAATTCACTACCCTCCAATTCAAGTAACCATTTCATGATTTGAAATACCATGATCATACCTCCTCTTAACCTCAAAAAGTCAACAGAGTACATATTTATCTCATTCAATCTGTCATTATAATCCAAACATCTTAATTCTGTGATAACCCCTCAAGTGCAATGACAAGACCTGCACACAGTACTCAAGATGAGGTCTCAGATACATGGTATACAGAGAAGTCACAATCTCTTTCCTGCTAGTACGCCTTTTGCGATGTTGGCTAAAACCATATTAGTTGTCCTTACTTCCTTGTTACATTGTATACTGTGTTTGTGAACTTGGTAACTATAACCCCTAAACTGGAATTGTTTTCCACCACTGTGATATACTGACCTCCCTAGGTATAAGAAAAAGCTGCATTCCTTTGACATTTAATGCACATAAATGCACTACCTTGCATTTAGGTGCACTAAATTGCATAACCATTAATTGTGCCCAATTACACAGCAACACCAACATAGTATCTTGCAGCACTTTGTATTAATACTGTTTAAGCAACTAAGCCCTTGAGCCCTTCTATTATTCAGTATTCTGTGACATGTAATTTACTGCTGCAAGGTACTGCATTGTATCCTGGCTGGGTCCATAGTAAGTGCATTTGAGCTCTTCCTGTAATGCGAGAACTTCATGTTCAGACCACATTGCCATACCAACCTTGATGTCATCAGTGAGTACTGAGGCATAGCTCGGCATTCCTGATTCTAAGTTGGTCACATCACTAAGCCTTGCAGAACATGACTAATCACATCACACCAGTCCGAAAACTCCCCTTCCATGCATATGCTTGGCCTCCTACCACTCAATCAAGCTGCTACCCAGTTGACAAGTATCCTGGGTAGGCAAGAAGAGTGTAGTATATATTTTATATTCCCATGAAGTACTCTATCAAAGGCTTTGCAAAGGTCAAGGTAGACAACATCCACACTACTGCAAGAATCTATTTTGCTAGTTACTTTTTCTATAAATAATAGGTTTGTTTTGCTGGATCTGCCCTCCCTAAATCCATGCTGTGAGATTTCATAAAAATCTCTTATTTAAGAGATATTTCTCAAGGCTAGTTTTATTTTTCTCTTGAGTATCTTATAAACCACTGATGCTGAGTTAGTCAGTCTGTAGTTGCCTGAGTAGTCAAGCTTGTCTCTTTTGTGAAAGGCCACCACCTCAGCCCCCCTCCAGTCCTTAGGGACCATTGTAGTATTTAATGAAGACTTAATTATTGCAAGTGGAATAGCAATTCCCTCCACCATTTCTGAAACTTATTACATGCAAAAACAACTGACAATAGCTCATTTCTATTTGAGCACAATTGATTTCAGCAGCTGTGGGGGCCTTGGGTGCAGATGCAATGGGCTGACCATCTTGCATCAGGCAGGCTCCCAGTTCAAAATGCGATGCATCTGACTGAATTGTGACAGACTTCCCTACATCATATAATCTGAGGCCTGGTCTTGAGCTGAGAATATGCCTGTGCTATCTCAAGGCTTGGTCATGTTCAGGGTGCCACAGCATCCTGCATTAGCAGTGCTCTGAAGAGGACTGTGATATCAGACTATTTCCTAAGAAAATTAGTTTACCACATCTAGGAGGTACTGGAAATTTTGCTGGCACACTGGTTTCAGCATATGCATGATTGCCTGTATCTTCGAGTCATCTGCCCTCAGTTCTTCTCCAGTTACCACATTGCCTTTCTAGTTACCTGACTGACTTTAAATTGAATGTTATCTTTATTGAATCGGAGGTTCTCAGACTGTGCTCTGTCCATAACCTGCTGTAATATCATGTCATGTTTCCCATCATCCCTGGCAGCTATGATCACATCATATGCTATGATATGCACTCCAGTGATGTCAACAAAGACCTTCCGGTTCCTTTTATGGAACACCTCACTGGCAGATTTAATACCAAAAGGCATTTGTAAAAATGTATATTGCTCCCATGATGAATTAAAGGTGCAGAGGTATGACAACTGCATTCAAGGCTAAGTTTCCCCAGTAGATTTATCATAAAACCACCATCAGCAGTCTAAAACATTCCTGTTTTCTCTAGGGAACCACATTTAGCCAATCTGACATAGATTCTTTGGGACAGAACATGTGTCTGGGCCCCAGTTTCCAGTTTGAAGGTGACAGGAGTCCCCGTTACACCAATAACTGCATGCCACATATGATCATCTTCACTTTCCTCATACATGCTTCGTATCGTCATCTCCCCAATGAAAAGATTGTCACTGTCGGAGTTACTGCCCTGTATGACTGAGCTGATTTTCCTGTTGCGGCACATTTTTGTGAAGTAGTTTTGGCATTTGCAGTTATAGCATGTTTACTCAAAGGCTGGACACTGGCATGGCTAATGTTCCCTTCTGCACCTGCCACTGGGGTTATCGTAACTGCTATTGTTCCCATTCTTTAGAGGTGTAGCATTATATTTAAGTTTCCCTTGGTGTTTAGACATATCTACCTTACAAATAAAAGTTGCAATGACACTAACACTTTTTGCTCTTAGGTTGTCTGCTTTCATTGTTTCAATTTGAGCTTTACTGGCTCCCACCACACAGCAAATATTGATGACGTCCTGCAGATTTAAATTACAATTATGCAGCAGCCTCTCCTTAATCTCTAATGCAAAAAAAAATCAATCTTGCCTCATACCATTTTATCTGTTTGGTCCCTAAATTCACAATTCTTGGCCATGGTGCATAGCTGTGTTATATACTGACCAAATAACTCTCTGGGTTCATATTTCAGAGAGACGCTAGATCGGTGCACGATGGGCCAATATCTGGCTGCAGCAAACTCCAGGTGTGTCAAGGACCCTGTGCCTGATTTTAGCACAATGGGAGTCCTTGCACCAAAGTCCCCAGAGCTACTGTAGTTGGAGTTTTGCAGCAAAGATATGGCACACCGGAAGGGTTTAATAGAAGATCTTCATCAAGCCCCCATTGCCTGTAGCAATGCCATCCCAGACCCGCTGTGTTGGGGGAGCCTGAGTGGTACACTAGAGATGGACCTGGGGTGGTGCTAGCAGTGGGCAGCATGGGCATGGCAGGGTGTAGGAGGGCACACTGGTGGCACCGGGGCAGTCATGCCCTGGACTGTGCCACAGATCAATAGACAGGGTCTCATAGTCTCATAGTCTGTACAAAGTATGTGTATAGACTTTCATCCATTTTGCTTGCTTATTCTCTAATTTTGATTTTTGCTTTTAGAATTCTCTAGTTTTGTTTTGACTATGACTATCTATCCTTGCTTTAAAAGTTTCCAAACTGGGGCTGCTCACCACAGTGGTTGGGATGGAATTCCAATGAGGAACCACCCTTTGACTGAATCAGAATTTCCGTTTAAGTAGATTCCATTTTTGTTGATTTAGTTGTAGCTCGTGCGTTCTGGTATTGTGCTTTTTTGGTTTAATTTCCAGGCCTAGATCTATTCTAAGCTTCTGGTCCTGAAAAGCTTCATATACTAGGATCATATCTCCCCTCCAGCGCCTATATGCAAGTGAGTATAAATTCAATGCCCTAATCCTTTCCCCATAATGGGAAGTATGCTGGCATGGACCATGCCCTGGACCCCTGCTGCTACCAGCCCTGCCAGCCGTCCCACATCATGCAACTTCACCAACAAATGGTGACAGTCCATGGCAGCATGGGATGAGGTGCTGTAGTTGGGCAGGAACGTACCCCGGGCAGCACCACCTGCCCCGATGCACAGTTCTCTGTATGCTGCTATATGGTACAGGTGCCATAATAGTTGTGGCAGGTGGGTAGGGCACCCCAATAGGCAGGTGCTGTAATGAGGTCTGGACCTAGGCACACATACAATGGAGTTTGGAAGTTTCATCCCTGCCACCATACCCTGATATGTTGGACCAGTACATCCAGAGCCAAGCTGATGGTCTACTACACAGATGGGTACTAGCACCGCAGATACATGTGTGTTGCAGAATATGCCCCCACCCACCTGACATTTCAGTGCACTGTCCCACCACGTTAAGGTACGGTGGCAGGGATGAAGCTTCCACACTCCATTATATGTATTCCTAGGTCCATTACATGCCATCTGCCAGATCTCATTATGGCACCTGCCTATTGGGGTGCCCTACCCACCTGCCATAGCTATTACAGCACCTGTAGCAGCAGTATGGCAGTACACAGAGAGTTGTGCATTGGGGCAGGTGGTGCTTCCTGGGGTGCATCCCTGTCAAACTACAGCACCTCATCCAGTGCCACCATGGACTGTTACCGCCTGTCAGGGAGGGAGGTTGCATGATGCGGGACAGCTGGCAGGGCTGGTAGCATCAGGAGTCCAGGGCACGATTCATGCCAGCATACACCCATTACCTTGTCCACAGGTCTGTTGCACAGTCTATGGCATGACTGCCTCAGTGCCACCAGTGTACCCTCCCACACCCTGCTGTGCCCATGCCACCCACTACTGGTACCCCCACTGATCCATCTCTGGTGTACCACGCTGGCTCCCCCCCATGTGGTGCACACCAAACACCTGGCACAAAGGCTGTTAGACCAGCTCATGGCTGGTCTAACCTCTGCCCTGACTTGCTGCCATGGTGGGGCTTCCAAAATCCCAAATAAGGGGATGCTGCAGCTCTACCATGGTGCAAGCCCCCTCATAACCTGGCACACCACCACTTCTGGCACAGAGGTGGTGCAGGGCTGGTTCAGCACACGGCATCCCAATTTTGATGCACCTTGCATTTGAAAATCGGAATTGCTGCAACATGTGGTGCAAGGTGCCACTTGTGTTAATTCCTTTTGGCACAGGCATCTTGCCTCAAATGTCGGCATTTGAAAAGTGAGCCCTCTTTCTCTCGCTCAACTTACTGCCTTTCTCAAAATGTATATGTTTCATACAACATTCTTCAGAGGATTGCAGTACTGTATGTTTGAAAAATGTTTAACACTGTTTCTAGATCATCCTGATCTTTATCTGCTGCATGCACAAAGGTATTGCACACTTCAAGAGCATCCTCCCCCACACAATTAAGTAAAATGGCTACCTGAGTATCAGAAGGCTTCTCGGAGGCACCAGATGTCTTCATGTACAGCTCAAATGTTTGCCTAAATTTCCCCCAGTTCCCACTCAAATTGCCTTCCAGGGAAAGGGCTGTCAATGGTCTGAATTGTTTCATCTTCTATTTCTTTCAGCAGTTTTATTAACTTCTGATGCCATGTCATGGATTCACGAGTTGGCACGTGCGCACACACACATACACACACAGACACACACACAGACACACACACACACACACATATACGTGCGCGCACACACACACACACACACAGACACACACACATACACGCGTACACACACACACACACACACACACTTCAGGGAGCTAGGAGTGCACTTTATTACAAAACTCACTTTGATTAACACACTTGGCATGATATAGAGATGCAGAACACACTGAGAAAACACAACAGGGTTGAACTATGACATCCAACATTACAGTACAGTAATACTGTACTTTCTGTCACACTCTTGTACATGCCACATAAAGTAGTTCCTGCTAGGTCAGGTTGTCTCCTCTTCTAGACTCTAATGCTATATCACTCCACTCGTGTGATGAGTCAGTGTACGAGTCCATTCAGTGAGAGCTGTCACCAGCAGGATTTTCAAACTGTGGCATCATTACCTCTGATGCTGGGGATATGCAGCACGTGTTCAAGATTTTCTATTCCTGCATCAAAGCGAAGTCTGCTAGACCCCATCTACGTGTGTGTGTGTGTGTGTGTGTGTGTGTGTGTGTGTGTGTGTGTGTGTGTGTGTGATGATTCAGTGTTGGGACCACATGCATGTATCTGTACAACCTGTTTAACAGGCTCTTACAAATGTCTTGACTTGAGGACATTAGACAGTGAATCACACAGGAATCAAAAGTGTCAGCTCCGGTCAATACTACTTCAGTCCATTCTGAACACACGTATGGCTTCTGCATTTTGATTGCATCATTCCAGCTCACTGCACTCTGCACACACTCTGACTTCAGCTTCCTGTGCTCCCCACTTACATGTCCAGGATGCATCTGGAAATGAGCTGCTACCAGCTCAGTATGTCTTTCCTGGTCAACTTTTGAAATAAATAAATAAGTAAATAAGTAAAAATGTGTAGTGTTCCCCCTAATGGTCCCCTAGTGTCACTACATGTTAAACTAGCATATATTATTACATCCTTTCTCTTTCTTTTTTTTTTAAATACATACTTCTATAGGAGATATTAACTATCACGTTTATTAACTGATGCATAATGATGTATATATATATATATATATATATATATATATAGTAATTATAGCATCATCTATGTTTCAAAATACAACACTGAATAGTATTTTTGCGTCTCAAAGCATACATTGTAGGTTTCATAACACACTTTAAACACATTATATACACAAAACTGTTCTGAGTCCATAGTTGCAGTTCAGAAACATAGAAATTGACGGCCGATAAGGACTGTTTGGCCCACCCAGTCTGCCAATTATCCCTACCTACTGCAGAAAACGCAGACCCTACATAATCTCTGACTTTACCCTCTCTTTCCTATCGCTAGGGTTCCTCTATGCCTATCACATATGTTTTTGAATTCCCCTACTGAATTTGCTCCCAACACCTCCTCCTCTTGGAGGTTGTTCCATGCAGCCACCACCCTTTCCATGAAAAAATACTTTCTCATGTTACTCCTCAGTCTACCCGCTTCCAGTCTCATGTCATGACCCCTTGTTCTTGTACATCTCCTTTTTTGAAAGATGGTAATCTCTTCAGAGAAACATAGAATCATAGAAGCTTGATGGCAGAAAAGGACCATACTGACCCATTCAGTCTACCCGTTATTTCCCTCTACACCTCCCCCTCTCTGCCAGCCCCCACCCTTCCCCCGATACTCAACCCCTTGAGCTTGTCCAATGCCCTCTTGAATTCTTCCACCAAACTTTAGTTATCCTCTCTCTCTCTCTCTCTCTCTCTCTCTCTCTCCTCTCCTCCAGGGGATACATATTGAAGTCCTCCAGCATCTCCTCATGACTTTTGATGCAAGCCCTGCACCAATTTTGTTGCCTTCTCTTAACTGCCACTGCCCTATCCACGTCCTTATGGAGACACAGTCTCCAGAATGGAGTACAGTTCTCCAGATGAGTTCACACCAATGATTTGTACAGCGGTATCACCACCTCCTTTCTTCTGCTTCTGATACCTCTCCCTATGCATCCCAACATCCCATTGCCCCTCCCCACAGCCTTGGCACATTGTTTGGCTACCTTTGGGTCATCAGATAGGATTATCCGCAGATCCCTCTCCTGTTTGGTGGCCAATAGTATCTCCCTTCCCCCCCCATTATGTACTCCTGTCTGAGGTTCCTGTGACCCAAATGCATGATTTTGCACTTTTTTACATCGAATCTTAGCTGCCACACTCTAGACCATTCATCTAGTGTACGTAGGTCCCTGCTTATTTTTCCCACCCCTCCCGAAATGTCTACCCTGTTGCAGATCTTAGTGTCATCTGCAAAGAGGCATATCTTCCATTCCAGTCCCTCTGCAATGTCACTTATGAAGACATTGAAAAGCATTGGCCCCAGAACTGATCCCTGTGACACCCGACTGGTTACCCTTCTCTCCTCGGATACAGCTTCATTTACTACCACCCTCTGTGTTCTACCCTCAACCAATTTCTAACCCAGTTTACCACCTTGGGACCCATTCCCAGGCTGCCCAGCTTGTTTACAAGCCTCCTATGTGGAACACTGTTGAGGGCCTTGTTGAAATCCAGGTAGGCCACATCCACCACTCCCCCCAATCCACTTCCCTGTTCACCCAGTCAACAAAATCTATCAGATTTGTTTGATATGACTTTCCCACTGTGAATCCATGCTGCCTTAGATCCTGTGCTCCACTGGATTCAAGGTGTTCTACAATCCTGTTTCAGCAGAGATGCCATAGTTTTCCCCAACCCAAAGGTCAGGCTGACTGATCTATAGTTTCCAGCCTCCTCCCTGCTCCCACTTTTGTGAAGAGGGACTACATCTGCCCTCCTCCAATCCTCTGGAACCACTCCCATTTATAGCGATTCATTGAACAGGGCTGTCAGCGGTGCTGCCAGCACCTCCCTTAGCTCCTTTAGTATTCTAGGATGTATCCCATCTGGTCACATTGCCTTGTCCACTTTCAGTTTTGTGAATTCCTTTAGGACTCTTTCCTCCATAAATGGACGGGAGTCCACCTCCCTCCCAGTACTGCTCCTGCCTCTTAACTGTGGTCCCTCACCTTCCCCTTCTTCTGTGAGTACTGAACAAAAATATTTGTTCAGGATTGTTGCTTTCTCCAGGTCCTGTTCCACATACTCCCCTTCTTCCCCTTTAAGCCTCACAGTCCCACCTCTGGTCTTTCTTCTTTCACTAATATACCTATAAAGTCTTGTCCCCTTCTTTATCACCTGTGCCATTTTCTCCTCTGTTTATGCCTTTGCACTCCTGACTGTTTTCCCTGCCTCCCTCTGCTTAACCAGATACACCACCCTGTCCTCTTCCTTCTGTGTTTCCTTGTGCTTCCTGAAAGCCAATTTTTTCACCCTTACCTTCCTGGCCACTTCCTTTGAGAACCATAGAGGTTTCCTTTTTCTCTTGATTTCGTTTACTTGCCTAACACAAAGGTTTGTTGCCTCCACTATGGCTTCCTTTAGATGGGCCCACTGTTCCTCAACTCCCCCCAGTCCATCCCCTTTGCTAGGGCTTTCCAGAGACACACCCCCATCTTAGCAAAGTCTGCCTTCCTGAAATCCAGGACCCTCGATTTTGTGTGGCTTGACTCTGCCACTTTAGTACAGCCATACTACTCTGTTTACACATAATCTTTCAGATTGCCAGGCCTAAATATTTCTCCATCTCTCCCGGTTGTAACAATTATTCCTTTGTCAGAATCAGCAGGCCCTACCTTCAAAGACTTGGGTGGATCTGTTGCATGGGCATCCACTACACCCTGCCTAACAGTTTTTATGTTTGCTTGCACACATGTGCAAGAAACATAGTGCCATCATCCGAGTTTTTGGAGGTGTGGCAGCCCTCTTCCAATTCAGTCAGTGTGTTTGCAGGCACGGCCCCAGTTCTCCAATGCCTGCTGGAGCTGTCTATGACAGTCCAAAATGCAGTGGCGTACAGTTGAAAGGGGGAGCTACGCTTCAGTGAGCAGTGATAAGATATCGCCTGCTCATGCACGCTCCCCTTACACACACACACACACACACACCACACACACCGCCGCGCTTGCGCGCCTGCGTGCTCACACCCGCCGCACTGTAGCCGGCCCGGGGGTGCCCAATCCCGTCCGGCTGTGCTGCACCCCTGCCCAAACAGAGTTTACATGCCACACTGGGTGCCCACCCCAGTGTAGCTACATGTATGCTAGCCCACTGTCTCCCAGAGTACAGGCTGCCACGCTGGAGCCCACCCCAGCGTGGCAACAGATGCTGTTGCCGATGAGGTGCCCAATCCCCGTCGGCTCCGCTTACAAGCCATCCTTGTGCCACGCTGGGAGCCCACCCCAGTGTGGCAAATGTCCATGTCGTCTCCTCCTTTGTAAAACAAACCTGCAACACAAAAGCGGTCCCTCGCTCTCTGCCCCACCCGCGCCCAACCACTGCACCCTGCCTCCCCACACACCCTCATCCCCTTACTTACCTCCGGACCTCGGCAACGATCTTTGGTGGACGGAGGCGTCTACACTCTTCAAAGCCGACCGCGAACTGAGGAAATGCTGGTAAGGTGTATAATGTAATGAATAGGGTTTTTTCAACTTTGCTGCATATCTCAGGCATTTTTTGGAATTGTGGCACCAAATTTTCAACATGGGGTTTTTGGGACCCCTCCTCATGAATTCTGTCACTGTCATGGCGTTAATCAGGCCCGAAGAGTGATTTCGCAGTCACTGCATGAAATCACCTTTCAGGACCGATTAACAAAATGACAGTGCCAGTGTTCATAAGGTGGGCTCTCAAAAAGCCTATATTGAAAGTCTGGTGAAAAAATTCCTAAAAATGACTGTTTTGCAAGCGTGCGTTGAGCTGTTCCTACACCGCTCATAGGTTCACGAATTTTCAATATTTTCACTCCAGATTTTCAACATTGCAATTTGACCATACTTCCTTATGAGTAGTATAGCTGTCATTTTCACATCTCACCCAAAATGTGTTTCCAGCATATAGCGCTCAATAGGCATGATCGGTGTAACAGAAATCAATGTTAGGACACATTACAAAAATCACAGTGACACTGTTCATGAGCAGAGGTCTTAAAATGGCTATGTTGAAAATTTGGTGAAAAATTCCCAAAATGACCGTGTAGTGTGTATTGCGCGGTTCCACGCACCCTCGTAAGTTCATGAATTTGTAATATTTTCAGTCAAATTTTCACCAGTGGCATTTTCCACACTTCCTTATGAACAGTACAGCTGTCATTTTTCACAACATGGCTGAAATGTGTTTTCACACTTTCAGCACAGAAATGCTTGGTCGCTGTGTGAAATCATTGTTTGGGACAGATAAAGAAAATCACAGTGACACTGTTCATGACCGGAGGTCCCAAAATGCCTGTGTTGACAATCTGCTGTAAACAATTCCCAAACTAATTACATTACGGGTGCACGTTGCACAGATCTTCCTGGACTAAGTCTCCATCACTCATTCACACTAGTGGGGATAGCGCCGGGCGTGGGATAGCGGAGCCAAAAATTTTCTGAAGGGCGGCACCCGGTAGGACCGCCACCGCGCTGCACCCGCGAGACTGACTTCGGCGCCTGTGTAGACTATCTCGGCATCGACCCTCCAACCGCTTCAGTTCCTTTTCTCCCGCCGTCGAGTGCACTTGGATGTCGACGTCGCTCATCTGCCGGAGTCAAAGTTTTCATCTATACGACAGCAGCTTTCAGTGTTTAATTTAAATGTTTTAATTTAACTATTTAGTAGTAATTTTTTTATTTTACGAATAAGAAGATTATGAAGAAATTCTTTCCTGCCATCCACGGAGTCGTCCTTAGAGGGTAGCGGTGACGGTAGGAAGACTTCATTTGAAAGTTGTTATGGCAGAGGGGCTGTGCCCGGTCCGCCACCCTTAAGTAACAGGGGGGTCTGACTACGGAAAGTCCTGTGCTCGGCGGGGAGGACAGTCCACCGAAGCACGAATCTGGCGGTGCTGGGGATCCAGCTCCGCTTAGCCTCGAGCTCTTCTTCTTCGTTTGGGGAAGAAGAATCGGTGCCGCTCGAGGTTGCCCGTTGGTATGTCTGCACGAGGATTGTTCATTGGTAGGGGCGATAGGCCTGAACCGACTTTCGTGGGTTTCCCCTTGGCCCTGCTCCTAACGGCTGCATTCTCGACTCTGGACCCCATCTCTGTCCTCGTTGGAGTTCCGGTGAGCAGTTTCACCTCTGGTCCTCTCCTGTGGAGCAGGGGGTTTAACTCCTTTTTTCCTGGTTGTGTTCCTGGTTTCGGGGCCTCCGGGCCTCAGAGCCATTGGACCGGAGCCGGGTCAATTGGATCTGAATGAGCGCGGTGCCCTCTTGGTGCCTTCGCCATCCTGTCAGCCCCTCGTGCCTACCCCCCTCTTCCTTTTCCATGCAGGGGCCGGCACAGGCACCACCTTTCTCTTCTCTTCTTTTCCATTGGCTTTCCATGGTGTTTTTCCTGGCGTTGTGCCCAACACCTTGGTGGCGCCGCAGGTCCGGTGCCATGTCTCTGGTTTGGCATGGGTGCCATAGGCGGCACCGCTGGTGTTTGGGTTGGCGCCAGGACTCGGCGCCATGGCTCGGTGCCGTGCTTGGCGCCATACTGGGTGTTGCAGTCGGCACCGTGGCTCAGTGCTGCAACTCAGTGGCGTGCTCGGTGCCGTGGTTGACACCGTACTGGGTGCCGCAGTCGGCGCCATGGCTTGCTCGGCGCCGTGCTTGGTGCCATGGTCGGCTCCATACTCCTTGCTGCAGTCGGCGCCGTGGCTTGGCGCCGTGCTCGATGCCATGGTCGGCACCGTGCTCTGTGCTGCAGTCGGTGCCGTGGCTCAGTGCCGTGCTCGGTGCCGTGGGTCGGCACCATGGCTCACGCTGTGCTCGGCGCCATGCTTGGCACCGTGGGTGCTTCATTGTCGGCACCGCTAGTGGTGCTGTGGGTGTCTCACGGTGCCACTGATGCCTGCGGGCACCCGCAGGTGCTGCAGGTGGTGCTGGGCACCCGTGGGTGCTGCAGGCAGCATCGGGCACCCACGGGTGGCACCATGGGTGGCACCGTGCACCCGCGGGTGCCGTGGGCGATGCCGTGCACCCACAGGTGGTGCTGCGGGTGACGCCAAGCACCTGTGGGTGCCGTGGGTGGTGCCGGGCCACCCACGGGTGGCATGGGTGCCATGGGTGCCATGGGTGCCATGGGTTTCTTGGGTGCCATGGTACCATGGGTGCCATGGGCATGGGGGGATGCCCTTGCGTGCCATTGCTGCCGTTGGTACCAAGGATACCTGCGGGTTCTGCCCTGGGTGCCCTCTGGTGTCTCTCAGGTTGGCATGGTTACTGCTTGGTGCCCTCCTGTGCCACGAGTGATGCTAGTGCCGCAGGGGTGCCAGTTGGTGCTGTCTGACAGAACTAGGGAAAGATCTGTGTTTGCAGACCTCCCTTCTGCAGGACTTGTGTTGGGATGTTTCCATGGAATGAATTCCTATTCTGCGGATTATTTCCACACATTTTAGTGGGTTGCGGTCTGCATCCGATCTCCTCATCCAGTGATTTTCCGCTGATGGGACTCTTCTGTTCTGTTTCTGTCAGCGGAATCTCTCATTCCGCTCAGCACTTTCTCAGCCCCCTACGTGGTGCCAAGCTACTCTACACCATTCCTGGTGGCGGAGTCTCTAGTGGCTCTAACCGAGACCTCTTTTTGGGGTCCTTCTGTGGTAGAAAGGCATCTGGATGAGTGTCTCCCTGTCCTTCTGGTCAGTGATACAGCGGATGACTCATTTTATATACTGAAAGACATGCCCTCTCTATCATCAGAGTCTGTGATGCAAGCTCTTTTAGTAGTTCCTCATTTATGGGGTCCACCATAGTGTTCAGACTGGATCTGTGGACTATATACTTCTGCGTCTAGACTTTTTCAGTGGTCAAGACAATTACACTCTTTGGAACATTTTAATTCAATGGTCGGGAGCTGCACAGACTGTCCCGCTCCTTTGATAGGGGTATACAGACCGTTTTTGATGCTGCCCCTCTGGTGGCTGCTTCACCACAGGTAGTTAACATCTGTCTAGCTATTATTAGTCCAGTCAGGGGTTCAGTTATGGATCTTCAGGCTCCTCCTGCTCCTCAGAGGGATGACATCCTTGTATTTCTGTATCAGGCAATCCTTGCCAAATAGCAGCCAGCAACCTTGTCAGGCTCGGACTAATGATATTTAAAAAAAAAAAAAAGGGGGGGGTCAGAATTATCACAGCACAGGGCCTAGTTGGAATTTCCCAATACCACACTTGGATCTGATCAGGTTCCGCCTCAACCCTGAGGCAGTCGTCTCTAAACCTCAGTAAAGAGTACCTGTTTTCTTCTACCCCTAGGGGGCAGTCTGATCCAGCGGTGGTATAGCTCACCTCTTTTCTCTAGAGAATTTCTCTTATTCTGAGATATTTCCAAAACCTAGGCATCTAACCAGTCTGTTAGTCCCCTTTTTGTTTTTTAATCAGGCTTTCTTCTCCTGATCAGAGTCTTGCAGCAACAGAAGTGACTCTTCAGCAAGTCGGAACTTAGATTCCTACTTCCATGTTTGCTTCAACTTAACAGATGACATGCTTCTTTCTTGACCATTGGTCAAGTAGGTTCTTTCTAAGGTAACCCGCAAATATTCACATACAGTCATACTACCTGAACCTGTACACTTTACCTCCGGCTCTTGCAGTTCCTGAGGTCCTTTACATTAGATTAGTGCATGTCTTTGACACTATTAATTTTGGTCCTAGATCAAATCGTGAGGCCGGGTTCTTGCCGCTCTCCTAGAGTAGTTGCAGCTGCCTGGCAGACTTTAATTTTTTGCCCATTGTAGTTGTCGGCAAGGTGACGAGTTACAACTCGAGCGTTTATCTTGTAGGCACTATGTTATAAATGCTCTTACAAGACAGCTCTTTTATTAACAGGACAGTCCTTGGCTGTCCTTTCGATGAACCCTATCTCCTACCACCCTACTCAGGGTTGTTGATTTTAGCTCGGTACTCTCCACTAGTGTGAATGAGTTATGGAGACTTAGTCAGGAAGATATGGAGATATGCTTACCGTAATTGTTGGTCTTCTTGGACAGTCTCCATCACTCATTCACCTCCCTCATCCCTGGGTTCACTCATTTTTCTTTCTTGGTCTTCATGGCCTATGGTTCGGACTGTGAAGACATTGTTCTTTGACCTTTCTTACAAAGGCCATCTGGGCCCTCTCAGGCCCAGAAACTCAGAATGAGTTATTCTTATTAGTTACGCTGCACCTCCTTGGTCGAAAAGGTACTGAGGCGGTTGGAGGGTCGATGCCGAGATAGCCTACACAGGCGTGAGTCAGTCTTGCAGTGCCGCGCGTGCGTGGTCCTACCTCGGCGCCGGCCCTTCAGATAATTTTTGGCTCCCGCTTGGTCCTAGCGCCTCCGGCACTATCCCCACTAGTGTGAATGAGTGATGGAGACTGTCCAAGAAGATCAATAATTATGGTAAGTACGTAATTTCCATTTTCTACTCACGCTCGTGACTTCACCAGTTTTTTTAATATTTTCACTGCAGATTTTCAACACTGCCATTTTTTACACCTCTCCATGAACAGTACAGCTGTCATTTTTCACATCCTGTTCAGAATGTGTTTTTGCACCTGTGGTGACAAATGCCCGTAGATCGCTGTGCAAAGTAGCTTGGCTAACAAACTGATATTGCCACTGTTCATGAGGTGGGGTCACCAAAACCCATGTTGAAAATTTGGGTGAAAATATCAACAAATCTGAGGCGTTGAGGGTTTCCAGTATAACACCCCACCCTGTAGAGAATGACAGGCATCAGGGCTGTGACTTGGGTTGTCACCTGCAATGCTCATACCATTCCACCCCACCCACACCCTGCAGCCACTGAGAGGCAGGGAAGTGTGCCTTGGACTCTTCAGCCCCAAAGTTCACCCATTCTCCTATACGCACCCATCTCACAATATTTCCTGATGGAATGGGGTGCGCAAAGAACCAAAGACCCCAAGGCACACCGTGACATTGCCGGTGTCTGCGGTAGGGTGTGGTGAAATGGCGTGGCCGTTATGCCTGATGACCCAAAGGCACACCCCAATGCCTGTCACTATCTGCATGGTGGTGATGTTGGTTGGCTTCAGTTCAATACTTCACTGCCATTCCTATTATGCAGCTCTGTAACTCCTACACTACCAATGTCAATGCCAGCAAGCAAATATTCGGCATTGACAAATGCTTGATGTCTTTGCCTTGGCGGTTTTTCTTTCTCTGGATTCCAGCATTTGCCTCCCTCGACTCCTCCCGTGACAGGCATAGGCACTGAGCTAGTATCCGTTACCTTTTCAACCCCCTCACATATATCACCTACATGCCAGTGCGCCTCACCAGGATCACGCACTGAGTCCTACCTCCTTTCATTCTCCTATGATTTTCTTAGATGTCTTCTGTTCTGTCTCAGAGCATGTTCATTTGTCACCTGAACCTCATGGGATCTTGATTAATCATGCTTTAGTACCCTTCCTCAGCGTTGTTTAGTATGTCTGCTGGCTGTACTCTAACTTGCTTCCCTGGGCAGAGTTCTGGTAAATTTCTTGCTGTTTAGTATAAGTAATAGCGATGTCTGCCTTGCTGTTATTTCAGTCCTTCTCTAAGTCCATTCTGTACCCCTTGACTGGAGTAACTTTCCTCTGGTTGGCAGCAATGTTGCTGCTCTCCTTCTCATTAGTCTCTGTACTGGGCTACTGCTTTCTTGTGATCCAGCACAGCCACACACAGGTCAATCCCCACAGTTTTAACACTATGCAGCAGTCTTTTAGCAGTTTTCATAGTTGGCTTGGCCTTACCATTGCTCTATGGGTATCCTGGGGATGAGGTAACATTTCAAAGTTCCAGTTTTTGAAGAAGGATTTAAACTCTTCCAATGAATACCGGGGTCCCTTGTCAGAGCATACAGTATCTGTGATTTCAATGCATACTTGGCAAAATGTGCTTTTAACGTGCATATTACTGTCTGTGATTTGGTATCAGTTAGAGAATCAATTTCCCAAAAGTTAGAGAAGTAATCCAGAGTTGTTAAAAATACCATCTTCCGTCAAAACAGAATACATCTGTTTTAACCTTTGTCCAAGGCTTTCCTGGCACTTCATGTGACCACAAAGTTTCTTTTTGTTAATGGTTTTCTGTGGACCTAAAAACTGCTGACTCAGCTCAGCCAGTACACGCTTTCCTGTGCTTTTCCTAGGCATCCTTCAACTCCCAGATGCGATGAATGTGCTCTGTGCATTATTTCACTTCTCTGAGCCTCTGGAATCACTGCTCTTTCTCCCTGGAAAATAATTCCATCTTGCATGTTTGGCTCATCTGGCATTTTGTAAATGTGGCCTGACTTGCTATGGCACTCGTTCCTTCTCATTTGGTCACCCAGGCAAATTCACCTCCTTCTGTGTTTGCAAGGTTTTATCTTCCTTTGTATTTTCACGTTGGCTGCACTTGCGCACCCAACGTTTAGTGGCAATGGTAGGGATTTTGGATGGGTGTCACTGCCGAGCCCATTGCAGTTCACAAAAGCAAGGGCTCGGCAGTCTATACCAATGACCATGGGCTGTGGTCCTGACATCACTCTTTGATTGTGGGCTGAAACTTTGTGCATTTCAAAGGACCGAAGCCACTCCAATCAGAGAGGGCTTCAGTCCTTTGATTTGCATGAAGCCATCAGCAAACAGCTGAGTGGCTTGTCTTTAGTCTTGTTAAAAAACAAAAATACATGCTCATTGATGTCTGTTTCTGCCCCCCCCCCCCCCAGTAACTGACCTCCAACCCAGGGTATGCAGAACGTTGTAGACAGTGTTCTGGGGGAAACAAGAAGAGCACATGATGACATTTAAGAGCAGGGACTACAGGCACAAGAGAGAGAAAGTGAATAAAAAGATAAAGACATAAATATATGTCCAGTTTCTAAAATGCTTGTTTCTTGGACTTTTGTTATATTAAGTAATTCCTGAATCCCCAGACCACACATGGACTACAAGTTTTGGGGTGTGTTTGAGAAACCTGAGCCCCCCAGTCTGAGAGCCAATTAAATAAACAAAAAAAGTTCCTTCTTTGCATTTACAGCTCTAAAGCACGGTATTCCTTCCCTGACTCTCCCTGCTGCTGCTGCTTGTTGTTTTTGCTACACGAACTGCTACGACTTGTTTCAGTTGCTTTGCTGGAGGGTTCTGGGATAATCTGAGCATCCGAAATTCACATCCTGTTGATGCGAGAGCAGCTGAGGGAAGGAGAGCACAAATCAACTGACTTAGTGAGATACAGTGAGCTGTTTCTCTACATAGATGCATGCATGTACCGTAATGTGCTGTATAAACACCACGCAAAGTGGCCACCATAATATACAGTGTATACAGGGCAGACTGGGATCTATTGAGAGAGAGATGACAGGAATAACAGCATATTTGCAAGGCTATGCCTGCAGTTCAATGGGCGGGGCAACGAACCACACCCCCATCAGGACATTAAAGGCCATTCCCCCTGGCTAGTCCAGGATTCGTTTCTTTTGTTGCAGCCAGAGGCTCCATCAGTTGCCCCTTTCTCCTGCTCCTTTTCTCCTGTTCCTGTTCCTGTTTCCTTGTCCTGCCTCCAGCTGCCCTTTGCACTCCCCCCCCCCCACTCTGTTCCATGCTCTGGTTGGGGTTCTGCCCGAGGTCTGCCTGCCCCCCCTCCATTTCCTTTCTCCTACTTCGTTCTTGTGTTTTATTCCCCCCCTTCTCTGCCTCCTTCATTCTTTCCTCTTCTCCTCTGTCTGTTTCATTTGCTTTGTTGTTAGATATGCCCATTAGCATTTCCGGGGTGTGATGTCATCCTCTGGCACTTCCATTGTACCATGTGCTTTTCATTTGCTGGTCCCGATATCTTTTGTTTCCTTCCTCTCCCCCCTGGCCTCCATTTTTTCCCTCATTGCCCGACTGCCACCTCGTTGATTCCCTGATTCAGAATGCTCACCTCATATTGGGAGAACTCCTCTGCCCATTCTCCTTGTTCGCTGCCCCGCTGGTACTGTAACGCTGCTTCTTTCTGTTTCTTGCCCTCAGCTCCTCACCATTTGCCATTTCCTTCCACCATTTTGGTCATCTCGCTGCAGCACTTGGGGGCTCTGGACTTCCATCCACACCTCTGCACTTCCTGATGCATATGCTCTCCCATCTCATGGGACAGGTACCTCTGATTCTTCAACTGCTCTCCCTCAGGACAGCATGTTTTCCCCGTAACGAGCAATATTTTTGGTCTGCCTTTTACTGTTTTAGCAGTTTATTATCCTGCCGCTGTGTCCCCGTGTTTGTATCATGCTGCTTGCTCTCTTTTGGGGTTTCCAGCCCTGCTTATTCATACTGTTTCCTGCTATTGATTGTATTTCTCTCCTCCTGGGCCCAGCTTCAGCTGCTGGCTCACACCCAGTTCTTCATCTACTATTTTGTCCACTGTCACATCTGCCCAGCTACAGCTGCCGGTTTTAATCTCTTCATTTCTCTCTCTCATTACATGGCTGCTTGGCATCATGGTGCCTTATTGTGGCTGCACTGTTTTTTCCCATGGCGGGGGACTCCACCGTAATGGCAGGCACCATGGCTCTGAGCTGCGGAAGCAGCTTCCTCTTTTCCATTTTATTAATCAGCGTTGACTTGCCCTGCCATCTCCTGCTGCTCCATACCGGCCTTCAAGGCATTCACTCCTTTAGCAGCTCCTCCTACCTACCATTTTGCCTAGCCTTCCTTCTAGTACTCGTACCTCTACCATTAGCTGTGGGCTTTGCCCGGCCGTTCTCGTCTCTTCCACTCATGCCACTGCCCTTCCCTGGTAGGTCTGCTGTACTTGTTTTATTTTAATCATTCCTCTCTCACTCAGTCTTTTGTCTGCCTGCATTTCCTCGATTATTTCTCCCATCTGCCTTGTACGCCCAGCTACTGCTGGTAGCATTACCTCCCCTTATTCTTTCTTGCTGTTTTCCTTCACATCCTCATGACTCCTGGCAGAGGAGCTGCTTCTCCTCTGTTATTTTCTTCTGTGCTGGCTCACCCCACCTTCCTCTGCTCCCTTGCTCCTCCCCTCTTCTCCTTCCTCATCCCATGCTTTCTTTTTGGGGTTGTTTTCCCTATCCTGCCATCACCATACCTATTTGTGTCTTCCTCTTAACCTCGTCCTACATTCTGGAGCACTCGACTCATATATCCTCCACTCAATGTCAACCTCCATCATTATCGAACCCTATCCTTTATATATCCTACCTACCATCATACCTAGCCTTAACCGTACCGGCCTTCAAGGCTTTCATTCCATTATAGGTTTCATAGGTTTTCAGAGCATTTAAAGACGGAAGTCCATATACTCGCCACAATTTAGATATATCCAAAGATTTTGTTGTTAATCAGATATTTATCTAACTTAGCCTTAAATTCATCCATTGTTTTACTAGCCACAATTTCAGTCGGGAACTTATTCTAAATTTTAGCTACCCTCACTGTTAACCAATGCTTCCTCCTAGCTGTATTATACCTTTCCCAACTTCTCTCTAGTGGGTGAGCTCTAGTACTGTATGACTAGTCTCTTAAAACCAGATTTAACTGTTCCCAAAGTTGTGGATCATTTAGCGCTCTATAAATCATGAACATATCGCCTCATAGTCTTCGAAACTCCAGGGAATATAATCCCAGAGACTGTAACTGATGTTTGTAATCCTGGCTCTGGACCTCTTTGATCCAAAGAGTTGCTCTCTTTTAAACCCTCTCCAAGGATCTGATGTCACCCCTGTCCCCAGATGCCCCAAACTGTGCACAGTATTCCATGTGTGGGCGTGCCAATGAGGTATAAAGTGGCAAGAGAACCTCCCTGTTCCTACATTTTATATGTTTATGAATGCAGTATTGAATGCTACTAGCTTTTTTTTAATGACCTGGTTGTAATGTGGCCTAAAACTCAGATCATTGCTGATTTTTATACCAAGATCTCTTTCTTCATTGACTGCCTTTGATAATTTGTTCCCCAGCCTGTATTGGTGTTGCTTTTTTTTTTTCCCATATGCATCACAGTGCACTTATCAGTGTTAAATACTGCCCCTTGCCCCTGGGCCCAGGCTTCCAATTCCACTAGGGTGGCTTGCAGGGAATCAGCATCCTCTCTATTTTCTACCATATAGCCAATACGGGTGTCATCAGCAAATTTGGAGAGTCATATATTTGATGGACAGTGCATGGACCCAATATACAAATTAAAAAGACGTGGACCCAAGACTGAGCCCTGTGGGACCCCACTAGTCACATCTGCCCAACTTCATTATTCCCCTCTTGATACAGACCCTCTGCTTTCTGCCTGTCAGCCATGACTCAATCCAATGGGTAATATTTCCGTGTATACCCAACTTAGTCAGGGCAGCAACCAATTCATCACGTGGGACTTTATCAAATGCTTTAGCAAAGTCCAGGAAGATGACATCCACAGATCTACCTTTGTCTGAAGATTTATTTACTTTCCCATAAAATTCCAGGAGGCATGTTTGACATGACCTCCCCTTCATAAACCCGTGTTGTGTAGTGTCGATGTTACCCATTAGTTGTTGAAATTCAATAATGTATTCTTTTATAATGCCCTCCAAAATTTTCCCCAGGATCAAAGTCAAACTAATCGGTCTATAATTCCCGACTTCCTGCCTTGAACCCTTTTTATGTATAGGGGCGACCACTGCCTGCTTCCATACCTCTGGCACATCTCCTTCATTTAATGATTTCTGAAAAAGAGAAGTTACAGGGCCTGCCAATTGTTCTGCCAGTTCCTTAATCACCCTAGGGTGCAGATCATCAGGGCACTGTGCCTTATTTTGGTTCAGTAGTTTTAGTTTTTTTTTCACTTCAAGTTTATCTAGACTGATGCTAGATTCATATAAGGAGTTACTATGCTGGGAAGTAGTAGTTACTGTACCATGACTAAAAATAGTGGAAAAATAATTATTACACTGTTTTGCCATTTCCTGATTTTCAGATATTATATTCCTGTCTTGACTCAGTAAAGGACTAATTGTCCTGTTGATACCCTTTTTGCTATTTATATAAGCGTAAAAGGACTTATAATTATCTTGAACTTTGGTTGCTAGTTTGAGCTCATGTTTTCTTTTTGCCTGGTCAATACTCTTCTTTGTAGTCTTTAAACATTTTTATATAATTAGACCAACTTGCTTTCATCTCCACTTAATGTGGCCATCCTAAATGCTCTATTTCTTTTCTTTATTGCCCTCCTGACTGAAGACGTCATCCATGGAGGAAGATATTTTTTTGCCACATTATATTTACTTATAGTGGGCATGTAAGTCGGAACTAGGCTGTTTATTCTGGTGGTTAATTTTTCCCACATACATGGTAATGATGCACCTTTAAATTCCTTTTCCAATTTCCAGCTAGTCAAGTCCCTTCTCATACCATCAACATCCACCTTGTCATACCTATAAATTGTTGTTTTACCAGTATTTTCACCTGTTAGTCACATATAATTGAATCTAACCATTGAGTGGTCACTTGAATCCAGTGGTGGCAAAACTGTGCAGTTTTGGATCATATCACCCAAGCTGCATAGGACCAAGTCCAAGATATGGTTGCCGCTGGTATTACTAGACACAAACTGTTCCAGCCCAGCCAAGTTAAACATTTCTAGGTAATCCGACTCAGTTGCAGTGTTAACTTGTAGTGTTTCCCAGTTGATTCCAGGAAGATTTAAATCACCTAGGAGTATAACATTTTTTGATATCGTCAACTGTTTAATAAAGTCTGTCAGTAGAGAATCCTCCGATGGGGTAATTAAAGGTGGTCTATATACTAAACCTATATTGATTCTGGTGGTATGTGCAGGGGAGATCCCTACCCACAATACTTCACTATTTCCCCATTAGGAGGTGTCTGTACATTCTGAAATGATGTCATCTGTGATGTATAATGCCACACCCCCACCCCTGGACAGTGTCCTGTCCTTATTACATAGGGTGTACCCTGGAATATTTTTATCCCACGTGTCCTCTTGTTTCCACCAGGTTTCAGTTATGGCCCAGATATGTATGTCTAGATTATGCAGGATAAGTCAGAGTTCATCCATTATCATATGCTGTCCATTCATTCTCGATCCTCCTCTCTTCTCATACTGACTTCTCACATCATTGCAAGCTGCATCTTCGCCCAGCTGTCATCATTTCACCCCCTGGAACCATTCGCTCCCATTCTGCTGTTCCATGCAAGCCTTCAAGGCTTCTCTCCATCAGCATATTTCTTATATTCATTCTCAAACCTCCACTCATCCATTCCGACTTTGTAGCTCCTACCTTACTACTCCTGGTACTTCACCCATCAACTGCAGGCTTCGCCCGGCTGTTCTCATTTCTACCTTCATGCAGTTCAATCCACTCCTAATTTGGCTTCTCATTGGACCCAGTTGTCATGCACTCCTGTGGCTATTAATGGCAATCTGCCTCTTCAAGACCCATGTCGGGGTCTCCTTCACTCAGTGTGACCTATATTTAGGTCTACTCTTTCACATCAACTAATCGAGCATACCTCTCATATGGGTCTTATGCTACTTCGAATCGACCTACTCTCCACTCAGAGACATGCCTTTGTTGTCCTTAGCTCTACAGCTTGGGGCTGGCCTGTAGCCAATGGTCTCACTCTGCACCCATGAAGTCTGTATCTAGAGCCTGTGAAGCTTGGAATGGGGTCCTTCTCCCTGGCCCATAGTGAGAATGTCTTCGCTCCAGGTGGACCTTCAGTCGTCTCTCATTTCAGCGACACCTTTGGATGTAAAATTTACAACTTCCAGCTGTGAGGGGTGAGGCTCCCATCATCAGGGCCTCTTTGGCTGTCCGAGTGGGTTCGGAGACACCCTCTTCACCATTTTCCATCTGACTGCCTCTGGGTCACCTGGTAGGTTATGTAGGCTTATGTAGGCTGGCTGAGTGCCTTGGCGGTCATTTCTCTCCTCTTTTGCTTTTGGGCATCTAGTTGCAGAAACATCACTCACAACCCTCAAAAGCTCTTCTGTTAGAAGGACAGAGCAAGAACCTCTTCCAAACTGGAATCTTTTCCTAGTCCCCCAGTCTTGACTCTAAATTGCAGTAGCTGAGCTGTCACTAACCAAAACATCCTTTAGCCTGGAAGGAAGCTGACCTAGGCCTTGGATGCCCAGAGGTTTCCTCCTCAGAGGGGGCTTACCTCTCTTCCATGCCAATGGTCATAATAGTAGACAGGGTTAGTGCTTTCCTAGGTTCTGTAGTTAGGTTCCGCTGTTGGATGGAGTTGGATGGTGGCCCTGGCTGTTTCCTCTCTCCTTAGAAAATCCCACCCTTCTGCATCTTGTCAGCTTTCATTTCGTTCATCATCCTTGATATCTCTTGTTCCTCTCCTGTCCTTCCCATCTATGTCTATCACCTCCAGTTCTGTCCTTGATGCCTTCTGACTTCTTGCCACCTTTGATGCTCGACACCCTTTTGGGTATTCTTTTTTGGCTTCTTCCTAAGTTACCTTTAGCCAAGGGAATAATTCCCATGGCACCTATAGGGGTGGAACCCTTCACTAGGGTTCCTCACCATCGTACCCCTACAGGGTGGTATATCCCACGGATAGAGAGATGAACAGCCACAATGTATTTAAGTCATACATGCATATATCATACCAGTTGCTTAAGCACATTAAATTGCAAGGCTATGCCTGTGGTTCAATGGGCGGAGCAACAAACCACTCCCCCTTCAGGCATTTAAAAGCCGCTTCTCCTGGCTAGTCCAAGATTTGTTCCTTTCGTTGCCCCACATCCTCCCCTCCTCCTCCACTGGCATGTCTCTCTTTCCTGTGGGTTTCTTCCTAAGCTACCTGTAGCCAAGGGAATCATTCCTGCAGCACCTATAGGGGTGGAACCCTTCACTAGGGTTTCTTGCCATTGTACCCCTACAGGATGGAATATCCCATGGATAGAGAGGTGAACAGCCACAATGTATCTAAGTCACACAAGCATACATCATACCAGTTGCGTAAGCAGATTGAAATAGTTACTGTGCTGTCCTATGCATATCTTGCTGAGGATGGTTACGTAAGCAATAAGGCATGAAGGAGTGTGTAAAGCATATTTTACAGCATGGCCAGGGTGTAGTAAGGCATGAGGCTGAAAGCTGAGTGACTTCAGCAATCAATCAATCAATCAAATCTTTATTTATCCAGGCGATCACCATTGATCAAGCTCATTTACAAGGTAGACCTGCTATTGGCAGTAAAAATTGTACAGTTACATATAAATATACATAATACAAAAGGAACAACATGTTTACAATACTGATAGGAGCAGAGTATTTACATTCCAAGTCACATGTACAAGAAAGATATACATAACACAACCCAAATGTAATATATATATACAGTTCCCACAGAAGCAGTATGTGTATGGATGTCATATACAAGCCATAGAAGAAAAAAGATTATTTATATTCCTGTCCAGCAGAAACACGTTACAGGCCTAGATGGAAATTCCTAAGCTATGGAGGTGCGCACAACAGTGTGTAAGCCTTAGGTAAATGCGGCAGAAGGGGGGTGGTGAATAAGAGGGTTGCAGAGGATGCTAAGATCAAGTGGGGCAGAGGAGGGGGGAGTAGTAGTGGCAAGGGCTGATTTGGATAAGCAGCTGGGACTAGTGTTGAAGAAGAGAGGAACAATAGTCAAGCTGCTAGGAGCGATAGAAGCAATTACAGATTTCAGCAAACGTTTTGTCATAGAAGGTCTTAAAGAAGGCAGGACTGACAGGTGAGCTAAATCTCAACGATTTTTGTATCCTATTCCAGAGAGTAGGCAGGGCATAGCATAGCAAAGTGAGTGTTGGCCCTTGGGACATTCAAAGAAATCTGCGATTGACTTCTTAAGGCATAGTTCCTAATAGGACTAAGGGGAAGACAGTCAACAACATATTGTGGGAGTTTGTTGGTAAGGGCTCGGAGCGTCCATAGGGATGCATTTCTATAACTCCTGTATTGAAGGGCGTGCCACCCTATGGCTGCGTATAAAGAGCAGTGATGTGTGGAGTACGGGAGGCCAGTTATAAATCTCAGTGCTCTATGATATAATACAACCAGTTTTGCAAGATGTGAGGCAGGGCAATGGCCATAAATTAAGTCAGCGTAGTCAGTTAATGAAAGGAATGTAGATTGGACAAGCTGTCTTTTTGCATCTGTGGTCAAGAGGCGTTTAATTCTGAAAAAAAAGACTAAGTCTCTGCCTTAATTTTTTCAGCAGTTCTTCTGTGTGTTCCACAAAAGAGAGTTTGTTGTCTAGCCAAATACCAAGGTATTTGAATGTAGTCTCAAATTCAAGATTTTCTCCTAATAAAGTAGAGATTGATGGTAATGGACTAGCAACAGCAGAGTAAGCTCCTAGGCCTGATGATGAGAAAAGAATGGCCTTGTTTTTTTTTTGCATTTAGTAGTAACTTTCTGCTAAGGAGCTGGTACTGCAGAGTATTAAAGTCAGCTTGTAATTCAGTGCAGGCAGCTTCAGGAGATTCCCGGCTTAAGTAGAGCACTGTGTCATCAGCAAACAAGTGAATACTGGCATCTTTGATGCCTATGTCCAAGCTGTTGTTATAAATGGCAAACAGTAATGGGCCCAGTATGGAGCCCTGGGGGACACATCTTTTTATTGGTTTAAGTGGAGAAATCTCTCTATCAGCCTTAATTTGTTGTTGTCTATCAGAAAGGTAGTCTTGGAACCATCCCAGTGCAGTTGAGCCAATGCCTATAGTTTTTAAGGTGGAGAGGAGCAGGCAGTGGTCGACAGTGTCGAAAGCCTTACTGAGGTCCAGAAACATGGCACAAACAAATATTTTGTTGTCTAGGTCCCGTTGTCAATCATTAGTAACTTTTGCCAGTGCCATACTTGTACTATGCTTAGCTCTAAAGCTAGACTGCATTGGGTTGAGTAGTCTAGCATTGTCTAAGAAAGATCTCAGCTGTATATCCACAATTTTTCCAGAAGTTTTGAAAGTATGGGAAGAAGGGAGATTGGTCTATAGTTATTTAGGTCACAGGGGTCCCCTGCTTTAAACAGGGGAATGACGTGAGCAGTTTTCCATGCCTTGGTGATGGTGTAGCAAGTATATGGTATGCTATTTTCAAGAAATATGGGTCGAAGGAGTCGGCCCCAGCACTTTTTTTAGTATCTAGTCATAGAAGAAGATCTTCAACTTCTTTTATGGTGGTAGGTGAAAAGGAGAAGTCTATGTTATTGCTACTTGGTTCTGAAGGCTGGGTGATGGTCTGAAGAAGAAGACAGCTGAACGTGCAGTAAAATGTTTTACACACATCCCTGAGTGCCTTATTGTGCTTATAAAATTGACTCTTTTTTAAACTTTTTTACTGTTGGGAAAAGCACATTTATATGTAGAAACAATAGATTTATTTGTGTGCATTTGTGATAAAATAATCCTTCCGCCCACTGCAAGTGTTGTCATTGTATTATTGCCTACTTTCTTCTTCCTGTTTTTTTTTTCCTCTATTTTTCTCCACATTCAAGATATGGAATGTTTATCATACTAACATACTAAAATGCCAGCAGAATAGGCCTAACGGTCTCTCGAGTCTGCTCGATTTTCAGCACCTGCATTGAGAGCCGATTTTGTTGTCCCCCCCTCCCCCTTGGGTTATACTGTCCCCAGTCCCAGACGTTCCACCTGTATTGTGCCTGGTCAGATTTACCCTCCCATGTATCTGTCCCATTCCATCTTAAACCTGTCCACAGTCTCCGTCTCTTCCAGCTCCCTGGGCAGTGCATTCCATGGCACTACCACCCTTTCAGTGAAATAACATCTCTTCCTCTCCCCTCTGAGCCTGCTCCCTTCCAGCTTACACCCATGACCTCTTGTTGCCCCACCCTCCTTCCTTTGGAGCACCCTGACTGGGCCTCCTTTATTGATCTCTTTCATGTACTTAAAGACCTCTATCATGTCCCCCCTGTCTCTCCTCTCCTCCAGGGTGTACATGTCGAGCTCCTTGAGCCTCTTCACATAGGTCCTCTCCCCCGGGCCCCAGATCATTTTGGTTGCCCTCCTTTGGACCCTCACATGGAATGTTTACCAAAGAATACATGGATTTAAAATTCTGCTCAGTTCCACTGGCAGAATGTTTCTCTCATAACACACTGTACACACAGACAACAAAGGCCTTTGTACAGCCAGAGACTGTCTCACTGTCAGGGCAAGAAGAAGAAGAAGAGAGTTCCCCCGATGAGCAGGTAAAGATAGAAGGGGGATTTTTCACTGTCAGCAAAGAAACAGTTGTAATGAAAATTATAAACAATACTTATTGTTTCTAATTTGTTTATGTGTATAAGAAGAGTGTGATAATCTGGGAAATAATAATTAATTTGTTTTATTTTTTATTTAAGGTAGTTTTATTTTTAGGGCCCAGTTGAATTTTTTTTTTACAGTGTAAAGGTAGTAGCAATGTTTGTGGTGGAAGATCAGTTCTGGCTGTAGGAGGCTAACTGAACTGCATGTGTTCCAAATGTCCATTGATCTGGGTTCCAGACTCTTCACTGCTGCTGAGCAGTCCTTTTTTTTAACCATGTGTAAACTATATTTTACACATAAATAAGAGCCGATCAGATTATTGGATTTTACCCTGCCATTTTATAATATAATACATATATATTAGTGCAATTAGTTAGTGGCACCACCCAGAGAACCTAAACATAAATATTTACTATAAGTGCTGAATATTTTTTATTTATTTATTTAGCTTTTGTTTACCGGGTAAGTATAGTAGACAAGTATTATGCCTAATTTCAGGAATAGCTGCATATTATTGTGAACGGCGCATACATAATGCGTAATACTGACACTGGGGGGGTGCCCAATCCCCCAGTGTCATTACCTGTAATATAGAAAACCATACCTCGTCATTTTGTTGTGGCTTTTGCTTTTTTAATCCCTGTAAAACAGAAAACCATCCATCATTGTCTGTTGCACTGTTAGTCCCCCCAACCAACCCTCCCACTCAGCACCCACCCCCACCCTCCAAGCCCTTACTTACCCAGTGGGGGTCCAATGCTGTCATCTTCTCCAGACGGCAGAGATGTCTTCACTCTTCCACGCCAGACCTCAAACTGAGGAAATCAGGTATGCAGTTCAATGTATTTCAATGGGGTTTTGAACTTAGTAGCATAACCTCGGCATTTTTCAATATTTTTACTCCAAATTTTCAACATACCTTTCTTGGGACACTATCTCATGAACAATGCAAGTGACATTAGGTAAATCTGTCCCAAAAGGTGATTTCACAGTTGCTGCATGAAATCACCTGTTGGTCAGGGGCTGAAAATTTTCTCCACCATTGTTCATGAGGTGGGGTTATAAGAAAGCAATTTTGAATATTTGGCATAAAAATATAAAAAAACAACAAAGTTATGAGCCTACACTGGCATTTGGGAACGCAGGCTAGTAAATGGTAATTTTCAATATTTTGACCCCAAACTTTCAGCATAGCCATCTCTTCACAGCACCTCATGAATGTGCCAGCTGTCATTTTTCAAATTCTGGCCAAAATATGTTATCGCATCATGAAAGGTGATTTTCGCAATTGCTGCATGAAATCACCATTTGGGCAGAAGTTGACAATTTTCTCCACTATTGTTCATGAGGTGGGGTCATATTAAGGCTATGTTGAAAATTTGGTGTAACAATATTAAAAAACAACAAAGTTATGAGCCTACATTGAAGTTTGTGAATGCAGCCTTGTAACTTTGGTAATTTTTAATATTTTTACCCCAAATTTTCAACATAGTCATTTCTTCACAGAACCTTATGAATGTGACAGATGTCATTACTCAAATCCTGGCCAAAATGTGCTTTCATACCTGTGGCAGGAAATGACATTTTGCCGGGGATTTGAAAATTTTTACCTACTGCGTTCATTAGGTTGGCTAATAGGAAGGCTGTGCTGAACATTTGGGGCCAGATATTCAGACTGTGCCAGGCTGTGGTGCAAGTCTGGGTGCAGTGCAACTTGGCTGCGCAGGGGCATTGACAGGGTGATATTCAACGGAGCTGCGCCATGGCACAGCAGCATTGAATATCGCACCCTGGCCACCCGCAGTGTGCATGGTGCAGTGGCACTGCACCAGTGCAAGTGGCCAGAGTGGAGCAGGGGGATGCGCTAGTGCAGGTTCTGTTGCGCTAGGTGCAACAACCGTGATATTCAAAACTGCACATGCAAATGGGGCCATAATGCATGCAAGGTGCAAATGGGGCCATTTGCATGTCATTATGGCCCAATTTGCATAGAGGTGTGCTGATCCCTGGTGACTTGCTGTCAGGGACCGATGCCCCCTGCACATTGCAGTAAAGTGCCCCACTGCCTCATCACGAGCATATGTTGAATATTAAAATTGTCCTATATCCCTGGTGGTCCAGCGGACCACTTGCAGCCCGATTGTGGGCATAAGTTGAATATCAAAATTGTACCATACCCCTGGTGGTCCAGTGGAAAACTCGCAGCCTGATCGTGGGTGTCAGTAGAATAATACAACACTAATCCAGCCCTGGTGGTCTAGTGGTACCCCCTCCCACCACCCACTGAGCCCCACCACCCGCTCCCCCTGGTCAGCGGTGGTGAGCATCCCCTACCAGCTTGCTGCCCGCCACCCGCCAACAACACCGTCACGGTGGGCTGTACACCCATTGGTCCAAAGCGTGAGCCAATGGGCGTGCAGCCCATACCTACTACACAGTCCAGATACAGTATGTGAATGGATCCATTCACATATCTGGACTGTGTGTACATACTGACCTGCGCCCATTGGCTCACACTGTGGACCAATGGACGTGCAGCCCTACCATATGGTGTCAGTCAGCGGGCAGTGGGACGGCAGCGGGTGGGGGCTGCTGCCCGCTGGTGACCGGGGGCAGGCGGTGGACCTTAGTGGGTGGGTGGGGAGGGTGTACTGCTAGACCACCAGGGTTGGATTGGTTGTATTATTCTTTACTGACGCCCGCAATCAGGCTGCGAGCAGTCCACTGAACCACCAGGAATACTGGACATTTCTATTGCTACATATGCCCGTGATCGGGCTGCAGGTGGTCCACTGGACCACCAGAGATATAGTACATTTCCATTACTACATATGCCCACAATCGGGCTGCAAGCGGTCTACTGGATCACCAGGGATATAGGACGATTTTAATATCCTACATATGCCCACGATCGGGCTGCAAGTGGTCCACTGGACCACCAGGGATTTAGGACTATTATTTTTATACATATGCCCACGATCGGGCATGGGGACACCACCAGAAGGTGCAGCCGGAGGTCAGGTGGCCACCCACAGGTGGCAGCTGCCGTGTTGCACCTTGCAATATGGCAGCTCACCTGTGGGTGGCCAGCTGTTGCTCCTTTTATTTTTGGTTCACCTGTGTGCAGCGCAAGTTGGGGTTACGCATGCATGGGCTAAGCACATCCCGGGCTGAATATCAGAATGTGCAGAGTATGCATGGGCACACCCCCCCACCTGTGCCACATATATTACTGATGGGCTCCTGCACATCAGGATTTGTGCCAGGCTCAATCCCTGTTTGAATATCGCACCAGGGCACATCAGTGGGTTGCACATGGTGCAACAGTGTTGCGCCATGCGCAACCCTTCTGAATATCCTGGCCCTGGTGTACAAATATGGTAAAATGCCTAGGTTATGATTGAACATTACATCATTTCAATGTTCACTCATAACTTCACTCATTTTCAATATTTTGACTCCAACCTTTTAACATAGCAATTTTCCACATTACCTCATAAATGTGACATGTCATTTTTAAAATCCTGGATGAGATGTGCTTTTGCACCTCTGGTGCAAAATGACATTTTGGCCAATATACTAAAAATGGCACATGTCATGCTTATAAGGCAAATCCTAAAACAAGTATATCTTAAAAATGTGGGGTCAGAATTGCAAAAAACAAATTATTTAACAAGCAGCCAACATTTGGCATTGACAAATGCTTGTTTTGAATAGATCTCAAACATTCCTTTGAAACTGGCAAACACTCTACCATGTCGACTGCTTCTCAGTGGCATAGATTATGGGGAGTGGGGGGGGCAGGTTACCCCCCCCCCCGGGCAATCAGAGAAGGACTTCTGGTACTTTTGAGGCTCTGAGTTTTTTTTGTTCCCATAATAGTCATAGGAGCGTGGAACCCCCGGGGTTTTTTTTTTCACCTGTAATGGTCACGGGAACGTGGGATGAACACAAGTTCATTTTTGAATGCTGTCTTGTCATTGGCTGCAACAGCTCATCATCAGCCAATAGTGGCCACTGGAGGTGGTGGGTTATGCAAACTCGCACGCACCACAACGAGCACCATTGGAGACATAGTTTTGTGGTAGGAGCTTGCCATCAAAAACCAAGTCAGCTCCATTATGTTTGCTCTGACCTCCACACTCTGTACTGTGGGTCAGAAGGAGTACACTGTACCGCACCGTGGGTGAGGAGGAGTGTACTGCGCCGTAGGTCAGGAGAAGTGTACTGTGCCAAGGGTCAGGAGAAGTGTACCATGCCATGGGTCGGGAGAAGTGTACTGTGCCGAGCAGCACCGATAATTCAGCCAGCCAGTACACAGGTCAGGTGGGTCATTAATCTAATGTAAAGGGCTATAAAGAATTGCTCAGTATGGGGTAACAGGTTGTTTCTGTCATCTAACCATGCACCACATAAAACAGCAAATCACTAGGTTGTATATTCTGCGCATTTTTTAATTGTTTGTATATATCAGTTACTCTCTGTTGTATCCATCTGTTTGCTGTACACTCAAGTTGCAATTTACTGCACATATGTTTGATTGTACCTACACATTGTATTTGTCACTCTGTGTACTGCTAACTGTTTAGAATAATGTCGTCCTTTGTATTTTTTACTTGTCCACAAATGTACCCATGCATTGCTTTAATTGTTTAATTCCTATTCCCCTTCCCCCAGGATGCATCTGGAAATGAGCTATACTGCTCAGCATGCCTTCCTGGTGAAACTCTTGAATAAATAAAATGAATAAATAAATAAAACATCCACTATCTGTGTGTGAGGAGGGAGTGGACTGAGGAGGGGGACAACACTAGTCAAAACATCCTTCCCTCTGAGTCCCAGCCACTAATTAACAGTCGTGGAGGACTGGCGAGTTCCTTTTAAATTGTGTATTTTTTTAATTCAGATTTTCCAGTCATGTCTCAGCCCAGTCAGCCCTATTGAATGGGACTGAAAATTTTGTCTACATTGACAAGTTCTAGAGCCTCTTTAAGAAATGTATTTGATAGACATTGTAACTGCTTTGAATAAAATAAGTTTGGCCTAACACTTGAATGATTTTGTAACATTTTAACTTAATGTATTTGGTAATTTTGTACTATTGTATTTGTGTATGTTGCAAATTGTTTTGTGTTTCATGTTTGGACGCAATTTTAAATGAGAACATTTCTCAATTTTGCTATCCAATAAATAAATGATTCTGATTGGGGAAACATTTTTGTGAGGTGAGGCACTGGACAGACACACACACACACACACTTTTTGTAATTGTTATTTTTTGTACTGGAAACAGTTTGTAAGTGGAAAAGAATCTAGTCCAGAGCTTTTTCTGAGGAATTAATGAGCTGCTGATGTATTAAGAAGTTTTGTTTGCCCCTCACCTGCTCAAAGGGGGCAACAAAAGTGATGACCCTAACTGCAGTGAAGTTGGTCATTTTGGTAGTAATATCTGTTGCCTGCAACAAGTCAAAGATGGCTTTAAAAGCAGTCAAGTAGTGTCAAAATGACCCTCAAAATGCACCAGAATGCATCTAAAAGCTGATAGTTACGGTGGCCTAGGTGGCCCCAAGACCCATGGCCTATTTGTTTTGTTTTCCTTGGGACAACCAGGACTTTTATCAGTCTTTGTCCCCCAAGAGAAGCTAGCTATGCTCCTGCTGCTTCTGTCTCCATTTCTAATGATCCTTTTTCACTGTGCTCTGTTGGGTCAGCTAGCAATTGTTCTCATCCTGGTTGCTACCCAATGCAAACCTTGTACTTCTTCAATCATAACAGCATTCTCTGCAATCTTTTTGGTCCTTGCAACAAGGGCGTCATCACAATATTCTCAGCGGTGTATGGTCAGATTGCACATCCCGTTTTATGAAATAGGTATTCTGATAGAACTTCTCATGCCAAATAACACTGCCAAAAGTTTTGTTTTTCAATTTGTGCATATCCTTTTTCAGTTTGAGTTAATGCTCTGCTTGCAAAAGCAACAGGCTGACCTTCCGGGATCAGTGCTTCCCCAGTTCTGACTCCTATGTATCACACTGCAAAATCAGACTTTTTGCTGGGCCATAGTCTTTCAACACTGGCACTTTTCCTATTAACACTTTCATTTGCTTGAAAGCCACCAGAATGATCACGTGAATGGAAGACAAACCCTACAAGGACAGACTTAGGGAGCTCAACATGTACTTCCTGAAGGAGAGGAGGGATAGCGGGGATATGATCAAAACCTTCAAAAATATTAGGGGCATAAACAAGGTTAGTACAGAGGTGATTTTTAGATTAAAGGGAGGATAAACACTAGGGGGCACGGTCTGAAATTGGAAGGGGAAGGTTCAAGAGGAAATGAAGGCACTACTTCACAGAAAGGGTGGAGGATGGGTGGAACACACTGCCGAAGGAAGTGGTAATGTTAAAGTTAGTGGTCATTTTTAGGAGGGGGTGGGACAGGGATAGTGGGAAGGTCACTACCATATGGGGGAGGGGGCAGCTGCAGAAGGCAGACTGGGGGTGGGTTTAGCCCAATACTGGAGGGATGAAGAATGGGAGATGAGAGAGGGTGATTTAAGCCAACAATGGTGAGGAGAGGGTCAGAAGAAGGGAAGCAGGGACAAGGGGGCCCAGGCCAGGAAGAATGATTGCTGGGGAAACCAGGTCAGGAGACAAAAGACAAATGGAAGGAGGAGATAGGGACTTGTGAGGGGAGGCGAAGAAGTGGCAAAAGTCATGAAGTGGAAAGGAGAGAACAGGTTACTATGAAGAGAGAGGGAGTGGGCATTTGTGAAGGGTCTTCAGAAAATAGTTTTGCACTGCTAGAGAGGAAGAAGATGGAGGAGGGAAATGATGAAATTAGAGGGTAATTATTAAATGCCTGGACCAAACCGGGTGGGGGCAGTTTGCTGGGAGAATTGCAACAGGGGCAAAAGGGGGAAATAATGTGCAGGAGGAAGAAGAGGAGCTGGAAATGAGAGAGGGAGATGAATGGAAGCAAGCAGGGAATAAGAGTGGTGGAATCTTAGTGCTGGGGGACTCAATACTAAGAGGAGTCAGGTGAGGCAGCAAAGGGGAGAGACATAGTCGCATTTGGGTGGAGGCCATGCCAGGAATGACAGAGGAAAGGGTGGGAGAATCTGTTCTGAAATATGCTAGAAGGGGTAGGGACAAGCCTCATTTAATTATACATCTTGGGACGAACGACCTGGCTGACAAGACAGTAGATATAGTCCAGATGAGGTTTGAGGAACTAAGACAATTATGTGAGGGGGCAGGAAGATCAGTAACTTTTTCAGAGATACTTCCAGTGCCCAAGGCAAGCACAACAAGAAAGCTAAGAATAGAGGAATTTAACAGATGGCTAAGAACCTGGAGTTGTGCTAAAGGGTATGGACTGTTGGGGGTGGGAGGGACCTGGGAGGACAGTAGTCTCTATGCAGAGGACAGACTACACTTTAGTGAGCAGGGAAAGAAAGTGTTGAAACTGAAGATGGAGGAGTACATAGAAGAAGTAGGGAATTTAAACTAGGAGCGGGCAGTGGCAATTGGGCAAGAGATATGCAGAGACCACAGGCTGGGAAACCATAAGAGCTAACCCCCCCATAACAGTGACAAGGGACAAATGGCAAGTACTATTGGTGATGCTAGTAAAGGAGGGCAGGATAGATGGGGGGGAAGGGTGGAAGGCGGTTACCCTTAATGCTAGGAGCCTTGGGAGGAAAACTGCAGAGTTACAGGTGCTCATGGCAGAGGGAGAGGTGGACATTGCAGCCATCACAGAAACATGGGCCACCCAATACAATGATTGGGACCTGTCTGTACCAGGGTACAGGTTATTTCATAGGGACAGGGTGATTGGGAAAGGGGGGGGTGGCACTATATGTGAAGGAAGGACTGAAGTGTGTAAGGGAGGAAGGGGAGGAGGGTAGTACGGAGTCACTTTGGATGCAAATCCAGGATTCCAAGAATAGGATTCCTAGAATGGGAGTGGTGTACAGGCTGCTATCTCAAATGGAGGAGTTAGACAGGGAACTAGCGGGACAGATCAGGAGGACCTGCGAGAAGGGTAGTGTGGTGATTGTGGGAGACTTCAGCATGCCAGGATTGGACTGGAGTACCCCAACAACCAGGAACAGAAGGGAGCAGGTACTGCTGGATGCCTTCCAGCACAGCTTCCTGTTGCAAATGGTCAGTGAACCAACCAGGTTAGTGAATACCCTTGATCTTGTCCTGGCAAATGAGAACTTTGTGAGAGAACTTACAGTGGAGGAACTGCTGTCAGGGAGTGACCACCACTCAGTATGGCTCACATTGGATATGGGCAAGGAAGGAGTGGAATCTGGCACAAGAGTGCTGGACTTCAGGAGGGCTGACTTTGGGAGGATGGGGGAAGTAGTAAAAGGGTACCTGGCCAGAATTCAATCTAGTATGAACACTAACCAGAGGTGGGAGCTCATAAAGCTGGGGATAGTGGAAGCAACCAAAACTGCTGCAAGGCCAGAGCAAGAAGGCTAGGCCTAGAAACCGAGCTGGTTGAGCAAGGAGGTCATGGAAAGGTAAGAAGGAAAAGAGCTGCCTTTAGGAGTACAAGAAAACAGGGAGAGGGAGGACAGGGAGGAGTACTTGATGGAATCAAGGAGGTGATAAGGGCAGTAAGGGAGCCAAGGCATCTATGGAACTCAGGCTGGCACAAGGCATTAAGAAGGGAGAAGGACTTCTTTAGGTACATCAGGGAGAAAAGGAGCTGTAAGGACCACATAGTAAGGATTAGGAAGGGGAGTTGGTGGAAGCAGGGTGCGATAAGCAGAAGCACTAAATGAGTACTTCTGCTCAGTATTTACTAAAGAGAAGAGGGGGTGACACCCAAGGGGGGAGAAATGGCAGAAACAGGGGTGACAGATGGGGAAATCATGGAGGGCAGAGTTCGGGAGAGTTTGAAGGCACTGAGGGTGGATAAGGCGCCAGGCCCAGATGGCATCCACCCCAGGGTACTGAAGGAGCTGGCAGAGGTCCTTGCAGGACCTTTGGCAGACCTATTTAATGCCTCACTACATTTGGGGTGTGTACCTCAGGACTGGAGGATGGCTCATGTGGTGCCCCTCCACAAGAGTGGCCCCAAGGATGAACCGGGAAACTACAGACCAGAAAGCCTCACATCCATCGTGGGTAAGCTAATGGAGACTATCCTGAAGGAGAGGCTGGTGGCCCTCCTAGAGGCCAAGGGACTACAGGACAGCAGACAGCATGGCTTCATACAGGCAGATCCTGCCAAACCAACCTGGTGGAGTTCTATGACTGGGTAACTAGGCAACTGGACAAGGGCCATGCAGTGGATGTCCTGTATCTGGACTTCAGTAAGGCATTCAACTCAGTGCCGCATGGAAGGCTGGGAAGTAAGTTAGTAGGCACAGGGCAGGTGGAAAGCTGGTGAGATGGAAGGAACTGGCTTCAGGAAGGCAACAGAGGGTGGTGGTGGGTGGGAGCTCTCACACCCAAGGGGTAGTGACGGCGGTGTTCCACAGGGCTCAGTGTTGGGACCAGTGTTGTTTGGGATATTCATTGCAGACATATCATTGGACATCAAGAGCAAGATCAGTCTGTTTGCTGATGATACCAAGGTAAGAGCAGTGGTGGATGACCTAGGAGATGGCAGGGTTGCAGGATGATCTGGCAAAGCTGAAACATGGTCAGACACCTGGCAACTGGGATTTAATGCCAAAAGTGCAAGGTGCTGCATTTTGGGATGAAGAACCCAAGGAGGAGTTACCAGCTGGGGGAGTGCAGCTAGCCCAGACAGAGGAGGAGAAGGATCTGGGGGTGCTCATTACAGGATCAATGAACAACTTGGCACAATGTAGGAAGGTAGCTGCAAAGGCCAAGAAAATGCTGGGTTGTATTGCAAGGGGTATATCCTCGAGGAGGGAGGAGGTGATTCTGCCACTGTGTAGGTCATTAGTTAGACCGCACCTGGAGTACTGCATGCAGTACTGGTGCCCGTATCTGAAGAGGGACATTAAGTTACTGGAGGGTGCAGCGCTGGGCAACAAAGATGATCAAGGAACTGGGGGACTTATCATACGAGAGGACGCTGAGGGAGTTGAACATGTGCTCACTGGAGGAGAGATGGGACGGGGGGACATGATTGAAACCTTTAAGTACATGAAAGGAATAAACAAGACAGGTACAGAGGGGCTGTTCAAAGTAAGGGAGGGGAGGGACACCAGGGGCCATGATATGAAACTGGAGGGAAGAAGGTTTAGGAGGGAGATGAAGAGGCACTTTTTCACAGAGAGGGTGGTGGATGGGTGGAATGCGTTACCTGCAGAAGTGGTATCCAGTAGAACAGTGGACTGCTTCAAAATGGGATGGGACAGGACAAGGGGGAGGGTCAATGAAGGGGAAGGGTGGAAGGGAGGGGCAGCTGCAGAATAAGAGGTGCTAGCTGCACATTCGAGCAGACTTGATAGACCTCTAGGCCTTTATCTGCTGGAAAATTTTATATGTTCGTATGTTCATAAATACACTGCTGGCTGTACACATGAGCAGACTTGATAGACCTTAGGACCTGTATCTCCTGCCATTTTTCATGTTTGCATGTCTATCTGCCCATTCCCACAGAGTGTCCTTGTGAGTCACCTGTCTTAGTATTTCGCAATTTTCGGACAAGTGCCGACAGAAGTTTGCTAGCTAGTTCACCGTGCCAATAAATCTCTGTACTCCCTTCACATCTTCAGGCCTTGGCATTTCTTTTATGGCCTTCACCTTTTCAGGGTCCACCCTCAGGCTGTCTGATGTAAGCAGGTGTCCTATATACAGTACCTCCCTCAATTTCAATTTGAAGTGATATTTGTTTAGCTTGCTATTTTTACTCTGGCATCTTACTAGGAACTGCATCAGTTTTTCCATCATTGCTTTAGGCTGTCTCCTTCACATATAATCAGTGTTTTATCTGCTATAGTTCTAATGCCTGGCAGTCATTCTCTGGCCTGATTCAGCCTTTGCTGGAACACCTCTGGGGCTGGACTGATCCCCACTGGCATTCTGAGCCACTGATGCCTCCCACATGCTGTTGCAAATGTGGTCAAATAATCTGATTCCACTTCAAGCTCTATGCGATAACACCCATTTTTCACATCACAGTGACAAATTTTGCTTTCAGCAAACCTGGCAATACATCATCAATGGTTGGAATGGAGAAATGGCTTCACTTTAGTGCTTTGCTTAATTGTTTTGGATCTACGCACATATGTAGCTTTCCAGTTTTTTTTTTTTTTTAATCAACAGCCAGACTGCTTATCCAATCCACACTACACTGTATAGGTGAAAAGATACCTCTCTCCTGTAGACTCTGCAGCTCCTGCTTTAACAGTTTTACCAAAGCAACTGGCATTCTCCTTTTTATGTTTGCTTGCACGCATGTGCAAGAAACATAGTGCCATCATCCGAGATTTCGGAGGTGTGTCACCCCCTCTTCCAATTCAGTCAGTGTGTTGGCAGGCGTGGCCCCAGTCCGCCAATGCATGCTGGAGCTGTCTATCACAGCTCCAAAATGCAGTGGCGTACAGTTGAAAGGGGGAGCTGCGCTTCAGTGAGCAGCGATCAGATGCTCGCCTGATCATGCACAGCTCCCCCACACACACACACACACACACACGCCACGCATACTACGTGGTTGCCCCCCACGCATTAATAATTGTATAGCCGACGGGGTGCCTAATCCCCCATTGGCTGTGCTGTGCTCCCCCCAAAGCCTTCCACATGCCATGCTGGGTGCCCACCCAGTGTGGCAACTCATATAACCGGCCAGAGTGCCCAATCCCCGTCGGCTCCACTGTCTTCCCCGGTACAGGGTGCCATGCTGGGGTACCCCCAGCGTGGCAAAGTTGCTATGGCTGATGGGGTGCCCAATCCCCGTCGGATCCATGCCCCCAACCATCCATCCTTGTGCCATGCCGAGCCCACCCCAGCGTGGCAAACGTCCCCGCATCATTTAAAAAAACCTGTAAAGAAAAACGGTCCCATGCAGTCTCCTGCCTCCCCCCACAACCCGCACTCCACCCACTGCGCACCCTGCTTCCCCACACCACTCCCACCCCATACTTACCTCTGGAGTCCGCGCGATGATCTTCGTGGACTGGGAATGCTCTGCACTCTTCAAAGCCGACTCGCGAACTGAGGAAATGCCGTTAAGCTGTATAATGGGATAGATAGGGTTTTTCAACTTTGTTGCATATCTCAGGCATTTTTGGAATTTTTGCACCAAATTTTCAACATGGGGTTTTGGGACCCCTTCTCATGAGTGCTCTCACCCCATGGCGTTATCGGGCGAAGGGTGATTTCATGATCACTGGCAAAAATCACCTTTCGACTGATTAATGAAACGACACTGCCAGTGTTCATAAGGTGGGCTCTCAAGCCTATTTTGAAAATTTGGTGCAAAATTCCAAAATTACTGTTTCTACGGCGTGTGTTGCACAGTTCCTCCTTTCATAAGTTCATGAATTTCAATATTTTCACTCAGATTTTCAACATTGCCATTTTACCACACTTCTATGAGTAGTACAGCTGTCATTTTCATCTCACCCAAACACATGCTTCCGCCCATGTAGTGCACAATGGCTTAGTCGGTTACTGTAAATCAATGTATGGGACAAATTAAGAAAATCCAGTGGCACTGTTCATGAGCAGAGGTCTTAAATGGCTATGTTGAAAATATGGTGAAAAAATTCCTAAAAATGATTGTTTTACGAGTGTGCATTGCGCAGTTCCTACGCACGTTCGTAAGTTCGCGAATTTTCAATATTTTCACTCCAGATTTTCAACGCTGCCATCTTACCACACCTCCTGATGAGCAGGGCCACTGTAAAATTTCGGGCACAATTTTACTGCAATTTCCTCAATTTTCACCCTTCTCCGCACAAAATCTGCAATTTCTTGCAATTTTTTACATTTATAGAATTTTGGACTGAAATTGTATAAAAATATTTAAATTCTCAAGGAAATCTACTCAGATATGCTAACAATTTAGTACACAGACTTGGATTTGACCAGAACAGTACAGTGTGAGGTGAAAAGGGGTCAAATGTAACTCTGCTTTCATGTGATTCACTTCCCTGCTTTGGTTTCAAAATCCTCTGGTCATGCATATGTAGACTTGAACACTTAAAATCTGTGTGAAAGCAGACTATCAGAGAACTTTCTGTTGACACAGAGACTGAAACAATAGTTGTGAGAAGAGGTGCAAAGTGCCCCATTCACCTAAATGAAGCACTGACCACAATGCTTGTTTTTGAATGGTAGGGTAGATTTTCCTTGTATAAATACTTTCTATCTGAAAGGATTTTGATTCAAATGTGTCAGGAATTTGGGTGGCCCAGCTGATTATAAACTTGAATGTGCTTCTGAGGGGACTGGTGACAGTGATTCCTTACATGTCAATCTGCCACAACTGCATACTCACATACAAAGCCAACAAAAAGCAAACATTTCTGAAAACATGCTGAACAGGTTAAGTATAGTTAAACAGTTTACCTTCAAATAGACAAAATAATTGCAACCCAAGTAAAATCCCTGCAAACCGAGTAGAACAAAAGTATAATGTATTGAAAACTATTGTATGATGTAATGAAAAGCTACTAGTATGATTTGATACTTTTATCTCGTGATTTGAAAATGTACTTACAGTGCTGATTAAGAAGAGTAATTATTTTAATAAAATAAACATTTTTCTTACTAGACCTTCATTAGGCACCCTGGTTATCTGTTTATTTTTTTCTTGCACCAAAGCAAGTAGTTTAAACAGGCCTCATTATTTAACATCTAGAAACTGGCAAAATATGTTGTTTCAGGATGTATTCAGTACAGACTAACTGTAAATTACTGAATAAAATCTAGTTAGCACTGCATGACTTAGATCTCTTAATTTTTAGAAGATATGCTACATAATGATTAATTTGCAATGCATTTCAAAAACACACACATTTCTTCATATTAAAAGCATTTACAAGTGACAATACATTTATCTAACAATTCATCTAATCAATACAAGCTGCAGCAACCAATAAAAGATTTATTGGGGGCAGTGGGGATGTATAGTGAACCTCCGCAATTTTCCCTCAATTTCTGCAAAAAAGTCCCCGAATTTTTGGGTAAAATTTTCCGCAATTTTCCAGTGGCCCTGCTTATGAGCAGTACAGCTGTCATTTTTCATATCTTGCCCAAAATGTATTTCCGCCATGTAGCGCACAATGGCACAGTCGATGTGCAAAATCAATGTATGGGACACATTAAGAAAATCACAGTGACATTGTTCATGAGCAGAGATCTTAAAATGGTTATGTTGAAAATTTGGTGAAAAATTCCTAAAAATGACTGTTTCTGACGTGCGTTGCGGGTTCTATGCATGCGTAAGTTTCAATTTAATATTTTCCTCCAGATTTTCAACATTGCCATTTATTACACTTCCTTATGAACAGTACCGCTGCCATTTTCATATATACTTAAATGTTTCTAGCACATGTGGCGCTTCAATGGTGCTGTTGGTGTCTAAAGCAATGTTTGGGACAGATTAAGAAAATCACAGTTACACTGTTCATGAGCAAAGGTCTTAAAATGGCTATGTTGAAAATTTGGTGACAAAGTCCATAAAATGACTGTGTTATGAGTGAGCATTAAGTTTCCACGCATTTGTAAGTTCATGACTTTGTAATATTTTCAGTCCAGATTTTCACCAGTGGCATTTTTCCACACTTCCTATGAACAGTACAGCTGTCATTTTTCACAACATGGTCGAAGTGTGTTTTCACACTTTCAGCGCAGAGATGCGTGGTCACTGTGGGAAATCATTGTTCGGGACAGATAAAGAAAATCACAGTGACACTGTTCATGATCGGAGGCACCAAAATGCCTGAGTTGACAATCTGCTGTAAAAAATCCCCAACCTAATTATATTACGGGTGTGCGTTGCACAGTTTCTATGTACGCTCTTGACTTCACCAGTTTTTTTAATATTTTTACTGTAGATTTGCAACATTGCCATTTTTTACACCTCCCCATGAACAGTACAGCTGTCATTTTTTACATCCTGTTCAGAATGTTTTTGCACCTGTGGTGCTAAATGCCATAGTCACTGTGCATAAGCAGCTTTCGGCTACCAAACTGATATTCCCCCTGTTCATGAGGTGGGGTCACAAAAAACCATGTTGAAAATTTGGAGTGAAAATACCAACGAATGCCTGCGGTATTAGGGTTTCCAACCATAACGCCCAACCCTGTAGAGAATGACAGGCATCAGGGGTGTGACTTGGGATTCTTGCCTGTAATGCTCATACCATTCCACACCCTGCAGCCAGTGAGAGGCATCGAGGTATGCCTTGGACTCTTCGGCCCCAAAGTTCACCCCATTCTCCTATATCGCACCCATCTCACCGTATTTCCTAATGGAATGGGGTGCGCATAAGGGCCAAAGACCCAAGGAACACTGTGACACTTGTCAGTGTCTCCAGGGTGGGGTGTGGTGAAATGGCATGGCCGTTATGCCTGATGAGCCAAAGGCACACCCCAATGCCTGTCACTCTCTGCAGGTTGGTGGTGGGGTTGGCTTCAGTTCAATACTTCACTGCCATTCCTATTACACAGCTCTGTAACTTCTACACTACCACTGCCAATGCCAGCAAGCAAACATTTGGCATTGACAAATGCTTGTTATGTTTGCTTGCATGCATGTGCAAGAAACATAGTGCCACCATATGAGTTTTCGTAAGTGTGGCACCCCCTGCTTCCAATGCCCTGATCGTTTTTGCAGGCGGGGCAGCAGGGCACCAAGGAATGTCCAAGCTGTCTATGACAGCAGTTCAGATGCAGTGGCATACAGTTGAAAGAGAAAGAATGCCACAATCAGCAGTGGTAACGCGTAGGCAATTTGCATACTGCCATGCCGTCAGCAGTATGCAAATTGCTTACACGTCACCACCTAAGCAGTCATTCTCTTTCAGCTGTACACCACTGCATCTCCCAGCATGATGCACCCTCCCATTTGTTGTGTGCTGAGGGGGTGCCCAATCCCCTTAGGCACATGCACACTCCCCCCCCAAGCACACTGTATGTCCGATGGGGTGTCCAATCCCAGTCAGCTCCAGTGCCCCCCCAAAAGGCAAACTTCAAGGTGCCACACTGAGAGCCCACCCCAGCATGGCAAAAGTCCTGCATCGTCATGTGCTCCCTGCACACTATATGGCCAAAGAGGGTGCCCAATCTCCCATTGGCTCCACTGCCCTCCAAACAAACTTTCAGATGCCACCCTCAGGCCCACTGATGTGGCAAAGTCCCTGCATATCTTTTTTTTAAAAAACCCTGTAACAAAGAAACGGTCCTCGTTGACTCTCTTGCCCTAACTCCACGCCCCACACCTACTTTCCCCTACCTCCCCACACACACCCCTTGTCCCATAACCTCCGGAGCCCAGCGCGATGATCTTTGGAGGACCAAGAACACATTTGCTGTCTTCAAAGCCAACCGTGAACTTAAGAAATGCCGGTAAGCTGTGTAATGGCATAAATAGGGTTTTTTCAACTTTGGTTCATATCTCGGTCACTTTTTTGAATTTTTGCACCAAATTTTCAACATGGGGTTCTTAGGACCCCATCTCATGAATTCAGTCACTGTCTTCAGGTTATTCAGTCCTGAAAGGTGATTTCACGAGTCACTCGTGGAACCACCTTTCGGGACTGAAATAACTAAAAACAGTGTCTCAGTTCATGGTTGTCTTAAACCCTATGTTGAAAATTTGGTGAAAAATTTCCCAAAATATGACTGTTTTAAGGCGTGCATTGTGCAGTTCCCTCGCACTCTGTAATTTCAAAATTTTTTATATTTTCACTCTAGATTTTCAACATTGCCATTTTACCACACCTCCTTATGAACAGTGCAGCTGTCATTGTTCACATCTTGCCTAAAATGTGTTTTCGAACATGTAGCGTACAATGGCTTGGTCGCTGTGTGAAATCAAAGTTCGGGACAGATTAAGAAAATCACAGTGATACTGTTCATGAGAAGATGTCTTAAAATGGCTATACTGAAAATTTGGTGACAAAAGTCCATAAAATGACTGTTTTACGAGCGTGCATTGTGCAGTTTCCATGCACCCTCATAAATTCACAAATTTGTAATATTTTCAGTCCAGATTTTCAACATTGGCATTTTTCCACACCTTCTTATGAACAGTATAGCTGTCATTTTTCACACCCTGGCCAAAACGTGTTTTCGCACTTCTGGTGCAGAATAGCGTGATCGCTGTGGGAAATCAGTGTTCAGGACACATTAAGAAAATCACAGTGACACTGTTCATGAGCGGAGGTCCCAAAATGCCTGCATTGACAATCTGCTGTAAAAAATCCCCAAACTAATTACATTATGGGTGTGCGTTGAGCAGTTTCTATGCATGCTCATGCCTTCACCAGTTTTTTTTATATTTTCACTCCAGATTTTCAACATTGCCATTTTTTACACCTTCTCGTGAACAGTACAGCTGTCATTTTTCACATCCTGTTTGAAATTTGTTTTCACACCTGTGGCACCAAGTGGCGCAGTCTCTGAGCAAAATCACCTTTTGGCTAACAAACTGATAGTGTCACTGTTCATGCGTTGTGGTCACAAAAAGCCCATGTTGAAAACTTGGAGTAAAAATACCAAGAAATGCCCAGGGCATTAGGGTTTTTTCTATAACACCCTACCCTGTAGGGACTGACAGGCATTAGGGGTGTGACTTGGGATTGTCGACAGTAATGCTCATGCCATTCCACCTCCACCCCTGACCCAGTGACAGGCATCAAGGTGCGCCTTGGACCCTTTGGCCCCACAGTTCACCCCATTCTCCTATACTGCATCCATTTCAGCGTGTTTCCTTATGGAATTAGGTGACTGTAAAGCCCAAACACCCCAAGGCACACCTCGACACTCGTCAGTGTTGCAGGGTAGGGTGAGGTGAAATGTCGTGACCATCATGGGTGACGACCCAAAGCCACACCCCAAAGCCTGTCCATCTCTGTAGGGTGGCGGTGGAGTTGGCGTCAGTTCAGTACTTCACTGCCATTCCTATACTGCATCTGTCTAACTCCTGCACTTCCACTGCTAATGCCAGCAAGCAAACATTCGGCATTGACAAATGCTTGTTGGTTGCTTTACAGCTTCCACAGATGCATCCACATCCAGCTTGTATTTCCCTTCTAGGCAACCGTCTCCCAGGAAGAGGTGTTGATACATATCAGTTATTTTCTCTTAATCTGAAAAATTATTTTTCTCCTTTTTCTTGCACAGTCTCTAATGCACTCACTCTTAAAATATTCTTATACCTAACATTTAACAATTACATCTCCTGTACTGCATTACTACTCAGCAGAATGGTTTGACCATCTTGTACCATCTCAAATTCTACTCAGAGCAACCTGTCTTAATTTCAGCTTGCATGACCCAGCTGGCTTTATTGTTGTATTATTGTTCATCATTAACTTGGTCTTGTCTTTATTATTAGTATTTCAGAATTCACCAACTTACATAAAACAACATCACAACTCGCACCACAGTCCAGATGAAATCTAATTGATACTTTGTTAACCAGCCTTGTTGCAAACCATTTTTTTTTTTACACTCTGGCTTCCAATTGTGTTTGCAGTTTGCTTTTCTGGCTCTAATAATATCCACACGATATCCTTACAAACCCTTTCATCTGAGTCTGCATTTCCTAACCCATGAACTTTAGGCTTTTTTTCTTTGTGTCTAACTAGGCACTTGTTTTATTTTATTCTTTTGTTAACAAAGTAAGGCACACTAGGCACAGGTGCTTGTTTTCAGGGGCGGCCTGGGAGCATTGGGCAGTTAAGTGACTTGTTCAGAGTCACACAATATGCAAGTGGAGGTTGTGGGACTCAAACCCAGGTTTGTCTGCTGGATTGACCAAGCTCATTAGCTGCAAAGAGATTTCATTTTCCACAATTTTAACACTTTTGACAGTAAGCTGGGCACTTCTTATTTTCTCTTGTTTTTTCCACAAAATCTACATAAAATCAGAACATCTAGGCTTGTACAAGATGCCTGCATGTGCTTCTCTCACTGCCTTGCCACATGCACTTGCTCAGTCAAGTGCCCTCTACGATTCGATTCTATTCCTTGGCAATTCAGCCACTTTGCATAGCTGCAAACTTTTATATAGGGTCAGATCTCCTTCCCTCAATAAACATTCCCTCAAATGTGAATCTTGGAGGTTACATACTGTAGTACAGTGGTGCCAACCAGGATGTAACACAGTAATACTGCAGGATATCACAAAATGCTGCAGTATGCTGCAGTGGACAGTGTAATTCATTGGCAATTAAGGCCTTTTTTACTGCATTACTTTTCGGCATGTTTTTTTACTACAAGTTACTGCGTTGCCTCATGGCCAGCTCCGCTATATATGATCTCATGTGAGAGAATGTTTAATGTCATTAAAATTGCAGCTTGCAGCCAACATTCTCAAATCTGTACCATAGTTTTCTATCTATTCTCCTGATTATTAGTTTCTTGTTAAAAATGTACATTTTCTACTGTTACTTTTTTTTTCCCAGAACATAGTATTCCTCAAAGTTCACCATTATTTGTTCCAGTGTACAGTGCTCCCTCTTTTATTCACCAACCTCAGTACATCCTACCTTTTGGCAGATAATAGAGGGTGGCTGTTTCTGATTAGTCTGAATGTCACAATCGCCAAAAGTAAAGTGAGGTCATTAACCCCCACTCACAGTCAGCCCGAAAAGTCCAGCCCTGCCCCCAGTCCATGAGCAGCAGCAGTGTCTCTCTCTCTCTCTCTCTTTCTCTCATCTTTCTTGACCTCCTCAGCTCCTCCTGGCTCCTCTGTTGCCAACAGTGATAGCCATCGCCCACTCTCCTCTGAATCAGGAGCAGGAGTAGTACATGAAAGAGGGTAGGAGAGGAGAGAGGTGAGCAGGAGGCTTAGGGTTGGAGGACTCAAGGGTAGGTGCAGAGCTGGGAGGAGGCAAGGTGGGATTTAAGGGAAAGCTTGAGCATATCTATGGAAAAGCAGGTTAAAACAGCAGATGGAAGTGAATTCCAGAGGGAGGACCCAGAAAAGGCAAAGGCATGCTGACCCACCACAAGGTGAGGTTTAGGGATTGTGAGCACTGGCAGTCCAGCCAACCTTAAGGACCTTGTCACAGTTTTTCATTGGACAATGGGCTTGAGGCAGGGAGGAGTGAATGTGTGAACTAGTTTGAAGGTCAGACATAGGGTGGAGTATTGCAATCTAGCTTCCAGGGAAGGCCAGCCAAGTCAGGCAGGGACTTAGCAGTGGTGCTCCCTAGTGTTAGCGTCAAGGGCAAAGCGAGCTATCCTGTGGTAAGCTTGTTTGAACCTGGCAAGGGGGGGGGAGACCCCTGAGGGACCCAATCCATTATGGCACTAAAAGGGGAAGTATGGCCAGCCCATTTCACGCATTGAGTGCGTTCCGTGAGGTAGCTCAAGAACCAGTTTAAGGAGAGGCAGTCAAGGCCAATGAATAATAGGATTTGGAGCAAAAGGTTATGATTGACAAGGTAAAAAGCCTTGGTTAGGTCAAAAAAGATTGCACTGGTAACTAGACCTTTGTCCATAGAACTGAGGATGTCAGATGTTACCTTTATGAGGGCAGTGTGAATGCTATGGGATTTATGGATGCCATGCTGGCATGTGGAGAGAGAGCAATTAAGCTCTAGATGAGATTGAAGTTGAGAGTGGATGATTTTTTCTGGGATTGTAGCAAGGGGGAAAGGATGGAGATGGGCTGATAATTCTCGAACACAGAGTTTGGGCCACTCTTGAGAATAGGGACTACTATTGCGGCTTTCCACTTGAAAGACACAGTGCTTGAGCAGAAGGATTTGTTAAACAGGTCATGCACAGGAGAGACAATGGCATGAGCACCTAATGTTAAGAAACGAGGTTCCAGGGAGTCAAATCCAGGTGAGGAAGTAGCCTTGATACACCTGAGGTGATGCAGGACCTCCTTCTGGGTGGCCAGTCTGAGGTGGAAGGAGGGGCTATTAAGACTGGCAGAGGGGGGGAGAGAGGAGGAAAATGGAGGGCGGGGTGGGAGGTCTTATGTTTTGATAGTTCAGTGAACGCGTGGTTAAACTCAGTACCTATGGTGGGGGGGTTAATGACCTCAGAGCCATTGAGGTGCATAGTGTTGGGTATGGAGGAGGGTTTGTCTTTTAGTAGGGAGTTTATGTGTCCCCAGAATTTTTAAGGGTTACAGAGATTGTTAGTTTGAAGGGTTTGGAAGAAATAGCATTTAGCTGAGTGCAGCTTGCTCTTACACAGATTGTGCAGGTGCCTGTAAGCCTGCCAGTCAGCAGACAGACCAGAACTCTTAACTTCCAGGCAACATCCCGCATTGCCATGAGGCCTCTGAGTTTCATATCAATGTCCACAGACAAGTTAAACTCTTCTTTCCACCCTCCAAGTCTATGACAGACTTTTTGCCATAAAGCTTTTTGCCTTGTGGTCATCGCAGGCAGGCTTTCAGCTGTATCCCTACCGCCATGTCCAGCACTCACCTCCCCTGGACTTACCTGGACTCACCTGACCCAACCCCACACACATACAGATTGCCCCCCATGGCAAGACAGGGAAGGAGAGTCATCCTCCCCCATACAGTGACTCTCATCCACTGATGGGGCAGTGGTGCAAGCTGGAGGTAGACGAGCAGGGCTTCATGTAGCCTGCACTGACCTTTTTCTGTTTTCTCCCCTCCAGTTCCCCTGCCACAACAGCCTGTAAGCATGTGCACATCGAGACATACACATACTGCAGAACCGTGACCCCGCCCATCTCTGTCAATTAATCACTGGCGCCACACCCAGGCCTCCACCTGGTGGCAGCCAAAGGCTGAGTTGACATGCCTCCCCACCCAGAGAAAGGAGTGCTACCAGGAAACTTTTGCGTGATTACAACTGTGGCCCTGTCCACACTACACTGCTATAACCCGGTAACGGTTATAAACCGTTACTGCTGGTAAGCGGTACAGTGTGTCCACACTGCAGCAGTGTTTGGTATGGGTCCGTTACGGCCGGTCCACACTGCGGGTTCCAGGTGACCGTTACAGTTGGCACTCAATCCCACAATGCAGCTCGCGCTGCACTACAGGCACTGCTGGGGACCGCGCTCATGCATCCACACTACAGCCAGTAATGGTACAGTGGCAGATCTGGTTCCATAACTGTTGTTGAAGCCACCTCATGAGTGGTTTTGACAACGGTTACGGAAACACCTCCTGTAACATTACAGATGTAAACACAAACTGTTGCTGTAACAGTTTGGACCCCCTGTAACATTACAGAGGGGTGGATCCGGTGTAGTGTGGACAGGGCCTGTATGTCTAAGCCTTACAGAGGTTGCAACCCATGCTCCTTGTCTTTTACACCAATGAAAGTTATGACCTCTCTTTTACTTTGAATACTACTCATGGCCCTTATGACCTTGGCTCTCTTCCACCACTTTCACTTCTTTTACAGGGTCCTCAGTAGAGTTGCTCAGAATCTATACAATGGAATCAGTCATCGGATTCTGAGCAATTTTTCTGATTTTGGAATTTTGGTATTTGAGACCAAAAATCCAAATCCAGGCAAATGTGAAATTGGATGCGGAACTAGAATGAGATTCCCATTCCTCATCTGATTTCATCAATCTTCACGACTTGAAAAACTCCTCCTTCCACCCTCTGCACAACTGTCCCTTTCTCTTTTCTCCCTACTTTTGGCTGATAGGCTGCTGTTGGTGGAAAAGCCAATGAGGTCCCTCCTGGGCTGACTGGCAGAGAAAACAAGTGATCCAGTTGGTTCCATGTATAGTTGGCTTTGCAAGCATAGTGCACATGTTCATCCTCCTCTACTATTAATCCTGCAGACACTAGACCTGGTACTGGGTGTTGGGAGTCTCTTGCCCCCATTGCCACCTGCTAAAGCCCAAAGTAGTGCCACTACCCTAAAAATGAATGATCATCATTCCAGCTTAAGCTGTTCCAGAACTGTCAGTCTATCAGTTACTGCACCACACCAAGTGACCAAAAGACACTGCTGCTGAGCGAACCGGGACTGTGCCTGCCTTTCCTGGTTGCTGCCTGATACTGCCATCATACTCTTTACCCTCCTGTCATCGTGAGACCCCAACCATCCTTGAGTGGCGTACTAAAGAAAAACCCTGGGAAAGGAGCCTATGTGCTCCCCTCACAGGAAGTGGAGTGACTGGCCCTCTTCCCAGGGTTTTGTGCTGATAGGACTCCAGCAGTGTCATGAGGTCTCTCACCAGTCCTCTCTTGGTGAAAATGATGTCACTGAATGAAGCAAGCAACAAATGCAGCAGAGGGTGCAGCACACTTGGGGGATTTACATTTATTTTAGTTGAGCTATTGCAAGCAGGAGGAGATTTAGCCACTGCTTGACTGACAGGCTGTCAGTCTCAGTTCTCGTCCAGTTGAAGCAGGCCATTTGCATGAACGCAGCATGGCAACAGGACAGACACAGTCTGTTCGAGCCTGCCTTGGACAGTCAGCTGGCAAGTACTGGGCAGGGCAGTGGGCAAAGGCACTACTGCAACCCATGAAGGTAAGGGCCAGAACAGGAGCATGGTCAGAGCGGAACACAGTTTGACATGAAGGGGTCTCATGGATCGCATCATGCAACTCGAACTTTAGTGCACCAGATGGAGAGGGTGTTTTTTGAACACTGCCTGAATGTCAGAGGTTTATTCAGAATTCCAATTCTTATTCTGATTCTGGCAAGTTAACCGAAGCGGAACAGAATCAGAGTCAGAATTACCGTAATGCCGACAGAATCTGGATGGACCAGATTCTAAAAAAACTGAGCAGCCCTAGTCCTCAGTTTTTTCTTTCACAGCATAGCCAATCTGACTAGTGCTACCATGTTTGACAGGCTCTTACAAGCTCCTTGACTTAAGGGCATTATAGGCAGTGAACCACAAAGGAATCCGGATTAACAACAAACCCATTTATTGCTACCTTAGTGCAATCTGAATACATACAATGCTGATGCATTTTGGTTGCATCATCCCATCCCACTCTGCACAAACTCTACATCCTGTGCTCAGAAAAATATATACAACAGCCAGAGGCCTCCTCGGTTGTTCAAGGGGTAAACAAACTAATAATGGTTTTTGGTTTTCAGTTCGAGGTCTCTTAGCCCCATCATTAGTCATCTGCTAAACTGTCTCCTCTTGTCAGAGCGTATTAGAGTTTGGATTTATGGCCTCCAGTAAACCCTCATAAGCCTGATACTGCTTTGATTCACAGCAACAAACTGCACCCCCCCCCCCCCATCTGTTCTATTATCAGTCTGGGAATTGGGTCTGGGTTTTAAGCTTCTTGGAAATTGTTATATTACAGTGTATCACATTTGAAGGCAATAGAATTTGTGGCATGTTGCTCATCACGTATTCCTATCAGAACTAACACATTTTATAACATTTCAACCCCTTCTTAGATCTCCAGATTTCAGAGAAATTATTGACAAGAAAGCTACTGTAAAACTTGTCAGTGATTCACATTTCAATACATGGGAGAATGGAGTCAGGATTTCCCCTGTAACAAGTGCAAGATAATAAATGAGCTAATCAGCAGAGGAACTGAACTGGAGAACAAGCTAAAGACGCTGTAATTCCAAGGTGAGGAGGAAGCACATGCTAAAAGAATAGAGAACAAAGGAAATAAAAGCCATGATGAGGGAAACAGCAGCAAGCATGACGTACCAGGATGTGAAAAAGAGGAACAGAAGTCAGAAGTATTATCAAACAGTCACATGGATGTGGATCCAAATGAGAAAACGTCAAGGAAAGGAAACAAACTACGGAGAAGGGAGCACCAATCAAAGTTTTACTGCTGCCCCCTGTGAACTGGTCGGATCTATTGTCACACAAGGAAAATGAATTAGCACGTGGCATGCCAGATAATGTAAATCTGGAAGTCGAGCAAGATAAAACACAGGAAGACAAAGGCTGTGCATGATTCAATCCTGAGAAGTATAGACAGACAAGTGTGCCACAGAAACAAAGTAAACATGTAATTCTGTTGTCCGTCAGGAGCCAGAACTAAACTAATTACTGAAAAAGATTGACAGATCATGGAGCATCTTGAACCATGTGTTTACACGGCTGCAGCGCCTGGCATTTGCACTGCTCAATTCCCGCTATGGTGGCTGTGCTACCAGCAATCCACCATTTACACAGCCTGCCCTCACAGTGTTGCTGGTCACTCTGAGGAGGGACTGTGAATGCCATGGAGGATGCCAGGAGAGATGGGGAAATAATTGGAATGAGTGCAGCAAAGTGTCCACACCACCGGCTTCTGTACTCATTCCGATACATGTACCGACAACTGAATTGGTGCGGAAAATTGCAGCATTCCAGAGTGTGTCCACACACCTGACTTTGCAGCACATCAACCAGTGCACATGGGTTGATGAGCTGCAAAGTTGGTGGTGTAAATGGGGTTTTGGAGATCAGCTCCTGGTAGTGGTACATACTGAAACAAATGACACCAGTGGCAAGAAGGAAGATCAAATCATGAGAGACCTTAGAATCCTAGTACAGAAGATTCAAACAAGGAAAGCAGATACCATCTTCTCAGAGATACTACTGATCCAGTATGAAGATGCCAGACGTAGAGCCAGGATTCGAAATGTATATGCTTGAATGAGGTGCTTGTGGAAGGACGAAGAATTCACCTTCCTTAGAGATTGGATGACCTTCGATAGGAGAAACAATCTGTTTGGGGGCATGGTCTAGCCACCGGCGTGATGGCAGCTTAATCCACAGAGCTCTCTCCACTTCGGGCACTATCTGAGCTCTATCGCCGGAACTTTGGGGCATCGAACCCCCTCAACATATGTAGTCATTCGGGTTTTCCCCCCACTACCAGTCGATGCCTAAATTTAGTGGATTTCTCTGCACTTATTTACAGTTGAAGCGTTGTTATCTGTGAGGCATTCTTAGCAACTAGGCCTCTAGGCCCCACTGCGACTCCATTTCGCCGAAGGTCACGTACCATATTTGCTGACAATAAGGTGCCTGTTTGAGGGTGTGTAGCACTGAAAGTCCCACTAGCTGTGTCTCTCTATCTCCTGTGGCCCACCTCCATGTATCCTCCAGCACTCCATGGCTTGTCTGGGCCCCTCAACCTCACTCCCTCATGGTGTCCAGCCCCCCTCTCAGCCCGCATCTGTGAACGACTCTATGCATTATATTACTAAGATGCTGGAAGCTGTCCTACTGTGGGTGGAAGACATCAGCCCTACCTTAACGGGTACCACTGCCGATGTGAGGCAATTACAAGATCACATGAATGTGGTCTAGCAGAGCACGGAGGCCTTTGAGCAGCAATATTCTAAAATGCAACATCACATACAGCTACAGGAGGAGAAGCCTGCAGCCCTCTGGAAGAGGGTCGTGGACCAGGAAAACCGAGCATGATGTAACAACCTGCAGATCATTGGAATACCTGAGGGGGCAGATGGCCAATCCATGGAATGTTAAATCCCACCTTGCCTCCTCCCAGCTCTGCACCTGCCCCTGAGTCCTCCAACCCTTCGCCTCCTGCTCACTTTTCTCCTGTCCTACCCTCTTTCATGTGCTACTCCTGCTCCTGATTCAGAGGAGAGTGGGCGATGGCCATCACTGCTGGCAACAGAGGAGTCAGGAGGAGCTGAGGAGGTCAAGAAAGATGAGAAAAAGAAAGAGAGAGAGAGAGAGAGAGAGAGAGAGATGCTGCTGCTGCTCGTGGACTGGGGGCAGGGCTGGGCTTCTCGGGCTGGCCGTGAGTGATCACACATTTTACTTATCGTGATTGTGACATTCAGACTAATCAAAAACTGCCACCCTCTATTATCTGCCATCCTCTTTAATCTGACAAAAGGTAGGTTGTACTGAGGTTGGTGGATAAAAGAGGAAGCACTGTACTCTGAAACAAATAATGGTGAACTTTGAAGAATACTGTGTTCTGGAAAAAAAAGTAACAATAAAAAAGTGTACATTTTTAACAAGAAACTAATAATTAGGAGAATCTATAGAAAACTATGGTACAGATTTGAGAATGTTGGCTGCAAGCTGCAATTGTGATGATATTAAACATTCTCTCACATGAGATCATATATAGCGGAGCTGGCTATGAGGCAACGCAGTAACTTGTAGTAAATAACATACCGCAAAATGCTGCAGTAAAAAAGGCCTTAATTGCCAATGAATTACACTGTCCACTGCAGCATACTGCAGCATTTTATGATATCCTGCAGTATTGTCGTGTTACATCCTGGTTGGCACCGCTGTACTACAGTATGTAACCTCCAAGAATCACATTTGAGGGAATGTTTATTGAGGGAGGGAGATCTGACCCTAAATAAAAGTTTGCAGATATGCAAAGTGGCTGAATTGCCAAGGGATAGAACCGAATCATAGAAGGCACTTGACTGAGCACTTCACTTTTACTCCCCTCTTCCCCTCCTTTCTCCTCCCCCCCTTTTTTGTTCCTCCTCCCGTTGTCCCGGTGTTCAACCTTAGGTATGTCCCCGGTTTGGAGGGGTTAACCTTGTTGGTTATTTACATACGTCCCCTATTGTGGGTTCCAAGAGCCCACATAGCCGAGGGTACCACTATCTGGTTTCCCTCTTTTGCTATAAGCTCTGATCCCATTAGCACATTGCGCTTGTTGTTGGTAATAATCCAGTGCTGTGGTCAATAGCAATTGCATTGTTCTACACAGGATAGCCTTTGCTATACTTCTAGAGCAGTTTAAGATTACTGTGGTTGTGTTTTCATATAGTTTGCTTTGGATAACTGATTTTTCTCTCTCTTTTTCTCCTCGTGCAGTTCACCTACTTGGGGTGTGTACACCCTTACTGATTTTCTAAGCCCTTTTGATTTGCAACTGGATACTACTGGTTTGTGCCTGTGGTGAGCAGGCTTTTTCTAGGCTTCTGGGTTTTGTTTTCTTCTTCATGAGGCGTTCCCAATTCCCCCTTCAGTCTGAGTAAGTACTGCTTTTTCTTCTTACCTGTTATTTTCTAGACCTGGAGGGTTATGGCATCCCAGTCTGTTCCGGGTACGATACGAGTATCTTGGAATGTTAAAGGTTTAAACCACCCCATAAAGAGGACCAAGGTGCTACAGCACCTGAGGTCTCTCCGCACTGACATTGCCCTCCTTCAGAAAACCCACTTGCTTGGGAGGGTGGTGTCGTGGCTGAAGAGACTGTGGGTGGGCACCGTCTCTGCTAGCTCAGCCTCCTCTAAAACTAAAGGGGTTGCGATTTTGATCCGTAAGTCTTCCCCTTGGATTGTGGAAGAATCCCAGCATGATACACAAGGGAGATGGGTGTTGGTCAGGCAGTCATCCCCAGCTGGGACGGTACTAATTGGTAACCTACATGCCCCCAACTCGGATCACACCGACTTTTTTCTGGCGGTTAGCCAGGCCATATCTGCTCTAACACCTGCAGGGCCCCCTATTCCTATTTTCATCAGAGGGGACTTCAATTTAGCCCCGGAAATCCTTTTGGATGAATCCAAACTGACACCCCAGGCTAACCCGGAAGCTGTTCTGTTGTTGCAACAGTTAGAGGAGGAATGGGGATTGACTGATATTTGGAGAAGGGATGACCCCACTGGACGTGATCATACATTTTATTCTCATATACACCAAATGCACACCCGCATTGATTTCTGGCTGGCCAATGTGGAGGCAGCTCAGTTTACTTGTGATAACCAAATTGGAAGTATCCTGGTCTCAGATCACGCCCCAGTCTTGGTCATGTATACTCCGGGAGGGCAGTCTCCCTCTGGTACCCGTTGGCGGTGTAATCCCCTTCTTTTGAAAGACCCCGAATTTTGACAGGTGATCACCCAATCAGCGAGAGATTATTTTGCACTTAACTCTAACTGTGGGGTTTCCCGAGGCACTGTCTGAGAAGCTTTTAAAGCAGTACTTAGGGGTCACATTATTGCCTTTTCAGCAGCCCAGAACAAAGCCAGGCAAGCTACGCTAGCCAAGTTACAAGCTGACCTAGTGCTGTTAGAGAAACACTTTAAATCTTCCCTTCCCCTACTCAGGGATCTTCCCTGGAGTGCCAGATAGTTGGTTTAAAATATCAGATCAACAATATTCCCCACCAAAAGGCAGAGTGGCTCTTATTGAGAGCTAAGCATGCCTATTGGGACAGGAGGAGAAAAGTGGCTGCCTTTTAGCCTTTAGACTGCAGAAGCAGCAAGCTTCCTCTCAGATCCACACTCTTCGGTCCCAGTCGAGTCAAATAGTTCATACACCTCAAGAGATTAATATGGTTATGAGAACTTATTACCAATCCCTTTACCAATCGCACTCCTCTCTGTCCTCTTCTCAATTATATGGGGTGTTCCATAGTTTTTGTCAAGAATTGATAAACCCAGGCTCACACCCATGCAGGTAGCCCAATTGGATGCCCTGATCTCGGAGGTGAAGCTGCATCAGGCCCTGTCTCGCATGGCTAAAGGGAAGGCGTTTGGACTGGATGGGATGACTGTGGAGTTGTATCAAGCGTTAGGGTGCGATATTGTTCACCCCCTGTTGACGGCTCTTCAAGAAGCCCACACAGCAGGAACCCTCCCTCCAACCATGAGAGAAGCCCATATTACCCTCCTCCCATAGAAGTCCAGTGATCCCTTGGACTTTGCAAATTTTCGCCCTATTTCCCTTCTGCCTGTTGACACAAAAATTCTGACCACATAGATGCTGGAGGTGCTCCCTTCCATTATACATCCTGCTCAAGCCGGCTTTATGAAGGGCAAATCTGGGACAGACAATACCAGGCTTTTGTTTAATTTGAAATGGTTGGCATCCCACTCCTCCCTAACCATGGCTGCATTGGCTATAGATTTTACCAAAGCCTTCGTTTCCCTAGAATGGGATTACCTGCATGTGGTGCTTAAACAGTATGGATTTGGCTCTAGCGTTTGTCAGTGGGTATATACACTCTACTGTTCTCCTATGGCCAGGATCCTAACAAATTCAACTATTTCACCCCCTTTCCCCCCTGTACAGAGGCACGCAACAAGGTTGTCCACTGTCTCTGCTACTTTTCTTGATAGCCCTGGACCCCCTCATCTAGGCCTTCATAGCCTCTGAAAAGGTTACAGGCATAGTTGTTGAGGGTGAGTCCTATATGGTGGCTGCTTATGCGGATGACCTACTGTTGACCCTAACAAGTCCATAGCAAGCATTACCAGCAGTAGTCTCCCTTCTTCAGAACTTTGCTGATCTCTCAGGGTTGTGGGTCAATCAAAAGAAGACTATTTTGGACCCCCTGAATGCAGCTTGTTCTAACAGCTGCCTTCAGGGTACGGAACTATCCTGGGCATCCCAAGGCTTCGCATACCTTGGGATACACATACCTACTAGATGGTCGGATTTAGAATCGACAAATGTTCCCCCCCTTGCTGGTGCAATTGTCATCAGAGATTGAAAGGTGGCATAAATTACAGCTGTCCTTACCGGGGAAGGTGGACGCAGTTCGTATGCTTTTTGTTCCAAGAGTTATGTACCTCCGTAATAACATGCCAATACGTCTTTTCCCTAAGTTGTTTACCTCCCTAGAAAATCTCTTGTCCCATTTCTATTGGGAGGAGAAATCTCCCAGGTGAAGCAGAAGCAAACTGAGGGCACACTGGTATAAGGGTGGCCTGGGTTAAACTCGGCTCTGCGGATACCATCTGGCCTGCCTAGCATCGGCCGCAACAAAATGCCTTGTTCCCGTCGCCTCTCTCTTGCTGCCTTGGGTACAACTGGAAGCTAAGTTAGCAAAGGATACTGGTCTATATATGCTCCTCCACCCCAGGCTTTGTAGACCTAGGGACCAATCGCCTCCCATGATAGAAACGAGATAGGCATGGTGCTCTCTCATGTCTCTGTCTCATACCTCCCATTCTGCTTGGGTCCCTCCATGATGGTATACCCCCCTCTGGTGCAACAAACTCCTCAGGATTAGTGGGACCCGGGCTGGCGTGGGAAATGCGAAGTATCCGCTTTGTGCAGGATTTGCTTCTTCCAGATTCTGAAATTATGCTCACCTTTGATCAACTGAAGACCAAATTTGACTTCCCAAATAGGGACTTTTGGAGATACCTCCAGCTGTGAGACGTGGTACTTGCTACCACCCCCAGCTATGGCAGGAATGTGAAATGGAAGTGGCTGGCCTCTCTACATGAATCCTATACCTCTAGTGGCCTTATTGGTCATTTTTATAGGGCATAGAGAGATGCACAGCCAGACCACTCAGCCCCCAGCAGGTTGAAGTGGATGGCTGACCTCCATATCAATGTTCCAGAAAGCTCTTGGTCTGGATATATTCAGGAGGCCCACTTTTTGTGCAAGGACACTAAGAGCCATTTTCTCCAGCTTAAGATTTTATTATTTTGGCATCGTACCCCGGCCATACTACATGCGCGTGGAATTATGGGGCATTCCGAGTGCTGGGGCTGCAAACAACCTGAAGCCCATCTATTGTATATTCTGTGAGCATGTCCTCAGATCTCACTTTTCTGGTTGAGGGTTGTGGCTGACTGCTCTAAAATCCTTGACTCTCCTATCCCCCTGACAGATGCGAGGCTCCTCCTGGGGGATACCTCCTCTTTGGTAGATCTTACTAAGGGTCAACGCCAATGGCTGGCTTTAGTTTTCCTTGAGGCTAAGCGACTCCTACTAATGCACTAGCGGCAGTCAGAGTCTCCTACCATTGCAACTTGACATGCTGCCTTAGCTCGTCTTTCTGTTATGGAATGCCTCTCATTTGCTCATCAGAATAGACTGGACCTTTACTCAAGCAGATAGGAATCTTATTTGCATTTCCCCTTTTGCAATGCACCAGTCCCTCGCTCTAACCCACCTGCCTGAACACCAGTGGCACAGACCTGTGGTTGCTTTCCTTAAGGGTGCGTTACCTTTTCTTCCACCCTGTCTAGTATAGGCAGTTAGTTGACTTGGAGAAATGTTTTCTTTGTTTTTTAGGCTACTACATTCTGCAATGCCTATTAATCTATGTATGCTGATCAATGTGTTATAATCACTGCTAGAAATATGTTCTGACCTATAATACCGCATTTATATGTCATTTTGATGAAGCTGTGGATGACCATGCTTGGTGTGAACTGCAAGCTATTTAATCCAAAGCAAGAAAAACTATTCTATGATAAAAAAGAAACAATCTGTTAGCCTCCCCCCCTCCAATCTGGGGGCTTACCTGTTCTACCTCCTGTGTTGCCTGGACTCCTTCTTCACCCTCTAGTCCCCAGGACTGCCAAGGTGGGGCCAACATTGTCAGTTAGGAGCCCTGGTGGGAGTTTAACCAGAGCTCCATGTTCGGGATCCTCAGCCATTGCCGTAAAGCTCCCCCTGCTCTGAGCCATCAGAACTGGTAGTGTGATTGAGGCAGGGGGCAGAAAGGGGACATCAGCAGCAGTTTCTATTCCCCGAGTCCAGTACATTCTGCGGAGCCGGGGAATGTAGCCATGTAGTGTGGCGGCAATGTCATTTTCTGTGCATGCGCAGTATGCATAAAATGAAGCTGGAGCTCTGTGGGAGGAATAGGGCAGTGTGCCCACATACAGTCACTGTGCCAGATCCAGGGTAGGCAGCAGAGCTGGGAACAACTATCCACCACACCATTGGATGCCCAGCAAGGTCCAGTGTGTCAGTGGGGCCAAGAAGGGAAATGAGCTAGTGCACACATGCACTAAATCGGAACGCGGCATGGATGGTCATCTCCCAAACTGAAGCTCCTGACTCTGAAATGGGCTGTGTGCCCAGCAAAATAACCACATCCCTGGCACGAGGATTGCAAGCAGGGCCAGGACATGCATAAAGCATCTCTGGGGAACATTAAATAAAGCGGCAACAATCTGCCAAAGTTAGAAACTGGGTATACACAAATGTAGCCCTCCTGCACCCCCTTCTTCTATCTAGGGGCTTCCAGATGTTATGGGGGGGTACAGTGGCACACCAAAAATTCACTCAGAAGCATGCCCCGGCCCAGTTGCTGAAAATTCAGTAGAAAAGAATGGGCCTACCTTGAGCTCTCTCCTGTGAAACACCTTAACAGAGACACCCCAACCTTCAGGTCAGATCCACAGCAGCACCATCTTGTTCTCACGAGCCGTGGAGCTCACCAACCCCAGGGACCGAGATGTAAGGGGAGAATCACGGGCCCACTAGAAAATAATTCCTGAAAAAGGGAAATTAGCTTTGGCTATTCTAATTCATTGATGCTATGTACAGATGAGATCAACTGCAGTATATTCCTTAATAAAATCACTTTATTTCTCCTGGGCCCAAATGAATTAGAGGGCCCAGGGGTTCATCACTTTCCTGTACTTTAAACACCTGCTCCATGGGGCATAAACTGTAGTACATAGGCTGGCATCCAAAAAGGAAGGAGACAGATTTTATAGACAGTATCCACAACGCTCACTATTGTATAGTTTGGAAATCTTGGACAATATGCCCGGAACATGGACTTCACATTCCCCAGAAGCATAGAGCTCCAGAAGCCTCTGGCACTGATTTACTTTTTTTTCCCCTCTCTTTACTCCTTGGTCAGGCATACTCTTCCTGGTGTAAAAGTGAGCAGCCTTTCCCAACCTGGTCCCCGAAACCAATAAGCACCCTACAGGGAGCCCAGTAAATTTTCCTCGCCTGAACAGACCACTGGGATTTCGAGCCTGAAATCACCCTAGACTCTCACGAACTTGTGCAGCCCTAGAATTTCTCGCCCAGAAAAAAGGACCATGGCATAACGGGTCTAAAGACCTGCTCATAAATGGAGGCCCTGAGGCCTGCCCTAGACACAGGCATGGCAGACCCACAGCATACCCAGGCCACAGCCCCATTCCAAGCTACCCCCACCTCAAGCTGTCCTGCCACACAGGAGAACCCATGGCCTGCCCTAGACACAGGCATGGCAGACCCACAGCATACCCAGGCCACAACCCCATTCCAAGCTACCCCCACCTCAAGCTGTCCTGCCACACAGGAGAACCCATGGCCTGCCCGAGATACAGGCATGGCAGACCCACAGCATACCCAGGCCACAACCCCATTCCAAACTACCCCCACCTCAAGCTGTTCTGCCACACAGGAGAACCCACGGCCTGCCCTAGACACAGACATGGCAGACCCACAGCCTACCCAGGCCACAACCCCATTCCAAGCTACCCCCACCTCAAGCTGTCCTGTCACTCAGGAGAACCCACAGCCTGCCATGACCTGGAAACCCCCGAACAGCTTGAGGAAATCCTACACGGTTTACCTGGCACTCCGGCCCACCCTGGGTGCCCCTCAGATGGACAGAGAGGAAGGCAACCCAGGCCTCTAAGGCATCCTATCTACCATACTCAGAAGCTTGATTTAAGCATCAGGCCAGAAGGAGCCATCCAGAGCCTGTCCAAATTGATCTTTGGTCCATCCAAACCATATGAATGATGCCCCAAGATCTGCCCCCTCCAAGCAGGCCCCTAAACAGGTGGACACCCTCCTGTGCCCCTCAACAACCTGGATCGCCCTGCCATGTCAGGTATGGGAGGAGACTGTGCCACTGCTCCCATCCCCGTGGGAACCCTGCCACGACTCCCACAGCCCTGGCCACCCAGGAATCCTCCAACACAGGGGGGAAAAAAGGTTGGGATCCTCCCTAGGCCCTACATCTCATTCCTACTGGGCACTCTCACCACCCTGCCCCCGGGAGACCCACGTTCCAAATGACACCACCATGCTATCTAGCCCTCCTCCCTCAGAGCACCCATCCATTGCCTGTGCCGTGTTGCTGCACCCATCAATCCTGTCTAGTCACTTGGGGGGGGCCCCTTTCAGGCCCAACCCAGACTGCCGTGCTCCTGCCTTGCCTGCCTTTCCTTCCAAAACTTCCTCTGGTCTCCCCTCCTTTTTCTCTTAGCTTCCCGAATCTGGCCTATTTATACCCCCAAAAAACTACTGTCTGCTGCCACCACATAGTGCTCAGCCAAAACTGTGCTCCAACGCTAAAACATGTCCTAACTTTTCTGAGGCAATTAGCAAAGGAAGGAGTCCATAAAGGGAGCACGATCCCCTCTCAAAAGAGAGGTGGCTTACACAAAGATGGTGGCCCCATGCATGAAGAGATTGCAGAGCACCTTGGGAAGGGGTCAGAGGTCAGGATCAACTTTGCCTGCGAATCTTGTCCAGTCAGAAAGCTGCTTGTGCCAGAGACAATTTGTCTGTGAACAAGACTGACCAATCAGGCGTTGAGTTTCACACAGTATAAAAGGGGCTGGATTTCAAAGTTTGTAGCAGTTCAAGTCAGGCCTCTGAGGGAGAGTGACTGTGTGTCAACGTGTGGGCCAGTATGTCACAGTCTGTTCAAGCACCTCAGGCCTGGCAGACTTAAAGTGTTGGGACCCCATGTAAAGTGTTTGTGTGAAGAGAAGAAGAAATTTTCAGCAAAACTACCATTTAAAATGCAAACTGTTTTTTTTTTCTGACTTACCACAGACTTTTCCCTTGGGGTGGAGCAGCTCCTACAATGTCTCCTGTCCAAGAAACCCTGCTTTGTTCAAGATCCCAAGCCTCAGTGAGACAACCCAAGAGTGAGAAGTGAAGTGGAGAGAAGCCATCAGCAAGCCTGGGGAAGCCAGCTCCTCAGCCAGGAGCAACCGCATTTAGACTGTTCTAGCAACATGTGCCAAAGCCACCCACTGAGGCATCAAAACCAGGATTAAAACCCAGGGTTTGACCCTGTAACTGGGGAGAGAGTTGTTGTGCCAGCAGCCTGAGGCAGAATGGGGTGGTGATAGGGTAACCATCTGTTTTACATTCACTTCAGGATTCATGGCACAAAGTCGCTTCCCTTTCTTCCCAGGACGAAACTTCCCCACACACTAAGAAACTCTCCCTTGGATGTATCTCTCTGATGTCATCAACAACTCTGCTCATTTTTTTTTAAATCCGCCCTTATAAAGATACACTTCAACCACTGTATGGCAACCCCAACTTCCGTATCGCTGGACAGCTTCTCTCTGTGAAGCTCTGGCCTGATACGGGGGCACAAACAGTTGGAGATCTTACCCTCAACTACAAGCTACTATCATTCCAGGAGGCCCGTGCCAAATATAATTGGCCTGCCTTCCTTTGTTTCCAGTATTTTCAGTTATCACATATGCTTTTTCAATATTTTGGCACCAGCCCATGGCTTAGTCCTTTTGTTAACTTGGCCCTTCCTCTTGTTTCTAAGGCTCCCACTACACATTATATATCATATTACTACTGGTCCCTTCAAGATTTTCTGGCCAATGCTGAAGGTTCAAGGTTTTATTGTTGTAATCCCTTCCACTCACCAACAATACCAGAAACTGGTCTGTTATATGGAAACATTCATATACTTATATGAAATGGGATAGATACCGTCTTATGTAGTTTAAAATCATACATAACCTTTATTATTCCCCAGTTAAGCTGCATAAGATGGGTAAACTCCCCATGCATCTTTGTTCCAGATGTGGTAAAGAATCTGGTACTTTACTGCATATACTGTGGTCTTGTGAGAAGGTGGTCCCTTTTTGGAATTCGATTCACACACATTTAGATCCTCTCCTGGGATTATCAGATGCCTTTTTTCCTGAAATATGCATTCTTGGAGACTACAACGATGTCCTGGTCATAAATTAGTGGCCACATATTGTCCTAATCTCTACGTGTGCAAAGAAAGTGATCCTCCGGCACTGGCTCAACCAAAGTGTACACCAATATCTGGAATGACATAGGGAGATCCTATTTGCCTTGTAGGCTGAACACTTCATAGTCAGTATGGCCGGCCAAATATCTAAATATACTCATACCTGGGAACCCCTACAAGTTTTATTAAAGACATGATTATGCCCTCTGTTATCCCCTATAAATTTTTCTCAAAGTATTGTGCTGTTTTTTCCCCGGCTCCTCACATAACATGTGTTATGGATAAGTTATCCTGGTTTCCTCTGGTGGTGGTGGGGTGGGGGGTTGGAGCTTAGGTGGGTGGGGGAAGGGAGATAGTAGAGGGGTATTATTTAATAAAATTGGATACCTCCTGTTTTTTTTCAGGTTTATTTTCCTTGCTTGTACACCTAGGACCTGTTGACTGAGGTGATATGGTTTGTTTTTTCTTGTTGGTTATCTTTTCAATAAAGTTTATTCACTATGAAAGGATTCATGGCACAGCCCACAGGAACTTCCAGGTCATTTAAGAGTGTCTGTCACAGGTGGGGCAGGTGTGGGCTGTAGGGTCATCCTCATACACTGGCCTCCGGGATTTGAGGGAGATTTCCAACAGGAGCTGGTGGATTTCATGGTTGACAGGGTGTTGAAGGACTTTAATGCTTGTGTGGATGATGAATCCTTACCTTTGGTCAGCAGCTCCTCCTGTTGATGTCATCTCTGGGCCTTACACAGGTGGTTGACTCTGTGATCCATCTGCTCGGTCATACTCTTGACATGGTATTCTCTTTGGCATTTGAAGTATGTGCGGTCAAGGTTTATTCGGTCATTTGGTCAAATCATCATCTCATGTCATCTGTTGGCAGGCAGCCTTCCCCCAACCCCGTGTTAATACCCCTCCTGTGGAGATGGTCTGGTACCACCAAAAATTTAATTAGGAGCCTTGCAAACTCCAGGCAGCACTGGACATCTTGGGTATGATGACGGTTTGTGCTCAGGGAGTTGAGAAAGCCATGGAAAAATATAACACCATTCTTGCAGCCACCTTGGACTCCCTAAGTAGCCTTCCATGTCTGTTCTTTGACATTCTGCCACAGCTTATCATGGTACTGTGAGGAGCTGAGGTGGTTAAAGACTAGAAGATGGAAGTTGGAGCATTCTTGGTAGAAATCCTGTTCTGAGGAGGACAGATTCAATTCAATTCAATTTTTATTTAACCAGACAAGTACATCATTGAGCAAAGCTCATTTACAAGATGCTCCTGGGAGAGTAGAGACAAGGTACATTACAGTAAGGAAATAACAATTCACAGTCATATAATTTAACACAAAGTAGAAAATGCAAGGACATGAGAAACATACAATAATGATACAACAGAGATACAATACATAGTAACAATGAGGTTACAGGTGCCATCATAAAAAGGAAGTAAGTTATCTCAAGAAAGAACAATTACACTTGACCTAACACGGTAAAAACTGAATAGAATAACATACCAGTGGTATGGGTATTCCCTACAGTACATGGAGAGGTCATGGATATACCAGCAGCAGGACTAGAGGTGGGCCACGACTAGGGGGAGAGGGATTAGTACGATAGGGAGGATCTTGGTCTGATGCTCATAATAATTGTCCATGGTTTATGGGGGATTAGTGGAAGCAGGTGCAGGTGTCCCTAATGGCATGGTTACGCAAGGACTTAAAGAAGGATAATCCCAGCACATGGGTAAGCTTAAGGGACTTCTGAATGGAGTTCCATAGGGATGGGAGAGCAGAGCTAATAGCTGAGGCACCATTGCATGTTCTGACTCTTGAGATATTGAACAATACAAAAGAGTAGTGTCTCAGGTAGTAGGACGCCTGGGTGCATTGGAAGAGCTCAGAGACATATTGGGGATGTCTGCTTGTGATTGCCCTATAAAACCAGAGTGTAGAGTTCCTCATCCTCCTGACAGAAGGGGAGGGCCAGCCTGACATGTCATATAGTAGGCAATGATGCGTGTTAAAAGGAGCATTTGTAACAAATCTCAGAGCCCAGTGGTACAAGGTGTCAAGCTTGGCAAGTGTTGTTTTTGGACAGTGGCAATACAAGATGTCAGCATAGTCTAGTAATGGGAGGAAAGTAGTTTGTACAAGTTTTACCTTTGCCTCGTAGTTGAGGTGATGCCTGATGTGGTAGAAAATGCCTAACCGCTGTCGCAGTTTCTTGGCCAACTCATCAATATGGTATAAGAGACTGAGCTTACTGTTGATCCAACAACCAAAGTATCTGAACCTAGCCACTGTTTCCAAGTGTTACCCAAGAAGGGTCTGAATTCTAAGTGATGGGGTAGTGGGTGTTTAAGAGTGTGTTGTAGGAGAGATGAATATAATCTTTGTCTTCTTGGCATTGAGAAGCAGCTTTAGCTGCATAAGGTTCAGTTGCAGTGCATCAAAGTCATGTTGCAACTCAGCACAGGCAAGCTCCAGGTGGAACCGGCCGCATAAAGTACTGTATCGTCCGCAGACAGGTGCACATGTGCAGAACGTATATTTAAGTCTATGCAGTTAATATAAATTGCAAAGAGTAAAGATCCCTGGGTGGACCCTTGTGGCACTCCTCTGGGCAGGATTTTGAGAGGGGAAAGGTCCACTTGCACCTTAACTTGCTGCATTCTGGAGTTAAGGTAACAGTTGAACCACTTCACGCAATAGTATCCTAGAAGCATAGAATTTGACAGCAGATAAGGACCACTTGGCCCACTTAGTCTGCCCATTTCCCTACCTAATGCATAGGCTGCAGATCCTAGTTAACCAACAGCCTACTTCTTTCTACCCCCACTAGAATTGTCTTATGTCTGTCCCATGCATTCTTGAATTCCCCCACTGTTTTTGAGTCCACTACCTCCTCAGGAAGGCTGTTCCATGTATTCACAACCCTCTCCTTGAAAAAATAATTCCTCACATTACCTTTGAGCCGTCAACCCTCTATCTTCAAATTGTGCCCCCTTGTTCTTGCACATCTCTTTTTCTGAAAGATGCTACCATCTTGGACTCTGTTGATTCCCTTGATGTACTTGAACGTTTCTATCATGTCCCCCCTCTCCCTCCTCTCCTTGGGTGTATACATATTAAGCTTCTTTAATCTTTCTTCGTATGTCTTCTGGTGCAGACCCTGCACCATTTTAGTTGCCCTCCTTTGGACAGCCTCCATCCTGACTATGTCCTTGCGGAAATGGGTCTCCAGAACTGGATGCAAAACTCCAGATGGGGTCTCACCAACTGTCTGTACAGAGGGATAACAACTTCCTGTTTTCTACTGGTGATGCCTCTTCCTATGCATCGAAGTATCACACCAGCCCTCCTTACTGCCTTCTCGCATTGCTTGCCCACCTTAAGGTCATCTGATATGACTACCCCCAGGTCCCTTTCCATTTCTGTTGTTGTTATTATCTCACCCCCCACTGTGTACTCTTCCCCTGGATTTTTGTTTCCCAGGTGCATTACTTTGCACTTCTTTGCATTGAATCTAAGCTGCCATATATTTAACCATTCCTCCAACCTTGCCAAGTCCCTTTGCATCCTCTCCACCCCACCTTCAGTATCAACCCTGTTGCAGATCTTTGTGTCATCTGCAAAGAGACATACTTTTCCCTCCAGTCCCCCTGCAATGTCACTTATAAAGACATTAAAGAGGACTGGTCCCAGTACTGAACCCAGTGGTACCCCACTAGTAGCCCCCCTTTCTTCAGAGTAAACTCTGTTTACTATTACCCTCTCTATCCTGTTGTCCAGCCAATTTTTAACCCAGGCTACCACCTTGGGACCCACTCCAAGGCTGGCTAACTTGTATATTAATCTTTTGTGTGGGACTGTGTCAAATGCCTTGCTAAAGTCTAAAATCAAGACCAAAGTTACTCAATGCAGACAAAAGCAGGCTATGGTCAATGGTGTTGAAAGCTTTACTTAAGTCTAGGAAAAGTGTACATATGTGCTTCTTCTGGTCATGTGGATTTAGCCAGTTGTTGGTCACTTTGGCCAAAGTAGATACTGTGCTATACTTTGGTCTAAAGCCCAACTGGATAGGATTTAATAACTGTTCAGTCTCCAGATATTCCCACAGCTGGCAGTTGACTATCTTTTCAAGCATTTTTGAGAGGATGGGTAGCAGGGAAATAGGCCTGTAGTTATTGAGCTCACATGGGTCGCCTGATTTGAAAAGGGGAATAACGTGAACACTTTTCCAGTTTGTAGGTAGATCACCTAGTGCCAATGATAAGTTAAAGAGATGCGTAATAGGGGCAGTTAGGTGGAAATAGCCTATTTTCAGGAAAAGGGGCTCAAGCAGATCAGCACCGGCGCTTTTCTTGACATCCAAAGAAGTTAGTAGGTCATCTACTTGCTTAAAGGAAACTGGGCTAAAATTAAAGGAGGAGGTGAGCTGAGTAATCATAATGTCGGAGCAGAGGTCAGCCTTGTGGTGTGACTGGGCAATAATCCTGCTAGTTGGTGATTTGTCAAAAGCTAGGCCAGCTGTGGCAAAGTGATTATTGAGTTGGTCTAGGACTTCGGCCTTGTCCATATATGTGGTGTTACCGACTATAAGCTTAGAGGACAAGGGTGAAGAGGGGGTATGCACTTCTGTCTCTCTAAGGATACTCCAGAACTTGGCAGAGTCATTACTGAATGTGTCAAGGGAGGACTGAAAGTATTTGGCCTTCTCGGCTCTAATGAGTTTGGTGGAGGAGTTCCTGGCTGCCCGGAAGGATATCCAATTGGCATCTGTTTTTGTTTTGCGTGCCTGTTTCCACAACCTGTCCCTGTCTTTTAAGGCTGATTTTAGAACAGATGTAAACCAGGGGCAGGACCTTTTCCTAGTCTTTGTTTGTACAAGAGGGGCATGCTTGTCGACCACTGCCAGTATGAGGTTGTGGAAGATGTTGTAGGCCACAGAAAGCGACTATGCTAGGTAGATGCTCTGCCATCTAATCATACTAAGGTCTGCCACAAATGCAGATGGGCTGAAATGTTTGAGGATCTTTTTAGTCTGTGGGTGGAGGTTGAGGAAATTGGGAGAGAGCGCCTTATACAGGCTGTTGCTCTATGGTCACTTATGTTGCTATGAAATACCCCAGAATGCAAGACGTTGTGTGGTCTGTTGACCAAGATTAAGTCCAGGAGGAAGCTACATTAGGGTTTTTGCTATTTGGGCAGATAACGTCAGGGGTAATTTGTGATAAGCCGTGTATATCACAGAATTCTTTAAAGTGATTAGAACTGTCATTTCTCCAATCAAAGTTAAAGCTCCCCATGATAATACATTCCAAGTTAGATGCATCCAGTAACTTATGGAGGAAGGATAAGATTTTGAGGCCCCCTGATGATGGTCTGTAACATACAGATAATAATATAGCCTCCTTGGAGGGGAGGGTCACCCTTAGGGTAAGGCTCTCAAATTCCTTTGGGTAGGAGGATGCATCCACAGCTGTAACTGAGAATTTTTCCTTAATGTAGATAGCTACCCCCTCCTCTGGACGATCCATCAGATCTGAAGACATTTGTTAGCAGGGACGTTAATGCTATGATCTGGAGTGGAGCCTCTAAGTCAAGTTTCGGACAGCATTAGTACATCTGGACTTGTATGGTACACCCAGGCGTGGATCATGTCCAATTTCTTTAAAAGGCTGCAGATGTTTAAATGCAGGAAGCTGATACCCTTGAGCTTAGGCAGGTCTGCCAGGGCATCTATAGAGACCAGAAGGCCAGGGTTTAAGTCCACATTTCCAGAGCAAAAAAGTAGAAGAAGGATACATTTTTTAAGTCCTCTTGTAAATTCTCTGGAAGACCGTGATCTTTTTCTTCTGGTAGAAGACAGTTTTGCGGAGGAGGAGGAGGAGGAGCGAGGGGTGGCATAGTAGCCGAGGTGACACAATGTAGAGAGAACCATTCTACCTGGCAAGGTTAAAGATGCCTTGCCAGGATAGGCAGACTGAAGAAGGATAAGGGGCTTATCAGGTCTGTAGGACTCTGTGCTTGAGGGAATATACCTCGACGTTAGGCTAGGAAAGTTAGTTGGGGCATGTAAGGGAACGGAAGTAGCAGATAATTCTAGGTGTGAGTGCATATTGATGAAAAAGAGGAGACAGCTGAGGAAAAAATGGGAAGGTGTGTGTGATGACATCATACTCAGAGCAAAAAAAAATAAAATAAAGCATGGTTGAAAAAGGATTGTGTGGCACTAGGTGTGTCTGTTGGATATAAGGGTTTTGTATCACTAAATGCTGATGTCAGTGAGCAAAAGACTGCATAAGTTCCAGAGGTTTAGGGTCGTGAAGCACCGATTGCTGGAGTCAGTGAAGAAAAGGACTGCAAACGTTTCAGAGTTTAAGGTTGTGCAACCCCAGTGGCCGATCGGTAAAATCTGTCAGTGGGGAAAAGGACACTTAGGTTTTTAAATGCCCAGCCACCTGGTAGCTCACGTGCCAGGATAGACTATATAACAAGATAGCTGAGAAGGGCAGGTGGAAGGGGGGTGGGTGGGGAGCCAGCGTGAAGAACTCACTATGGTGAATGTCAGAGGACCCAAACCAACAGACCTTGTGCAGAATGTGGAGGGCATATTGTCAGAGATAACAAAATAATGTCACCCAGTAGCTGCCACTAAATGAACACCTCCCATTCTTCACATTGTAAGTTATAAATAAACTTTGTCTAGCTTTTTTGCACATCTCTTGTGTTATTCAGTTTGTTCTGCCTGTGAGGCAGGCTAGTGCAAGGTCTGTTGGTTTGAGTTTGGTGATATTTTTGACCTCTCGCACAGTAGTCGCTCAGAGTGGTTCCATTTTTGGTTGGTTTGTTAAATATCAGAGGGCAAATTTTATTGAAAAAGACAGCATTCTTGTCAAGGACCATTGCTGCAAGCAAGAACCGGCCAGCTCAGTTTTTCTCACTGTATATAGATTGATAAATCCTCCCTTGTCTGCAGTTAAAACAAGTCTTTTCTGCAGAGAAGTGTGAAGAGTTTAGCAGGTTCTTCCTTGACAAGGTGTCCTCCATTTGGACTGGGATAGCCTTGAGCAGCCTCTCATGGGCCGGTGATATTCAGGTTCAGTGGGGCACTGATGATCTGCCATCCTAGGTTGAGTTCCTGCTGGCTGTAGAAGAGGAGATGGTCTGGGTGATCTTGAATCTGCACCCTACTTACTGTTTTCTGGACCCTGGGCCTACTTGGATGTTTATTGGCAGTTTTGAATCCTTAAAATCAGTATATACTGAGATTGTCTAGTGTTCCCTGAGGAAAAGTTTTTCCATCAGCTCTGAAAAGGGTGATGGTGTAGCCCCTCCTTAAGAAGCCATCTTTGGACCTCAATAGTCTGGTCAACTATAGGCCTGTCTGGAGACTTCCCTTTTTGGGACAGGTTATCTAGAAGGTAGTGGTGGCACAGCCTGAGACTCACCTGGAATAGTATAACATCTACAGACCTTTTCAGTCAGGGTTTAGGCCTCATCACAGTACTGAGACTGTGATGCATGATCTCCTCATTGTGAGAGACCAGAGACTTTGTTCCTTCTTGGTTCTGCTGGATCTCTCATTGGCATTTGACACTGTGGACCATGGTGTGCTAATTGATCACCTGAGGAACTATGTGGGACTCACTGGCACTGTTGTGTGCTGGTTTGAGTCCTACATCACTGGGAGATCACAGCAAGTAGCCTTAGGTAATTATATTTCTGGGGCAGCTGCGGTATCCTGTGGAGTTCCACAAGGCTTGATCTTGACATCTACAGTATATTGTTTTCTGTGTACATGTTGCCATTAGGTAAGATCATTAGACAGAATGGGGTAGAGTTTCACTGCTATACAGATGATATTCAGCTCCATCTGTCTTGCACCCCTGATGGTTGAATGCTATCTTGGTCCTTGGGTGTTGCCTACTAGAAATCAGTGACTTTATGGCCTCCTACTGGCTGTATCTCAACCCAGGCAAGACAGAGGTTATGCTTGTTGATCCAAATTGGCATGAGTTGGCTATGATGAATGGGAGCCTACCGTTGATATCTGTGAATGGTCAGCCACTCTGAGCTGTGGATATATTGCAGAATATGGACATTGTTCTGGACTGCAAGCTGACATTAGAACAACAGGTGTCAGCAGTAGTCAGGAACGTCTTTTACCATCTTCATAATATAACCCAGATCAAGCCACATCTTGCACCAGCCAATCTGGAGATGATAGTAGATGCATTTGTCACTTCCAGACTTGAGTATTGCAGTGCTCTCTACTTAGGGTTGTTTGGGGGGTTTGATGTGATGCCTGCAGTTGATCTAGAGTGCTACAGCCTTACTGTTGACAGTAGCTTCTTGAAGTGACCACATCATGTCAGTGTTGTGCAATCTGCACTGGTTGGCTGTGCGGTGGCACATCACCTTCAAGATAGGCTTGTTAGCATTCAAGGCCCTACACAGTCTGGGACCAAGCTACCTGAAAGACCTCTTTATGCCCTACACACCCTCCCGCTCTCTCTGATCCACTGATGGAGGCTTGTGTTGTATTCCCTAGTCTCGCTTGTACCAAATGGGGGACAGGGCCACTGGGGTTGCTGCCCCATTGGCTTGGAACACATTGCCAGATGCAACCAGGTCTGCCCGTACAACTGGGGCCTTCAGGCACAAATTGAAGATTCATTTATTTGCATAGGCCTTCCCTGATTAATTTAATAACATTGTTACTGCTTATTTATAATACACCTATATATTTTACTGAAACTGTTCATACTGTTTTTGTTGTTGTGAGGCACCCTGAGCCTTTGGATAAGGTACCATTTAAAAAAAATTGCCTTGCCTGATGGAGGAGAGAGGGAGACATACCAAAGAGGAACTCACTGCAAACTGCACCATTACCAATGGACATCAGGGGTGATCCCCTGGTCTGGGAACTATGAGTAAACTCAGAACTTGTACTGAAGCAGCTATCCATGTATTATACCTGGGGAAAACATTTGATGGACGTGGCCATCTGGCCAGGATCTACAAATATCCCTTGTGGGTTGAGAGCATTTAGGTTTGGGATTTTAATTTGCAAACCATTGCCTTTATTTAAGTGCACCATTGCTGGCAAAATCATGTAATGTCATTGGGTCAACGCTATTTCCACAGCTGGGTACCCGGGTAATGCACTGTAAGCCCTCATTAATTTAAGGGTTTTCACTAGTCCAGTGGGGAAGAGGGTAGCACCCCCAGGACAGGTGGACAACAGCAACCACTGTACTGTGCATATGTGGTGTGGGAGCAGGCATGGTTGTAGGCTAAGGTAAGAAGGGCATGTGAAGTACAGCCTTGGGGTATATTATTTGACTGTACCTAGGAGAACACAGAAAAGCAGCCCTGTTTTTAATCTGGACTGGGCCTGGACTGGTACTGAAGAACCAGCTAGTGCTACACCATATCATAATATATTGTAACCTTGCTACTTCTGGTGGCAGGTGATATCAAACTTAATCGTGGCCCCTGGTCTGCTCCCACCTCATCCATGCAGCTTCTCAAAGGACTGTGGGATGCCCACCTTAGCATCCTCATCCTCCTCCCAAAACTTGATCTGTTGCAGCCCTTCATGTTTATCCTCCAGCCAGATGTCCTTGTCATCTCCAAGTGTTGGCTGTCCCACATGATCCAAGACTCCGTAGTGCCCATCCCTGGGTACTCCATAAGTAGGCAGGATTGCCCCAAAAGGGGCAGTGGTGTCACAATCTACCTATCCTCTGGCATGCAATGTGTGGCTGTGCTATGGGTTTCCTCCCCCTCCTCCTATGAGCTGCTCCTTCTCAAACTCATCCTCCCCTTCTCAGCTCCTCTTTTTGTTGCAGTGACATACAGCTGTCCTAGCCTGCCCCCTGCTTCGGTCACTGACCTCCTATCCTTCATTTGCTCCCACTGCTCCTTTGGTGAGTTGCTGACACTTGGTGATTTTAACATTAATTGGTGCTCCACCTCTGCACATAAACTTTGTCCAAATGTTAAATCCCTCTAGTTATACCAATTAATCTTGGACCCCACCAGTCTTAATCACAAATCTTCAAATCACACTCTTCTGGACTATATACTCTACTCTCACCATCACCATATAGTGGATGCAGGTATCCTTCCTGATGTCCTCGGTGACCATTATATGGTCTACTGTGTGTTCATTAGCACAGAAGTGAAGAAAGGGGACAAGACATTCTATAGGTACATCAGTGAAAGAAGAAAAGCAAGGGGGGGTTGTAAGACTCAGAGCGGATGAAGGAGAGTGTAAAGAGGGAGATCTAGAAAAGGCAGAAATACTGAATACTTCTGTTAAGTATTCATTGAAAAGGGGGAGGGTCAGGGACCACAGTTGAGCAACAGATACAAGGGGGGGGTGGACACCAGTCCATTCACAGTAGAGAGAGTCCTGGAGGAGCTCACAAAACTGAAGGTGGACAAAGCAATTGGGCCAGATGGCATACACCCAAGGATATTAAGGGAGCTGCGAAGAGAGCTAGCAGCACCTCTGGCAGCCATGTTCACTGAGTCAGTCAACACAGGAGTGGTTCCAGAGGACTGGAAGAGGGCACATGTAGTCCCTCTACACAAAAGCAGTAGTAGGGAAGAGGCAGGGAACTATAGGCCAGTCAGTCTCACCTTAGTAGTGGGTAAGATCATGGAGGTACTGCTTAAAGAAAGAATAGTGGCACACTTGGAATTCAATGGTGCCCAGGATCCGAGGCAACATGGATTCACAGCAGGAAGGTTGTGTCAGATGAATCTAATTGATTTTTTGACTGGGTGACAAAGTAAATCGGGGGGGGGGGGGCGGCGGTGGGCGCCACCTACCTCGATTTCAGCAAGGCCTTTGACACCGTCCCACATAAAAGGCTAGTTAACAAGATGGGTATTCTGAGCATGGGGCACAAGGTGGTAAACTGGGTTAGGAACTGGCTAACAGACAGGAGGCAGAGGGTGGTGGTAAATGGGATCCAATCCGGGGAGAGGGGGTGACCAGCGGGGTACCTCTGGGATCAGTCCTTGGGCCAGTCTTGTTTAATGTCTTCATTAGTGACATTGCGGAAGGGCTGGAGGGAAAGGTCTGCCTGTTTGCAGATAACACTAAGATCTGCAACAGAGTGAATACACTAGACAGGGTGGAAAAAATGAGGAGGGACCTGGGAAGCTTGAAAATGTTCTGAGGTGTGACAACTGAGGTTTAATTCAAAGAACTGCAAAAATAATGCACCTGGGATGAAGGAACCCTGGGGAGAGCTACAGGATGGGGGGCTGCAGACAATCACCAAGGAAGAAAGGGACCTGGGGGTTATCATTTCAGATGACCTAAAAGTGTCTAAGCAGAGTACAAAGGCTGCAGGGAAGGCCAGTGGCATGCTGGGGTGTATAGGCAGAGGTATCACTAGCAGAAGGTTGAGGTAGTGATGCCATTGTATAAAACACTAGTGAGGCCTCACCTAGAGTACTGTGTGCAATTCTGAAGGCTGTATCTTCGTAAGGACATTGACAAGGTGGAGATGGTCCAGAAAAGGGTGATTAAGATGGTACAGGGCTTGCACCAGAAAACATATGAGGAAAGATTAAAGGACCTCAATATATACTCGCTGGAGGAGAGGAGGGATCGGGGGGACATGATAGAAACATTCAAGTACCTTAAGGGCATAAACAAGGTGCAGGGGGGAGACATCTTCCAATATATGAGGAGTACAAGAACAAGGGGGCATGATATGGAATTGGAAAGTGGCAGGTTAAGGGGAAATGTGAGGAAGTTTTTCTTCATGGAGAGGGTGATGGACACATGGAATACTCTGCCACAGGAGGCAGTGGGAGCGAGCACAGTGGAGGGATTTAAACATGCCTGGGATCAGCATAAGGGAACCTTAAAGGTGGGAAGGAGTGGTGAAAAGCCGCTGGATGGGCCTAGTGATCTTTATCTGCCGACAATTTCTATATTTCTACAAGATCCAGCACCCTAAAGCTCCCCATAAAACCATCCTCCTTCAGATTGCTGGATTTGTCTTCCTTCCCTCCATGTACAGTGTATGCCAACCTGTCATCCACTGATTGATCCCTCATCGTCACTGCCACTGACATCATCTCAGCCCTCAAATCCTTCCAAATCAAATTTATGGCTGTCTGACACCTTCATGCTCCCTCAGGAAAATCAGGGACTGTGGTTCTGACTTTCCCTGAATCTTTGCCAAGCTGCTGGCCTGTCTTTGAGCTCATGACATAGCCTGGTGATCTGATAAGATCACTGGCTCCCCTGCTGCACTGTTAAATTACTGGACCCTTCACAATGCTTGTACCAAAGCTAACAGGCTTGCGAAATCTGAGCACTTCACATCCACACTCCAGAACAACCTTAATCAGCCCTCCAAGTTCTGGAAAGTTATTCACTCCCCCTTCCCCTCCTTTCTCCTTTCTTCCCCTCATTCTATCCCTCTGCTCTTGCACTCTTTCTCATTCTCTCTTACCTCACCCTCTGCCTCTCTTAAGACCCTTCCACCTCTAAACCAGCACAGGGGTATGAGTCCTAATGGCCTTGACCCCAAGCTTCTGAATCTCTCTACACCAGTCATCACCATCGCCATCCCTATCACCCTCCTCATTAACCTCTGTTTTGCCTCTGCCTCTGCCCCTGCCCCAAATGCCTGAAAATGGGCCACTGTCATCCCCCTCCCTAAAGGGGGTGATCCTTCCTCTCCTCACCATCCTGGCCAAGTTCCAGGAACATCTTGACCTCTCATAACTCTCCCTTTTTCTTGACTCCACCTCCTTTTTCACTCCTTTCCAGTCTGGCTTCAAGAAATTCCACTCCACATACACCTCCCTGCTCAGGCTTACTGACTCAATCTTGTCTGGTATGAACCAGGGTCAGTTCACTTTCACTATCTTTTGCTGACTTGACAAAGCCTTCAACACTGTGTTATAACCCCTTGTTCTGGACAAGCTTCAATCAACAGGGCACTCTGCCTCCTCAAGCAGCTGGTTCCATAGCAGAAACATCCCCCCCCCCCCCCACTCCTTATCTGTTCAGGCATTCCCCAAAATTCTGTCCTGGGCCCAATACTCTTCTGCATGCTCCTAAATGACCTTCTTTTGACTTGTTCCTCTGCGTCTATCCATGTGTACGCAGATGACACTGTTGTTTGACTCTGACTCCTCTTCTGCTGACCTTGCTGTCTGTCTCCAATGGATTTCAACAGTGTTCAGTGCTGGTTCCATTCCAGCCTGCTGTCCCTCAATGCCAAGAGAATGGTCTCCATGACCTTTGGTAGAGGCTCTCCAGGCTCTCTCTTCCTTCTCCTCCTTCCACACGTGTGATGGTACTGTAATTGAGAATACTTCCTCCTTTAAGTACCTTAGGATCTGGCTGGACTAGCACTTCAGCTTCTTGGCACACATTGATGCCATCCACCTCAAGTTTCACCCCAAGTTAGGTGCACTTTTTGGAGGTTATGTACTAATGTGGGGTCAGGTACGCGCAGATTGCACGTACGTAGCCCACGTAGCTCCACACCAGTAGACAGGAGCAAAGTGCACAGTATGCACTACTGTGTGTCTCCACAGTGCACCTCTCCATGGGCCTGCACTCTGGTGCACTGATGCACAGGGGGGCAGACTGAGAGACACAGTCGGGCATCCAATCGGATGCCCATACTGAGTCCTGAGTGATCCTCTGTTCCATGTGTCCAGGGGATTGTGGGAAGGTGTGGGAGAAGAACAATGAAAGTATATGGGTGAGTACCTGAATGGGGTGGGGCAGCATGGTAAGGAGGTGGCTGTCTGCTGTAGCCAGCAGTCGTAATCCGGGTGTGTGTGCAAATGATACAGCAGGGTCCCTGTCTGCATATTCCTGGCTTTCCCTGTCTGCCCAAAAGGCTGGGGCAGCATGGTAAGGAGGTGGTTGTGTCCACCACAGCTGGTGGTTGCAATCCCGGGAGGCACACAATGAACATGGCAGTGTCCCTGTCTGCATATCCTGCACCCCCCTCATCTGGCACTCTGTGCCATTGTGTGAATGGTGTGGAGTGTGGGCATACCCCCAGACATGTCCCCAGATGGGCCATGCACATAGCTGCATGACTGACTGGGGAATCCAGTGTGGAAGGGACATGCATCCCTTCCGGACTTGTGCACAGGGGTCCAAGGGATCCCTGGTGTTTGGAATTGTCACATAGGATTGCCTATGTACCACTGATCTGCAGTTCATAAGCTATCCTCACCATAGTGCACAGACCCCCCCATAGGAACAAATAGGATACCACTCCATGCCTGCCAAGAGCTAATCACAAAGATGATCCACCCAATTTTTGTCTATGGTAACATTGCCTACAGTGCAGCTTCTAAGTTCACCCTTGCATGACTGGACCTACTCTTTCACTCATCCTGCTGTTTTGCCTTGGACTGCCCACCTTGTAAACACCTCGGGCTGGCAGTATAGCCTAGAGGTTAGAGTAATGAGCTGTGAAAGAGCTTGATACATCCAGCAGACCAGATCTGGGTTTGATTCTCACAACCTCCACTTGCATACTGTGTGACTCTGAACAAGTCACTTAACCTCCCAGGTCTCCCCTGAAAACAGGCACTTGTGCCTAGAGGGCCTTACCTGGTTACCAAAGACTAAACTAAAAATAAATAAATAAATAAACATCACCCGCTGTGCCTTCTTTACCTCCAAATGATGGTTTGGCTCTCTCCCTCCCTACCTTTTCAGGCTCATATGTTCCCCCCATCCCCTCTGAACACTGCTTCCCATTCCCTCTCCCTCCTCTCCAGGAAATTCTCCAGTGGCCAAGCTGCCTTCTCGTGTCATTTTCCTAAGATTTGATCCACGCTTCCCCTGTATATCCCCTCAGTCTCATCCTTCTCTCCCTCAAGTCCCCACTTTGTGACTTTTATACCCCCCCACAACTGTACCTGACCTGTGTTCACTTCTCCATGATTCCTGGATGCCCCCTCCAGCCCCCTTCTGGCTGTGAGCAGCTTTCTACCCACACTAGGCCCCAGGTCTGTGTGGCTTTGAGCTGCTCCTAACCAGTTCTTCACATCTCGTAGAGTTTTGCTCCTGTACCTACTTTGCTACACTGGCACTGTTAACTCTTGTACCTTCAAAGTCTGCGTGGTAGTAATCTGACGTGTGTTCCCAGTACTGTATTGTGTTGTTTGACATCTTTGTTTTGTGTCACCCTTATTATCTACCTGTGGATCATGACTGAAACACTGTAGTGTGTTTACTGTAATTTTTATTGTAGTATACTCTTATTGTATTATATTGTATTTTTATTGTAGTATACTCTTGTATTATATTGTATTTTCATTGTAGTATACTCTTACTGTATTATATTGTATTTTTATTGTAGTGTACTCTTGTATTATATTGTATTTTTATTGTAGTATACTCTTATTGTATTGTACTGTATTTTTATTGTAATATACTCTTATTGTATTATATTGTATTTTTATTGTAGTATACTCGTATTGTATTATATTGTATTTTTATTGTGGTATACTCTTATTGTATTATATTGTATTTTTATTGTAGTGTATTTTTATTACCATTGCAATTTACAGTATGTTATTTTCACTTGAACATCTTATATTACTTCTACCTATCCCTTGTACACCCAGGATGCATCTTCTGGTAAACCTTTTGAAATAAATAAATAAACAAACAAACAAATAAATATCACCTGTTTTCATTTTAGGCCTGCAACAGTCCCTAAATAATTTCCCCTGTTATTTTGTTTGAATTCCTCGTCTGAGAGATCATTTTTTAAAGTGACAGTGTAAGTTGCATGCTCACTGAGGTACTGTTATTGCACTGTTTAGGTTCACAGGTGAGTTGATCCTGTGGGAAGGTGGGTATGTATGCATCCCTGGCGGTTGTACCATAGTGACACCAGGTCCACTTAAACCTTTCTTTGGGTGGACACACTGCACAAATAATTTAAACCTCGGCTACAAACCCCCAATCCAAACAGGTGTTTATTAATCCAGGCCCCTCAATCTCGGTTGAGTCCACAAGGCAGGGGAAAAAAATGCAACATCCATTGTGACCTGGTTATGTAAGGAATAACTCATGATAGGACATGCATTTTTTGGGAATTATCCAAGCCCTGGGTGAATCGTGAGACATGAGGCCAAAGGTCATATATCCTTTAACCACCCAAGAAGTGCATTAAAGTCCAGTGAAATGCATGTCGTGAGTAGATTACTGCACTTATGAACTGGGCCAATGGTAACTAATTTGAAACAAAACACAGTTCCATGCTGACATTTGATTAAAAGTGATGTGAGAAGCATGTTATTAGGCAGAAGTTTCTTTAGGTTACAGCAATGCATTCCTCAGAAATTAATGCATGTGATGTGGTGGATGGGACAAAGTGGGAGGGGGGATGACTGTCAAGGAGGAGAGGAAAGGGTGGGCCAGCTGCAAGTTGAGGGGCTAGCTGCACAATTGAGCAGACTTGATAGACCGTGAGGCCTGTTTCTGCTGGCATTTTCGCATGTTCATATGTTCATATGGTGTATTGCCTCTTCGCTCCCATTGAAAATGCCACCATATACTGTATTTCCCTGTATAATACACTATCCAGTTAGTGTATTCGAAAGAAATAGTGCAAATGAAACCAAACAGCTAGTTGCAATGTATTAATGTATTATTAACAGCTTAATGACATATAAATACCTAACACACTGTAAACCATCCTATAACATTCACAGTAGCACATGTAACAAGCACGTTAATAAAGCATTTAACAACCACCTTAATAACATGTTAACAGACTTTAATTAGCAGATGTAACAACCTCCCTAGTTACAAGTTACACATCTGTAAACCACCTAGCACAGCCCACATAAAACAGCACAGAACATAAACAGTCTCTAACCTAAACATCTCTAGGGCAAGGGCGAGGGCGAGTGACCTTTATGAGTTTGTTTGACCCTGAGATGGTGATATTTCATGACAAACTGTCTCTGGCACCAGTGGCTTTCTGATTAATATTTCATGAATATCTGGGACTCACTATCAGATGTTTTAGATATTACATGAGGCTGCTCTGTCTGGCTGTATGAAACAAGTGTGATGGGCAGTGCAGTGGCATGGAGGGCTGAAGTGCGGGGTGCCTCACCTCCTTCCACATTGATGACTTGGGTCAGGAAATGGATGCGGATCACTCAAGGGCTGGCCAGAGAGGAAGAATCGAGTGTGCCATGTGACTCACTGCTTGACTGCTGTCACCTGGAGATGTCTGGGTGGAAGCACAAGCGAACTAAACACACGGGGAAGAGACCCCATGTTCAGGGCACCAGAGGCATCGCCATGGAAGCGGAGCTCGCTCGCACATCACACCCATTGCATGTCCTATGAGCCTGAGGAAAATATTGGAGGAAAAAACACCTTCAGCTGCAGGATGACAACTAACCACTTACTGAAAACTGACTTACTAAGAAGCTGTTGTTTTTTCTCTTTGGTTTCATGTATGAAAATGACTGGCTCTCTGTGTAGTAAATGAAGATAGAGAATTATACATGTTGACTCTTTCAATTACATAGTGATCATGAATAAAACTGTTTTGGGGGATTTCTGAAGAGCACAAGGACATTTTATTTTCAGAGCGACTGATGGGCATAATTTTGAAATGCTGGGTTTGATTAGAGATTTTTGTAATACAAACCCATGTAATATGGAATATCCTGTGTATTACAGATTTGAAAGTAATGCCAGTTTGGTTCGTAAGTTAGGAGGCAGTATAGCGTAGTGGTTAAGGGCACTGAGCTGCAAACCTGGAGACCTTGGTTTGAATCCCATCAGCTCCCACTTGCATACTGTGTAACCCTGAGCAAGTCACTTAACTTCCTTGTGCTCCCAGGTCGCACCTGGAAACAAGCTCTGGCTTAGCGTACTTTTCCTAGTTAACAAGTTCCCCTTTCCCTTTAACCATTAGTTACATATACATGTCATACACAATGACTCCAGTACCTGAGGCATGTATCCAACCATTTTTCCTGGCACCTCATGACCTGGAAATGCTGGTGGTTTTCCCAGTACTGTAATATGACCTTGTGAGGTCATCAGCCTTCCAAGAATACACTTCAGCAGCGTTGTCTTTCCACAGCCACTTGGACCAAGCAATCCATAACTGAAGGGGCACAAAAAATAGAACAAAGTTGCATCAATTCATGGACAATATGCCATATGCACAGAGTTTAGATTTTTTGGTCCTGTTTAGCTATTAAACAGCTAAGTTTGTATGACACTACTTCCCTGTCTAGTAGCTATTAATTATAAACTTGTCAATGCTTGTCAAAGATAAATATGAGTCACAGAATCAAAGGGAACAACTCAAAATACAAATTTTTTTTATTTTATAACAAAAATAGAGGACGTGCCTCGAGAAAAAACAGTTTCAGTTCAACACAGTCTAATACAAAACAAAATGTAGTATTTGCATTCTTACATTAAGTTGGTAAGGGTGAAGCAAATGTTTTCCAAATTACTGTTTTACATTCATTCAATATTAAAAAGGCAGGAAATACTTCAGAGAAGGCAGCAGTCATCAGAGACCTTGTGACCACTGTTGAATGACTACTGACAATGAATGCAGTGTGGTCTAGAGATTAAAGCACATGCTTCTGAACTGGGAGACCCAGGTTTCAAGAGCTGGTGTACTGCCTGGAATTCATAGTAATTTTCAGATGCAGTCAGCTGTCACTTCATATATCCGAAGTATTTTTTCTTTTGTACTCACATTGAATACTAAAAAGACTGTTTAAATGGCATTTGGTTCCTCCCAGAAGCTGGCTAAACTTCAGTCCCTCCCAATCTTTCACACCCTCAGTGGTACCAAATTAAAATCTGTCAGCCTTCAAATACGCGAGAGTCTATCTCAACCACAGACTAGATTCCTCCCACCTCATTGATTCTCTACACTAAACTCCACTCCAAACTAGGAGCTTTGTATCATTCCAAAGACTGTTGACCCTCTGTACTCGACATGAGGTTGTCACAAAATGATTTCTTCCCTTGTTTGATTATGCTAATGTGGTTTATGGCTCAGCCCCCTCCTCCTCCTCCCTCATCAAGCTCAACATCTTGTGTAATGCATTATGCTGCTTTGCCACCAGTCTCCCACCCCCCTTACCATTGTTCACTTCACTCTTCACTCTACACTCTCAGTCCTTCCTCTCCCCCTCCGCTGTCAGCTTCACGGTGTGTCCTTTATAGCTAAATATTGTCTTAATTCTCTCCCAACTGATCTCTCCTCCCTCCTCTTTCCTGCCTGTGCCTCTGACTACCCCCTATGCTCCCAAGGCTCACGCATGTTCTCATTCCCCCAGGGTTCACTCCTGTGCCAGACATTCAGCCTCCTCCTACAGCCTCCCTTACTTTGTAATCTACTCCCCCCACTCCTACACTCGTCGTCCTCCCTTTCCTTCCTTAAATACCAGAAAAATCTCTGCTTTCAGCCCTCCTGCTTCTGCTTTCTTGCCCTAGCTCCCAGTCGCTGCTCGGTAACCTTCTAGCCCTAATCTATGTCAACCTGAACTCCACCCCCCAAGCTCTTTCCAGATGTACAAACCCTTCCCCGCTCAGCCCCCATCCCACACATCCATTGCCCTATTTTTTGCTAATGCAATTACAAAACGTTTTATTTTACCTTATTGTTCCTTGCTATGTTGTTGTAACATGGATAATCTGATAATTGCAACTATTTTTTGGGAATGTAAATAATATGTATATTTCTCGCAAGTTGTTGTAGCATGGGCTATTTGTTCAGCACAACTCTTTTTTGGATAGTAATTATCCATATATACTCCTCTTCCCCTTTCCCCGGGTCTCACCTGGAAATGGGCAGCATGGGCAGCATGGGCAGAGATTGCACGCCTCAAATTTCATATTGAAGAGGAAATACATTATAAGAACCACCCGCCATTTCCCCAGCATCCAACAGAAAAACCTCGACCGCAGAGGGTAGTTGGTCCAGGAGGTTGGCAGGTGGTTAGGAGGAGCAAATCAGGTGCCCCATCACTCTCTGCTCTCCAACACATTACCTCCAAAAACCATATAAACACTACAAACAGGTATCTGCCTCTATCTCTGAAATCAAATAAAGAGGCAGAAGACACTGCAGAGCAGGACACTGCGGCACAGGAGCTGGCACAACAATACTCACCCAAATCAGGAACCAAAACTAAACAAGCACAAAGGAAATCCAAAACTTCTGATCAGAGGAGACTCCATGATTCGGGGAGTTGATACCCATCTCCAGCCAGGGTGATGGTCAGATGTCTCCAGGTACATCAGCATGGAGAGACACTGACCGCATTACTAAATTGTTCACAAAGCAGGAGAAAACATTGATGTCCTAGTACACATAGGAATCACGATCTCACCAGCCGTCAGTTGTGGAGACCAAGGAACACCTGACTAGGCTGGGTGACAAACTATCATCTATTTCGTCTGGCATCTCCTTCTCTGAGATCCTGCCAGTCTGGGAGAAGGGAGCAGATGGACGGAAGGTCAGAGAAGGGGAGATAGGGAGCTAAACATGTGGCTCAAGGACTGGTGCCAGAAAAAGGACACAGATTTGTAGGAACTGGCAACAGTTCTGGGAGCGAAAGTTCTTTAAATTTGATGGACTGCATCTGACTAAAGAGGGAGTCAGTGCATTGGGGCAGAAGTTTGACGTCTTTGCAGAATATTTAAACTAGCAATGGGGAGAGGTGCAGCACCATACGTCAATGGGAAGAACACCCTCCCTCAGCTAGTGGTCAAACAGGAATTCAGCGTGTTTGCCGCTCATTTGCATCACCAGGTAAGAAAAAGGTTTGTCTCCCATACGATGCACAGGGTAATGCCAAACTTCACCCAACAACTAACACACCAAAATCTGGCCAATGGAAAATCATGTACACAAATGCTCACAGCCTGGGAAATAAGATCCCAGACCTGCAGGCAATAATGTCAGAGGCTAAACTGGACATAGTAGCAATTAGTGAGACGTGGTTTACCAGTAACCACACTTGGGAGACTTCAGTACCTGGCTGGTATTGTTCAGAAGAGACCGAGGTGCAAAAGGGGAGGAGGCTCTGTATGTTAATGAAAATATCAAAGCTACAGAAATTCAGAATACACATAAGGAGCCAGAAGAACTGTGGGTCACCCTGGAAACAGGAAATGGGACAGCCATAAGAACTGGGGTTGTCTACAGGCCCCAGACCAGAGGGAGGACATAGACACATTACTGCTAGAAGATATACAAAACATGACAGCTAAAGGGAGGTTCTGATAATGGAGACTTCAACATGCCAGATACAGATTGGTCAATACCAGCAGGAACATCGGCCAGAACTAGACACATAGTGGATTCCTGCAGGGGAGGGCCTCAAACAACTGGTACAGCAACCCACAAGAGACAGGGCTATCCTAGATCTAGTACTGACTAACAAAGAAGGGATCACAGATCTCAGGTAGAAGGTCACCTGGGGCCAGTGACCATCACATGGTATGGTTCAATTTGGCTACTACATCTAAATCATCCCATTCCAAGGCAAAATATGGGACTTCAGAGGAGCTGACTTTGATAAGATGGCCAACAGAGTTAAGCTAGCCCTGGCAAAAGAAACACAGGTGAGGAGGTACAGGCAAAGTGGGTAAGCATTAGGATACAATACTTGAAGCAACATCCCATTGTGTTAGACAGAAAAGGAAGTGTAAAGAAGAAGGAAACCACTTTGGTTCTCAAATACAGTAGCAGAAAAGGTCAGAGCCAAAAGGCTGGCCTTCAGAAAATATAAGGGAACACAGCGGATGAAGATAGGGAGGCATACCAAACTGCCCTAAGGGAAGCAGGTAAGGCAGTAAGGCAGGCAAAGTCCCAAACTGAGGAAACACTAGCACGAACAGTAAAGAGGTGACAAGACTTTCTATAGATACATTAGTGAAAGGAGAAAGTCCAGAGGGGTATTGCTAAGCTTAATGGAGAAAAGGGAGCATGTGAGGAGGAGGACCTGTAAAGGCATCTATCCTAAATAGATACTTTTGCTCAGTATTTACTGAAGAGAAGGTAGGCAGGGCCCACAGCTCAGCATCATGGACACAGGGGAGGGAGGTGAGCACTACTCCCTTCACAAAAGAAAGGGTCCTACAAGAGCTTGCTAAGCCAGGGTGGATAAGGCAATGGGACCTGATGGCATACATCCCAGGGTACTAAAGGAGCTAAAGGAGGAACTAGCAGAGCCATTAGCAGAATTGTTTAGTGAGTCTCTGAGCACAGGAGAGGTCCCAGAAGACTGGAGAAGGACTCATGTGATCCCACTCCACAAGAGTGGTAGCAGGAGGAGGCGGAGGCTACAGACCCGGTCAGTCTTACCTCAGTAGTGGGCAAGATTATGGAGGCACTCCTTAAGGAAAGGATAGTGCAACACCTGGAATCCATAGGGCACAGGATCCAAGACAGCATGGGTTTACAAAGGAAGGTCCTGTCAAACTAATCTCATAGATTTCTTTGACTGGGTAACCAGAGTGGTGGACCAAGGGGAGCAGTTGATGTCGCTTACCTTGACTTCAGCAAAGCTTTTGACACTGTTCCACATAGAAGATTGATAAATAAGCTAGGTAGGCTCGGGTGGGTCAGAAGTTGGTCAACTGGGTGGCAAACTGGTTGACTGGCAGAAAACAGAGAGTGGTGGTAAATGGTATACAGTCAGAAGAGATGCAAGTCACAAGTGGGGTACCTCAGGGATCAGTCCTGGGGCCAGTCCTATTCAACATCTTCATTAGTGACCTCGCAGATGGACTAGGGTAAGGCTTGTCTGTTTGCAGATGACACCAAGATCTGCAACAGAGTAGATGATCCAGATGGGGTGGGCAGAATGAGAAGAGATCTGGATAAACTAGCAGAATGGTCAGAAGAGTGGCAACTGGGATTTAATGCAAAGAAGTGCAAAATCATGCACATAGGGAAGAGAAACCCTGAAGCCACTTATAGGCTGGGAGGGAGTTTCTAGCAGTCACAAAGGAAGAAAGAGACTTGGGCATCATCATCACTGATGACCTAAAATCATCCAAGCAGACCTCTAAAGCAGTAGGTGAGCTGGGGGTGTTAGGGTGTATTAGTAGGGTATCTGGGAATCGTAAGAGGAGGTAATAATCCCTCTGTACAAGACATTGGTTGAGCCCCATCTGGAGTACTGCGTGCAGTAGTGAGGCCACACCTTCACAAGGACATTAACTAAATTGAGGCAGTCCAGAGAAGGGCAACCAAAATGGTGCAGGGACTGCATCAGAAGACATATGAGGACAGATTAATGGAGCTCATATGTATACCCTTGAGCAAAGGAGGGAGAGGTGATATGATCGAGACATTTAAACACCTTAAGGGCATAAACAAGGTGAAAGAGTCTAACATGTTTAAATATAAGAAAATAGCAGGACAAGAGGACACAGCATGAGATTAGAGGGAGGTCGATTAAGGGAATGTGAGGAAATTCTTTTTCACAGAAAGGTGGTAGATGCATGAATGGCTTACCACAAGAAGTGGTGGCTATGAATACAGTGCAGGGCTTCAAACAGGCATGGGATAGGCATAAGGGAGCAATACAAATGACTACGAATAGATAGGTCACTGACAGAGCAAAGGCCGATGGCACATTTATAAGGTAGAAAAAGAAATGGGCAGACTGGATGGGCCTTGCGGTCCTTATCTGCCGTCAACTTCTATGTTTCTATGTTTCTAACCCCGGCTCAGTGTGCCTTTCCCAGTTACCAACTTTTAAATAAACAACTACATTTTCTAATTAGAATATTTTCCACCTTGCAGTACTAGACTGATGTGTGGAACAGCACTCTGTTTGGAAGATAAAACATTTGTTCTTCTCCTCCCACTACATCATCAGAAATGTGACCAACACATTGAGGCACCATGACTCTTGCAGCCTGAGCAGTGACTTTCACAAGTTACCAATCACAATACAGGAAATGGTGACATCACTAGTAACCAAGAAGAGCCAATCCCTGCTGTAAAATAGAATAATCTGGCAGTGGGAAATGTTCTCCTTGGTTACTAGTGATGTCACAGTCAGTGTGGGCTCAGATGTAGTGAGAAAGTCAGAACTGACTTTTTTTTTATCCTCCAGACAGAGTGCTGCTCCACATGTCACCCCAGTACAGCCAGGCGGAAAATCTTCTAATTAGCAAACAGAAAAGAAACAAGCATTTGTCAATGCTGAATGTTGACTTGCTTGCATTGGCATTGTTAGTGCAGGAGTTAGAGAGATGCATAATAGGAATGGCACTGAAGTATTGAACTGATGCCAGCACCACCCTCACCCTACAGAGACTGACAGGAGTTGGGGGTGCGCCTTTGGGTCGTCAGCCATAGCATTCATGCCATTTCACTTCACCCTACCCCGCAGACACTGACAGGTGTCGCGGTGTGCCTTGGGGTCTTTGGGCCTTATACTCACCCCATTCCATAAGGAAATACTCTGAGATGAGTCTGTACAGGAGAATGGGGTGAACATTGGGGCAAAGACCCCAAGTTGCCTCAATGCCTATCACTGGCTGCAGGGTGGGATTATTATGGCTGATGATCCCAAGTCACACCCCCGACACCTGTCAGTCTCTACAGAGTAGGGCATTATGGTTGGAAACCCTAACGCCCCAGTCATTTGTTGGTATTTTTGATCCAAATTTTCAAAATGGGATTTTTGTGACCTCACCTCATGGACAGTGACACTATCATTTCATTACTCAATCCCGAAAGGTGGTCTTATACAGAGACTGCACCATTTGGTGCTACAGGTGTGAAAACACATTTCTTGCAGGTTGTGAAAAATGATAGCTGTACTGTTCATGAGGTGGTGTGAAACAATAGCAATGTTGAAAATCTGAAGTGAAAATATGAAAAACTGGCAAAGTTATGAATGTGCGTAGAAACTGCGCAATGCACACCTGTAAGGCAATCATTTTTTTGGAATTTTTTCACCAAATTTTCAACATGGGCATTTTTGAACCTCTCCTCATGAACAATGGCACTGTTATTTTGTTAATCTGTCCCGAAAGTTGATTTCCCACAGCGATCGTGCCATTCTGTACCACAGGTGTGAAAACTTGTTTCAGGAAAGATGTGAAAAATGACAGCTATACTGTTCATAAGGAGGTGTGAAAAAATGGCAATATTGAAAATCTGGAAAGAAAATATTAAAAATTGATGAAGTTACGAGTGTGCATAGAAACTGCACAATGCACACATGTAAAGCAATCATTCTTTGGAATTTTTTCACCAAATTTGCAACATGGTCTTTTAGACCTCCCTTCATGAACAGTGGCACTATTGTTTTGTTAATCGGCCCCGAAAGGTGATTCCGCGCAGTGACCACAAAATCACCTTTTGGGACTGAGAAACTAAATGACAGTGATATGTTCATGAAGTGGGATCCCAAGAACCCCATGTTGAAAATTTGAGGCAAAAATTCCAAGAAATGGCTGAGATATCAACCTAAGTTGACCCCCGCTGCCTCCCATTTAAAGCTTACTGTCATTTCTTCAGTTCGTAGTTCGGCTTTGAAGAGTGCAGATATGCCCCGGTTCAGAGAAGATCATGGCTCCCAACCTCTGGAGGGCAGGGGATGGGGAAGGGGATGAGGGAGACAACAGTGAACCGTTTTCTTGTTTGCAGGGAAGAAAAAAATTGCAAGAGAAGGTCTTCTTCATTTACAGGTTACACACACACAAAAAAAAATAGGCACACTGGGGTGGGCTATCAGTGTGCCACAATTCTGGGGGGGGGGATGCTGACACGGGGATTGGGCACCCCAATGTCGGCAAAGGCGTATAGACAGGTGGGGGGGTGTGCATCCGATACCAGGAGTGGGCATCCTAGTGTCAGAAAGGAAAGGAAAGGGGAAACTGTTTAACCAGGAAAGACACACTAAAAAGTGTGATGCTGACATGGGGATTGGGCACCCTGATGTCGGCTTTTTAGGAGTGCGTGGTGGGAGGCAAGAGCTGCCATGTTACGGTGTGCCACATAATGTGGGGGGGGGGACATGCTGACATGGGGATTGGGCACCCCGATGTCGGCTTTCTGGGGATTGTGTGGTGGACAGCAGGAGCCGTCATATTTATTGAAATGTTTCACCAAGAAAGGCATGTAATGGAGGCGTGTCATCTGCCGCTGCAATGATGAGCCTGTCTCTGATTGTAGCGGCAGATTCATTTCAGCTCTATGGCTCTCTCTGAAACTGCTGTCATTGGCAGCATGCTCACTGATTGGCGGCTGAGGGACGCACCCACTAAAGCATCCCTGCATTCGCCAACAGCACTGACACACCTCTGAAATTGTTCACTACTATTAAAGATGTGTTGCCAGCAGGCGCAAGCCAACATAAAAATACTTTCGATATAGGAAGTGATATCTGACTACATCTGAAAGTTGTTATTAATTCCAGGCAGTACACTAGCTTTTTAAATCCCTCCTCTGTGATCTGTAGTACTTAATCATAATGGGATCTTGTGCAAGTCATTTAACCTCCCTTTGTTTCAGTCCTCCCTGAGGAAAACTTAATTAGAAGCAGGTTTCCACTGAAAGTGAGGTGTTGCATTTCAGCTGGGCTTTCCTGGGTTAACAAACAAAATCCTCTCCTAAACTGACTGACAAAGCTCTCTGAGTGGCGCCTCTCCCAAACCATTCACAAACCGTGTTTTGCCCCTGAACTCTTTCACCTCTAGCAGTCCCTGCTCAAGACTTTTTTATCCACATTACAAAGGTAGGCTTGTAGCTCAACCTGTACCCTTATAACTGTAATTACCTGTGATTACCATTCCTGTAGCACCTAAATTGTAACTAAGTTATAACTGCCTGTATCTACCAAAACTGTAACCACAGAGATGTATGCTGTAACCGCAATATTGTAACTAAATGTTGTACTGTATTTGTCCTCTTTGTGACGAGGTACCTTTGGAAACGAGCCTCTGGCTCAAAGGTTGTAAACCGATGTATAAATAAATAAATAAAATGGGTCAGCTTGAAAATATACAGGAGGTCCCAATCCACAAAGGGCTCTTGAAACCCTACTCTACAAAAGCTACAGATTGTGGTGGGATTTCCAGCCTGGCATGTATGGGCTCACATTTCAGCACTCTCACAATAGACCACCCAGCCTCTATGATGTTTGCCTCATCTTTCTGATTTAGGATGGGAGGCAACTCCAAGTGATTGTCAAGTAACAGATGGCTTTCAAGGGATTGCTTTATACCAGTGGGTGTGTACATAGTAACACAGTACATTCGTAACACAGTATTGTGGTGACAGAAGGGACTTAGGGTCCACCTTGTCCACTGTGCTTCATGGTACTGACTCCCAGGTTTATATATGTACACACATCCAACACAAACTGTCATCCTGACAATAAATGCACATTTCCTCCAGTACACAACATCTCAAATTAAATGCTGTAATTATAAGTACCATAGAAACATAGAAACTATTGGCAGGAAAGGACCTCTTGGCCCACCTAGTCTGCCCTAAAGTTCCTACCTACCATGCTGCCAAAGGCCCTAACTGATCTCTAGCCTTACCACCACCCCCAGCTCTGTTACTAAATTCCCCCTGTATCTATCCCATGCATGTCTGAAACATGTTACCATTTCGGTACCCACCATCTCTGCTGGGAGCCTGGTTCAGCGTCCGCTACCCTTTCCATGAAGAAATATCTCCTCACATCCCCTCTAAGTCTCCCCTTCTAGCATCATATCATGTCCCCTTCTCCTTGAGCAACTCTTTCTGTGCAATATGTCACCCTCCTGTACCTTACAGATACCCTTGAGGTATTTGAATGTTTCTATCACATCTCCCCTTTCTCTCCTTTCCTCCAGTAAATACATATTTAATTGCCTGAGTCTTTCCTCGTAGGGCTTCTGATGTAGACCATGTACCATTTAGTTGCCCTTCTCTGTATCACCTCCACGCAGCTATGTCCTTCCTAAGATGGGACCTCCAGAACTGTACACAGTACTCCAGTTGTGGCCTCACCATTGTATATAGAGGTAACACTGTCTCCCTTTTTCTGCTGGCGATACCCCTCCCTATGCACCCCAGCACCCTACTCTTCTTTCCTGCTTCCTTATCACACTGCTTTGCTACCTTCAGGTCATCAGATATGGTGACCCCCAGACCCTTTCCTGCTTTGTTGTTGTTAACACTCCCCCCCAAATGGGTTTCTGTGCCGCATGTACATAATTTTACATTTTTTGTACTTACATTTGCCCTTCTTTTATGGTGAGATTAAGGTTCTGGAGTGTAGTGTTCTTTCCGTATGACATACAAACTCCTCTGCATTCAACAGTGGATGGCACTGACTCCATGACATGTCAACTCTTTGCGCTGCCTAAAATCAGGGAAAGAAGTGTTATAAGCGAAGGCTTTTTGACAGTAGTGGTGATAAGGGATGGGAGGGTCGGGAGGGCTATGACCTGGTTCTAATTCTTACTCTGATCTTTTTCGACAAGATCCTGACTTGCACATATTTACCAAAAACATTTACATTTTCTAGGCAGGGCCAGAGCAAAGGTGGATCTAGACTGGTTCAAATGACAGAACATGGTTACCCATACTCTGCCTTTATAAATGTTTTCTTTATGTCATCTACTGTGGTGCTTAAATTATTTTTTTTCACCAACTGTCTCATTACAGACAAGAATGAAGTTCCAAAATCCTTTACATTATCCAGACCAGGACACAATGTTTACCTTACGCACTCATGCGCAGTGTAATCAGTGAGTATGGTGTGCTCCGTGCACGAGGCTATACTCACAGTGATCTACAGTTGTGCAATTCATGCACAGTGTAATCAGTGAGTATGGTATGCTCCGTGCACGAGGCTATACTCACAGTGATCTACAGTTGTGCAATTCATGTGCAGTGTAATCAGTGAGTATGGTGTGCTCTGTGCACGAGGCTATACTCACAGTGATCTACAGTTGTGCAATTCATGTGCAGTGTAATCAGTGAGTATGGTGTGCTCCGTGCACGAGGCTATACTCACAGTGCTCTACAGTTGTTCAATTTATGCACAGCGTAATCAGTGAGTATGGTGTGCTCCGTGCATGAGGCTATACTCACAGTGCTCTACAGTTGTGCAATTCATGCGCAGTGTAATCAGTGAGTATGGTGTGCTCCGTGCATGAGGCTATACTCACAGTGATCTACAGTTGTGCAATTCATGCGCAGTGTAATCAGTGAGTAAGATGTGCTCTGTGCATGAGGCTATACTCACAGTGCTCTACAGTTGTGCAATACTGTGCAGTGTAATCAGTGAGTATGGTGCGCTCTGTGCATGAGGCTATACTCACAGTGCTCTACAGTTGTGCAATTCATGGGTAGTGTAATCAGTGAGTATGGTGTGCTCCGTGCATGAGGCTATACTCACAGTGATCTACAGTTGTGCAATTCATGCGCAGTGTAATCAGTGAGTATGGTGTGCTCCGTGCACAAGGCTATATTCACAGTGACCTACAGTTGTGCAATACTGTGGGCGTGATTTAGAAAGGCTGACTCAGGGCTTGAGTCAAGCTCTGCATCAGATCCAATGTTTGGTGCAGCTTTGCCAAATGCATTGCCACAGCTTGTACCTGATTACAGAAGGTCACACACATTTGTGACACTTTTCCCAGTTTATGGCAACTTGCACCAAATAATTGGCGCAAACCCCATAAAAAGGTACCAAAGTTGCTGCAAAGTTAGACGAGCAAAAAGCTGGTCTAACTCTACAGCAAGTGGCACATGGGATTCTGAGTCCCGATTGCCGGGGTTCAACCGATATGGGCACAGGCAATATGCCGCCTGGCTTCTTAGCACCAAGTATCATGGCTTCCTGGTGGCACAATGTCAAAGTACCATGCAGGAAAGATTCCTGTTTTAAGAGGGGCTTCACCCCCACATCCCCCCAACTGAATATTACAAACTCTGGGTGGGCATGCCCCGAAAAAGAGGGAATATTCAAAGAGCGCTAAAGATGAACTGAGCGTGGGTCAATCAAAAATCAAGATCGCCCCTGCCACTCTCACCCTTGTTGCAATGCTCTAATTGCGATGGCAAAATTCAGTCACCATGCAAACGTGCTACCGATTGCCGATTAGAAAATGCCACAAGCTCCATGCGCCATATATTTAGTGCACCCAGGGCTTCTGGCATTCCTGACACATTTCTGAATCGAGGCCTGTGTCTTTACTAATGCCCCTACCACTTCCATAGTTAAACAGTAATCATGGCATTTTTTGCATACCAGGTGAAGTCTAACATGTTCCGTGCACTAGGTGAACTGTAATTATGCGTACCAGGGAAAACAATTATGCCAAGCTGTGTTTTCCACTGTGCCCCTAACACACTCTATCAGGGAAGCCACTACAGCCCAGCTAGGGCTGCATGATATTGCCAGTCCCTATCTGGGAGGCCCTCAGCCTCTAGCTACCCAAGTATGATCAGATCTGTATACCTTGCTGATCTATAACTGGGGATCCCTAGACACCAAACAGGGTAACATGTACTTGTTAAACCCTAGCAGGGAAGTCTTAAACTTCCATTAAGCCAGCCCAGAATCCAGCACCTTTGACAAAACTCTGTCTGGGTGGCCTTCAGGACCCTGGCTATCACTATTCAGTCAATCAGATTATAATTACCGTAACATGATAAGAACTGTATGCCGCCAAATCATCCCAAGGAGCCCATAGATTCTACTAAGATCAGCATGCTCCTGCTAAACCCTATCTGGGTTGCTTTAAACTCCTAATTGCCAATAGACAGTTGTGATCTCAGATAGAAACTAACTGGAGAACAAAAACAAAGCATAAAACAGGCACTACACTGTCTCACAAACCTGAACTCGACCCCAGCTACTTCTACTGTACCCCACCACTGCAGCAATCTCAAAACTTGATCAGCAAGATGTTTTCTTGGATTCTTCTGTTATGCTGTGCCATAGACACTGCAAACTTGGGCCTAAAACAGTGGGAATGGAATAAGTTGGAGATTCTGGCATTGCAGGTTGAGGTCATGAGCTTATGAAACTCATCACATCTCCCCTACATAAGAAGTAATAAACTATCACAAAGAAATACATTCACAAACCAGTGGCACCACTACTCAAGATCAATGAGTTTGAAAGGGGTGCTGGCTCCCTTTTCAGACAAACCAAAGCATATTAAAGGGAGCATGGTATTACCTATGCTAATGCTTCTAGTAAGTGGGGACAGCAAACCCAACCCTAGCCCCCAAAATCATATATTAAAAATAGCCCATGAAAACGCCCAATAGCCAGCATTGAAAATGGATCAGTTCAAAATCTGTGCAGAGCGAGATGACTATGACATAACAGTCTTATCTGAGACATGGCTCTCCATGAAAAATCAAGAAAATGAAGTTCAACTAAATGAATATATCCACCATAGATATGACAGGCCCAAGAGGGGTAGAGACACTATGATCTACATAAAAAGTGACTTAGGGCATGTTGAGCTTGTCACAAACGCACTCAGCAGGTCAGGCCCTCTGCTCCCACAGTGCCAACCTCTGAGCGCAATAATGTGAACAGGTAACAGACAGGGTAGTGTCCTGTCTGCTTTTGGGTCCAAATCATCTTTATTCTCAAGTTCAGGGGGGATTCAAACTGTGAACCTTATGCTAGCATACCCAATGTACAGGCTCAGATATGTACCCTCTTCGGGGGATTGCGGTACAAACTTTCAACAGGAGCACCAAGCCAAGCTTCCAAAATGAACCCTTAAAACTCTATAAAAGTCCTTAGGTATATTCTTACCTTTTCCCAGTCTGGTAACACCATCAATCTTTTGAACAGTTTTTATCAGTCTTAACCCTCTATATGTCACATGCAAAAAGAACTGGCAGACACCCCAGGCAGCCTTTTGAGAAAAAAGATACTTTACTACAAGATGATAAAAATATGAAAAATGTAAACACAGAACAATATATCAAAGAGCTCACAATCACATAAAAGAACAAGGGAAAATTACAAAACAAAAACTACCACAATACAGTTAGACTTCTTCTATCTAATGTATTACCTCTTAGTGCTTATCAGAGAGATGTGTCTTTCTAGAGTCTATATATCTAAATAATATGTCATTTTCCCCAGTTACAAGGGTACATTTCAACTCCATCTCCTCACCCCCTTGGTGAGTCATTTAGCTCCTCCTTTTTTTAGAATAAAAAATTCCAAACATGATTTTGTAGCAGAAGGTATGTTAAATAATGTCACATCCGAAGAAAAAGCATTTCCTAAATATGACTCCTTAATTAAACATTTTCTCTTTGATCTTGTGTGGTTTCCTGTTCCCAAGGCAGATTCAAAGGGTTTTACAACTTTTCACACCATGTTGGTATCAATGGCCTCTTCCTCTTAAAACATCATAAAAATTTATTAGGATTATCCTCTGGCAGATGGCCATAAAATGCAATTTCTCAAGGAATTTAATTACAAGAAAATTATAATGGGGTTTGCCCCACCTGGTGTCTGTGCCCTCCTTAAGCCTAGACATAGGAACGTCACTACAAGGAGATCCAATTCCCATCTACTACATATCCCACAATGTCGCACGACCCAAGGACAAAGATCATTCGCCTATCGGGCATCCAACTGGCTCAACTCTCTTGGCAGCGACATAGCAACCGCTCCAACACTCGCCCTTTTCAAGTCCAAGCTGTGCCTCTCACTGTTTGCATCCTGCGATTGCCCATCTTAACATTTCCACCATTCCAGCTGCACATGCCCCAGCACCCAGCACTTACAATCAGTCTTTGCATCCCTAGCACCTTACCTGTCATATTCCCTTGACAAGGCCCCTTGGCTGCACTGTCTCCCACTCTTGCCCACCTCCCACGTATCTCCACTCCTTCCCCAACCCCCAACCACCTCCCATACTCCCCCTTACCCCCTGCACCTCCTTCTCCCCTCGATCTCCTATCCTCATTTCTTCCCCACCCACCCCCTCCTTCTTTTGTCTTGCTCATAGCTCAAGTCTTTGTACTGGTTATTACATGTCTGTAAGTCAATGACCATATTTTTGTGACTAAAAATGATGTCTGTTGCACACGCTGAAATGGAACCTTTGTAAAACAGCCTCGGCTCAAAGGTATTGTAATCCTATATTGAAATAAATAAATAAACAAACATTACAGAGTTCTCTGGGTCAGTTAACATATATCCAGAAGTTTCACTGAAACCTGGGGGGCATGGAAGCATAGGATGTCTTATGTGAGACAATCACATACTATTTTTTTATATTACAAATAGCATACAATAATCATAAGCAACTGTCCAAGCGTCACAGAGCTAACTTTCTCTGGTTCAGTGTAAGAAACTGAAAGTGACCTGATCACTCTACCTGAGAAAAACACATTAATAGGTGTAATATACTCCTCACCTAAGACCAGTGTGTGTCTTTTTGACAAACTGGCCTACAAAATAATGAAGCTAGCAGAGCAGGAACCTTGTCCTGGTGGGAGATTGCAATGCTGCATGGGGGGACCCAGAAGGGACAAACTTGATTTAAGTCTCTCTGCACTGGGGCTAAACTATGTCATTGGCACTCCCACCAGAAGAGGCACAGTGTAAATTGCAGGCAATATACTATACCTAGTTTTTGTATCCCCTGACACAGATCTTGTAGACTGTCAAGTCCTGCCCCTCCAAGTTGTACAATCATTGTCAGAAAGTACGCAGCATGAGATGGGTGGGGAGATAAAAAAAGAGGTGTGAACTTCAAGTGTCACACTAGCAGATGCTCCAAAAATGACTATCCTGCAAATGTGATTGCAAATGTAACCATAGAAAGACAGAACAGACTCAAGCTAATCCCTGACACTAACCTAGTCATAGAAGACTACACAAAGTCATTCCTTACCATCTGCAACCACTATGCTCCCCCCTTTAAAACAAGGAGAACAAGAAGGCACCATCTGCCCTGGGTCATCAAGTGGATCAAAAAACTTATTAGAGTAAAGGACAGAGTATGGTGTAAGGCAAATAAATCACTAAAAACAGAGGACTGGGAACATTTCAAAAATTAAGAAACAAATGCAAAGACAAAATTTGGAAAGTGAAAAGAAAATATCCCAAAGACAAATTTGAATCTACAAGTAACCCAACAGACTAGGGGAGACTAAGAAAAAGCTCTGAAGGGGTGAAATAACTAACTCCAGCTAAGAGTTACTGATGACAAAGGTACAGAACTACCCCCTAGTGAAATCATAAATAGTTTGAACAAATACTTCCACACTCTACCCAACACCAAATTACAAGATCATTTAGCTTCCATTTCTCAAGAGGCTTGTGGAGAGCTATCAGTCAGATCCAAGGTCCCAACATTCAACTTCAGGATTATAAGGACATCTTAATTTCTCAAAGTGTTAAACAAATTTAATCTGAAAAAAAATTTCTTGGGTTGGACCAGGTGGAGATAAAATTCACAGCTGAGGTAATCTCCCCAGTTCTAGCAAAACTATTTAACAGAAGTCTGCTGGAAAACAAATTCCCATGCCCCTGGAAGTGAGCTAAGGTAGTAGTACCCATCTTCAAGTGGGGTGAACCCCCCACCTTCCCTTCTGGCTACCGGTACTGTTTTTTGAACTTATTGGAGACTATCACAGGTAGTAAGTGTCTGAAAACATTATTACTCATCTACATACAGTACTTCTCCACCTTTCATTACCTAAATATAAGACACTTCCTCTCAATGTGTGCAACAAAGAGACAACATCTGAGACACGTTCTCCCATGTTTACTGATTGAAGCTCAGAAAACAAAGAAAAGGGTCTGCACTCAAATGCCAGTTCAAAAGAGTATTCTTTTTGTTATGAACTCAAGCAATAAGGCTTGTTGTGCTGGGATAACGTTACACTTCGAGTACATTGTGAAGAACGAGGCCACAGGTTGAGTGCCTTCAACTACCTCAGAAGTGACACTATCCTAGTAACACATGCCCTGAAGTACCCTACTGCAATTATAAAATGGAGCCATTTACTTGTTTACAGCCATAGGTAGTCTGTTTTATGGACACTTGTATTACCTGAGAGGTTATTCATTTTACAGTTTTTAGCCAGGAAAGACTCACTAAGCCAAGGCTTGTTTCCAGGTGCATCCTGGGAGCACAGTGAAGTTAAGTGACTTGCTTATGGTTACACAGTATGCAAGTGGTGGCTGTGGGATTCAAACCCAGTTCTTCAGGTTTGCAGCTTGGTGCTCTTAACCATTATGTGATACTGCCTTCCAAGGTTGTACTGCAATAACACACAGGTAAAACTGGCTATTCACTAGTCAGTTTTAAGCATCTTTACTGTCTGTTTTATAATGCTATTTACACCATTTCTGACTGACAGTTCTTTCCTCATGGTGGTAAGCTCAAACATTCTGCAAATGTTTCGGAGGATGTCTAAGACTTTCTTGTTCTTCTCTTGTAGCCATTTAACATCAGGCTGCACAAGCTTTGACTGCCTAACTTAAAGCAGATTTTTTTTTTTTTTATTTCACATAAAACTTTTTAGGCAGAGTCTATTTTCAAAGGGTTTAGGGTCAGGTACAACATAAGACTTCAATTACAGAGCAAGTTCCAAGTGTACAATACCATTAAACTACAGTTATACACCTTGAGACATGGAAGACAATATTGCACATTTTGTACGAGTACAGTAGCTAACAGCACATAGTATAATGTAGACATTATATCCTGAGAAAATGCATTGTACATATATATGTTTGGGCTAGCAAAGTGGTATGAAAAACAAGATTGACCAAGTGAGGTTTTTCTTCGGGGGGGGGGGTGGAGGAGCAGCAGGGTTACAGTAGAACATAGCTTTTCACATGCTGTTCCTTTTGATTTTGCTACAAGTACTGTAGAAGCTCAGAGCACTATGGATTCTGATGCTTTTATGTACATAACCTTTGTTGCGCGTTGAGCAGCAGAGGTTAATATGGAGTTTTGCTTTAAAATCTTAAATCTCAGTATAGAATGGGTAACAGTACTCTTGCTCTTAGCTAGACCACAACGTGGGCAACTGAAACATGTACTTGTCTAGATGTTGTAGTATGTCTGCAGTTCCCCTTCAAAATGGGAAATGAAACTTTTTAAAGACTAAAGCTAGTTCTTTTTTATTGTAAGGAACTCTTTGATCTATAATTAGAAATGTTGCAAAAACTTGCCTCCATTAAAAATCCAGCACATTTATCTTTTCATCAACTGCCCAACAAACACAGGAACCTCACTGTAAATGAATGATTGTATGTGAGATGATGATCTGAGTAAGCCAGTTTTAAAGATACAGAGGTCTATATTCCCTTCTTCACCTCAGCAGTAGCTACACAGGGATCATGAGGTGTTGCTACAGTCAGGACTCCCCTCCCCCAATGATTATTGCCTACTCTATGAAATAGGCCCGGGAGTTCCTTGAATCAAAGCTGCTGCCGGTCCAGCCCACAGAACCAATCCAGGACCAGGGTGCTAAATGAGTGTGGCCTCTGGAAGTGGTTCATTCAAACTGACTTAGTGTCTTTCTACCTTATCAGTGTGGTTGGCGCCATTCATTTCTTCACCTTGCAGAAAGTTGCACATGGATCATGAGGGGTTGCTACAGTCAGACCCCCCATCTCCCTGCTAGCGACTGTTGTCTCCTCTATGAAGTAGGACCAGGAGGTGCTTGAATCTGAGTCTTCACACATCCAGCCCACAGACTCAATCTATGACCAGGCAGTTCATCAAGGGCATGGCCTCCAGAAGCAGAACATTCAAACTGATTTGCCACCTTTCTGTCTTATTGGCACAGTTAGTGCCATACCCTTCTTTAGCTCACTGTGAGCTGAACAGGGGTAGTGATGGGTTACTGCAGTCAGGAGCCCCTCCCCGAACAATCATCACCTCCTCTATGAACTAGGATCGGGAGGCCCATGAATCCAGACTGCCGCCCATCCAACTCACAGAACTAATCTGGGACAAGGGTGCTCTTTGGGGGGTTGTCCTCTAAAAGTGGACATTCAAATTGACCTGATATCTTTTTGCTTCATTGGCGTGGTCAGCACTATTTGTCTCTTCAGTTTTCTGGGTGCTCACAGGAGTCATGAGGGGTTGCTGCAGTTGTTCCCCCCCCCCCAGTGATCATTGCCTCCTCAACGAAGCAGGACTAGGAGATCTTTGAAACAAAGCCATTGTTCAACCAGCCCACAGAACCAATCCAGGACCAGGGCCCTCTTCAGGATGTAGCCTCCAGAAGCTGGACACTCAGACTGACATAGATTCTTTTTGCCTTATCGTCATGGTCAGTGCTATTCCTTTCTTCATCTTGCTAGAAGCTGCATAGGGGTCACGAGGGTTGTTGCAGGTGGGGCTCCCTCTCCCCCAATGACCATCACCTTCCCTATGACACAGAACCATGAGTTCATTGAATCTAAGCCACCACCAATCCAGTCCACAGAAACAATCCAGGACCAGGGTGCTTTTTGTGAGTGTGGCCTCCAAAAGTAGGACATTCAAACTGACTTGGCATCTTTCTGCCTCATCAGCGTGGTTGCTGCCATTCCCATCTTCATCTTTTTCAGATCTGCACAGGGGTTGTGAGGGATTGCTGCAGTGAGGACCCCCCTTCTCCACCAATGACTGTCACCTCCTCTATGAAGTAGGACTAGGATGTCCTTGATCACAGCCACCGTCCATTCAGCTCACAGAACCAGTCTGTTATCTTGTTATTCTCTGTGGATGTGGTACAACTGGATTTTTCAAAAGCTTTTGATAAGCTTCCACATCCTGAGTTAACTGAGTCACTCTATGAACAAAATATCCAAAATAATATCAACTGGATAAGTTAATGGTTGGAGAATAGAAGGCAGAGGATCACGGTGAATGGTGTATTATCCGATTGGATATCTGTGTCAAGTGGGGTACCACAGAAATCTGTATTAGGGCCCTGTCTGTTTAACTTGTACATATTCACCCTACAGTGTAATAATGAAAATATTTGGATCATAAAATTTGCTGATGACTGTCAAGTAGGTACTGTCATAAAATCAGCACAGGATCAAAATAAGTTGCAAAATTTTCTTAATCACATCGAGCAATGGACTGAAAAATATAAGCTCAAACTAAATGGGGAAAAGTGTATAGTTCTTCACATGGGAAGAAATAATCCAGAGTTTGAATACAGAATAAGTAAGGAGCTACTTAAAACATCTGTAGAAGAAAGAGATCTGGGTGTAATTATAAAACATGACCTTACTTTTGGAGTGCATTACAATCAGATGATAAAAAAAGCAAATCAAACATTAAACGGTACTCTCAGGCACATTGAGAGTAGAGACAGAGAGGTGCTGATGATGCTGTATGGGTCGTTGGTGAGAACACAACATGAGTATTGTTCTCAAGTTTGGGCACCGTATAAGAGGGGTGAAATTGAAAGAGTGGCGAAGGTGCAGAGAAGAGCTACTAGAGCAGTGAAAGGTTTTGAATATAGAACATACAAGGAGAAGATGAGGGAAATGAATCTGTATTCACTTACATATAAACATTAGAGAGGTGATATGATCTTAGTGTATAAAGCATTTCAGGACCACAAGCTTAGAATAGATCTGGGGCTGGAAACAAAGCAAAAGGAGTATAGCACTAGAACACACAATTTGCAGTTAGACCAACAAAGATGGAGACTACTAAAACTAAAATACTGGTTTAGCCAGAGGATTGTCCCCCATTGGAACTCACTTCCAGAAGTAGTTGTAAATAATAATTCATTGGACATTTTCAAAAGTAGATTGGATAACTACAGTCAAAATAAAATCTATGAGTATTGAATTATAGAAATTCTACAAAATTTTGGAAAAATAGCAAGCAAAATGGGCGAAAGTCCAGATGATGCTTTATAATAACTATGATACTATGATTCTTTGGGGCATGGCTTTCAGAAGTGGGCCATTCATAATGACCTTGCATCTTTCTGCATCATCAGTGCAGTTGGCACCATTCCTTACTTAAACTTGCTGGGAGCTGCACAGAGGTTATGAGGGGTTGCTGCAGTTGGGATCCCTTCCCTCCAAAAATCATCTCCTCCTCTATGAAGGACAAGGAGGTCCTTGTAGCAGAGCCACAGCTCATCCAGTCCACAGATCCAGTCTAGGACCAGGGCATCATGAGGGGCATGGTCTCCACCCTACTTTAAAGATTTTTTTTTGGTCTCTATCAGGCCCCTGCTCTATGGGCCATAGTGCAAGGACAGGAGCTTAAGGGTATCAGCAGTGGAGTCAGCTGTCTTCTGGCTATGCTGCCCTTAAGTATACACCTGCTCTTGCACACGTAAGTGCGCCTTGATTCTGCACTCCCTCTGCAGTCCTTCACTGTTGCACAGCTTAACTGTGGTTATGTCCTGTATGCCCTAAATGACTATAGGCTGTTGCTACTCATTCTAGGTGTTGCCTTTAGTCCTCAGTACCAAGTTTTATTTAATAAAAGTAGCTTATTCAGATCTTTGAACTTCATTGCACTGCTTGCACTGTTGATGTTGTATTCTGTATAGACTTGTTGACTTCCTTACTGCCTTTCTGTATGTTCTGCTATGAACAGACCCCTATTTTGGTGGTACCTACAGTGTATTCTAATTCTGAGCTAGTGCCAGCTTCCTTGGCTGACTCCCTGTCTGGGTGGTGCCTATATTTTGTTCTATTCATTTGTCCCTACTATTACTAGCTACCTCCCTGAGCACTCATAGATAAAGTGCAGCCTTTGTAATCAACGCACATATTGTGTGTTTTCCTGGCTGGTACTGTCTCTGCTGCTGTCTTTGCTTGATTATGTACTGTTCAACGTGCCTGTGCAACTGGTTTTGTGTTTGTGTAATGTACATAATCTTTGGCTGTTCACCTCTCTATCTATGGGATATACCACCCCGCAGGGGTATGAAGGCAAGGAACCCTAGAGGAGGGTTCCATCCCTTGAGGTGCCGCAGGAGTGATTCCCTCTGCTAAAAGTACCTTAAGAAGAAGCCCATGGGAGTGAAGTGTGACACTGGAGGAGGAGGGGTGGATGGAGGGGCAAGGAAAAATGCTTGCATGTGGAGTGAAGAGAGCAATCCTTAAATAGGCTGAATGGGGGTGTGGCCAGTTGCACCGCCCTCTTGAACTATAGTCTGTAGCCTTCCAATTCAATGTGACTGTGCAACTGGTTTCATGCTTGTGTAACATAGATCATCTTTGGCTGTTCGCTTCTCTTTCCATGTGATATACCACCATGTAGGGGTACGAAGGCAAGGAACCCTAGAGGAGGGTTCCACCTTTTGAAGTGCCACAGGAGGGACTTCCTTGGCTAAAGGTTCCTTAGGAAGAAGCTCAAAAAGAGTGTCAAGCAAAGCATACAAGGTGGTGAACACTTATTGAGGTCTAAGACCTGTACGAAGGACAACTGGTAGTATGGGTTCAGTTGGTAGTGTAACCCCCCTACAAATGGGGGTTCCTGAAAAGTCTTCCTCGAGCTTGCCTAAATGCTCACTGCCAGGCTGGTAACCTGTGTTTTAGCAGTTTAAATGTGATTGCCAGAGAGTGCCTGTATAGCCTCTGTATACTGTCTCTTTAAGAGCTGCCTGGATTGCAGTCATAAGTAATCATAGAGGGAGCTCTGTTGAAAGATGTAACTATTTGCTGAAAATCATTAAGAGTGATAATGATAATGTAGTTTGTCTAACCTGCCTTCTTTGCAGCAAGGACTGTTTTGTTTATCTCCACTATCTTGGTCCTGGACTGCGAATTGGACCAATGAGTTCTGGTGGGACCTAAAATGGAGCCAGACTACAGGAGCTGTCTGGAGTCAAAATCTGTAGGAATTGTAGTTTGGGGCTTTTGGCACCTTTTTGCACCTGAAGGGGGAGCTCCTGCTATGACTGACAGATGAATCGGCCAACCAAACCTTTTGGATCTTGGGGAAATTCCCAGGCTTGCTGCAGTTTGAGTCAGATCTAAGTTGGGAGCTGAAAAAGCAACATGCTTGAGACAGTCAAGCAGTCGTCTGAGTAATTTCACATGGGAGAACTGTGGAAAGGCCTGAGTTGTGGCCTGCATGTCTGCCTGATGCCCCTGAGAGGGAGAGAAGAGATTTATTTCGGACTAAATCCAAGTTTGTGAGAACGAAGCAAGCCACTGATTTTTTACCAGGCTCATACCTGAAGAAGACTGAAGATTTTGCTCAATGCGATCACCCTGTCGGGATTTCCAGCTGCTTTTGAATCCCCAGTTTGTACAGAGACTTTGTGATCGTGACCGGAGAGCGGTTTGCCTAGTACAGTAGAATTTCCTTACATGTAAATGTGCTGTGTATTGAAAGTGGGTCGTGATTTGGTTCCCCACTGTGTGAACTGTGTTCTGCTTGCTGGAAGCTTTATCCAGCCTAATCGGACTGAATCCGTGTTCATCTCCATTCGGCCTGGGCCATGCCATGTTGGCCTTGCCAGACTACCCCACTGCACAGAGAAAGCCACCAATGAGAGACCTGCCTGGGAACAGCCCCCTGCTCCATGCTTGAACAGGAACGACGCCTCAGTGAATCGTGTGGGCCCTGCTTCTCCTGGCACTCCAGATTAACCCTCTGCGGTCTCGATTTTCATCCAGCCTGTGTCCAGTCTTGGGTATCGTGAATAATCATCAGGGTAGCTCCCTGCAACAACAGCCTAATCTAAAAGTGTGTCATTTGATTGTCTTGTTGTTTTTCTTTTCATGAACTGAGCCCTCTGGCTCCGGATTACAAATAGTGTGTGTTGTGCACGTTGTTTTCTTCCATCACAAGGCCCCAACCAGCTGCAATGTTCCTGGCTAGCCCACCATTCTCTGTCTGGGTAACATAGAAACATAGACTTTGACGGCAGATAAGGACCGCTTGGCCCACCTAGTCTGCCCATTTCCCTACCTACAGGATAGGCCGCAGATCCTAGTTAACTAACAGCCTATTTCTTCCTACCCCCAACAAGAATTACCTTATGTCTGTCCCATGCATTCTTGAATTCTCCCACAGTTTTAGACCCCACAACCTCCTCAGGAAGGCTGTTCCATGCATCCACTACTCTCTCTGTGAAAAAATACTTCCTCACATTGCCCCGGAACCGCCTTCCCTCTATCTTTAAATTGTGTCCACTTGTTTCTGCACGCCTCTTTTTCTGAAAGATGCTACCCTCTTGGACTTTGTTGATTCCAGTGAGGTATGCATTTCTATCATGTCCCCCTCTCCCTCCTTTCCTCAGGGTATACATATTAAGCTCCTTTAGTCTCTCCTCGTCAGGCTTCTTTTGCAAACCCTGCACCATTTTAGTTGCCCTCCTCTGGACTGCCTCTATCCTGTCTATGTCCTTGCGGAGATGGGGTCTCCAAAACTGGATGCAGTACTCCAGATGGGGTCTCACCAACTGTCTGTACAGAGGGATAACAACTTCCTGTTTTCTGCTGGTGATGCCTCTACCTATGCATCCCAATATACCCCCAGCCCTCCCTACTGCCTTCTCACATTGTTTGCTAACCTTAAGGTCATCTGATATGATTACCCCCAGGTCCCTTTCCTTTTTTGTTGTTGTTACTACCTCCCCCCCCATTGTGTAATCTTCTGCTGGGTTCTTGTTTCCCAGGTGCATTATTTTGCACTTCTTTGCATTGAATCCTAGCTGCCATACTTCTGACCATTCCTCCAACCTTGCCAAGTCCCTTCTCATCCTTTCCACACCTCCCTGTGTATCAACCCTGTTGCAGATCTTTGTCATCTGCAAAGAGGCATACTTTTCCTTCCAGTCCCTCTGCAATGTCACTTATAAAGACATTAAAAAGGACTGGACCCAGTACTGAACCCTGCGGTACCCCACTAGTAACCCCTCTTTCTTCAGAGTGGACTCCATTTACAATTACCTTCTGTGTCCTGTTGTCCAGCCAATGTTTTACCCAGGCTACCACCCTGGGACCCACTCCCAGGCTGGTTAATTTGACTATTAATCTTTTGTGTGGGACTGTGTCAAATGCTAAAGTCTAGGTAGGCATGTCCACAGCCCTCCCTGGTTTACTACTTTGGTCACCCAGTCAAAGAAATCAATTAGATTCATCTGGCAAGACCTTCCTGCTGTGAACCATGCTGCCTTGGGTCCTGTGCCCCACTGGCCTCAAGGTACTCAACATTCTTTCCTTCAGAAGTGACTCCATCACTTTCCCTACCACAGAGGTCAAACTGACAGGTCTGTAGTTTTCTGCCTCTGTCTTGGTCCCACTTTGTGAAGGGGAATCACATCTGCCTTCCTCCAGTCCTCGGGTACCACCCCATCCTCCCATGATTTATTAAAAGAGTAGTCAGTGGTTTCACTAGTTCCCCTTAATTCTTTTAGAATTCTGTGGTGAATTCCATCAGGCCCCATTGCTTTGTCACCTTCAGTTTTAGGGTTCTTGCAGAACCCTTTCTTCTATGAAAGGGCTGGGATCGACCCCCTATCAAAGTGCTTCTGTTAATTGGATTAGGCACTTCCCCTCCTCGTTTGTGAATACTGAGCAGAAATATTCATTCAGTATCCCTGCTTTTCACTGTCCCCTCTGCCCACCCACCATTCATTCTATTCAGCCTCACTATCCCTCCCTTTGTCTTTCTACGCTCTCTGATGTACTTATAAAAGGCTTTATCCCCCTTCTTAACTCATTCAGGCCTAGATACACCTGTAGGCGGCATCTGAAAGCATAGCCACTCAGGACAATAACGCCTGTAGACGTACTCAGCTGACTTTCACTCAGGCTGAGAAACGTCTGAGGAAGTCAGCAGTTTTTACCTAAATATTAAACAAACCAAATTGCTTAGAATTGATTGCATAGCACCATTAGAAAGATAATTTTCTGCTGAACAATTTTGCTGCTAATACTTTGCGTCTATCATGTATACTTTAGGAGTTATTCGCATTTGTTTAAGATATGGTGTGCATGGCTGACATTTGTCTCTCAAGCCTCACCTAAGCACCTTGAATAAATCTGAAAAAAAAATAGTTGTTTGGTATTTCAGCTACTATAAAATAAAAACGAAACAGATTACAGTTGATTGCATAGCACCATTAGAAAGATAATTTTGTGCTCAACAATTTTGCCACTGATACTTTGTGTCTATCATGTATACTTTAGGAGTTATTCGCATTTGTTTAAGATATGGTGTGCATGGCTGACATTTGTCTCTCAAGTCTCACCTAAGCACCTTGAATAAATCAGAAAAAAATCAGTTGTTTGGCATTTCAGCTAGTATAAAATAAAAACTAAATTGATTACAATTGATTGCATAGCACCAATGGAAAGGTGATGTTGTTCTGAACAACTTTGCAACTCGAACTTTGTATGTAGCACTTACGGTTCAAGAGGTATTCACATTTGTTTGTGGCATGCTGATTATGGCTTGATTTTGCTTAGAAAGGCCCAGGATGCAGTACTAAGAGTATACAGGGCACAAGTGGTGGAAGTCTCAAAGAGCTCTTATGGCGTGAATGAGTTAACCGAGTTGGCTACCTTTTCCTCAGTTTGGGCCTTTGCTATTCTGACTTCCCTCCATGCTTCCTTCTGCCTTAACTGGTACAGCTCTCTGTCCTGCTCCTTCTGTGTTTCCTTATACTTCCTGAATGCTATCTTTTTCTCCCTGACTTTTCCAGCCACCTCTTTTGAGAACCATAGTGGCTTTTTCTTTCGTTTTGATTTGTTTATTTGCTTCACACAAAGGCTTGTTGCCTCTGTGATGGCAGTTTTGATGATTCCCCATTGTTGCTCTGCCCCTCCTTCTAGCCTGTTTGCTAGTGCTTTTCTGAGGCACTCTCCCATCTTGCCAAAGTCAGCCCTCCTGAAGTCCGGTACCCTTTCTTTTGTATGGCTTGACTCTGTAGCTGAATTTAACGTGAACCACACTGTTTGATGGTCACTTGTTCCCAGATGGCAACCCACTTCTAGATCTGAGATCCTCTCACTGCCCCCATTTGAGAGTACAAGGTCTAAGATTGCTCCCTCACGAGTGGGTTCCGAAACTAGCTGTCTGAGGCCTGCCACCTGTAGGGCATTGAGAATGGCCCTGCTCTTGGGTGTGGCTGCAGCAAATGTGCTCCAGTTAACATCTGGCATATTCAGGTCTCCCATCAACAGTATCTCCCCTTTCTCTGCCATCCTAAGAATGCCTTCTATCATATCCTTGTCCATTCCCTCTCCCTGACATGGGGGTCTGTACACAACCCCTGTGCAGATTGTGGTGCCCTTTCCAGTCTCCAAGGTGACCCACAGTGCCTCCTCTCCTCCCTGTTTACTCTTTTGTTCAGTTGCTTTTATCCCTTCCTTTACATACAGAACTACTCCTCCCCCTCTTCTCTCTTGCCTGTCTCTCCTGTAGGTTATGTACCCTGGTATGTTAACATCTCAGTCCCAGAGTGTGTGACTGTTTATGGACCCTGAAGTGCATGCATAACTGTTTGATTAATAGAGCATTTAAGCAAATTAACCTGATTACGCCCTTCCCTTGTTCAAGTCCCTTAAATAAATCAGATCTAACTGACTGTGGTTCCAGTTTGTGCAAGAGTACTGTACTGCTGTTATTTGCTGTGTATAACCTTGTTTTACAAGGGGTCCCCAGGACCGAGCCAGGGGAAAGCCCTGGTGGTAAGTGCAAACAGTGTCGGTACTTATGTGGTGTATCAGGGGTATTGTGAAAGTGATTATTGTGTATTGTTCCGGCAACTAGTAAGGAAAGAGGGGGGTTACAGTGTCCTGGAGGGCTGTGCCCAGGTTAGCTTGACCACTACCACCCTGACCTCCGAGTGGAGGCAGCCATTTCAGAACTCAGGCCCCTTAACCTGCTACTAGCCAAGCAGGCAGGGGTAGCAGCCTTTGGGATAGCGCCACCTAGGGGTTACATGTGGAGGCTCACCGCCGGGATTTTATGCCTTCTAGTGGCCAAAAATTATGAATTATTGTTAAAGATTAATGGCTACCCCAGTAGAAATGGCTGTACACCAGTTGGTGGGGTGCTGTACTGGGCAGAAGATCAACCCCCAAAATGCTCTACTTATACTGGATATTCCCTTGGGTACCAGTAAAGACACTGTAGAGGAAGCACTCTCCAAAGTTGAATGTTTAAAAAACCCTGTGGTGCTGGGTCGACAGGCCGATTTGATCGCCCAAACTTTCATAGACTTGGTAGAGTGTAGTGACCTTGTGGACAGCTCTAAAGTGACACAGACTATTGCCCCAGAAGGGATTCCAGCTGCCTGGAGAGTGATAACAAAATACAGTAAAGACCCCGGGGAGGATGAGCTCCCACCATTATCTGAGACTTTTGAGGAGAAGTTTGCTAAGTTGCTGCTGGAGGAAGGGAAAACCGTAGAGGACTTTAAGAAACTATTCCTGCCACCTGGGGGTGTTCCTTCCCCAACATCCCCTCCTACTCCAGCAACTGTTACTGCCCCGCCTTCTTTGTCAGTGCCAATGCTGGCCCCTATAGCTGTACCTGCCATTAGTCACGACTCCTACTGAAGGCTGAGAATCTTCTCGGGCACCCTCCCCATCCCCAAGGGGGAGGATGACTGGGAGACCTGGATAGACTATGTTGCCCCCTTGGTACCCGAGTGGCAGTGTGTGAAGGCTAAAAAACGGAAAAGAATCATAGAATGTTTGAGGGGTCCCACCCTCAAAGTCATTAAATCTTTGAGGTCCACAAACCCTGATGCATCTGCTCAGAAGTACCTATCTGCACTCGAAGGCAATTTTGGAAGCATTGAATCAGGGTAGAATTTGATGTGGAAATTCTGAGGTATCAAACAATGGAAAGGGGAAAGTTTGTCTGTGTATGTTACTCAACTAGAAAGAGCTTTGCAGAAAGCTTACCGGAAAGGTGGGGTAGCCGTCAGTGACTTGAACCATGTGAGATTGGGACACGTACTGCAATATGCTAAGCATTCTAAATTGCAGATCCTCCAGTTAAGGCTCCAGGATAGGAGAGGTAATCCACCTGACTACTGTGACTTGATAAAAGAACTCCAGGAGGTTGAAGGAGAAGAGGGAGATTGTAATTATGGGGTGAGCGCAGCTCAAGTGATCATGGCACTGGAAGGCCCTTCTGAAATGGAGACTACTAAGGGTGTCCCGCCATGGGCTAAACAGTGGGGAGAGGAGTTGCTGAAGTAAGTCAGAAAGGTACAACCAGATGTTCTCACTGAGGTATCCCCTCTTGACAAAGACCCTGGCCCCTGTCAGGACGTGACTGCTATGGGGGTGGAGGTGCATCCTCAGGCATCTGTTATTGAGGGTGGCTTTTCAGCTGACCTCAAGGAATTGACTGCCACCCTAAAGGAACTTTTGAGACATGGCACACTATCAGCAGGAGTCAGATCACAATCTCCCATCGGTGCTCCAGCATCCCCTGCAATGCTTTCTCCAAGGATGCCCTGAGAGCTTGTCATTTGTCACAATTGCGGCAAGGATGGTCACATGAAGAGGGAATGCCATTCTCAGAGGGACTTAGAGAGAATGGTGAACCAGCTTCAAGAAGAGCTTCGGAAAACGAGTCAGTGGTCAAGGGGTGCACCAAATGACTGCAGTAAAAGCTTTGGCCATCCTAACTTAAACCCCTCTGTGGCCAAATCATCTGTCCAGGCCCCTGCAGTTGTCCCTCCAGACTGGTCCAAGATAGTGGGCCCTTCAATGGAGACTAATGTGGCTGTGAATGATATTCCTACTCAGGCTGTGCTTGACAGTGGGTCGCAAGTGACCACTGTGTTTCAGGACTGGTATGACAAACACTTATCTGATGTGCCCTTACAATCCCTGGAAGGCCTACATGTGTGGGGGCTGAGTGACAAGTCTTATCCATATCTAGAATATGCCTGCCTCTGGTTGTCTTTTCCCACAACTGTCACTGGTGTAGAGGAGCAAGTAGAGACACTGGCCCCAGTGTCCCCCCCCACCAGACTGTATGATGGGGTCCCCCTGTTAACTGGGACAAACGCCCATATGTTTGGGAGACTGGCGCAACTCTGTCAAGAGAAACAAGGGCGACGGACTGGAAGGGCCCTGAGAATTCTGGCTCTGATCAAGAGGGCCTATGATTTGCAACAGAAACCAGAGGAAGTAGACCAGGATGAACCGGTGGTGATTGCGTGGAAGAAGGAACCCTATTCAATGGTACTGGCCTCTAACGCCCAGTGTACCATTCAAGGGGAGGGCCACCTCCGGAAAGATGTCAAGAACAAAATACTGATGTTGGATGCGCCAGGCAATGGAAAATTGCCAGAAGGATTATTGGTCAAGCCCAGCATCTTGCCTGCTCATGCCCATGCTTATGCATGACAAGTGATGGTCCAGATTCACAATGTGTCAGATCGGGAGATCCAGATGAACAGAGGGTGCACCCTAGGTATGGTACACTGTGCAGACACTGCAGTATTGTCCAGCAACAAGCACCCTGATGAGAAGAAGAGAGAGACCCCAGACTTGTTTGACTTTGGTGACTCCCCGTTACCAGCTGAATGGAAGGCTAGAATTAGCAAGAGACTTGCCCAGAGAGACCAAGTATTTTCATTGAAGGAATGGGATGTGGGATGTGTCCAGGGTGTGGAGCATCACATACACCTGCACGATGAATGGCCATTTCAAGAGAGGTCCCAACGCCTAGCCCCAGCAGACGTAGAGGATGTGAGAAGACACCTGCTGGAAATGCTCGCTGCTGGCATGATACAAGAATCCAGGAGCCCATACGCCTCTCCCATTGTGGATGTGCATAAGAAGAATGGGTCTGTGAGGATGTGTGTTGATTATCAAACTCTGAACCGATGGACTATCCCTGACCAATACCCTATGCCTCGTATACAAGATGCCCTGGACTGCTTGAATGGGAGCAAATGGTTGTCTGCGTTGGATCTTCGCAGCGGATACTACCAGTTCCCGATGGCCCTGGATGACCGTGAGAAAAGAGCCTTCATCTGTCCATTGGGGTTCTACGAGTTTCTGAGGATGCCAGAGGGGATATCGGGTGCCCTGGTCACCTTTCAGTGACTGATGGAACGTGCGGTGGGAGATATGAATTTGCTGGAATGCCTGGTGTACTTGGATGATGTCACTGTATTTGGGAGCACCTTAGAGGAGCATGAGAACCAACTGCTTAAAGTCCTAGACTGACTGGAAGACTTCGGCCTCAAGCTGTCCTTTGACAAGTGCCAGTTTTTCCAAACCTCCATGAAGTATGTGGGGCACATAGTATCTACAAAAGGGATAGAGACTGATCCCAGTAAGGTTGAAGCACTGACTACTTGGCCCCAGCCCCATAATCTGAAAGAACTACATTTCCTGGGGTTCTGTGGCTACTACCACAGGTTCATAAAGGACTATTCCAAGGTGATTCGCCCACTCTTGAACCTTACCCAGGGTTACCCTCCTACCAATCGTAAATACAGAAAAGGGGTCATTAAAGAACCAGAAAAAGTATACTTCTGACCAGTAAGCCACTGATTTTTTACCAGGCTCATACCTGAAGAAGACCAAAGATTTTGCTCAATGCGATCGGCCTGTCAGGATTTCCAGCTGCTTTTGAATCCTCGGTTTGTACAGAGACTTTGCGATCGGTGACCGGAGAGTGGTTTGCCTCGTACAATAGAATTTCCTTACATGTAAATGTGCTGTATATTGAAAGTGGGTTGTGATTTGGTTCTCCACTGTGTGAACTGTGTTCTGCTTGCTGGAAGCTTTATCCAGCCTAATCAGACTGAATCCGTGTTCATCTCCGTTTGTCCTGGGCCATGCCACACTGGCCCTGCCAGACTACCCCACTGCACAGAGAAAGCCACCAACGAGAGACCTGCCTGGGGATCAGCCCCCTGCTCCACGCCTGAACAGGAATGATGCCTCGGTGAATTGTGTGGGCCCTGCTTCTCCTGGCACTCCAGATTAACCACCTGCTGTCTCGATTTTTGTCCAGCCTGTGTCCAGTCTTGGGTATCGTGAGTAATCATCAGGGTATCTCCCTGCAACAACAGCCTAATCTAAAGGTGTGTCATCTGATTGTCTTGTTTTTCTTTTCACAAATGGGGCCCTCTGGCTCCGGATTACAAATAGTGTGTGTTGTGCATGTGGTTTTCTTCCATCACAGGGCCCCAACCAGCTGTAACGTTCCTGGCTAGCCCACCATTCTCCATCTGGGTAACCAGAGTGTGTGAAAGTTTATGGACCCTGAAGTGCATGCATAACTGTTTGATTGATAGAGCCTTTAAGCAAATTAACCTGATTACACCCCTCCCTTGTTCAAGTCCCTTAAATAAATCAGATCTAACTCTTTTTTGCAGTTACCCTGACTGTGGTTCCAGTTTGTGAAAGAGTACTGTACTGCAGTTGTAACCCCTAGGTGGCACTATCCCAAGGGCTACTACCCATGCCTGCTTGGCTAGTAGCAGGTTAAGGGGCCTGAGTTCTGAAACAGGGGCTTCACCCGGAGGTCAGGGTTGGTAGTGGTCAAGCTAACCTGGGCACAGCCCTCCGGGACACTTTAACCCCCCTCTTTCCCCTCTAGTGGCCTGAACACTGTACAATAATCACTTTCACAATACCCCTGGTACACCACACAAGTACCCACACTGTTTGCACTTACCACCAGGGCTGGTTCCTCTGGTTCAACCCTGGGGACCCCCTGTAAAACAAGGTTATGCACAGCAAATAGCAACAGTACAGTACTTTGAGCACAAACTGGAACCACAGTCAGCTTACATGCAGAAAAAGTTAGATCTGATTTATTCAGGGGACATGAACAAGGGAGGGGCAAAATCAGGTTAATTAGCTTAAAGGTTATATCAATCAAGCAGTTATGCATGCGCTTTGAGTCCCCCCACACAGTCCACCTCTGGGTACCCAGGTGGAGAAGAGATGGGCTAGCCAGGACCATTGCCCAGGGTTGCAGCTGGTTGGGGCCCTGTGATGGAAAACACAACATGCACAGTAAATGATATTTGTAATCTGGAGCCAGAGGGCTCAGTTCGTAAAGGAAATGAAACAACAAGACAATCAGATGACACACTCAGATTAAGCTGTTGTTGCAGGGAGCTACCCCAGTATTTACTCACAGTACCCAAGACTGGACACAGGCTGGACGAAAATCGAGACTGCAGGTGGTTGATCTGGAATGCCAGGAGAAGCAGGGCCCACACGAGTCGCAGAGGTGTCGTTCCTGTTCAAGCGTGGAGCAGGGGGGTTGATCCCCAGGCAGATCTCTCATCGATGGCTTCTCTGTGCAGTGGGTAGTCTGGCTGGGTCAGTCTGGCAAGACCCAGACCACATGGAGACAGATTCAGATGCAGTCCGTTTTGGGATGGATACAGCTTCCAGCAAGCAGAACACAGTTCACACAGTGGGGAACCAACTCACAACCCACTAGCAGCTCATAGCACATTTACATGTATGGGAATTCTACTGTACCAGGCAAAGCGCTCCCCGGTCACAATCGCAAACTCTTTGCATACACCGGGGGCTTAAGGGTAGCTGGAACTCCTGACAAGCCAATCGCATTAAGCAAAATCTTCGGTCTTCTTCAGGTTGAGCCTGGCCCACTTCAGTAGCTTACTTTAGTCACACAAACTTGGATTTAGTCCAAAATAATTCTCTTCTCTCCCTCTCAGGAGCATCAGGCACACATGGAGGCCAAACTCTTAGCCTTTTCATAGTTCTCCCATGCGAATCCACTCAGGATTGCTCTCAGAATCACTTCAGCTCCTCCCCTTTTACTTCCCAGATCAGAAACTAACTGAAAAACTGCAAGCAGCCCAGGACTTCCCCAAGATCCAAAAGATTTGGTCGGCTGAATTTGACTGTCAGTCAAAGCAACAGCTCCCCCTTCAGTTGCAAAAAAGGTGCAAAAACTCAAACCACAGTTCCTATAGATTTTTAATTCAGACAGCTCCTGTAGTCCGGCTACATTTTAGGTCCCACCAGAACTGATTGGTCCAATTTGCAGTCCAGGACCAAGATAGTGGAGACAAACAAAACAGTCCTTGCTACAAAGAAAGCAGGTTAGACAAACTACATTATTATTATCATTCTAAATGGTTTTCAGCAAATAGTTACATCTGTCGACAGAGCTGCATCTCAGATGACTTATGCTGCAAGCAAGCAGCTCTTAAAGAGACAGTACACAGAGGCTAGACAGACTCTGGTAATCACATTTAAACTGCTAAAATGCAGGATGCCAGCCTGGCAGTGAGCATTTAGACAAGCTCAAGGGAGACTTTTTAGGACATTTGTAGAGGGGGTTACACCCTTCCCAGCCTGGGCAAACTTGGCGTCCGCGTCAAGTCTGTACCATCATAACATTGAAAATGTGACATATACAAGATATTTTTACCAATAGCGAGCTATACAAGTACTATCTGATTCATCAATTGGCATAACTTGTCACTTAACTATACATTTCAATGTACTCCACTATATAATTTCCATTCTGACAATACAGTATGCATATTTCACACAGGTAAATTGAACATTACTATACAGAATCATGTAATAACTTCTTGTACTCTAAACAATGCAAGAGGGGGCCCTTCCCTATCAGCTAACTTGGGGCTGGATGGGGCAGGGGCACCATGGTGAGAAGGCAGAACAAGTAACCTGGAATGGGCCGTCAAGCTCAATTGGGCAGTTAGCTCTGACAGACATAAACACCTTTGTGGACTACATTGAGAGGCAAATCCACTGGCCTCCCGGGGGAATCGTAACTGAAGTGCACCACTGGCTTGACAGCTTGGCCAGTCTTTCTGGGGTAAACAACCACATTCTCTGTACTTTCAGCAATGGTCTTGGAGCTTTCATCACTTATGAGGGGTGCCTCTGCATGAAGGGGAATGTCCAAGCTGGGAGCACTGTCAGCCCCTTGCTCTGTAGTCACTGTTTCTATAACACTTGGCTCATTTTGGAGACAATCTGATACTGAAGGGGGTTGTCAGCACTCTCATAGTGTTCCTCAAGTTCTGTCATGTCACCAGGAAGACTCATACCATCAGCCTCTCCTTCAGGCAAATCATACAGTTCCACTATTCACAAAGACTCAGCATCCTCAGATGTGATACTTTGCACTTCACTTTCAGGGAGCATTGGCTCCAAGGATGATGCCGGGGCGTTAGGCAGTCCAGAAGGCCCAGCTTCATCCCCATAATTCAACATAGGATTTCCATGAAACAACTGACTCAGTTCACATGAGGGGTAATAGGTGTTATCACACTCACTGTCATCCAAGTTAGACTGGCAGTCACTATCATTCTGGGCCTGCTGTGGGGGAAGTCTTAAATTGGCAATCACGGGAGCAGGCTGACTCTGTTTCTTTCTTGCAGCAGCACGAGTCACTGGACCAGGGGAATCAATCTCGGTGGGTTCAGCCTCAATTATAACTTGACCAATAGGTAGCAAGTGGTTATGGTGCATGGTCTTGACAGCTTTGGAGTTATTCTCTGGGCGCACTTTGTACACTGGCAAATCATCCAACTTTCCAACTTTGACATGGGGAAGATGGTGCCATTGATCAGCAATTTTGTGTTTACCATGCAAGCCTAAATTTCGCAACAACACACGGTGTCCAGGCCTAAGCTCTTGAGTCTTTACTTTTCTATCATGTCTCTCTTTGTTGGCTAGATTTCTTTTGGCGGCCATTGTCTGGGCCAGTTGATAGGCATAGTTCAATTGAGCTTGTAGTTTTTGTACATATTGCAGGTAATCTTTGGCTCGGACCCCATCAGGAGAAACTCCAAAACAGACATCAACAGGCAGCCGGGCCTCTCTCCCGAACATGAGGCGGTAGGGAGAGAACCCGGTATCATCATTCTTCGTGCAATTGTATGCGTGTACCAAGGTGCTAATCTGCTGGCTCCATTTATGCTTATCTTTTGGGTGGAGGGTGCCTAGCATGTCTAGCAGGGTGCGGTTAAATCGTTCTGGTTGAGGATCCCCCTGCGGGTGATAAGGGGTGGTTCTTGACTTTCGCAGCTGCCATAGAGAAAGCATTTCTTTGATTAGCCAACTCTCAAAGTCCCGGCCCTGATCAGAGTGAATTCACTGAGGGGTATCATAGTGGACGAAGACATTTTCCACTAGCACCTTGGCCACGGTAGATGCTTTTGGATCTTTGGTGGGAAAAGCTTGGGCATACTGTGTGAAATGGTCTGTAACCACGAACACATTGCCAATGTTTCGCTGATCAGGCTCTAAACTCAAGAAGTCTATGCAGACTAGTTCCATTGGGGTGCTGATAGTAATGCTGACAAGTGGGGCAGCCCTCTGAGGATGGGCTTTTCTCTGCAGGCAGTGACTACAAATCCTTACATGGTGCTCAACATCGGCCCCCATCTTGGGCTAGTAGAATCGGGATCATACTAGGTCAAGGGTCCGGTCGATACCAAGGTGGCCCATATGATTGTGGAGAGACCTCAGTACCAAATCTTTGAAGGCTGTGGGCAGGACCAATTGTTGCTTGTCTATTTGGCCACCTCAATCTACAGTATCTCTATACAACAACTGATTAAGCAGCTTCAGCCTGGGGCCTTCTTTAAACAACAAAGTGGTTCGCAGATCAGAGGAACGCAACTTGGACACATCCTTTCCTGCACGAAGGGCGTCAAGTGCTGGCTGAATCATAGGATCTCGGGATTGAGCCAATTGAATACTGTCATTGTCAAACTGAGGTAGTGCACTAATATCTAGAGCAGAAAAGTGGCAATACGCAGTTGGTATGCAGGTGTCAGAGGGGCCCAAGCAATCTGCTAAGTAGTTCACTGTGTCCGTAGACATCTGTTCATTTCTATCAAACTTTTGGCACAATGCTCGGAAGTCAGGTTCAGACAGCCTGACCCAGTCACGCTTGGAAAATGGCCTCTGGGATAGGGCATCAGCATCAATATGATTTAGGCCTGGTCTGTATTCAACAGCATAATCATATGTTGACAATGCAGAAAGCCACTGGTGCCCCGTGGCGTCTAACTTAGCTGACGTCTGTACGTAGATCAATGGGTTATTGTCAGTCCTCACCAATATTTTCGCCCCATAGAGGTAATCATGAAACTGGTCGACAATGGCCCATTTTAACGCAAGGAACTCCCAACTTGTGCACACGGTAGTTTCGCTCTGACGAGGTCAAGCTCCTACTGGCGAATGCCACTGGTCTCAAACCATCCTCATAGTCTTTATACAGTACAGCTCCTAGACCCTGCAGACTGGCGTCAGTATGCAGCATATAGGGTTTGGTGGGATCAGCATAAGCGAGGATGGGGGCATGGGTGAGCTGGTATATGACTTTGTGGGAAGCTGCTTCACAGTCAGGCATCCAACGGGACCCGAAAAGTTCACCTGGGCGGAAATGTGCTTTGTCTGGTTCTTTGACGGACCCTTTTTTGTATTTTTGATTGGTAAGAGGGTAACTCTGGGTAAGATTCAAGAGTGGCCGAATCACTTTAGAACAGTCCTCTATGAACCGCCGGTAGTAGCCACAGAATCCCAGGAAACGTTGTAGTTCTTTCAAACTGTGGGGCTGGAGCCAAGTAGTCAAGGTTTCAACTTTACTAGGATCAGTCTCTATCCCCTTTGTAGACACTATGTGCCCCACATACTTCACAGAGGTTTGGAAAAACTGGCACTTGTCAATGGACAGCTTGAAGCCGAAATCTTCAAGTCGGTCTAGTACCTTGAACAGTTGACTCTCATGGTCCTCTAGGGAGCTCCCAAACACAAAGACATCATCCAAGTACACCAGGTATTCCAGCAAATTCATGTCTCCCACCGCTCGTTCCATCAGTCGCTGGAAGGTGGCTGGGGTGCCCGATATCCCCTGTGGCATTCTCAGGAATTCGTAGAACCTCAAAGGACAGATGAAGGCTTTCTTCTCACAGTCCTCCAGGGCCATCAGAATCTGGTAATATCCACTGCGAAATCCAACACTGAGAACCATTTGCTCCCATTCAAACAATCCAGAGCATCTTGTATATGGGGCATGGTGTATTGATCAGGGATGCTTCACCTGTTGAGGGTCCGATAATCTACAGACATTCATATTGTTCCATTCTTCTTACACACAGCCACAATGGGAGAAGCATATGAGCTCCTGGATTCTTGTATCATACCAGCCGCGAGCATTTCCTGCAAGTGTCTTCTCACATCATCTATGTCTGCAGGGGCTAGGCGTCGAGACTTCTCTCGAAATGGCCGTTCATCGTTCAGGCGTATGTGATGCTCCACACCCTGGACACATCCCACGTCCCATTTCTTCAACGAAAACACTTGATCTATCTGGGCAAGTTTCTGGTTAATTCTAGTCTTCCATTCAGCTGGCAATGGGGAGTCACCAAAATCAAACAAGTCGGGAGTCACTCTATCTGCCTTGCCAGGGTGCTTGTTGCTGGGCAACACTGCAGTGTCTGCGCAGTGTACCGTAGCTAGGGTGCATCCTCTGTTTACCCGGATCTCCTGATCTAACAAATTATGAATCTGGGCCATCACTCATCATGCATAGGCATGAGCATGAGCTGGCAAGATGCTGGGCTTAACCAATGATCCCTCCGGCAATTTTCCATCACCTGGCGTGTCCAACATCAGTATTTTGTTCTTGACATCTTTGCGGAGGCGGACCTCCCCTTGAATGGTACACTGGGCGTTAGGGGCCAGTACCATTGAATCGGGATCCTTCTTCCACACGACCCCTACTGGTTCCTACTGGTCTACTCCCTTGGGGTTCTGTTGCAAATCATAGGCCCTCTTGATCAGAGCGGGAATTCTTAGGGCCTTCCCAGTCCGTCGCCCTTGTTTCTCTCGACAGAGTTGTGCCAGTCTCCCAAACATATGGGCGTTGGTCCCAATTAACAGGGGAACCCCATCATACAGTCCAGTAGGGGGACACACTAAGGCCAGTGTGTCGACTTGCTCCTCTACACCAGTTACAGCTGCAGGAAATGACAGCCAGTGGCAGACATATCCCAGGTAGAGATAAGACTTGTCACTCAGCCCCCACACATGTAGGCCTTCCAGGGATTGTAAGGGCACAGCAGATAAGTATTTGTCATACCAGTCCTTAAATACAATGGTCACTTGCAACCCACTGTCCAGCACAGCCTGAGTAGGAATACCATTCACAGCCATGGTAGTCTCCATTGAAGGGCCCACTATTTTGGACCAGTCTGGAGGGACAGCAGCAGGGGCCTGGAAAGGTGATTTAGCCACATAGGAATTTGAGTTACTACTTCTTGAACCCTCACTGAGGTCATTTTGGGCACTCCTTGACCGCTGATTCATTCTCCAAAGCTCACCTTGAAGTCTATATACAACTTTATTTAGGTCTTTTGTGGACCTGCATTCTCTCTTCATGTGCCCATCCTTCCCACAATTATGGCAAAATATGTTTTCTGGGATTTGGGGTGGCCGAGGCATCACACTGGGAGTTGGGGTGGTGGTACTACCAACCGAGAACCTTGGTGCCATCTCTGTCTGCTGTGTGGTGAGCATTTGGAGACATCTCTTCAATTCTCTTACTTTCATAGTCAAGACATCGAGTATTGAGCTGCTGTCAGCAGGAGATGCCTGGTTGGACACATCCACCCCCATAGCAGATGCAGTTGGATAATGGTCGGTGCCTGTACTTGCAGGAGTGGCCTTCATAAAGAGACTGTTTTTTGTTTCCCTGAACTCCCTCAGCAGTTCATCCCATGGTGGCACACCCTCATTGGTTCCCACTTCGAAAGGGCCTTCCGATGCCGTGATCACTTGGGTTGCATTCACCCTAGAATTACAATCCCTCTCTTCATCTTCAACCTCCCGGAGTTCTTTTATCAAGTCACAATAGTCCGATGGGTTACCCCTTCTATTTGGGAGCCTTAATTGAAGGAGCTGCAATTTAGAATGCTTTGCATGTTGCAGTATGTGCCCCAGCCTCACATGGTTTAAGTCACTGGCGGCTACTGCACCTTTTCGGTAAGCCTTCTGCAGCGCTCTTTCCAGACGAGTAACATATGCAGACAAACTTTCCTCTGGCCATTGTTTTGTACCTTGAAATTTCCACATCAAGTTCTCCCCTGACTCAGTGCTCCCAAAATTGCCTTCGAGTGCAGATAGGTACTTCTGGGCAGATGCATCAGGGTTTGTGGACCTCAGAAATGTAATGGCCTCTAGGGCGGGACCCCTCAAACTTTCTATGATCCTTTTCCATTTCTCAGCCTCTGCAAACTGCCATTCAGGTACCAAAGGGGCAACACAATCTATCCAGGTCTTCCAATCATCCTCCCCATGGGGGGTGGGGAGGGTGCCGGAGAAGATTCTCAACCTTCAGTAAGAGTCGTGACTAATGGCTGGTACAGACATAGAAGTCAGCATTGGCATGGGCACAGAAGGATGGACAATAATGGGTGCTGGAGCGGGAGGGGGTGTTGGGGGAGGAACGCCCCCAGGTGGCAGGAATAGTTTCTTTAAATCCTCCACAGTTTTCCCTTCCTCCAGCAGCAACTTAGCAAATTTCTCCTCAAACGTCTCAGATAGTGGGGAAGGGGGCTCATTCTCCCCGGGGGCTTTACTGTCTTTAGTTATCACTCTCCATTTAGTGAGGGATCCTTTGGGGGTGATAGTCTGTGGCACTTTGGAACTGTCTACTGGGTCCTTACACTCTACTAATGCCATGAAACTTTGGGTGGGCAGATTAGCCTGTCGACCCACTACCACAGGGTTTTGTAAACATTCAACCTTGGAAAGTACTACCTCTACAGTGTCCTTATTGGTACCCAGGGGAATATCCAGGATAAGTATAGCATTTTGGGGGTCGATCTCCTGCCCAGTACACCACCCCACCAACTGGTGTACCGCCACTTCTGTTGGGGTAGCCATTTATTTTTTACAGCAATTCTCAAATTTGGCCACTAGAAGACACAAAATCCCAGCGGTGAGCCTCCAAGATGTAACCCCTAGGTGGCGCTATCACAAGGGCTACTACCCCTGCTTGCTTGGCTAGTAGCACGTTAAGGGGCCTGAGTTCTGAAATGGGTGCCTCCACCCGGAGGTCAGGGTTGGTAGTGGTCAAGCTAACCTGGGCACAGCCTTCCCGGACACTGTAACCCCCTCTTTCCCCTCTAGTGGCCTAAACACTGTACAATAATCATTTTCACAATGCCCCTGATACACCACACAAGTACCCACACTGTTTGCACTTACCACCAGGGCTGGTTCCTCTGGCTCGACCCTGTGAACCCCCTGTAAAACAAAGTTAAGCACAGCAAATAGCAACAGTACAGTACTTTGAGCACAAACTGGAACCACAGTCAGATTACATGCAGAAAAGTTAGATCTGATTTATTCAGGGACGTAAACAATGGAGGGCAAAATCAGGTTAATTAGCTTAAAGGTTATATCAATCAAGCAGTTATGCATGCTTGAGTCTCCCACAGTCCACCTCTGGGTACCCAGGTGGAGAAGAGATGGGCTAGCCAGGACCGTTGCCAGGTTGCAGCTGGTTGGGGCCTGTGATGGAAAACACAACATGCACAGTACACAATATTTGTAATCCGAGCCAGAGGGCTCAGTTCGTAAGGAAATGAAACAACAAGACAATCAGATGACACACTCAGATTAAGCTGTTGTTGCAGGGAGCTACCCCAGTATTTACTCACGATACCCAAGACTGGACACAGGCTGGACGAAAATCGAGACTGCGGGTGGTTGATCTGGAATGCCAGGAGAAGCAGGGCCCACACGAGTCGCAAAGGTGTCATTCCTGTTCAAGCGTGGAGCAGGGGGGCTGATCCCCAGGCAGATCTCTCGTCAATGCCTTCTCTGTGCAGTGGGTAGTCTGGCTGGGTCAGTCTGGCAAGGCCCAGACCACATGGAGACAGATTCGGATGCAGTCCATTTTGGGCTGGATACAGCTTCCAGCAAGCAGAACACAGTTCACACAGTGGGGAACCAACTCACAACCCACTAGCAGCTCATAGCGCATTTACATGTACGGGAATTCTACTGTACCAGGCAAAGCGCTCCCCGGTCACAATCGCAAACTCTCTGCATACACTGGGAGCTTAGGAGTAGCTGGAACTCCTGACAGACTGATCTTATTCAGCAAAATTTTCGGTCTTCTTCAGGTTGAGCCTGGCCCACTTCAGTAGCTTACTTTAGTCACACAAACTTGGATTTAGTCCAAAATAATTCTCTTCTCTCCCTCTCAGGAGCAGCAGGCAGACATGGGAGGCCAAACTCTCAGTCTTTTCATAGTTCTCCCATGCAAATCCACTCAGAATTGCTCTCAGAATCATTTCAGAATCACTTCAGCTCCTCTCATTTTACTTCCCAGATCAGAAACTAACTGAAAAACTGCAAGCAGCCCGGGACTTCCCCAAGATCCAACAAGATTTGGTTGGCTGAATTTGGCTGTCAGTCAAAGCAACAGCTCCCCCTTCAGTTGCAAAAAAGGTGCAAAAACTCAAACCACAGTTCCTATAGATTTTTAATTAAGACAGCTCCTGTAGTCCGGCTACATTTTAGGTCCTGCCAGAACTGATTGGTCCAATTTGCAGTCCAGGACCAAGATAGTGGAAACAAACAAAACAGTCCTTGCTACAAAGAAAGCAGGTTAGACAAACTACATTATCATTATCATTCTAAATGGTTTTCAGCAAATAGTTACATCTTTCAACAGAGCTGCATCTCAGATTACCTATGCTGCAAGCAAGCAGCTCTTAAAGAGACAGTACACAGAGGCTAGACAGACTCTGGTAATCACATTTAAACTGCTAAAATGCAGGACGCCAGCCTGGCAGTGAGCACTTAGGCAAGCTCAAAGGAAACTTTTTGGGACATTGGTAGGGGGGTTACATCCTTCACTGCCTGGGCAAACCTGGCGTCCGCATCAAGTCTCTACCATCATAACACTGAAAATGCGACATACAAGATATTTAAAAGACAAAGAACCTCTGTGCGCAAACACTGAGGCAAGGGTTACCCCAAAGGGCATTTGGCTGGGAAGCCAAGTTTCAAGAAAATACAAAATCACACATGCCCCCACAATGCAAAGCATCATGGGCTGCATATGCAAATCACCACAGAATGTTATGCTGGTCCAACTTTAAGCAGAATTGCATGGTGCCAAAAGGCCTCTCACACAGTTTGCAAAGGGTGCTAACAGAAGACATAGACACTTGTTTCGTCCTACCAGGACTCATCAGTATGCCTCGTCTGTTTGACACCCCAGTGGAATGGACCAGCTACCCTTAAGGCAGTGTGCCTTGGATATATTGTGGTGAACCCCTCAAAAATAAAAAAACTATTTAAAAGACAAAGAACCTCTGTGCGCAAACACTGAGGCAAGGGTTACCCCAGAGGGCATTTGGCTGGGAAGCCAAGTTTCAAGAAAATACAAAATCTGCTTAAAGTTGGACCAGCATAACATTCTGTGGTGATTTGCATATGCAGCCCATGATGCTTTGCATTGTGGGGGCATGTGTGATTTTGTATTTTGAAGATATTTATACCATTAGCATGCTATACAAGTACTATCTGATTCATCAATTGGCATAACTTGTCACTTAACTATACATTTCAACGTACTCCACTATATAATTTCCATTCTGACAATACAGTATGCATATTTCACACAGGTAAATTGAACATTACTATACAGAATCATGTAATAACTTCTTGTACTCTAAACAGTGCAAGAGGGGACCCTTCCCTATCAGCTAACTTGGGGCTGGATGGGGCAGGGGCACCATGGTGAGAGGGCAGAACAAGCAACCTGGAATGGGCCGTCAAGCTCAATTTGGGCAGTGAGCTCTGAGAGACATAAACACCTTTGTGGACTACATTGAGAGGCAAATCCACTGGCCTCCCGGGGGAATCGTAACTGAAGTGCACCACTGGCTTGACAGCTTGGCCAGTCTTTCTGGGGTGAACAACCACATTCTCTGTACTTTCAGCAATGGTCTTGGAGCTTTCATCACTTGTGAGGGGTGCCTCTGCATGAAGGGGAATGTCCAAGCTGGGAGCACTGTCAGCCCTTTGCTCTGTAGTCACTGTTTGTATAACACTTGGCTCATTTTGAAGACACTCTGGCACTGAAGGGGGTTGTCAGCACTCTCATAGTGTTCCTCAAGTTCTGGCAGTGAGTATTTAGGCAAGCTCAAGGGAGACTTTTTGGGAACCCCATTTGTAGGAGGGTTACACTGTTATTTGCTGTGTATAACCTTGTTTTACAGGGGGTTCCCAGGGCCGTGCCAGAGGAAAGCTCTGGTGGTAAGTGCAAACAGTGTGGATACTTATGTGGTGTATCAGGGGTATTGTGAAAGTGATTACTGTGTATTGTTCCAGCCACTAGTAAGAAAAGGGGGGTTACAGTGTCCCGGAGGGCTGTACCCAGGTTAGCTTGACCACTACCACCCTGACCTCCAGGTGGAGGCACCGGTTTCAGAACTCAGGCCCCTTAACCTGCTACTAGCCAAGCAGGCAGAGGTAGCAGCCCTTGGGATAGTGCCACCTAGGGGTTACAGTAGCATGGGTCAGTTGGTCATATTGTTTTGAGTAGAGTAGGCAGGAAGCAACAGGTGAATAGTTACCTGCTCAGAGGTCTGACTGTAAGGCATGGAGGCCTGGCTTTCTAAGGAGAGAGAGAACAGCCAAAGGGGAAGAAGGGACAAATATGGGGCAGCCACCCAACTCCATCCAACAGTAGAAACCCAACTAAGTGATCTAAGGACTACAACTACACGACTAGTATTATGACCATTGACATGGAGGACAGGAAAAAACACTTTGAGGAGGAAACCTCTGGGGATCCAAAGCCTAGGTTACCTTCCCTCCAGGCTTTGGGACAGTTTTGTTTAGTGATGGCTCTGCTACTGCAATTTAGTAGACCAATCCAGGGGAATTGCAATTTCGGAGAACACTCTCGCTCTATCCCTCTAACGGGAATGCCGTGGAAGGTTGCGAGTGAACTCTACAACAACGGGCAGCCAAGGCAGGAGGAGGAAAGTAACGACCACCAAGGTGCTCAGCCAGCCTACTGATCTAAGAACAAACCAGGTGAACCAGAAGCAGTTGTAGGGAGGGTACCTCCAAAACCACTCAGGCAGCTAAAGGGGCTGTTCCCGTGAGAGCCCCACCCCTTCGCTGCTCAAGCCTTAAATGCTACATAGAGAGGTGCCTTTGGTATGGCTGATGACTGAAGGTCCACCCAGAGTGAGGACATCCCCAACTATGGGCCAGGTGAGAATAACCTTGCCCCAAGCTTCGCATGCTCAAGATGCAGACTTCGGGGTGCAGAGAGAGACTGTCGGCCACAGGACTAGCCCTGAGTCCTGGAAGTAATGAATATGGTCGGCATGTCTCCAAAATGTGGATGAGTGAGTTGTAACGAGCATGGGACCCACACGTGGGTCGTGATGGATGACGGCAAACATGAGGAGACCTGTACGTAGGTCAGACTGAGCACTGTGGGCCCTCTTGTGGGTCTTAACTGGATGAGAGCTGACAGGGAGAGACCTGTACATAGGTCAGGATGAGCAATATGGACCCTCTTGTGGGTCTAGGTAAGGCAAAATAGCATTTATCAAGCACAGGAATGCATGCCAACCAAGTCCATTAGGAAGCCAAACTGAAAGTGAATAGAATTGTATGTTATGAGTAGGAGAACAGTGAGGCTGTGCGAAGCTCGGGGTCAATGGTTGGAGAAGAGGCGACTGTGAAGCTGGTTATGTAGGAGGAGGTTGCAAAGCCAGAACGGTAGGAGGTGCAGTTCGAAGCAAGTGAACATGATATGCTGCCAGACTTGGAAGGGGATGAGCAATGCTGGTAGTGCAAGGGACAGGAAGGCTGGGATAATTGTGTAAACCAGGTGCATAATATTAGGGAAGGAATGGTAGATGGCTTGGTAGAGCCAGAAGCCCTTAGGAAGAAAGTTGCCTGGAATTGCTGGTTGCGTATTGCCATAAAGGCTATGCGGAGCAGCAGGGGGGAGGCTGGGTGAGCCAGGGGCTTATACAATACACTAGAAATCGGAAGCTGCTCCCACTGCCTGGGCCCATGAGGCCTGCTGTGACTCCTCAGTCCCCTGCCATAGGAAAAATGAAAAAGCCATGAACATGACTCCATGACACCAAACAGCTAACAAAACAAGTCAAATACGTGCCATCCATGAAAGCAGGATTAGGTTATCATCAGAAACTGACTGCTGTGGGTTTGGTAAAAGTGGGAGCATGATGAGACCAACAGCAGCTGTAACACTAGCTGGGTAGGGATCCCCAAAAGAGGCGCCTTTACAGGCACGGTCCTAATGAAGGTCAAGCCATAGGAAAGCAAGCTGCTATAGCAAAAGGAACAGGAAAAGCAAATTAATGACTGGGAGGTTCAAAATAGTTAAATTCAGAAACAAATTGCTAAAAGGCCTGCAGCTGGAGCTGAGACCAGGCAGCCATTGTAATAGCTGAATGTATTAATAGAGCAATACAGCAGTTGGGCTAGGCTGAGCAAACACAGAATAAAGTGAGCAGAGCACACTGAACTCCAATACTGAACGAAGTGAGCCAGCACTGACTGGAGCAAGCAAAGCTGGAAGAACACAGAGCAACAACGCTCATTGTAAATATGTAGGTTGCTTATTTAACTATATTAAAGTCTCTGTACATCCCTTGAATTCATTGTTGATTCTTTGTACTCAGTAATTCCCTGTATTTGTCAAGTTGTATTGTACTGTAATTGCCTCCTGGGTTGTCACTGAAAATGGGACTGCATGGTCTCAGTGGGCCTACCCGGTTATCAAAATTCAAATAAATAAATAAATAACAAGGAGGGTCAGGGTGAATCCTGGACCAGGTGCAAAGGATTAGGCTGGAAAGAGTTGGAGATAGCAAGCAGGAAAACAGCAGTGGAAGATGAAACACACAATAAAAATGCAAGTGACTGAGGGCTGGGAAAATCTGGTGAGGAAATACAGCCTGAGAGTACAGGCACAGGGCAGCTGAAGGTAAGGAAACAACCTAAAGCACAAATAAACAATGGAAACACAGGTGGTAGAAACTAGAAAGCCCAAAAGAAAGAAACAGAGGAAAACACAAGTAAAGGAGCAGGTGGGAAGCACACAGTAGCAGGAGGCAGGTAATATGAACCAAAAGCAGAATAACACAAAAACAGAAGTCCAGCACAAACCAGCACAGCTCACAAACCAGCAGAGCTCAAAGCACAGCCACATCGGGAAGGGGGTAAGCCCCTGGTGAGCTCCGACAGAGAAGACAGACCGACAGAGCCCCCAGCCAGCAAGGAAAAATGCTTGCATGTGGAGGGAAGAGAACAGCCCTTAATAGGCTGAATGGGGTTATGGCCAGTTGCACCATCCCCTTGAACTACAGATTGTAGCCTTCCAATAGAAAGTCATTATCCACATATCTTATTGACTAGTCCACTGCTCGATCTGTAGCTCTGGAGCACTGTTAATCGGTGGGGTCTCCTTCCTGTTCTACAGTACCGCCTTGTAGCTTGGTGCCTGCTGTCTCTCAACCATTATTATTGAACCTACTTCAATCATGTTGCTAACTTTCTCCTTTCCTTCTACTATCATCTGTCCATTCAGTTTCAAATGCCTCTCTCCACTGTATCACTATGCATGCCCTGTACCCCCTGGATCGCTAACATTTTTCTCCACTATCCATGCAGGCCTGCTCAAATGTGACTACCTCTGCTCTTGCCTCTCCTTTGAAGGCCTGTCCTCCTCCTCCAACAAATGTTATCCCCATCCCCTGGCTGCACTAGAAATCTGCTATGTGGCTGTTGGTACAAGCTGAAGAAGGTTTCTCATCTTATTGTTATCACTGAGTGAGGACACTGAACACAACACAAGCCTCTTGCAACCAAATTCTGTTTTCCCCCCCCCTCCAATGGTCTTCTCCTACAGTATGTTGTATTAACATTCACAGCCCGCTCCCCAGAATTGATCTCATTAGAGTTTAGGTGGCCCAAACTCCTCCTGATCATGGGTGTAGCCAGGCATACTCCAAGTACTCCATGGTGTGCAATTTTATTTAAGTGGGGTAGCAAATAGGATCTGAACTGCTTCATTTTTCCATGGAAACTAACATAATGCTGAACCTTTCTGTAATTTTATTCATAGGAGTTAAAACTAGAAGGACTGGTCACTAATACTGTCTTTGCATCCCAAGGACAATACAACTTTACAGGCTCTGGGCTGGTATGTGGGTTCCTTAGGGAGCAATGCATGACATTTGTGTTCACCCATGCATGGCATCAACCATTGTCATGAGATACAAAAGTTGTATTTATTGTGCTAAATGAGGCAACAAATATGGTCCTGGTGAACATTTGTATATTGTCTGGCTACACCCCGGGGGAGGGGTAGCACACCCTAACATGGGGGTTAGCAGGGAGTCCACTTGGTGTGCAGATCTTAAATCCCTGGCTACACCCCTGCTCCTGATGTATTGTTATTCTCTGAAACTGGGTTATCTGGAGTGGGGGACTTGACTTTCACATATCCTTCTCCCTAAATTGTACCCTCTCCTTACAGGATACTGTACTCAAGTTTCACAAGCTTGTTAGTGGTATAATTGCCTTCTGCCAGTCCTTCCTATGCTCATTACTGGCATCCACTGCTTCCCTGGGAAAGGTGTGCAGTAGCTGATACTATCTCAAATCACCTTGCTGGGCTCAAATTATAAAACATGAGCACATCATCCTAGGTGATCTCAGTTATAACTGGCTTGACTCAAAATCCTTCCCACAAATTTAAAGCCCTCAATCTCCATAAAATGCTATTGGACCCAACCCGGTATAATGCAAAGCAATGAAGGTTCAACACCTGAATACTCAAAAAAATGTTTTTTTGTTTATTCTTATTTACCAAGTCACATAATGTTACTATTTCGTGGTGACTTGCCACTTTATCCGAAGAACTGATGAGTATGGGTAAAGTACAAAACAAACTGGATAAATAAATATTCAGTCGGTGTTCACTGTCACTGTTACCACTGCAGTATAATGTAAGACTTTTTATATGTCCAAAAATGTCTGTGTCCCATCACTTTTCAGGATATTGTTAAAGCATCACAACATCACTGGTTAAGTCCCACATTTCACAAGTACTGTTTGTGTTATGTAACCCCTCTACAAATGCAGGTTCCAAAAGTCTTCCTTGGGCTTGCCTAAATGCCCACTGCCAGGCTGGCGTTCTGGTGTCCTTAACAGTTTTTAAACTGTTTGCATGTGAGTGCCCTGTTAGCCTCCATGTCTGTTTCATAGTGTACAATTGATCTGGGTAGGGGCCGAGTAGTTACATGCTCGAATCCAGCCCGGGCTGCAGTGTTATTGCTCCATTCTGCCATCGCTATTTGCGCAGAGGGAGCCCTACTAGAATCTGTGATTGTTTACTGTTTATCTGCTTTAATAGTAATAATATTGTAGTTTGTCTAACCTGCCTTCCTTTGCAGCATGGACATTTCTGTATTGCACTACCATCTTGATCCTGGACTGCCTGTTTGGACCAATCAGTACCTTTGGGGACCCTAAAATGGAGTCTGTCCCTGGGGTCTTGTGGGAGTGAATTTCTGTAGGAATTGTAGTTTTTACACTGTGGTGCCTAAATGGACCTGGAAGGGGAGCTCCTGCTTGATAGACAGATGAATCAGTGAATCAAACTTTTTGGATCTCTGGGAAAGTCCCAAGCTGCCTGCAGCAGAGAGTCAGTCTGAGTTTGGAGTTGAGAGAGTGAACAGCTCGAGATATTCGAGCAACTGCTCCTGTATAGTAGTGCGGGAAACTGGTGGGAAGGTTGTGTTTGGCCTGCCTGTCTCATTTTTCCCTCAGTAGGGAATCCTTCAGTTAATTGTAATCGGACTGAATCTGAAAGTGTTGTGACCAGAATTACCGAATTGTGACTACCTTTATTGCCTGAAAGGGACCGAAGATTTGCTCCACGCGATCAGCCTGTCAGAAAGTCTGAAACCACCACAGAACGTACGGTTTTGCTCAGAGACACTGAAATTGTGACCGGACTGTCATCCAAACTGTGGTATTTATCTTGCTTTACTATAAGTGTGCTGAATGGTGTTAGTGGGTCGTGATTTGGTTCCCAACTGCCAGCTTGTGTCACGCTTGCTGTAAGCTGAATCCAGCATTACCGGACTGCCATCCAAATTGTTCTCCTGGCCTGGGCCCTGCCACCTTGGCCCAGCCAGCTACTCACACCACAGAAAAGACCATCGATGAGAGACCTGCCTGTGGATCAGCCCCCAGCTCAACATCATGAACAGGAATGACACCACGGTGAATCGTCTGGGCCCTGCTTCTCATGGCAAACCAGCAATTCATCCTGCAGTCTCCATTTCATCCATTCTGTGTTCTGTACTGGGATGTGTGAGTAAACACCAGGATAGCTCCTTGCAACAACATCTTAATCACAGTGTGTCATCTGATTTAATTGTTTTGTCTAATTATCATGAACTGAACCTCCTGGCTCCAGATTACAAATTGAGGGTTATTGTGCATGACTTGTCTTTTCATCATAGGGCCCCAACCAGCTGCAACGCTGGCCTACCCTGGACAATGTGTCAGGCTAACCTACCTCACCACTGGGTACCCAGAGTGTGTATGACTGTGTTGAGGGACTCTAAAGTGCATGCCTTGTAGCCTGACTGAATCAGTACCTAAACCAGTCAACCTGATTATGCCCCTTTCCTTGTTCATTTCCCTTGAATAAATCAGATCTGAATCTTTTTCCACTTAACCTGTCTGTGGTGCACTTCTGTACAACTAGCACTATGGTACTATTGTTGGCTATGTTTAACCTTACTTTACAGGGGGTCTCCAGGGCAGAACAGGTGGAACCAGCCCTGGTGGTAAGTGCAATCAGAGTGGGGATATATCTGCTGTTTGAGGGCTATTGTACGTGTGCATTCTGTTCATTGTTTAGGCCACTAGAGAGGAAAGAGGGAGTCACAATGTCCCGGAGGACTGTACCCAGGTCAGCTATGCTACCACCAAACCTGTCCTCCGGGTGGAGGCACCCGTTTTCAGTACCCAAGCCCCTTAACCTGCACCTAGTCATGCAGGCAGGTAGTAGCCCTTGGGATAAGGCCACCTAGGGTTACAGTTATATACAAGGAATATGCCATGGCCCTACTGAAAATATCAATGTTATTTTCCCTGAGCACAGTTTGACTTTATAATATCACGAGTGGCACAGCCATTAGTGATGCCAATGGTCAAACTGCACGAGGGGAAAAATAACATCAGTAGGAAATGGTATATGCAATTTATGCCATGCCTTTTAATGTCCGTAGTATTCTGTTTTTTTTTTTTTTGTATTTGTTTATTAGCCCTTTGTGTAGTTTTTGTTTTCATTTGGAGTGAGAGAGCTCACATGCTGCATAGTTGTCAGGAGAAGGACCAGCGCCATTTCATCAGCACATTGACTGACATGAGTTTGCGACCTGCATGTTTTGCGAGCTGGAGTGTGCCAGGCAACTGGAGCAGATAGTAAGTCAATATGGAGCTGGGGAGTGTGTCAGCCTATGGGTATGGGGCAGGAGTGCCAGTAAAGAGTTTGGCAGTCACAGGCAACTGGCAATCCGTCAATGAAAAGGAGGAGTTTTGGAAACCTGAAGGGAGTTTTTGAGGCATGAAAAAAGGTATGTTGGAGAAGCTTGGAAAAGTGAAGGGCTAAATGTGTACAATAGTGATAGTAACACTGATGGCTGGAGCTGTCACGCAAGTTAGATATGAGCATTTCAGAGTTAAAGTATGCTTGCACTGCTGGCTTCAGCCAATGGGATCTACAGTGAAAATATTTTTGCCTCCATGGACCTAGAGTGAGAATATCATGATATTCTTATTCTTGGTACCCCAGTGTCAAAAACATCACTGATATGTGACACTATTTATCCACACAGGTGCCTTGAAACATACTCACAGGTGTGTGTGTGTATATATACTGTATGTATATATATATATATATATATATATATATATAAATGGGAAAGAAAACAAATATCAAGTGGTTGGTTGAAACACATCACATAACCATGCGTATATCAGGCCGACTGCACACCTGCATTTTATCCCCTAAAACACAATGTTGCCATTTTATAAGATAGATAACCCACTCTACAGTGTGGTCGTATCTGATATCGCACACCTTGGGTGGTTGCCGCCTCGACCTGCAACCTCCTGCATACAAACACCAAGCGCAAGTGATATCAGAGCACACCGCACACCTAAGAGTGGGTTATCTATTACATATATATATATATATATATATATATATATATATATATATAACAGTATATATCGATCAGTGGCGGAGCCAGAGGGGGGGCTAGGGGGCGGTGGCCCCTCCTGGCTGCCCCAGTGTGAGTAGTGGTGCCCTGCCACCATCTTTATTCACTGTTTAGTGCCCATTATGGAGCCAGTCTTTGACTGAATGGCCCTCCCTGACTCCCAAATGATCCCTAACCTGGCTCCACTACTGTCTACGATGGGAGCGGTATTAAAATTACAAACATATTTCTAATATTTTTCTTAGCGACAACAGTAACAGCAGCATATCAAAATTATGTTGTAAATACTGTCATCACAATTGCAGCATATCAGGACCGTGCTTTCCTAGAACAAACAACTGTTTGAATTCCAGGCCCATGCTGACTTTGGAATCGTGTGGCCACATGGCCAGATTCAAAGCATTTAGTTGTCATCTTTCTGTGGCTCAGGTTCAAGTCTAATAGCTAAAATGCTTCTGATGGGCTCAGTTATTACATTGTTCTAACGTAGAACTTCTAGAAATAAAGCATCAGTGTGAAACTCTGCTCTGATTTAAGAAACAAATCAGCAGTGGTTTTAAAGTAGAATAGAAGAGCTGATAAGCTCTTATGCTGTTGATACATATCCGTTGGATACCATGATCCCCCCAGGCAGAAACGGGGCTTTCAATGTCACAAACAGAACCCACTGAGCCAACTGATGCTGCTGACACAATTCATTTAACAATTGAGAATCCAACAGCAGAAACGGCAGACTCAGAACCACAAACAGAAACAATTGAGCCTACAGATAACATGATGCTTCAAAATATTACAACTGAAACTGCCCTTGCCCTACAACCTATGGACTGTGAAAACACTGAATAAGACAATGACATCTTGCAATTTCTCAACAAGAACTGCAATGAAAACAGTGAACAAAAAAATGCCTATTTTTTATTTATTTATTGAAATGTTTCACCAGGAAAGGCACACTGAGCAGAAAGCTCATCTCCCGGTGCGACCTGGAGGGAAGGGGGTACAGTGGGAGGATAACACGAAGGTTATCAATTGATTATACATTTAAGAAGATTTTTTTATTTTTTTTTTTATTTCGTTATTTAACCAGGTGAGACACACTAAGCTGAAAGCTTTTTTACAGGTGTAACCTGGGAGCACAGGGAAGTTAAGTGACTTGCTCAGGGTCACACAGTATGCAAGTAGAAGCTGTGGGTTTCAAACCCAGGTCTGGTCTGCTGGATGTCACCAGAGTTGCAGCTCAGAGCCTTAAACCACTACGCTACACTGCCAAGATTTAAAGAGGTATGAGGTAACATTTTATACAGGTTACAGATGAGATAACACTTTGGTTGCAGTTAGGTACAATGTACATAGTATACACGTCACAAACACATAGCACATGGAATATGTGTCACTGAGGCAGTTTAAAATAACAAGTAACAAGTGCAACTTAGGGCGGGACAACGAGAGCATGAGACAAGTAAGTGCCATAGTTGGTCAAAATAAGCCAGCTTCTGCAGTGTAAGCTAGGTGCCGCTGGTCAGGCGGACGTGGTGTGGGGGTATATGGGCCAGCTCTTGACTTGTCAAGCACAGGAGCAGTTTACCATAAGGTAACTTGCCAGTGTGGAGGATAGGGAGTAGGTGGAGGAGAAGAGGTGAATTTGAGGGGGGAGATCATTCCAAAGTTTAGGGAAGAGGTGAGAGAAGGCTGCTTGGCCAACATTGGTCCTGCACCTAGGGATTAGTAGTTGACGGGAGTCAAGGAACAAGAGGGCATGTGTGGGGTTGGGGACTGGCAGTAGCATGGTGGAAAGGTAAGATGGGCGGGTGCCATGCCAGAATTTTGAGACAAACATGGTACAGTGCAGCAGTCAGTGATTGCCGAGGGATGGGAAAGCAAGGGAGCGGTGTAGATCGCAGTGATGGGTGTGGGAGGGGGGCATCAAGAGCAAAACGGCAGAACACATTGAATAGGGGGTCCAGTTTGGCCAAGGTAGACTTGAGAGCTGCACTGTAGACTATATCGCAGTAGTCAAACGATGGCAGTATCATCTTCTGCACAGTCTCGCACTTCATGGTAAGGGGGAGGCTACAGCAGTTCCTATAGATGGCACCAAGCTTAGGGTGCAGTTTTTTCACAATTGCGTCAATGTGATCAGAGGGATAGGTGGCGGTCAAGTCATACCCCTAAGTACCGGAAGGTAGTGGCGTCCTCCAGTGTTGTCCCATGCAGGGTGTGGAAGGAGGGGAGTCTGGACAGCCATTGCCGTGAACCAAAGGTCATGGTGGCAGGTTTTTTTTAGCATTGAGGGAGAGCTGGTGAGAGCTGAACTAAAGCTGAACTTTGTTAAAATCAGCCTGGAGGTTGGCAACTACCTCTTCTGGGGAGGAGCCGGAGGTGAATAGGACAGTGTTGTCTGCATACATATGGATAGCTGTGGTGGAACAGATTAGTGGCAGGTCATTTAGAAAGAAGGAGAACAGAATGGGGCTGAGAACTGACCCTTGGGGGACTCCGGTTGTCATAGGGAGAGGGGAGGAAATGGTGTCCGCAATTCTTACTGATTGTGTTCTGCAAGTGAGGTATGCACCAAACCAGTTGATGGTAGAATCCCTGAGTCCAGCTTCTGAGAGGCTAGATAACAGCAAGGGGTGGGAGACCGTGTCGAATGCTTTAGCAAGGTCGACGAAGATGGCCGAGGTGATCTGTCCCCTATCCATCCCGGTGAGGATGGAGTCAGTGAGCCTTAACAGGGAGGAGGCAGTGGAGTGTCCCTTCCTGAAATCAGACTGAAACAGCATGAAGAATTTGGAGTCTGGGAGAAAAGAGGTAAGTTGGGTGAGCACAAGGTGTTCTTGTAGTTTTGCAAGAGCTGAGAGGAGAGAGAGATAGGGTGGTAATTTGAGGCAGAGGTGGGGGCTCCCCATTTAGGAAGGGGAATGACGATGGTGTGTTTCCATGTCTGGGGGACAGCTGCAGTGGCAAAAGAGAGGTTTAGAAAGTTGGCAAGTGAGGTAGCTATGGCGGGAGTGGAAAGGTATAGGAGTTCGGTGTCCAGTCCATCAAGAGATTTACCTTTCGAGGGGTTGAGAGACAATAGGGCATCAAGGGCTTCCGTTGGCAAGCTATCTTTGAAAGCGAAGGTGCATGGCCTGTGTAGTATGTTGAGTTCCAGTGGTGGGTCTGTGTGGCAGGTAAGAAGAGAGGAGGGAGGCACATTGGCGAAGCAGGACAAAACTCGGTGGCAACAGCGTGGATCCTAGAGAACGGTGCCATTTACATTTAGGAGCAGAGTGGATTTGTAGCTGGTGGAGAGAAGAGGAGTGAATGACCTTCCAGAATTTGGATGGACTGTTTAAGTTAGTCTGGAAGATGGAGCTGAAGTAATCCCTTTAGCTGAGCAAGTTCTTTGGTACGCATTTGAAATATCGCGGTATCGGAGAGATCTTGTGATGAAAACATTTAAAATCGTTATTCAGAAATGGTGCAATGAAGTAAGAGCACTAGTGACAATGTCCACTGGGCAGTTAAACTAGTACATCTGCACCTAGTTTATTGAGGTGCACAAAAAAAAACAAATAGGTTTGAACCTGTCTCCAAAGATGTGTATTCTAATCCCTGGAGAGACACTTAAAACTAAATACTACTCCTCATTTGTGTCTACCGAGCCAGAGGTTGAAAGAGCATGCAGAACACTACAAATAAAAGACAGGCAACTAAAGCCAGTAAGTGAAGGTGGGGCAAAGAATGCTGCAGATGAATTATCTGACACCATGATAGATGAACTGTACACTAGACAACATCTTGAAACCCACAGTCCAGCTTCTCTAGCAAATTCCATGTGCCTGATACGCAGTCTTTACTTCGGCCTAGATGGCTGTCAAGAAATGAAGAACTTATGCTGGGGTGACATTAAAGTGAGAACTGATGTAAATGGAGATAAATTTTTAGAATTGTAAGCAGAGCTACACATAAGGGTATTTTGGACATATTTTATGTCCAGAAATTTGTCAAAAATATCCCAACATAGACTGTGTGGAGTCATTTGCGTCTGTATAAACATCTAGGTTAAAGGACAAACGTCCATTTTTTTCTGTTGTGGGCATCATGTCAGCATTTACCAGTCCTGTTTCATTGAACTAAGCTGACTCCAGACTGATTAACAGCTGTGTGTGTGTGTGTGGGCGGGGGGTAGCCTTGTCATGAGCGTGGGTTGCCTCAGCACAGTGAGTAAGAGAAATAAAAATTTAACTGGACAACTACCAGCCCATTTTCTCTGCGAACTTATCAGCAGGGTCTGCACAGTAGCTTTGTTTGTGTTGATTGGATGAAACATAAATCCTCCTGACTTTTTTGGTCTCTTGCTTCCTTGCCCCAGCCCCCTCACCTGACCTCTATGCTGTACATCATCTGACTGCAAAGTAAAGCAAACATGATAGCAGGCAGCTCCTCTTACACATGCCAAATAAATCAAATGGCACCTAGACTGTAAGTCACAATCCATGTCAAGCAGGTACATTTGGGAGATGGTGGTAGTTATATCCTATCCCTTCAGTGCCTTTATTAGATAAATCTCACTGTATAAACTGTAGAAGATGAATGGCAGAGCAGTTAGGTATAAGTCCAATATCACAGACTCCCAGAAGGGCTGTGGACAAAACCAGGTGTGGGGACTGCCTGTACAGTTTACTTCAAGACAATTCCCAAACTGCATAAACTGCATTGTCATTTTGCACTTTAATATTTAGCTGCTAATATCGGATATAGCTACACGAGGATTCCTAGTTATTATGTTCTGGTTCTGGTGCTGATCCAGTGTGTCCCCCTACCCCATTTGCTGCTTGTCTACCTCTGGTACTAATGTGCTGGCATAGCTGTAAGGCCATTCTCTGCAAAGGATAGATGTGTTCAGCTCTGAGGTTCTCATCTTCTTTAATCTGTTTGGGGAAAAGTAGTTATATTTTCCTGGGGAGTAAAATCTTGAGCTCAATAATACTGCAGTGGGCTTCCAGATGTGGCATCACTGGTCACTAAAATCCATCCAGTTGAAGTACACAAGATCCAGGGCTAGTTGGCTGAAGGTGCAGTGGTAAAGCTTTGCTAGACTAGAGAGCAGCGCCAACATGCTTAATACAGGGGTAGGTGAGGCTTACATTTATGCAGGATTTCTTCATGATTAACAATTACCATTTTGATTGTTAAATCAAATATGCTACTGTTCCCATTCCTGCTGTCTATGGTTTTCTTAGGTAAACATATGCAAACATTGTGGTGGAAGACAGTAGACTGTTATTGAATGTAATCATGCCAGAGGAACAAGATTCAAAAAGGTGTTTATTTTTTTTTAAATATTGGGTACTACTTGATAGAATCTGTGTCACAACAGTTTAACAGTTGATGGAGCTAACCTTTGCTGTTGTTATTATTCATCTCTGCAGACTATATATGAAGGAAATTCATGTAAGATGTGAACAGAGATGGAGAAAAAAGCACATGAGGTTTTTGGGAATGCTCTGGTTCTTTCCTGGAATGTGAATCTACTCAAGTCAGTCTGCCATAAAAGTGTGTGTGCAGTGCAATGCAATACAATACAATATAATATATATACATATATCTATATATGTGTGTGTACACATATATATGTATATATATTTTCTGTCCCTTACCTCAGGTGACAGGAAACTGGATGCCAAAAAAGGAAGTGGAACCATGTTCTGGATAGTGTGAGTGACTCAGAATTGGTATGTAACCATTTGCTTACAGACAAAACAAACTTAAGTGGCCTAGTATGTGACAATTGTAAGATCCTACAGCTCACTGTAGCATGTGCATTATATTTTTAATACTTCAATGATAGACTGTTTCTTACTATTGTTAGAAACTTGCTTGATGTATCGTAATCTGAGTAAGCAGCCTTCACCCCCCTCCCAACCCCACAGACAACCATTGAAAAGTGAACCTTGGGAGAATCATAAAAAAAAAAAAAAAATACCAGAAATATTGAGACACACAATTAATGTATTATTCCAACAAGAAGATTGACTGTCTGATTGGCTGAAGTAGAGAGTAAAGAGAACATGAGGGGAGAGAACTCTCCCAGGGTGCAAATTAATAAAGGAAGCAGGGTGGTAGAGATAAAGCAGGAAGGGAATGGGAGCATTAAAAAGAGAGGGGGAAGGACGGAGGGCAAAAAGGAAAAAAAAGACTGGCAACAAGCAGAGTGGAAACAAAATCTGGAAGGCCATGTAAGCGAATGCTGGAAGTATAGGAAATACGTTTTCAGACATAGAGGCCATTGTGGCAGAGGCCAACCTGGATATTGTGGCCCTTACTGGCTCCCGGTGCACTGAAAACCAAGATTGAGACATGGCCATACCAGGCTATACTCTGTTCAGGAAGGAAAGGAGGGGATGTGGGGATTTACATGAGGGAAAGCATAAAAGTGACAGAGAACCAGGGAATGCAGTGGGAGGCAGAGGTACTGTGGGTCACCCTGGAGATGGGGAATGGAGCCACTATTTGCATCGGAGTGATCTACAGACCTCCAGCAGAGGTAAGGGACTTCAACCTGCTAGATGTAGATTGCAGCCTCCCAGCGATGGCTTCAGCTAGAAGCAGGGACATCCTGGACTCTCTGCAGGGGGCATTTCTCAGGCAACTAGTCAGTGAACCCACTCGTGATGGGGCAATACTGGACCTAGCACTCACTAACAGGGACAGAATCACAGACTTCAAGTTGGGAGGCCACCTTGGGACCAATGATCATCAAATTGTAAGGTTAAAAAGGGAAGGGGGAACTGTACAGAGGGGGACCAGGAAAAGGCAGACATCCTGAACAAATACTTTTGCTCAGTGTTCACGGTGGAAGGAGAAGGGGAAGGGCCACAAAAAAGTAACAGAAGCTTTGGAGGGAGGGAGGGAGGTGGACACTAGTCCTTCTTTTGGAGTAGAGAGTCCCGAAAGGACTCACTAATCTGAAGGTGGACATAGCAATGGGACCAGATGGGGTGCATCCAAGGATATTGAGGGAGCTCAGAGAAATACTGGCTGCACCTCTGATGGTTTTGTTTAACAGCTCACTGGAAACAGGAGTGGAGGACTGGAGGAGGGTGGGTGTAGTCCCACTACACAAATGTGGTAGCAGGGAGGAGGCTGGCAATTATAGGTCAGTCAGTCTGACATCAGTAGTGGGAAAGTTAATGGAATTACTGTTGAAGGAAAGGACTGTGGAATATCTTGAATCCTGCAGGTTACAAGACCTAAGGCAGCATGGGCTCACAGGGGTCAGTTAATGTCAAATGAATCTGATACATTTCTTTGACTGGGTTACAAATGATTTAGATCAGGGTGGAGTGGGTGGATGTGGCCTACCTGGATTTCAGTCAGGCTTTTAAAACCATTCCACATAGGAGACCAGTAAGCAAGCTGGGTAGCTTGGGAGTAGGTCCAAAGGTGGTAAACTGTATAAGAAATTGGTTAGGTTATAGGCCTCAGAGGGTGGTAGTAAATGGAGTCCCTCAAAGGAAGGGAGGGTGACCAGCGGGGTGCCACAGGGATCAGTGCTGAGACCAGTCCTCTTTAATGTCTTTATAAATGGCTTTGCAGAGGAGCTGGAGGGGCAAGGTCTGTTTCTTTGTGGATGACATAAAAATTTGCAATAAGGTGGCACTCTGGGGGGGGGTGGAAAAGGATGAGCAGAGATTTGAAAAACCTAGAGGAGTGATCAAGGGGTATGGCAGCTGGGTTTCATTGTGAAAAAGTGCAAAATAATGCACTTAGGGTACAGAAACCCAGGGGCAGAGTACAAAATGGGTGGAGTAGTATTGATGACCACCAAGCAGGAAAGAGATCTGGGGTAATCCTATCAGATGACCTAAAGGTGGCCAGGCAGTGTGACAAGCAGTCGGGAGGGTTAGTGGGATGCTGGGGTGCTAAAGGGAGGGGTATCACCAGCAGAAAGAGGGAGGTGGTGTTGCCTCTGTATAGATCATGCTGACTGCCCTAAAGCATTTCCTAGGCAGTGCTCACCCACAGCATGATGCTATCATATATTTTCTCACTATTTAACTTTCGCCTTACTACTCCTTGCAATGGATGACATACAACCCAACCCTGACCCAGCACCAGCCCTCAACCCTTTAAGCTCCGTGATCAACTCCCCTGAAATTGCCACCACTGCTACACTTTTTGGTTCCCTCCCCCGGGGGCTGCGCGTCCCACACCTAAACATTCGTAGCCTAGTCCCTAAGCTCGATCTGCTCCAGGTGCTAGCTGTCCAGCATGCTTCTGACATTATCATCCTATCAGAAACCTGGTTAAACCCTAACTTTAAGAACCCATCCATCGCCATCCCAGGATTCAATGTCACTTGTCAAGACCGCACCACCAGAGTTGGAGGAGTTGCAATCTACACAGCCTCAGACTTACATTTCTCTGTTACACTTGTTAACTCAGAGCCCCAAGCATTTGAACTGCTCATGCTGCAACTGTCCCTCCCCTTCTCACTCCCTATTTATGTTGCTGATGTATACTGTCACCCTGGAACCCCTGCCACAACTGTCACTGACCTTCTAAGCCACCTGGCCTTCCTAGCCCCATCTATTGAACTTTATATTATAGGGGATTTTAATCACAGCTGGCCATCTCCCTCTTTTAACAAAACTTGCTCAGAGATTACAGCCCTCAATCTTACCCAGGTCATCTCAGAACCAAAACGTACAAACCACAAGACTGGCAATCACTCCCAAATTGACTGGGCCCTCATGTCCCACCCCCACCGAGTCATCAAAGCTGGCTTACTTCTTGACTCTATAAGCGACCACCACATCACTTACATAGTCTGCAAAATCCATCGCCTTAAATCCCCTCCCAAATTTCTAGTGCAACAGTCTTATACAGCTCTGAACAATACCCCTCTGCTGGATGAACTAGCTCATGTAAACTGAGGTCCTCACCGTAGTAATTATAACATGGATGATGCCCTTATACATTTCCGGAACACTTTCCTCAGCATCTGGGTAATCATGCCCCCATGCGACGTATCAGGGTCCGAGGGACACACCTTCCCTAGATTTCCCCTGAACTAATAGAGTGCCAAAATGACCTGAACAAGGCGTGGAAAACCTACAAGTCTACGCTCCTCCAAAGTGATAACATCACCAACTGCATGCTCTGTAATAAGTGCACCAAGGCCACCTGGCTAGCTAAAACTGAATACATTAGCTACACCATCAATGCCAATCTATGTACGCCATCAACATTTTGGAAAGTTATCCACTCCCTTCCCCCCCTCCCATCGACAAATCCCACCCCTCTTCTGTTCTCAAATGGTACTCTTCTCTCAGACCCACTCGTGGTTGCCTCAGAGTTCAATTCATACTTCACTACATGTGCTACTACTCTCCTTGCCTCCCTGCCAGCTGTAGCTCCACCCACCAACCATGTTGATGCTACCAACCCCCCCAGATTAAACACCTTCCATTTCAGGAACATCCCTCCGATGGAAGCTCTTGATGCCCTACTCACCTTAAACCCCTCCAAGGGAAAGTCCCCTGATGGGATGGACCTCAAACTCCTCTACTTTTCTGCCCCTGCCATTGCAGCTCCACTAGCTGCCCTGCTAAACCTTTTGTTTGCCTCTGAATCAGTTCCTGTGGAGTGGAAGCACACCACAGTGCTACCTCTTCCCAAAGGAGGGGACCCCACCACCGCAGGCAATTACCCCCCCATCTCCCTCCTCCCCACCCTCGCGAAACTCCAGGAGCACCTCATGCTCTCTCAACTCTCCAGCTTTATTTCAGAATCCAACTACTTCACCGCCTTCCAGTCTGGATTTAGGAAGAACCACTCTACTGCCACTTCCCTCCTAAGACTCTCTGACACTATCCTCTCGGGGATGGACAAAGGTCTTATTACTGCAGCCATCTTTGTCAACTTAGCCAAAGCTTTCGACACTGTCTCCCACCCCTTGTTGCAATCCTGCCTCTCTGAAACCAGTTTATCAACGCCTGCCACCAACTGGTTCAGAGCATACCTGGAAGGCAGAACTCAATCCATAAGATTTGCTGATTCCATCTCACCTCCACTCCCAATAGATACTGGTGTCCCCTAGGGCTCAGTACTCTGCCCCTTTCTCTTTTCCATTCTTCTAAATGACCTGCCTCAAACCTGTTCATCTACCTCTATTCACATGTATGCAAATGACACAGTCCTCTTTACCTCTGGCCGTACCCCTGAGGAGGTTGCTACCAGTCTACAGGCTGATTTCAATAAAGTTCAGCTCTGGTTTAGCTCCCACCAACTCTCCCTTAATGCCAAGAAGACAGTCTCCATGACCTTCAGCACTAGGCAGAGACTATCCAGGCTTACAGCACCCATGACCTTCCACATCCTTGACGGGACAGTCCTTGAGGACGTGACAACATTTAGGTACCTAGGTGTTGGGCTTGATCAACATCTGTCCTTCTTTGCCCATGTGGATGCTATCCTGAAAAAACTGTGCCCTAAGCTTGGAGCTCTCTACAGGAATCACAGTTGCCTTCCACTACCGGTAAGAAGTGAAATTGTGCAGGAAATTATATTACCTACTTTCGACTACTGTGATGTAGTTACAGTGCCACTCCTAAGTCTACTGTATCCAGACTGGACCCTCTCTTCCATGCTTTATGCCATTTTGTCCTCAATGCCCCCCCTTGCATCCACCACTGCAAGCTTTACCATGCGCTGGCCTTCTCCTCCCTTGACAGTCGGCGCCTACTCCATAGTGCAAAATTTGCTTCCAACCTTTGGCTTGGGTCCCTTTCACCCTACCTCACCTCCTCCCTATCTTCCCCCCAAACCCCTCTCATGCCCTTAGATCTACTGACTCCCGGCTGTTGGTAGTCCCTCACTGCCAGACCACTGCAGGCCAATCAACCTTCTCCTACCACCTCCTGAGGCTCTGGAATGACCTGCCGGTACAAATCCATCACTCCTCCTCTAGGCACTTCATATCCTCAGCCCTGTCAAACTTCTACGTAGTAAACTGCTCATGTATCTGACCTCTCCCCCTCCTCTTGCATATCCCTCTCCCTTCCCCCCCACTGCCCCATCCTAGATCCCATGCGGCCTGACCAGTGGCTTTAGCAATGGCTATAAATGCTGGCATATATCCACCAACTTCTGCACTTACCCCCTCTGCACTTCTAACCTTGTTTCCTCTGTCTAATGTGTTACCCATAGATTAGTAGCTGACATGTATGTATATACATTTTATACCCTATGTCATTATAATTCCTTGCTCAATTTTCTCTCACTCCATGCACCAATGTGTAAATTCCTTGTTGCAATGTATCTTATGTTACTTCTACTTCATGTTCCATTGTGTAATTTAATTCCATGTATCAATGTACTGTTGTTCTCCTCTGTAACACCCCCACCCCAGTCGCACTGTGAGACGAGCATCTTTTTGCTCAGTGTGCCTTTCCTGGTGAAACATTTAAATAAATAAATAAATAAAATAAATAAGACCCCACCTAAAGTACTGTGTCCAGTTCTGGACACCACATCTCCAGAAGGACATAGACAGAGTGAAGGTCCAAAGGAGGGCAACTAAAATGGTGCAGGATCTGCATCAAAAACCCTATAAGGAGAGACTAAAGGACTTCACAATATATACCCTGTTACAGAGGAGGGAGAGGGAGAATATGATAGAGACCTTTAAATACCTCACGGAGGTAAAAAAGATACAGGAGGGAAGCATTGTTCTGAAGAAAAGGTGATCAAGAATAAGGAGACCTGCTATGAAGCTGTGGGGTGGGGGTAGACTCAGGAGAGATGTGAGGAAGTATTTCTTCACAGAAAGAGTAGTGGATTCATGGAACAGCCTTCCAGTGAAGGTGGTGAGGTTCAAGAATACATGGGATAAGCACAAGGGAATCACAGTGGAAAGGAAAGAGGGAGGGAGAAAGAGCTGTAGATCGGGTATACTCTGTAGTAATAGTGTAGGAAGGGACGAATGGGCAGAGTGGATGGGCCAAGCGGTCCTTTTCTCAGTTAAATTCTTTGTTTCTATGCTCTAATTCAGACTATAGAGATAAATCTAGCCTACACTTCGGCAACTTGCTATGTCTTTCCCCCTCCCAAAACCCCCCACAGACACACTCAAATAATTCAAATGAAATGTAGTGTTTCTGAAGACTGATTTAGCCTGTAAAAAAAACCTAGCCTACACTACAGCATCTCACTTCTTCTTCCCCATAAAACCCACAGACACAGTAAAACACTGAGTAAACATAGTTTTCCAGAATGAGGATTGACTGAAGCTGAAAAAACGTGGACTACACTTCTGCATTTTACCCCCCCCAAAAAAAAACACCAGACCGACTGAGACACTGACATTTAGATGCAGTCTTCTAGCATAAAGACTGATTCAAGCTGGTAACAAAAAAAAAAAAAAAAAAATGGCATCCAGTTCAGAATCTTGTACTCTCCCCCAAAATCCATATTGAAACACTAACAGTAATATCTAGTCCTCTGGCATTAAAGTTTGTTGAAGTTGTAAGAAAGCAAACCCTAGCAAGAGCCAATATGGCTGCAAAATAATGCTATTGTAAGAAGTGAGAAATAAATAAACTAGCAATTTTTATGGCTGCAGTGGGTGTATCTCTTTAAACATTTTTCTTTGAGAAAAGGACTCCCTGCATAAATTATTTATGTATTTATTTAGTTTTTGTTGACCAGGTAAGTGCACTAGACAAATTCTGCATATTTTCAGGCACGACCCGGGGGAGGGGGATACAGATGAATGCCAACTGACTTTGAACCAGATTAAGTTGTTGGTGGTATTTTAGTGAAATTACCTTCCAAACAACATGATAGAGTGTTAAAAATAGTGTCCTCTACTGAAGTCTCATTACTACGCTGTCTGTGTGTGTATGGCAGCTGGAGAGCACTATTTTTTCCTCTGCCTTGAGAAGTTAATTGAGGCCTCCCCAGTGTTGCCTTTTTTTGCATGTTGAAACCTCCTCCATAGTGTTTTATGGGACTTTTCTTTCTTTGTTAAGATTCAGTGCTTAATTTACTACCATTTGCAAACTTGTTTTGCTGATATCCCCTCACCCACTCATCCAGAGGTGTGAATTCCCTTGTTTCCTAACCATGCTGGTTGATTTTACTTGCTTTCCTCATATAGTAAGAATGTGAAACTAAACTTGTGTTATTTTAACTAACTGATAAAATGAGATGTCCAGTTTGCACCTCTTGGGGATGAAGCTGTATCCCTTTACCTGTATGGAGTAATTCACTTGCCAACAACTCTTAAGACCTCAGCTGTAAGATACATAATGCATGTAAGGTTATATGTGAAATGAAATTGCATTCCCTGAAAAACAGGTTCATTTATCTTCCCAACCTCTGCAGCCACACAAAGCAAACCTTTCTCTCTCTCTCTCTCTCTCTCTCTCTCTGTGATACCTACTGCTGGACAATGCAGCTGTCTAAACAAAGCTGTTTTTGTTTTCTTAAAAAGTAGGAGTTTTTTTTCTTGCTTGTTTTAAGTGCCTTGGAAAGCCACAGGAAGACATTTCTACTGCCAGGGATGTATAAAAAGTAACAAGATATCTATAGAGAGAAAGGAATACAACAGTTTAATGGTTACAACTGCATTACACTACAAATGCAGACCACAACACAAAGTTCTCATGAACTGATTCAACATTAAACTAATTGAGTTTATATTCTTTATGCTTCTCTTTTCTTGCTGTTACTATGATCACTATTTACTGTTGCAGTCATTTGTTCTTGAGGTCCCAGCCATCTCAGAAAAGATAACGACTGGGTGAAGGCAGTACAGAGAAGGGCAACCAAAATGGTGCATGGCCTGCACCAGAAGCACTATGGGGAAAGACTCAGGGAGTTAAATATGTACTCTCTAGAGGAAAGAAGGGAAAGGGGAGACATGATAGAAGCATTCAAATACCTCAAAGGTATCAATAAGGTACAGGAAGGTTCAATTCTACTGAGAAAGAGATGTTTAAGGACAAGGGGGGCATGATATGTGGCTGGAAGGGGGAAACTTAGAGGGGATGCTAGGAAATGCTTCATTACAGAGAAGGCAGTGGACACCTGGAACAGCTGGCCAACAAAGGTAATGGGTACCGAAATGGTAACAGGTATCAAACATGCCCGGGATACACATAAGGGGACCTTGGTAACAGGGCTGCTGCCCGGTGTGTGTGTGTGTGTGTGTGTGTATGTTAAGGCTGGAGATCAGTTATGGTCCATGGCAGCACAGTAGGTAGGGACCTTAGGGCAGACTAGGTGGGCCAGGAGGTTCTTTTCTGCCACCAGCTTCTTTGTTCAACGTTAAACTAATTGACTTTATATTCTTTATGCTTCTCTTTTCTTGCTGTTACTATGATCATTATTTGCTGTTGCAATCATTTGTTCTTGAGGTCCCAGCCATCTCAGAAAAGCTATTGATTGGGTGAAGGCAGTACAGAAAAGGGCAACCAAAATGGTGCATGGCCTGCACCAGAAGCACTATGGGGAAAGACTCAGGGAGTTAAATATGTACTCTCTAGAGGAAAGGAGGGAAAGGGGAGACATGATAGAAGTATTCAAATACCTCAAAGGTATCAGTAAGGTACAGGAAGGTTCAATTCTGCTGAGAAAGAGATGTTCAAGGACAAGGGGGCATGATATGTACCTGGAAGGGGGAGACTTAGAAGGGATGTGAGGAAATACTTCTTTACACAGAGGGCAGTGGACACCTGGAACAACCTGCCAGCAGAAGTAATGGGTACCAAAACAGTAACAGGTTTCAAACATGCATGGGATACACATAACAGGACCTTGGTAACGGGTGTGTGTGTGTGTGTTGAGGAGTGTTAAGGCTGGAGATCAGTTATGGTCCATGGCAGCACAGTAGGTAGGGACCTTAGGGCAGACTAAGTGGGCCTGGAGGTTCTTTTCTGCCAACTGCTTCTATGTTCAATGTTAAACTAATTGACTTTATATTCTTTATGTTTTTCTTTTCATGATGTTACTATGATCCCTAGTTGTTGTTGCTGTTGCAATAATTTCTTCTGGAGGTCCCAGCCATCTCAGAAAAGATAAAGACTGGGTGAAAGCGGTACAGAGAAGAGCAACCAAAATGGCGCATGGCCTGCACCAGAAGCACTATGGGGAAAGACTCAGGGAGTTAAATATGTACTCTCTAGAGGAAAGGAGGGATAAGGGAGACATGAAAGAAGTAGTCAAATACCTCAAAGGTATCAATAAGATACAGGAAGGTTCAATTCTGCTGTGAAAGAGATTTTCAATGACAAGTGGGCATGATATGTAGCTGGAAGGGGGGGAGACTTAGAAGTGATGTGAAGAAATACTTCTTTACAGAGAGGGTGGTGGATACCTGGAACAGCCTGCCAACAGAGGTATTGGGTACTGAAACAGTAACAGGTTTCAAACATGCATGGGATACACATAAAGGGTCCTTGGTAACAGGGCTGGTGTGGGGGTGGGGATAAGGCTGGAGATCAGTTATGGTCCATGGCAGCACAGTAGTAGGGACCTTAGGGCAGACTAGGTGGGCCAGGAGGTCCTTTTCTGCCAATAGCGTCTATGTTTCTATGTTAGTAAATAGCTGGTACATGAGCATTATACATTCATGTTGACATCAATTTTAAGATGTTAAATATAAAGCCTATGGTACCAGTAACACAATGCCATTAACAAGTAGTGCTCAAATATTAAAAATCCACTGACTCAACCTATTTTCAATTCAAATCAAAAATATGTATCTCTATAGAAGTCAGGACCATAAAGAAAAAGAGAAAAAGGAAACAAACACAGAAGAAAAGTATGCATAAAATAAGCCAAAAGCAAGGCGGGGGGATAAGATGCATAAAGATAGTGAGCAGCACTGAAATGCATTTCTGTTACACTTGTGAAAGGATGAAAGCGCAAGTAAAATAAAGGTTCTAAATATAGACAACAGCTGAAAAGCATAAAAAGGAAGGAAAAGGGTCCTAGATACAGTAGAAAAGAACAAAACAACCACAAAAAAATCAAAGAAACTGACTGGTATAAAATTTGAAACAACAAAACGGTGAATGACATTTGGCAGATTATAAACAGCAACATATTATCATTTGCAATAGTTACATTAAAAGGATCAAGGAATGTAACAACAAATGATGACAAGCAAGATGGCTAAATGAGGATATGAAGAAAGTTACTCAACAAAAAAAAAGCTAAACATGCAATAAAATATCTGAAAACAAAAGCCATGACATAACCACATGGTCAGAATATTAAACATTTTAAAAGAAACATAGTAACCATTTCAAAATGAAGATGGAACTCAAACTTGCAATAGATATAGATAAAAGCAAGAGCAAGCATTTGTGCAGTTACATCAATAGCCTAAGCAAAAAAAAAAACAAGCATTTGTCAAAGCTGAACGTTCGCTAGCAGGTATTTGCAGTGGTGTTTGGCAAGTATGGTGCTTTACCCTAATGCCCTGTGCGATTGCTGAAATATTTACACAATAAACTTTCAACATAATTTTTTGTTACCCCATTGAACGCTACATAGGCGGAAACACGTTTAGGCAGGATGTGAAAATGATAGCTGTACTGCTCATAAGGAAGTGTGGTAAAATGGCAATGTTGAAAATCTGGAGTGGAAATATTGAAAATTCGCAAACCTACGCGCATGCGTGGGAACTGTGCAATGCACGCTCGTAAAACAATCATTGTTAGGAATTTTTTCACCAAATTGTCAACATTGGCATTTTAAAACCTCTGCTAATGAATAGTGTCACTGTGATTGTCTTACTGTATGCCATACATTAATTTTGCACACCGACTGCGCCATTGTGCACTACATGGGCGGAAACACGTTTTGGGCAGGATGTGAAAAATGACAGCTGTACTGCTCATAAGGAGGTGTGGTAAAATGGCAATGTTGAAAATGTGGAGTGAAAATATTGAAAATTTGCGAACTTACGAGCGTGCATAGGAACTGCGCAATGAACACTCGTAAAACAGTCATTTTTAGGAATGTTGTCACCAAATTTTCAACACAGCCATTTTAAGACCTCTGCTCATGAACAGTGTCACTGTGATTTTCTTAATGTGTCCCATACATTGAGTTGGACACGGACTGTGCCATTGTGCGCCACATGGGCGGAAACATGTTTTGGGCAGGATGTGAAAAATGACAGCTGTACTGCTCATGAGGAGGTGTGGTAAAATGGCAATTTTGAAATTCTGGAGTGAAAATATTGAAAATTCGCAAACTTACGAGCGTGCGTAGGAACTGCGCAACGCAGACTCGTAAAACAGTCATTTTTAGGAATTTTTTCACCAAATTTTCAACACAGCCATTTTAAGACCTCTGCTCATGAACAGTGTCACTGTGATTTTCTTAATGTGTCCCATACATTGAGTTCACACACCGACTGCGCCATTGTGCGCTACATGGGCGGAAACACGTTTTGGGTGAGATGTGAAAAATGACAGCTATACTACTAATAAGAAGGTGTGGTAAAATAGCAATGTTGAAAATCTGGAGTGGAAATATTGAAAATTCGCAAACCTACGAGCGTGTGAGGAACTGTGCAACGCACACTCGTAAAACAGTCATTTTTAGGAATTTTTTCACCAAATTTTCAACATAGCCATTTTAAGAGCTCTGCTAATGAACAGTGTCACCATGATTTTCTTAATGCATCTCATACATTGATTTCGCACATCAACTGCGCCATTGTGCGCTACATGGTCGGAAACACGTTTTGGGCAGGATGTGAAAAATGACAGCTGTACTGCTCATAAGGAGGTGTGGTAAAATGGCAATGTTGAAAATCTGGAGTGAAAATATTAAATATTCACAAATTTACGAGCCTGCATAGGAACTGCGCAACGCACGCTCGTAAAACAGTCATTTTTGGGAATTTTTGCACCAAATTTCAACATAGGGTTTTGGGACCCCTTCTCATGAATGATGTCACTGTCATGGCATTATTCAGGTCTGAAGGGTGATTTCACACAGTGACTGCGAAATCACCCTGGGACCGAATAACGCCATGACAGTGAATCGATCATGAGAATAAAACCCATTGAAAATTTAGTGCAAAATTCCAAAAACTATGAGATATGCCATAAAGTTGAAACCCCCTATCTGGCCCATTATACAGCTTACCGGCATTTCCTCAGTTCGCGATCGGCTTTGAAGAGTGCAGACGTGTTCCCGGTCCACCGAAGATCGTTGCGCCAAGCTCCGGAGGTAAGTATGGGGTGAGGTGGGGTGTGGGGAGGCTGGGTGCGCAGTGGGTGGGTGCGGGTTGTGGGAGGGGACTGGGAGACTCGATGGGACCGTTTTTCTTTACAGGTTTAAAAAACAAAAGGACTACGTGGGGCGTTTGCCACGCTGGGGTGGCTCCCAGTGTGGCAGAAGATGGCTGGGGGCCAAGGCCGATGAGTTGGGCACCCCATTGCTACGCTTCGTGGGGGCCGAGGGCCGACCGGGGTAATACACCCGTCGGCAAAAGGATGTTTGCCATGCTGGGGTGGGCTCCCAGTGTGGCAGAAGGATAACGGGGGCCGTGGGCCGGCGGGAGTTGGACACCCCGTTGACAAACAATGTTTGCCACGCTGGGTGGGCTCCCAGCGTGGCCAAGCTTTGGGGGGCAGCGTGGCGCAGAGGCGGCGTGATGCAAGGGAGGCGGTGTGATGCGGTGCTCGGTATGACAGCGGTGGTTTTCTTTGAAGCGAAGACCACGGCTGTCGCCTGGGCTCCCGCACCGATGGTGCGGGACATGCACGCCCTGCTCAACGGAGCACTGGATTGCAAGGGAGAGGCACACCTCAAAGTGTGCTACTCTCCCAAAACATTCCTTGCGCATGTGCACAAGCGAACGTAAAAATAAAGAATATAAGTAATATTAATATTAAAGGGAAAACAGTAAAATATCCAGTGGAGCTAGCAAATCAATGTAATGAATATTTGTGTTCCTTATTCAGACCCAATCACAACTTAGTCCCCTGCCCCCGTTCATTACCAGGAATGCCAACAGAATTAATATAAACACAGACAACATACTGCAAAAAATTCAGAATAAAAAAAAAATCAGAGTGCAAAGTTTCCACTAAAATGCTTTTTTATTATTATTTATTTATTTATTGGGAATTCAGAATTAACTCCTTTGAGCTGTAGGCTCTTTTACAAAGGTTCCACGTCAAAAGTTCATAAAAAAGACAATAAAAAAACATTGGAATTGGTTTACACAGTCCAAGGTTACTTAACACAAGAAACAGTAAGGCTGGACATAGTAGCTAGGTTTCGATACAATGAAAAAACGGAGAATATCTTTACAAATAGTGGAGTACATGGACACAGTTATACAGAGAATTATAATGCAGCTAAATTAAGCCTTGTCATCAGAGTAGAAGAGTTTCAAAAGTAGCAGGGATTGAAGATACAAACTGATATAGGCATGCGAAAGAGGGGATGCATAAGTGTAGGGAGGTAGTTTAAGGTGTGGGGGGATGGGAGGACAGAAGACATTCAGGACTTGGGCTAGTGGACAGAGGAGTAGGGATGGGGGCAGAAGAGCTGGAGAGCTAGTGGAGGGATAGAGCAATTGAGGGAAAGGGGGAGGTGAAAAAAGAGAAAGAGAAAAAAGGTGTGGGAGGATCATGGGAGGTGGATAGAGGCACAGAAACATAGAAAATGGAGATGAAGGGAGACAGGGGTGTCAACCCCGGGTAATTAAGTGAAGCAGTCATATGAGGCTTGAATTACAAGGGTATGATAAAGATTATGTTTGAACAGGCCTAGAGTGACTGAATTGGTGACTTCGCTGCCCAGCGAGTTGAATAACTTAGGGGCTCTGCCTGCAAATGACCACTGGCCCTGAGAGGTATGACAGTGAGGGACAAGTAGAGTGGAGTTATCAGAGCTTCTGGTGTGGTGAGTGCTGTTGGTTAGTCTAAGGAGATTCTGTAACCCAGGGGGGCATAAGACCAAGGGATGCCTTTTTTACTACCAGGCAGGTTTGGTAAGTGATTCTTCCCAGAAGTTGAAGCCAGTTAGCCTGCTTATAGAGGTCACAGCTGTGCATGCAGGGGGCAGCACCAGTCAGTAATCTACAGGACTTGTCAGAACAATGGCAACACCCCGTAAGGCAGACACAGAGGCAGCTCTGTAGATAACAAGCCCATAATCAATGACTGATACAATCGCACTTTGTATTGCTAGCTTAAGTACTTAGGGAGTCAGACAGTGCTTATGTCTATACAGAAGACCAATGTGGATATTCATGGAGCTGGCGACCATATCAATATAACTGGAGAAAGACAGAGTACTGTGCAGGGTCACTTCAAGGTACTTGAAAGAATGCATCTGGTCTAAGGCGACACCGGCACTATTTCTGACTGTCAGCTGTTTACTTTTATGTTTATTATGTGTACTATGGAAAAGCATAATCTTCATTTTCTTGTAGTTGAGCACTAGTTTCTGTGTGACAAATCATGCCTCTATATCTGTGAAACTTTCCTGAAGGTGGCCCTCCGAGAGAGGGATTGGAGTTCTCTGAGAAAATTACCGCATCATCTGTGTTCAGGAGGATATGTTCATGACAGGAGCAGGGAGTTTGTTCAGGAAGATGCTGAATAGCAGGGGACCCAAAATTGACCCTTGGGGGACACCTGACTGAACAGGCTGTTTGGAGGAGAGGGTATTACCAATCTTAACCTGTTGAGTGTGATCGGAGAGATAGCTATTAAACCACCTGAGGGTGTGTAAGGACAGTCCTAGATCAGCAAGCTGTTTGATTAGTAGTGGATGGTTGACCGTATTGAAAGCCTTTGACAGGTTGATGTAGGTGGTGCTGACAAGTTGACCTTGATCAAGTGCCTGATAAATGTAGCCCATAAATTCAATGAGTGCGGTGGTGGTACTGTGACCTTTCCGAAAGCCATGCTGCTGTGGGTATTGCAGGTTGTATTTTTCCAAGTAGTCTACCAGTTGATCTGCAGCAATTTTCTCTAACACTTTGGATAAGGGAGGGAGGATGGAGATAGGCCTGTAGTTTCCGTGTTGTGCTCTGTCACCATTCTTGTGGATTGGGGTCACCAGGGCAGACTTCCACTTGAGAAAGAACTAGGAGAGCATAAGGGAATGGTTGGTAATTTTGATTAGAGGGGTCAAGACAGCATGAAGGGTTATGGCTATGAGCTTCAAGTCAAGAGAGTCAACCCCTATTTCTGTTTTTTTCCAAGTACCTTCAGTAGGTATTTTTCAGCTTCGCGTTTTGCCTTGAAATAGAAACATGGATGCTGCAGCTTCTTAATCAGTTTACTACGAAGAGCCATGGAGGAGTTTGGATCAAAGAAATTAGCTGGAAGCACATGACTAAGGTTGGTGAATGCCAGATTAAAAGTATTGGCATTTGAGGGGGAGTCGATAATGCAATCATCTACGTTCAGCATGGTAGGTGCCTATTTGGAACCGTTCCCCAGGACTTCTGATATGTTGCTCCAGAATTTCCTCCCATCCTTCCATGTGTTGGATAGGGCACTCATATAATAGCTAGCTTTATCCAAGTGAATGGCTTTGGTGCAGGTGCTCCTGGCTGTTTTGTAGGCCTGTATGTCAGCTGGTCTGCCAGTAGCTCTTGCCCGGTCCCAGAGATGGTCCAGTGATTTCATTTTTTCCAGTAGATCACTTGTAATCCAAGGGTTGTCAAGACCCTTAATTTTTCGCTTCTTGAAAGGAGCATGGACATCACACGTTGCATTGAACTGGGAGATGAAATATTCAAGTACATCATTTATGTCAGTTGCAGTATCAATTATGAACCAGTCCTATTGTCATAGAAGCAATTTTAACAGCTCTAGGTGCACTCTGGTGAGACTCCCACTATTGACAGTTTTTGCCAGGGGTTTAATGAATTTATTTGACCATAAGCACATGACCGGGGAGTGGTCACTTATAGAATCTGGAAGGACTTCCGTATGACAGATATGGTCTAGGCGGTTTGTGAGCACCCAGTCCAATAGGGTGCTTGTCCTGGTTCTGTAGTCGACCCTTGTAGGTGAGATTACAAGCTGGGTGAAGTGTGCAGCAGATAAGGCATCCTCATAATTGCTCACACTGGGGGAGAGCCAGTTCACATTGAAATCTCCAAGCATTATACCGTAACTTCAGTGTTGTGGTTTAAGCTGTTGATACAAGTTAGGAGTGGGTCCAGGCTAGATGATGTTGATTTTGGTGGAATATAAACTGATGCTATTGTCATGGTCTTATTGTGGGCTCCAAGCAGAGTCTTGATAGCTAGGACCTATAGGTCATCACCAAAGTTGAGCAATGGCAGAGCATGTCCATTCAAAGAGTCTTTCAGGTATAGGGCATAGCCTCCCCTTTTTCAGATAGTCTGTCCTGCTTGAAAACAGTATATCCTGGAATTGCAACAGTGGCATCAGGAATTGCTGGTGACAGCCATGTCTCAATCACTGCAAAGATGTCTGGACTGTGCTGGACGGTCCAGACTGTAAGGGCATCAAGTATTTTGAGCAGGCTGTAAATGTTAATGCACGCTAGTGAGAGAGTCCCAGATCTGCCTGTGCCACTAGGTCTGGAGAAGGGTGGACCAGGGTTAGGGTGTATGTTTCTAGACATAAGCAGAAGAAGCAGTATTAGATGTCTTAGTAGCTCCTTCAGACATCTGCTGTGCAGCAACCATACCCTTCTCCCTTTGCACTCATCACTGCTCCAGTCTGGACTGACCAGACACTCGATAATAAGAGCAAGGAGCAGTAGTGAGAAGGTAACATCATGCTCAGACGTAGGAGCAATCTTGTGCATTGTAGGATTTGGTAATGGAGACTGGAGCAATTCAAATTACGACTCCAGGTAGCCATTCCAAGCATGTAATGGGGGTATTCATCAAGGTGCCCAGCAGTAGGTCTTGGTGAACTTGTAGAATCAGTGCTATTTGAAGAAGTCAGCACAGCCAGAAGAAACTTGAGCAGCATGATCAGAGGTGAAAACATTATTATTGGTAGGGCTAGGCACTGGGGTGATCAGGGAAAAAGCCAGACGAGAGGTAAGGATCAGCGAGGCCTACTAAGATGACTGTGATTGGACATTTAAAGTTGATTTCAAATGAAAAAGCTGATACCTGGTGGTAAGTCAAATCTAAAGTCAAAGCCAGAAGAAACTGTGAACTGCTGAGGTCCAGATTCACAGAATGTGTTAAAATTTCTGAAGGTGATGAACTGTGTCTGTGCATATGCAAGAAGTGAAATAATTTTGTCTGTATGTTTCCACTGTTCTTCAAAGAGGTTGTTGAATAGCCCACATACAGTTCCTTTAGGAGCAGGTCAGATGAAAATGTGGGTTCAGAGCAGGACCCAGAATCACTGAGTTTGTCAGACTTAGTTGATTGAGTTATTTTGGCTTGGGATCAGGCCCAGTGTCAGCACCCGGGCAATTGCCCAGGGCCCTGACACCAGAGAAGGGCCCAGGTGGAGCTAAAAAAAAAGGGCTAACTTTGCTGGTGGTACAAAATCAGTGCTGCGACTCCAAACCTGCTGATGCCTCCACTGGGTGGCCTGGGACACTGGCGCTGTGTGAAAATTAAAAACTGTCTCTATATTTAAATTCCCCGGGCCCGAAAAAATTAATGCTGCCAGCCCTGCTTGACCGGCAGGCCCCCGATCCAACTAGAGTGTGTTTTGCAGCCATGGGGCGGGATGTGAGTGAGTGCAGACAACCAATGGCGGGAAACTAGTGTGGCAGAGGGGCTGGGCTAGTTTGTGGGGATGAGCTGCCCTGTCTGTGTCAGTTAACTGTTTGGTGGGAGTCTCAGTGTGGTGGCATGGTGGAATCAAGTACATTATTCGGTCTGGGGCCAGCGACTCCGAAAGAACGAGAGGGTCGAGTCGAGCAACTTGCTGGTAGATGTCATGAGAGGAGAGGCTACAGGAATCACAATCCACTGTGTGTTGGAACTTGGCAGGGGCGGGGGGCCAGATGCCGGGGAGAGAGCTTTTGGCATGGCCAGCCAGGTTTATCCAAAATGTCCATTGTCGGGTCGTGGGTCAGCGGGGACGGGTTGTCACGGCTCTGCCACTGAGCGGATCCAGCTGGGACAGTTGGAGGCTAGCAGTGGAGGACTGTCTGGACTGAGTGTGTGAGCATCTGGACTCTGGAGTTGCTGGCAGGCAGCAGGTCAGTCTGGTCAGACAACAACTGTCTAGCTCACAATAGCTATGGTCAGTGCCTTACCAGAAAGGAATACCCATCGCAAAACTCACAAAAGCACTATTCGATGTCTAAACAGACAGAAACCCCATCAAGAAGCTCACAAAAGCAGTGCTAAATGCCCGAACAGACAGGGACCATCAAAAAGGTTTATGATAGCTCTGTTATGTGCCTTAACAGATAGGAATCTCCCACCGCAAAACTCATGATAGCTCTGTTAGATGCTTTAACAGACAGAAACTCCTATCCCAAAGCTCACAGTAGCCCTGTATAATGCCTTCAAACTGAGACTAACCCCATCACAAAGCTCCTGATTGCCCTGATTAATGTCTTTTTAGCGTGAGACAGGGTGGGGAAGTGATTAAGTTTGAGCTCTCATATGAGTTATACGTAACTCAGTTTTCACTCTTATATAGTAGGAACTACCTTGTCAGTCGCCTGCTCTGTTCTTATCTGAGCCACTTCTGAGTTGGTTGCTGGGGGGTTCTGTTGGTGCCAGGGTGGGGTCTGGGGACATATTTCTTTGTTTTAGCACAAGTGCTGAAAGACAGTGGCTGGCTGTGGTGGCAGTCAGGTTGTGCTGGTCATCCATTGTTCAAGATTTTTTTTCCAAATGTACTTTATTATCAAATTGTGGGTGCTGGGGGGGGGTGAGGGTATGATTGGAGTCAAACTGAAGGTGGGGGACAGTAACTCATATATTTTTAAGAATTGGGCATGATCCAAGCATGAGACAGTGTCAAATCAGCTGTTGGTTGGGGGGGGATGGGCTGCCTGCATCTCTCCGCCAAGCGCCACGGTAGGGGCTGGGCCCAGGTTGATTGTAGTTTACTTTTTTTTTTTTTACACAGATGGACAGGTCTGAGGGGGGGCCCACTGGAGGTGCATGGCCCAGGGCCCTCAAAAACCTGGAGCCGGCCCTGCTTGGGATGCCTTCCATAAAGTTGATTTTAAAAGTAAAATATAGATACCTGGTGGTGATGTTTTACAGAAATTCAGTCCAGGAGACTTTCACAGATGTTGTATGCAAGAACGGCATAGTTACTCCAGGCAGAAAAACATGTAAATCCACAAAAACTAACCTACAGACACAGATAAACAAACAGCCACCCACACAGACTCAGGAGGCAGAGTGATTGCTGAAATTAAATATTAGGATAATCCATAACCAAGCACCCCCTCAAAATATTTTGTTTAAAAATTAATAAATGCAAGTTCCGGGTAAAATTGTAGAATCACTACTTAAAGATATAAGTTAGCCACATGTCTAACAGTGATTTCAGTGACAGAGAGCAGCAGAGATTCACAAAGGGACAATCATGTACCACAAATGTAATCTGTCTTTATGAAAACGTGACCCAATTCTTGGAGAACAATGCCTCATAGACATAATTTCTGTTATACCTTTGAAAAACATCTGCCACTGTACCACATTTGGCAGTCATTGAAAAAATTTCTTCCCTAGCTATTCATCCCTGTATTATAAATAGTAGAACCCAAACCAGCCAAACAATATGAAGATTCATCACTGTAAGCCTTGTGTAGTATGCAGACTGTGATACTTAACACCTGTAGGGTAAGTTAATGCATCTGAACTTATTTTCTGCATATACATCTCAATTGCTATGGGGTCCTAACCATGTTCACCCTTCTTCAAGCCTAGCTAGCTACAGTATGTCTTACAACTCCTGGTAGGTGACATCACTTTAGCTTATGTATTACTGGGGCAAGCTACTATTTTCAACAAGAAGTTAAAATTCTACAAAGACAGTGATGTGGACTGAGAAGCAACATGTGCAGGTGAATCATCATGCTAGCCTAGATATTTCCAGGTTGCATTCAGTTAACTTAACCAGTGGGCGCAGAAGGGGAGAGTGATACAAATCTAAAATAGGACCGTTTAACCCATTTGTGATTTAAAGTTACTTTACGGAAATGTGGACTCCAGAACTGGACATCGTATTTCAAATGAGGCCTCACCAGTGATCTGTACAGTGGCATCACCACCTCCTTCCTTCTGCTGGTGACATCTCTCTCTATGCACCCCAGGATTCCACTGGCTCTCCTCACAGCCTTGGTACATTGTTAGGTCATCCAGTATGATTACCCCCAAATCCCTTTCCTGTTTGGTGACCATCAGTTTCTCTCCCTCTGTAATCCTCCCCTGGGTTCCTGCAACCCAAATGCATGATTTTGCACTTTTTTGCATTAAATATTAGCTGCCACACTTCAGACCATTCCTCCAGTTTATCTAGGCCCCTCCTCATTTTTTCCACCCTTCCCAGTGTGTCTACCCTGTTGCAGATCTTAGTGTCATTCACAAAGAGGCACACTTTCCCCTCTAGCCCCTCCGCAATTTCACTTATGAAGGCATTAAACAGGACTGGGCCCAGGACTGATCCCTGTGGCACCCTGCTGGTCACACTCCTTTCCTTAAATTGAGCACCATTTACCATGGCTCTCTATCTTCTATCATTAAACTAGTTCCTAACCCAGTTTACCACCTTTTGACCCACTCCCAGTCTGCCCAGCTTGTTCACAAGTCATATGTGGAATGGTATTTTCGGCCTTACTAAATACAATTCATGTTTATGTTTATGTTTATGTTTAAGCCCATGAAACACACTTATCTAGTTAATGCATTTGCAGCAGTAGTGGCTCTGCCACAGTTTGTTGCACTAACCACTGAGCCACCTAACTGCAGTTTCTAATTGTTGTGCGGTTACACACTGTTTTTGTCTGTAGCTGTGAAAAAAGGATCCAGCAGGGTAAGGGAGGGCACCCTATGCTGGGAGGGATGGTTAGTTTAATAAAATGAAAATAAAATGAAGATTAGACAGGGAGAGGGAGAGGATCTTGAGTAGGGGAGATCAATAATTAAATACCTGGGATGGACTAGAGTGAGGGAAGCCAGCCTAAGGGGTTGGAGAGGGGGGCTGTCACTATATATAAAAAAAAGCAATCAAGCAAACCAAACTTGTGTCCTTATCGCTTTCACACTGAGCAAACCTGCTTACGCTCACTTGATCTTTGTCTTCAGCTGGTTAAAAACTGATCCAGCAGGAGAATGGAGCAGCTGTCATTCACTGAGTGTGTATATTTACTGTATGCATTCCGAGCAATGCTCAATCAGCAGCTGGCCGTGGTGAGAAGATGGGCTATGCCAGTTGCCGGCTGGGTATGGGTGTGGGGAGGCGGGGTGGGCTAGCACTGCGGGTGGGGGGCCACTAGACCACCTTGGCTATCTTGGACATGTGCGATTCATTTATTATTATGTACAGTACTGTGATGATATTTCAGGGCGGGGAAAGGGGATTGGTGATTGTGGTGATTGTGCTGGGGATGGGGCTCAGATAGCCCATAAGGGCTTCATTCTGGGAACTATCAGGGTTCGGGACTGGGGGTGGGGGTTTGGTTAGCCCATAAGGGCTCTTCTGTTATACCTGTCAGGGTTCTGGAGTGGAGGTGAGGGAGACCACACGGGCCCCTCTGGGAGGTCTATTGTGGATCTGGGCATCTGGAGGAATCTGGGCATGTGGGGGAATCTGGGCATGTGGGGGGGGTGTCCACAATCCCATTATGGGCATGGTGTCAGTAATACTTGGGGAACCAGGCTGTTGGAGGGCTGTAGCTTACATGGACTTTTACGTGTACATTGATGGGGGGACATTGATAACCCCCTGGTGGACGGCAAAGAACACTTATGCCACCTCATAGCTGGCATAAGTGTTCTTTGACGGATGTCCACCGGAGGTTCTTTCTGAATCCCAGTTTGGGGACTTTGATGCCACCCTTCCTGAATAGGGTGCAATTGCTGCCATAAACCCCCTTACGCCATGTCACAAGGGGCTTTGTGGTGCATTAGTGCACTTGGCACAGGCAGCCTGCAGCATGTCACAGGCTGCCTTTGTGAATCCCAGCAAGACACAACTCAGGACACAAGTGCTACTTGCACCATATTTTCGGACGCAAGTTGCCTTGTGTACTGAGTTGCTGTCTCTGAATTCGGCCCTCTGTGTTTTTCCCTTAATACTGTGTTTGTTCTTTTTTATTGCCAGCTCCAGTGCCAAAGATCTCCTAATTGGCCATGAGGTCTAGAAGAAAGTGTGTGATTATTTTCAAACCACTCTGTAAAAACTCAAGGATTGGGGTGGTTTAATAAAATTAAAAAGGAGATCAGTGAGGAAGAGGGATCTTGAGCTGGGAGAGTCAATAATTAAATTTAAAAATATGATTGGGCAGGATAAGGGAGGGCATCCTATGCTGGGAGGGGTGGTTAGTGTAATTAAAAAAAGGGAGATCACTCAAGGAGAGGGAGAGGATCCGGGGGAGGGGGCACTTCTATAATTAAATAAGTTGAATAGACGAGGGTGTAGGGTAGTGCTGTCTGTTCAGGGAGAGGGACAGGCTAATGAGCTGGGTGAGGTCTATAATTAAGTAACTAAGATGGACCAGTGTAAGGGAAGGAATCCTTGAAGGGTGTTAGTATTAAAGGACGGACAGGGAGGTTAAAAGAGGAGGAAGAGTAGCTCTCTATGTAAGGAAAGGGATCAGAGCAACATTAGGTTCACTTAGGACATTTACAAGGGCATGGATAACGGACAATTCACAGGTGCAGTATTCGTGGACCTTACCAAAGCTTTTGATTTGGTGGCCCACAACCTTCTACAATCTTCCCTTGCTCACCTGAATTTTTCTTCTAACATAGTAGACTGGTTTAGTAACTATCTGCACTTGAGGTACCACAAAACTGTTATCCAGGGTCATCCTTCATCTGAATACCTTATTAAGTATGGAGTCCCACAAGGGTCTATTCTCAGTCCGCTCCTCTCTTCTCTGTCTATTACAAAACATACCAACATCATCCTTTATGCAGACGGTGACACCTTATACTGCAAGGATGCTAATCCCACCTTCCTCCTCTCTAAACTACAGTTGGATTTCCTCAGCCTACATTCATGGTTCACCACTCAGGCTATGGGCCTGAACTCCCAAAAAACTAAATGTATGGTTTTTGCCAGCCCATGGAAACCATCAAATTTCAATTTCACTGTAACAGATAATGATGGCACGGTCATTGAAAGGGTGCATGAATTTAAATACCTTGGCCTTATGCTTGATAAGTACCTATCTTTCAGCCCACATGTAACTACACTAATAAATAAAATTCACCTGAGACTGGAACTCCTTTACAGGATCAAGTAACTCCTCCTACCAGAAACTAGAAACAGGCTAGCTACCAGCTCGCTATGACCTCTCCTCCATTACGGTTCCATCATCTACTCCCCACAAAGTAATTCTGTTTCATTCCAGAAACTAAAATCTGCTTATAATTCAATTATCAGGTTTGTTACAGCACTTTCCTGTCATACTCACAGCTGTGCCCTGTACGAATCAATACAGTGGTTCTCCCTTGAGGAAAGGTTCACTTGGAAGTCCACCACATTTCTCTACAAAATCCTTCATAACCACCTTCCTCACAGTGTCTCCTTACTGTTCTTAGAGGCTTGCCCTGCACTGCTCACTAGGAGCACTACCCCACCTCCCCCCCAGTTTTGGTCTCCCGCTGCAACACCTCTCTGGGGCAGAGATTGCTCACCTACAGGGGTCCCAAGCTTCTCAACACCCTTCCTCCTAACCTTGCTTATAGCCCCTCTCTCAGCACTTTCAAGGGCAAACTTAAGGAGCACCTGCTCAGTAAAGTTGCCTGTAACTGTCCTTCATAATATTCCTCAGTTTTACCTCTGCCATGATTAACCTAATTGACTCCTGCAAATTGCCCTACTTTCTCTTCTAGTTTTCCTTTCCATCTGTCCCTGGTCACCTGACACTCTCCCTGACTCCTGTCCCACTTAGCTCTTTCTGGACTATCCATCCTTACTCCCCGCACAAGGCTCACATTAGTACTGTACATATGTTATTAGTCCTGCCATAAATATGTGCTTTGCTGTACATAATCTAGTTTGAATTCTTACCCATTTGTATGATATTGTTTCTGTTTTGTATGTTTCCACCTGTGCTCGTACCTGATTGTCCTGCCTTGAAAATTTGTTTCCAACTGTATAGTTTTACTACCATTTGCTTATTTCAATCTGTACATATCCTCCTCTGTTACATCCTGTACAACTGGACACTTCTATAAATGGGCATTTTGCCCACATGCCTTTCCAGCAGAAAATAAAAATGAAATTAAATGAAATGAACTAAAGGGTAAACAGAGAGGAGAGGAGAGGAAGCACTGTGGGTCACCCTGGAGACAGGAACTGGCGCCACAATCTACACAGAGGCTGTATACAGCCCACCATCTCAGGAGGAGGCAATGGACAAGGAAATGATAGAAGGCATCCCTAGAATGGCAGAAAAGGGAGAGATATTGTTGATGGGGGACCTGAATATGCCAGATGTTAACTGGAGCATCATTGCTGCAGTCACATCCAAGAGCAGGGTGCTTCTCAATGCTTTGGCATACCTCAGACAGCTAGTGTTGGAACCCACTCGGGAGGGAGCAGTCTTAGACCTGGTACTCTCAAATGGGGCTGAAGAGAGGATCTCAGATTTAGAAGTGGGAAGCCAGCTGGGAACAAGCGACCAACAAACAGTGTAGCTCACAATAAACACAGCCATTGAGTCAAGCCATACAAAAGCAAGGATATTAGACTTTAGGAGGGCTGACTTTGGTAAAATTGGAGAGTGCCTCAGAAAAGCACTAACAAAGGTCAAGAAGAAGGGATGGAGGAACAATGGGAAAAAATCACAACTGCCATCACAGAGACAACAAGCCTTTGTGTGAAGTAAATAAACAAAACAAAATGAAGGAAAGCAAACACTACGATTCTCAAAAGAGGTGGCAGGGAAGGTTAGGGAGAAAAAGATAGCATTCAGGAAGTATAGGGAAACACAGAAGGAACAGGACAGAGAACTGTTCCAGTTAAAGCAGAAGGAAGCGGGGAGGTGGACAGAATAGCAAACGCTCAAACCGAGTAAAGGATAACCAACTCAGTTAAGAAGGGGGATAAAACCTTTTACAGGTACATTAAGGAGCGGAGAAAGACCAAGGGAGGGATAGTGAGGCTTTATAAAGGGGAGATGGGGTGGGCAGAGGGTGACAGTGAAAAAGCAGAGATACTGAATGAATACTCCTGCTCAGTATTCACAAAAGAAGAGGAGGGGCAGGTACCTAAACCAAACAATAGAAGCACTCTGGATTGGGGGTCGATACCAGTCCATTCACAAAATAAAGGATCCTGAAAGAACTCCTAAAACAGAAGGTGGACAAAGCAATGGGGCCTGATGGGATTCACCCCAGAATTCTAAAAGAACTAAGGGGAGAACTAGTGACACCATTGACTACACTCTTTAACAAATATGGTACCTGAGGACTGAGGAGGGTGGATGCGATTACCCTTCACAAATGTGGGAGCAAGGCAGAGGCAGGAAACTACAGACCTGTTAGTTTGACCTCTGTGGTAGGGAAAACGATGGAATCACTTCTGAAAGAAAGAATTGCTGAGTACCTTGAGGCCAGTGGGGCAAAGCACCCAAGGCAGCATGGATTCACACAGAAGGAAGGTCATGTCAGATGAATCTAATAGATTTCTTTGACTGGGTGACCAAAGTAGTAGATCAGGGAGGGGCTGTGGACATGGCCTACCTAGACTTTAGCAAGGCATTTGACACAGTCCCACACAAAAGATTAATAAACAAGTTAGCCAGCCTGGGAGTGGGTCCCAGGGTGGTAGCCTGGGAAAATAATTGGCTGGACAACAGGACGCAGAGGGTAATAGTAAATGGAGTCCAATCCAAAGAAAGGGGGAGTTATTAGCCGGGTACTGCAGGGCTCGGTACTGGGACCAGTCCTATTTAATGTCTTTATAGGTGACTTTGTAGAGGGACTGGAAGGAAAAGTATAGAAACATAGAATTTGATGACAGATAAGGACCGCTTGGCCCATCTAGTCTGCCCATTTCCGTACCTAATGGATAAGCTGCAGATCCTAGTCAACCAACAGCCTACTTCCTCCTACCCCCCAACTAGAATTACCTTAAGTCTGTCCCATGCATTCTTGAATTCCTGCACTGTTTTTGACCCCATGACCTCCTCAGGAAGGCCAGTCCATGTATACACAACCCTCTCTGTGAAAAAATACTTCCTCACATTACCTCTGAGATGTCCCCCCTGTGTCTTCAAATTGTGCCCTCTTGTTCTTGCACATTTGTTTTTCTGAAAGATACTACCCTCTCAGACTTTGTTGATTCCCTTGAGGTATTTCAAAGTTTCTATCATGTCCCCCCTCTCCCTCCTTTCCTCGAGGGTATACATATTAAGCTCCTTTAGTCTCTCTTCATATGTTTTCTGGTGCAGACCCTGCACCATTTTAGCTGCCCTCCTCTGGACAGCCTCCATCCTGTGTGTGTGTCCTTGCAGAGATGGGGTCCCAAAACTGCATGCAATACTCATGATGGGGTCTCACCAACTGTCTGTACAGAGGGATAACAACTTACTGTTTTCTGCTGGTGGTACCTCTCCCTATGTATCCCGGTATCCCCCCAGCCCTCCTTACTGCCTTCTCAAATTGCTTGCCCACCTATCTGATATGACTACCCCCAGGTCCCTTTCCATTTTTGTTGTTGTTAGTATCTCACCCCCCATTGTGTACTCTTCCCCTGGGTTTTTGTTTCCCAGGTGCATTACTTTGCACTTCTTTGCACTGAATCTAAACTGCCATACATTTGACCATTCCTCCAACCTTGCCAAGTCCCTGTCATCCTTTCCACCCCACCTTGTGTATCAACCCTGTTGCAGATCTTTGTGTCATCTGCAAAGAGACATACTTTTCCCTTCCAGTCCCTCCACAATGTCACTTATAAAGACATTAAAGAGGACCGACCCCAGTACTGAACCCAGTGATACCCCACTAGTAACCCCCCTTTCTTCAGAGTGGGCTCCGTTTACTATTTTATAGTTTCATAGCGGTTTACGTGCTCAGGAGGCAGAAGCCGTTTGTGAGCTCGCCACCCAAGGGTAGAATAATAGTTTAGTGGTATTCTACCTTGTTTTACCCATATGCATGTCAAGTTGTTTTTTTAAAGTATTCATAGTTTTGCTGTCAACTATTGTACATGGAAGTGCATTCCATGGTTTCACAACATGCTGTGAGAACCACTGACTCCTTTTTTGAGTTCTGCAAGTTTCACCTCTTAATTTGAAACTCTGTGTTCTTGTTTGAACCATAGGGCAGTTTTTCTTCCAGTCTCAGGGTTTCCATTAGGAGGGGTTCTCTCATGGCTTTGTGTGTTAAACACAGGTCTCCACAGAGTTGCCTTTACTCCATGGAGTAGAGGTTGAGATGTTCCAGCCTTTCTCCATATTCAATACTTTTTCATTCCTCTGATCTTTTTAGTTATTTTTCTTTAAACTCCCTCTATCAATTTTTTTCCTTTTATTGTGTTAGGTGCACAGAAGGGGGAGCAGTAGTCAAAGTGTGGTCCCATGAGTCCTGTATATAGTGGAAGTATAACACTGGATTGTCTACTCTTTATGTGCCTTAGGATACACCCTATGATTCGTTGGCACTATTTAACTTTTGCTAATGTGTGAGTGTCAAAATTAAGTTTATTGTCAATAGTAACTCCTAAGTCCTTTTCATTAGTGGTGTCTTGTAATATAACATTATTTAACTTATACTTGTATTTCTGGTTGTTGTGGCCCAGGTGCATGACTCTACACTTTTGTTCATTAAATACCATTTTATTATCAAGTGCCAAGGTTTCTAATAAGTGCAGTTCTTTTTGGCAATCTTCTGCTGCATCAAGGTTGTTGTTTATATATCCTGATTTGCAGTCAACAGCATATATCCAGATCTTAGGTGATGACTGCATTGATGAAATTAAGATGTTAAGTAGAGTTGGACCCAAGACAGAACCTTGAGGGACCCCGCTTGTAACCTTTCCCTAGGAAAAGGCATAACCTTTGATAATATTGCCTTGACAGCAATTATGTAGCCATGAGGTGATCTAGTTTATGAGAGTGGGGTGAAATTTGAGTTGATTCATATGATTTATCAGGACATGGTGGGAGACTTTGTTGAATGTTTTGGCAAAGAAAAGAAACATAATGTCCACTGGTAGGCCTGCATCTAGAGATGAGCTTACATTTTCAAAAAAACTTAGCAGATTAGTAATATATGACCTGCAAGGGGAAGAAGCTATGTTGTGTGAACTCCTGTAAGTTATTATGGCTGATATGTTTGTAACCCCCTTGTTCCCATGGGTTATTAGAATCCCAGTTAGAACCAGTGGCAGGCAGGGAAAGGCAGCTAGTGAAATGCCAGTTAAATGGATTTCACATAATCAAGCTCTAGTGTTTGTCTCTGCTGAGCTAGAGGAAACTTGAAGAATGGTCAGGGGTTTGGCAGTTGAAATTCAATGCAAGGAAGTGCAAGATAATGCATATGGGGCACAAAAACCCTGGCACAATATATCAGTTGGGGGGTGAGGATATAGCATGCACCAAGCAGGAAAGGGATCTTGGAGTTATCATCTCTGATGACCTCAAGGCAGGGAAACAGTGTGACAAGGCAAGGTAAAGCAAATAGGATGCTGGGATGCATAGGCAGGGCATCACCAGCAGGAAAAGAAAGGTCATAATTCCACTATACAAGACACTAGTGAGGCCGCACCTGGGTACACTAATATGCAGTTCTGGAGACCATACCTACGTAAGGACATAGACAGGGTAGAGAAGTTTCAGAGGAGGGCAACAAAGATGGTGCATGGATTGCATCACAAGTCCTATGAGGACAGGTTGAAGGCACTGAACATGTACTCCTGGAGGAGGAGGAGAGAGGGATATGATAGAGACATACAAGTATCTTACAGGGAGGAACAGGGTGCAGGAATGCACTATTTTATAGCGAAAAGATGTTCCAGGAGACTAGAGGGCATGGGATGAAGTTGGAGGGAGGACGATTCAGAGGAAGCGTGAGGAAGAATTTCTTCACAGAGCGGGTGGTGGACAAGTGGAACACCCTGCCAGAGGAAGTGGTGGGGCTGAAACAATCACGGGATTTAAGAATGCATGGCATAGACATAAAGGAATTCTGGAGGTCAGGGGTAAGGGGCAACAGACTTCCTGGAAAACATAAACTGAACTTACAAACTTAAATGGGCAGACTGGGTGGGCCATAGGCCCTTATCTGCCGACACTGTCTATGTATCTATGTATCTAATCTTAGAACTCTCACAGCGGCATAAGCCACATTTGTGCTAGCTCTAGGGATATTAGCTTTAGAATGTTCAGTCAGTCCTGAATAGGAGTTCCAGGAGGAGGCTGCAGCTTGCTGTGCAGCTCCTCAGACAGCTCTGACAGAGAGCTACCACTGTGTTTTGGGTAGTTTGTTCTCACCCTAGAAGAAGAACATAGAAGACAGTGATTGAAGTGGTGGAGACTTTGCCAAGTGGGTTTTCCTTTGCCCCATCCCAGGAGGTATGGGGGCAATCTTCAGGGTTCAGGGGCAATCCCCTCACCCAATCTGTCTAGTGAAGCTGCCTGTGACAACTTCAGAAACTGTTGAGTACTTTTGTGTCAGCCCAGGAGGGGTACCTGCATTCCTTTTGGTGAATTTTTCTCTGACAAAGGGACCCTGCCACCTAGACTGTTTCTGCCTTTTAAAAGTGTCTGCCTATGTTGGAGTCTAGTGAGAGACTGTCCAAGTACAGAACTTTAAACTTTTTGACACCTCAGAGGTGTGACATGTAGTATGTTAAGTGGGATAAACATTTCAAAATAGCATCTACAAGTCTCTGTGAGGGTGTTATTAACCAGATGAATGGCCGAGTATAAACTTAGAAGCAAAAGGTGGTAGAACCCCCATCTGGACTAACCAGTTTACCTCTCCAGGCTCAGTCTGGGCACCAGTTCAATTTTCAGTCAGTGCATTTGGCCAGTGCCTGATGGAAATAGTTACCCAGACATGGGTTGGATTCTTTGTGAGCCTATATGTGCTCTTTGGTGGTTGTGTGTGCCACCAGTATTCCTCATGAAATATGGGAAAGTGTCCTAGTACTGGCCGTGTGTGCCTAGTCGATGGGAAAGTTTCGAAGTTATGAGCGTGCGTGGAACCTGTGCAACACACGCTCGTAACACACTCATTTTATGGACATTCATCACAAAATTTTCAATTTAGGCATTTTAGGACCTCTGCTCATGAACAGTGTCACTGTGATTTTCTTAATGTGTCCTGAACACTGATTTCCCACAGCGACCGCGCTATTCTGCGCCGGAACTGTGAAAACACATTTTGGCCAGGATGTGAAAATGACAGCTGTACTGTTCATGAGGAGGTGTGTAAAAATAGCAATGTTGAAAATCTGGAGTGAAAATATAGCAACTTGGCGAAGTTACGAGGTACGCGCAACTACGCAACACATACGTAAAACAGTACATTTTTATTTCCACCAAATTTGCAACATAGACTTTTAAGAGCCCACCCCATTAACACTGGCACTGTCATTTCATTAATCGGTCCCAAAAGGTGATTCCGCGCAGTGACCACAAAATCACCTTTCAGGACTGATTAACACCATGTCAGTGGCTGAATTCATGAGGAGGGGGCCCAATAACCCCATGTTGAAAATTTGGTGCCAAAATTCCAAAAAATGCCTGAAATATGCAAAAAAGTTGAAAAGCCCTATTTATGCCATACAGCTTATCGGCATTTCTTCAGTTTGCAGTCGGCTTCGAAGAGTGCAGACGTGTTCCCGGATCACTGAAGATCATCATGCCAGACTCCACAGGTAAGTATGGGGTGGGGGTGTGAGGGCAGGGTGCGCAGAGGGTGGGTGCGGGTTGTGGGAGGGGGCAGGGAGATGGCGTGGGACCGTTTCCTTTTTTACAGGTTAAAAAAAAAATTGCAGGACTTTTTTTTCTTTTACAGGGCCATTTGTCACGCTGTGGTCAGCTTCCAGCGTGCCAACACAGTGTTTTTGAGGCGGCAGCTCTAGCCGACGGTGATTGGGCACCCGTCGGCACAAAGGGGCATAAGAGCCAAGGGGATTAGGAACCCCCTGGCACAACTGTACTGCGTGTTTTAGGGGATTATGCCGATGGGGTGGGCCTCTGTCGGCAACATGAACGCCACAGGCACTGAAACTGATGGGGATCGGAGTCTCCGTCGGCAAACAAATACTGTGGTGGGGGGCACATGCTGCCAAGGGGGATTGGGCACCTCCTCGGCAGTGGGGGTGCTTAATATTGTTTGTGAACATGGTAGCAAGCAATATCACAGTAGCAAGGTTCCGCCCAGCAATGACGGATCATTCCCTCATTGCAGCAGAAAGCCTTACGCTGCAATGATGAGGTGACCCCTTATTGCACTGGCTGAAACCTTCCAAGGTTGTGGCACGCTGGCTGAACTAGTGTCAGCAGCAGCGTGCCACCCCATTGGGAAAAGTGGGCCATGCCTCCAAAGGCTGTGGGGGCATTGGCCACGACAGTGTCATGCCTCCACAACCTGCTTCTGCAGCAACTGCCGCAATATGTTTCTTGTGCATGAGCGAAATCAACATAAAAAGGAGATCAGTGAGGGAAAGGGAGAGGATCTTGAGATGGGGGTGTTCTTCTATACCATATTTAAATTAAATAAGAAGATTGGGCAGGATATGGGAGGTCATCCTATGCTGGGAGATTTGGTTAGTTTAAGAAAAAATGGAGATCAGTCAGGGAGAGAGAGAGAGAATCTTGAGCTGGGGGTATCAATAATTAAATACCTGGGACTCACTAGACTGAGGGAAGCCAGCTTGGGGGTGATACTATAAAAAGGGGGAAAAAACAAGCAAGCAAGCAAACCAAACTAGTGTCTTTAGTGTGTTCATATTAAGCACACTCAGTTACATTCACTCTGTCGTTGTCTGCCGCAGGGTAAGGGAGGGATGGTTAGTTTAATAAAATAAAAATAAAAAGGAGATTAGCCAGGGAGAGGATCTTAAGCTGGGGAGTCAATAATTAAATACCTGGAATGGACTACAGTGACAGAAACCATCCTGGGAGGGTGGGAAGGGGGCTATTACTATAAAAAAAAAAGCAAGCGAGCAAACCAAACTTGTGTCCTTAGCACTTTCATACTCAGCAAACCTGGTTATGCTCATTCGGTCTTTGTCTTCAGCTGGTTAAAAAGTGATCCAGCAGGAGAAGGGAGGGTATCCTATGCTGGGAGGGGTGGATAGTTTAATAAAACAAAAACAACTCCCCCCCCTAAAAAAAATCAGAGATTAGTCAGGGGAAGGGGGATGCTCCTGAGCTGGGTGAGATGTATAATTAAATAACTGGAATGGACCAGGATGACAGAAGACATGCTGGTGGTGGTGGTGGTGTGTGTGTGTGTGTGGGGGGGTACTATAAAAAAATACAAAAAGCAAGCAAATCAAACATGTGTCCTTAGCACTTTCACACTGAGCATACTTGGTTATCCTCACTTGGTTTTTGTCTGGCTGTCGGAGTGAAAGAATAGTTTCAAGTAAGAACTAGTGTCTTACTCTGGATGTAGCAGAATGATGTTATCACATATTTGTCATGATAAATACACAGCACTGTATCAATATTTTTCATTTTTACAGAGTGCCCATGGCACAAGACTGGGAACTTTTATAAGACCTTCACAATCCTGTATCTTGCCGCAGAAATGAAAATATCTAAGACAAAGACTATTACTTACTGACTCCATAGCAAACTCTTTCTGATTACACTACTACCCTGCCTTCATCATTCTCTGCAGTACAACCAAAACCTACTACACCTGACACAACATGCAAGGAAACATTGGGTATTCGGAAATGTGTGTTAAAAAGAATAGTGCATAACCATTAAAACACCGCCACTGGGCCAGGCTGTAGTAAACCTGAAATGTCTTTCTGTTTTCAGATGTTTTTATTTATTGGTGATTAAAAATAATCAGAATTTTCATATTTTAACAACTTTAACTTTTAAACTACATAACAGAAATTTCATAAACTTAGCTGGTTCAGGGATCCTTCACAAAGAGCATGTGTTCCAATTTTCAGGTTCCTAAGCCAAAAGACTATCAAGTTGCAAGCTGCTGATAATTGGGATTTAACATGAAAAGTACTAAAGTAGCCTTTACTATAGTGACAGCCTGTAAGCAAAATATTCTTTTCATTGGCATTACCATGTTAACAATTTAAGTTTACAGGTATGCCAGCTATAATACAAACCCAGTGAGCATTATAACATCAGCCTTTATCAATCTCTTTGTTGAAGTATGTGGGTTTATGGGTAGCTGTTGAAAATGGGCACTTGCTGCTCAAATGCCACCAGGAGATTGATCAATTTTTGACATTAGTGTTCAAAGACAGCTTCTTATTGTTTTCTGTACAGTGCAGGGATGGGGGGGGGAGAGCAGAAATATAATTTTTTCAGTTATGAAATATTAAGACTTTTCTAATAGGAAATCCCAACTACCGTAGACCATTTATGTCGACTTCAGTTGCATTATTCGGCATCTTGCTATGTTTGATGCAGTGTCAGCATACTGTACAGTACTCATAAACCACCTGCCTTCTAAATCAGACACGAAGCTTAAGAAATCAGTGAAAAAGGAACAAAACTAGGGGCACATCTTAAAAAATTGTTGGTACCCTCTTAGGAAGCTGGTAGAATAAAGGGATTAGTACAAACTGCATTATCTGAAGAACAAGTCTGTAACATTAAGCTCTGGCATCCTTTTGTGCTTACAATCCACTCTGTTCAATCACTGAAATGCGCATTTTAGGAGAACCAGAGGAAAATGCTGAGGCAAAATCAGGAATGCCCCTGAAAATAAGGGTTACTTGAGAGGTATGTACGAGTGTATGCTTTACCCCCAGTGTCCTTACCTGGTACAGTACTTCCACAAGCCAGAGAAAGTACTGATTTGCTGAGCTGGTTTGTATCTTTCCTACCCCAACCCCAAATAACCCAATTACTTGCAGTACAACCTGTGTGAATTACATCGAACTTTTTATCTGATCATCAAAAATGAACTGTCACACAGTTTATTCTCAGGTTGACACTTACTTATTGTTTAAAAGAGCTAGAATGATTATGTACTCATAGTGGTGTATCATAGCAATAGCAGCGATTTAATATGGTACCTCTTAAACTCTCTGACCTCACATAGGCATATTGTACTGTATTGTGTGACAATCTCCTTGTGGAAGGCAGTGTCCTGGTTATAAGATACAAGCTTGTTGCTGATGTTGATGTTGACCATCTCCACTGGGGTGTTGTAGCAGAGGTGGCTGCAGCCCACAAGGGTGGAGAATGCCTTGTGGGAATCAGCACTGAAGGCATGGGGTTTAGTGAGGAGTTGGTACAGCCAAACCAGACAAAGATGTCAAAGGTGGTCTCGCTGACACAGGTGAGTCTGGGGGAATGATCCCAGAAAAGAACCATGCAATTCAGGATGAAAAAGAAAAGCCAGCAGCAAAGTCACCCATGATCACCGATAACAAAAATCAGTACCCAGGAAGTAGTCTATGATGCGGGCAGGATGTGACCAGGCTGCACGAATGTGCAAGCCAGGAGGAATAGGGGAGTTTGTTTGCAGGGGGTAGGAGAAAGAAATCATTATGTCAACTATGGTATTTACAATATCAGCTGCTGTCAGATATTATAACAGACTAGGTATTACTTTGAATAGCTGGTGGGTCATGTAGGGCGTCCATAGCATAGAGAGAAGTATAGAGTTATAAAAGGGTAACTTTTCCTTCCTCTCCCTGGCTGAGTCTGAATGTCTTCCTGTTTTTGTATCATGTTGTTTGCCACCTCATGCCTGGTATTTACTAATGAATCGTGTTGTGTAATCCTTAGTATTTCTTGGCACTGTACTGTTTTTAGCTGATCTGTATAAGTCTCTGTTGTCTGCATTTTATATGCTATCATGCATGTGCTATGGTATTTGTAACTAACTCCGGGTTGTCCCTGAAAAAGAGTCCCCCGGGATCCAGTGGGCGCACCTGGTTAACAAAATTGAAATAAATAAATAAATAAAGTGACACAGTAATGGAGAATATTTACAGAATGTTGACAAACCATGGTGTCTAATGGTGCGAGTGAATAAACATGTCAACACTGCATGTATGGCAGAGGTGTAGAAACATAGAAACATAGAATTTGACGGCAAATAAGGACTGCTTGGCCCACCTAGTCTGCCCATTTCCCTACCTGATGGATAAGCTGTAGATTCTAGTTAATCAACAGCTTACTTCCTCCTACCCCCCAACTAAAATTGACTTATGTCTGTCCTATGCATTCTTGAATTCTCCCACTGTTCCTGACTCCACTACCTCCTCAGGAAGGCTGTTCCATGCATCCACAACCCTCGCTGTGAAAAAATACTTTCTAACATTACCTCTGAGCCATCCCCCCTCTATCTTCAAATTGTGCCTCCTTGTTCTTGCACATCTCTTTTTCTGAAAGATGCTGCCCTGTTGTACTTTGCTAATTCCCTTAAGATACTTGAAAGTTTCTATCATGTCCCCCTCTCCCTCCTTTCCTCAAGGGTATACATATTAAGCTGCTTTAGTCTCTCCTCATATGTCTTCTGGTGCAGACCCTGCACCATTTTGGTTGCCCTCCTCTGAACAGCCTCCACTCTGTCTATATCTTTGCAGAGATGGGGTCTCCAGAATTGCGCACAGTACTCCAGATGGGGTCTCACCAACCGTCTGTACAGAGGGATAACAACTTCCTGTTTTCTACTGTTGATGCCTCTCCCTATGCATTCCAGTATTCCCCCAGCCCTCCTTACTGCCTTCTCACATTGCTTGCCCACCTTTAGGTCATCTGATATAATTACTCCCAGGTCTGTTTCGATTTTTGTTGTTGTTATTATCTCACCCCCCATTGTGTACTGTTCACAGCATGGAAAGAATGGGGACCAAATCGGCAGAATATTGCAGTTGTGGAAACCTCACACACCCCTCCAGCAAGAACGAATTGCTCACTGTTTGGGATAAACAGTCGAAAAGTATGCTTCTATATGAGTGAAATGACATACAGAATCCATGGAAGGAGATGTAGGACTTAAGTTAAGCAGTTCAAGGACAGCAGAATAAAATAGCCATGTATGTAAGCAAAAATCGATCCATCTATTATGCTGCATGACCTTTAATGAAGTATTCAAAAGGCGGTGTAGAGCCTGCCCCACTAATAGAGAGCAAAAAAGTATGAAACTAGTGTTTTGCTGGGTGCAGAACCTAGATAAATTGAAAAATAACAAAAAGCAGTACTCAGGAGGTAGTCTATGATGCGTGCGAGGATATGGCCAGGCAGGCTACACGAATGTGCAAGCTAGGAGGAATAGGGGAATTTGTTAGCAGGGGGTAGAAGAAAGAAATCATTCTGTCAGCTAAGGCATTTACAAATATCAGACATTGTCAGATATTATGACAGAGACTATGTATTACTTTAAACAGTTTGTGGGTCTTGTAGGGTGTCCATAGCACAGGGAGGAGTATGGAGCTATAAAAGGGTAACTAAAGTGACTAGTAATGGAGACAGTTTACAAAATGTTGACAAGCCATGGTGTCAAATGGTGTGGGTGAATAACACATCAAACATCGCATGTATGGCAGAGGTGTACAGCATGGAAAGAACAAGGACCAAATTGGTAGACTATCACAGTCGTGGAAACCTCACACAACCCTCCAGCAAGAATTAACATTAAAATTGAATAGCTAAGCATTTACAGGTGGGACTGCCTCCAGAGTTCAGTGTGCATGTGCAATCTTTGCGCATGCACAGAAAACTCCTGTGGCCATCTTGGATATGGCGGACAGTGCTGTGTTTTACCGACCAGACTTTAAAATAGTGCGGTGAATGCACAGTGATTGCCGTTCACCTCCATTATTTAAAAGCCCGGTCAGTATCCAGTAATCCTCCTTTTTAAGGCTGTGGGAAGAGCCTACTGCCATTTTGGCATGTCTTGCCTTGAAACGGCCGATCGTAACACCTTCCTTTGGACTTTTGGAAGTATCCTTCTGAAAGTCCAATGGAGCTTGAAACACTCCACCATGATTGGATGCTATGGAGTAACAGCTGCACTATTTCGGCTGTTACTTCCACATTCCGGGGCAAGAACTGTGCATGCACGCCTCATGCGCATGCGCAGTTCTGCTGGTGCCACCATCTTGTGAATGGCAGAATGCCATTCACTGCAACTATGCATGCATGAATGCTGCTCATGTGCAGTTGTGTCGCCGCTGCCATCTTTCGGATGGCACTCCTCCCTCACCCTTTCACTGTGTCTGTCCTCCCTGCTCCCTCCCAGCACTGGCAGCAAAGAAAACTCTCCTGCTCCCTCTCACTGCTGCTGTCCTCCCCACTCCCTCTGTTCTCCATCCTCGTGCTGACATCAGGGTGCCCAATCCCCGTATTGGTGTCATGTACCCCAACCCATGTGGCACACTGGGAGCCCACCCCAGTGTGCCCAACTTTATGATTTTATGTTCCCCACACTGACATCAGAGTGCCTAATCCCCGTGTTGGCATTATGCACTCCCCAACTCATGTGGCACACTGGGAGCCCACCCCAGTGTGCCCAAATTTATGTTTTTTTACTTCCCCCCCGTGCCGACATCAGGGTGCCAATCCCATGTCAGCATCATGTACCCCAACTCATGAGGCACTCTGGGAACCCACCCCAGTGTGCCCTAAATTTATGCTTTTTCACCTGTAAAAAGAAAACATTCCCTCATCGTACCCAAGTCCCCATCCCCACCCTCCCACTCAAGCACCCACCTCCCTCAGACTCATCTTACTCCCATACTTACCTCAGAGGTCAGTGCTGTCATCTTTTCTGGACCAGGATATGTCTGCACTCTTCAAAGCTGTACCGCAAACTGAAGGATCAAAGGTAAGCATGGTATAATGGCAGTCAATGGGGTTTTCAACTTATGTTGATATATCAGCCATTTTTAGGAATTTTGGCCACAAATATTCCACATGGGGTTCTTGGGACCCCACCTCATGAACACTGTCACTGTCATTTCAATACTCAGTCCCGAAAGGTGATTTCACAGTTGCTGTGCGGAATCACCTTTCGGAACTGAGTAACAAAATGACAGTGCAACTTTTCATGAGATGAGGTCCCAAAAAGCCAATATTGCAAATCTGGTGAAAAAATTTCTAAAATGACTGTGTTACAAGCATGCATTGCGCAGTTTCTATACATGCTCCTAACTTCTCCACTTTTTAATATTTTCACTCCAGATTTTCAACATTGCCATTTTTTCACACCTCCTTATTAATAGTACAGTTGCCATTTTTCATATCCAGTCCAAAATGTGTTTTCACACCTGTGACACAGAATGGCATGGTCGCTCTGCAAAATCACCTTTTAGGACAAGTGAATGAAATGACAGTGGTACTCTTCATGAGGTGGGGTCCAAAAAGGTCATGTTGAAAATTTGGTAAAACAATTCCAAAAAATGGCCAAGTTACACCCGGGCATTCAAAATTTTCTACTCACACGTGTAACTTTGGTCATTTGGAAGCCCGCCACATCCATATCGGCACTGGCTAGAGCTTGTCTCTGCTGTGCTCGCAAGATGGCTGCAGGGCTACACCCACTGGAGCCATAAAAACAGAGAAAAATACAGACAGATATTTGAAAGTACAAATTGATTTATATATTCTCCTCTCTTGCAGTTTCTTATCAATGTCACCTCCTGTAGAAAAAAAGCTGGTACAGAATACCAGTACAAGATAATTCTATATTCTCTGCCACTACTACTGAATGGAGATTTTGTTTGCTTTGATGAATCCAGACCACTGATTTCAGCAGAAAAGAAAGCTATACACATTTGCAGGAACTACCAGTTAAATGTGGAAATTATAGATATTCTTTCCCTCCAACCCTTTGCCTGAATAAACCTCACAATAGATTGCCTAATTACAAGTAACCTTTCTCTCAGTGTTTGGTTGTATTAAATAATTTTTACCTTTGATGTCTTCTTTTTTCTTGAATGAAGCTTGTTCTAAACCCAGAGATGTGCTTGTGTATTGTCCAAGCCAAAAAGTGAGAACCAAAGTGCCTTCACCAGTCTTGTATCTGTCCTCTTAGTAATCCAAATTATGTAAAGCTGTCCTCCAAGAAAGTAAAATCTTTGCACATCTTCGAAAAAATTAGACTTCATATTAATCCAATTGGAAAATAAGAAAAATACTTTCACCAGTCTTCAAAAACAATTGGGCCTCCTAACAATCCCCAAGGGGAAATAAATTGCTGCACATCTTCGGAAAAATCAGGGCACCAGGTAATCCAGTGTGGTGACACGTAAAAAAAAATCAAAAATCTTTGCCTGTCTTTCTGAAGGTAAACTGAGTCTTCCATTAGATCTGATAACCATTTGGTGGTCAAAAAATTTAAGCCTAGGACAATTCCATCTGGAATTGGACACCCATTAGAAGCTCTTCCGGTGATCAAAGACGTCAACCTATACTTGAAGTCTGGCTTCTCCTGATGACTCTACCTCCATCAGTGCTGAAGAACCTCTGACTGCAACACCAGACCTAATGAAGAGCTGCATACCAAAGATCTGACACTGCGCCCTTGAAGACTTCTACCCATCTGTCACTGGATTCTGCTTCTGAATGTAGCCATGCTACCCAAGCCACACACATATCCTTCGTGCATGACATCCCACTGTGGACTGACTGCACGCATGCACAACTGATTCAGGAAATGAGCTGTGTTGACTGAGCAAGTTTGGAAACACTGCTCTGAAAGAACCCAGCCAGTCACAGATGATCAATTTCAGTAGTCAGGTGGAATAATGATCATCTGTGACTGGCATTGCAAACAGATATAAACTGATCTGATTTAAAATTTAAAATAGTACATCAATTACATAATAAAAACTACTATTTTTAAACATACAGTTTAAAAACCAACTGCTTGGTCCAGTGCTACTACTAATATATACTCAAACTATGACATTGGTGAGTCATATATATTAGAAATATGTTCATTCATTGACTTTGACCTCAGTAACAACTCACTTGTGGCTCTGCCACTCATAAGGTCACTGAGGTCAAGGTCAACTTCTGAACACATTTCTGATATCTATGGCTTCCCAATGTCTTATCCCATATATATTATACAGGTGTGGTAGTGCCTGTATGTTAGGGTTGAGCAAGCACTTTAATGTTAAACCTCAATGTTTGTACCTAAATAACTTTGCCCCTGTTCAACTGATGTACTTGAAATTTGAAAGGTACAAGCATGGTGCCTGGATCTCTACATTCTGAAAATTTGATGATAATTGAGTTACAGCGGACAAAGTTACAGAGGTGCAAACAAATGTAAAAAGGACTATAATTAAGACCTTTTATAAATGGGAAGGGATAATTCATGAATCTGATTGACTGGAACCCCTTGCCAGCCGCTGTTTTTTTTCCCCCAGTATACCACAGAAAAAAAAACAAGTCCATGAAAATGGCAAGGATCCCAATAAAGAGATCAATGTGCCACCCTCCATCCAAACATCTGAAAGGTGCCACCTTTATTTCTCAGTTGCAGGAAGTCTAAAACTGGTAAAAAAAATTTGAACAACTTCAAAGTACATTTTAACCTTTCTGACTACCCACACATGCAAAAATTATTACACGAGGAAGACACAGCTGGCACAGAAACACAAAATACACAAATTCGAGCCACTAAAAAAAAAACAGAATTAGTGAGTACCCGGCACATTACAATCATCTCAGGTGAACTTGATAATATAGTGCACAGCAAAGAGGAAAAAACAATGTCCTGGGCATTCTTAGGCTTTAATGGCTGAGGCACACAAAAGCAGAAATCTATCAACTGGAAAACAATCGATCCTTACACTTAAAACTCCACACAAAGGGAGTTTTATGCAGAAGTCCATACCATGGACTTGCAGCATTACTCAATAGCGAGTTGCAGTGTGGTACGAACTGGCCTGAACAGGCATCTGAACTACTCCCCGGCCATAGTCCGAAAGTGAAACGTAATAACAGATCCTGCATTTACATCAAGCAACAACATGTTTACTGCTTTACTAAAACAAATAGAAAAGACAAAAAAAGACAAAGCAAGTCACCGCCCACCTCTTTCAGCTCCCGGCCTCCACAAGATGAGACCATCCGAAGCACTTTTTCCCCTGACTGCCCCTGTTCTATTAAGACATGTCTGGGTAAACATCAAATTGAACTTTGCCAGACATGGCAGGACAGAGCTAAGAGACCTGACACCTGACTCCTTCATAGTAAAAACTGATGACACAGGAAGGAGAATCTTCACACTACAGTACAGTGAGCAAAGAACCATAAAGCCATCCTTGATTTAAAGAAACAGGAGCACAGAGGTGCAATGTATGAACTTCCTGGAGATCCTAACTGCCCAGTTAAAATCTTTGAAAAGTACATCTCTAAACTGCCCAAGATGCTGCTACTCTGTACTGCTACCACAAAAGACTGCCCCCAAACTACCGAGACACAGTTCCAGTCTGGTACAGTAAAGACCCCATAGGAATAAACTGTATATCTTCAGTGATACACCAACCACTCACTGTGCTACATAGCAGTGCAACTCCTCTCCCAAGCTGGACTAGAAAGCTATGAGATTATGTACGTGACTGGACACAAGGTGTGAAACAAATCTGAAAAGCTACTGGAGCATCACCTTATCGAACAGAAGAAAATGGAGTACAATTTTATCAGGATGGTGTCTCGTTTTGTAGTAATCAAAGCAAAGGGTTTGCTAGTATCTTAAGTAACCATTATTCATACATAGTTCAACTACATCCAACATAAGACTAACCGTTAAGTGACCTTTGAGCAGGCTGTGTCTGGATGCATTATCTAATCCATATCTCTCATTCTCGAGCCTGCCTAGAATTACTTTAACCCTTTAATTACCCATATTTATGTCTCAGCTAATTCCTTACCAACACATCCCGTTTTCTAAAAAGAAAAAAAAAAAAAAAAACAACAAAGAAAGAATAACATTAAAATAGACAATCAAGTCCTCTAAGTTCTAACTAGTAGCATGCACTATCAATTTATATGGTAACAGAATTCACAAAAACAAAACAAACAAAAAGAGAAAAAGGTACACCATTTAATATGAAGCCATCTATCTGAATGCTAACCACAGCACTTTTTTACACTTAACAGGTTTCAAGAAGTCTCTTTGGCTTTTGTATTAGCCTCTCACATCTTGACCTGCCTGAGTGTTCAGAAGCCTCCTGATTAACCATTTCATTAAACCTCTGAGCACTAGGTAGGAGGTCAGTCTTGTGTTGTGGCCAGACAGGACAGTCAGGTGGAGCCATGTGTGGCTCAATGAGATTTCTTTCCTGTACATATACTAGAATTCATTAGGATTTTTCCAAAGGTGTAGAGGGCAGTAGCCCATATAATGCACCTTATCCTTCACTTGTAATAGGTCAATGAGCGCTCCGTTGACATATACCTGTTCAATCCATTTTTAAAAGTTTTCTCAGATTTACTCACAACTAGTATTGTAGGTAAAGAGTTCCATGGTTTTATTATTCTTTGTGAAATTTAATTTGCTCTTTTGTTAAGCAAAATTTCTTTCTACTTAACTATAGAGGATACCCTGTAGTGTTAATATTTATTCATTTGAATTCTAGACCTATATTATCCATAAGGTATTGATTGTTTATTATATCCCAAGTCAACATTAGATCCCTCCTTAATCTTACAGTATGTGGTGGCATTAGATCAAGTAAGTGTATTCTTTCATTATAGGTGAGCTCTTCAAAACTTTGAACATATTTTGTTATTTTACTTTGTATTTTTTCGATGTGTAATGTGTCCTTCTTTTTGTATGGGCTCCAAAGAGGTGTTGCAAAATCCAATAGAGGGAATATGTTGGCTCTATAAAGGGGTACTATAACTTCATTATCTTTTGATTTGATATTTCTTCTGATGGACCACCACACTTTGTTGGCTTTATTCAAATTTGTTTTTATTTACCAAAATCAAAATTATTTGATATTAACACTCCAAGGTCTTTTTCTAATTGTGAATTTTTTAGTTGTTGTCCATTAAGAAAATCATTTTTTTCTGGGTTTTTTGATCCGAAATGCGTGCCGCTAAGTTTGTTAATATTAAAGTAGAGACCTCACTTATTAGACCAAGTTGTCAATTTATCTAAGTCATTCTGAATTTGTGTTATTTCTATGATGTTGTTGCATTTTCCTCCTATTTTGCAGTCATTTGCATATTTTATTATCCAGCTGTTTATGTCATTTAATAGATCAGAAATGAAAATCTGAAAGATTAATGGGGCCAATACTGATCCCTGGGGAACTCCACTAGACACTAATTTCCATTCAGATGGATGCCCATCTATTATTACTTTCTGTACACAATTTGTTAGCCAGCTTTATATCTAGTTAATATATGATGGTGTACTATTTTTGTTACATAATTTCTGTAATAAAACCCAGTGAGGTACAGAGTTGAAGGCCTTTTTAAAATCAAGGGAAATAACATTACTTGGTACTTTACTATCTAAGTTTTTACTTATATTTTCATAAAAACAGAGGAGGTTTGTAGTGCATGACCTAATTTTACAAAAACAATGCTGATTCTCATCTAATATTCCCAATTGAGTTGTTATTCTATCATTGATGATTCCTCCTGATACATAACACTAGTATCAGACTAATTGGTCTGCAATTTTCCATGTTTCCTTTTTCTCCTTTTTTAAATAAAGGTGTCACATTTGCTTATAACCAGTCTGATGGTATATTGCCTGTCTATATACTCTGACTAAAAATAATCTGTAAAGGGAAAACAATATGTTTTTGCATTATTTTAATCATATTTGTTGTTATGCCATCAGGACCCGGTGAGGTATCATGTTTTAACAGTTTATTTTTGTACCTCAGTCATAGGCAGTTCTCTCTCCTGATACTGTTGTTCTGACCAATCCCTGGGTTCCTCTGGCACATACTCAGTCTCAGAAAGAGCATTTTTCAAATATGAAGGACTGCACCTAAGCAGAGAGGGTGTGCGAACACTCGGACAAACATTCGATGTATATGCTGGTTATTTAAACTGAATAAAGGGGAGATGGTGACAGCTTACACTCCCTCTGTTGGTGGGCTTGTCATCACTCCCCAAACTCCACACCTGGATAGCCATCCCCAGTAAGGGAATTGGACAGAACATGCACATCGTCCACAGAAGTATCAGTTGACATTCCTTCACCCAAAAATATCCACCTCCATAATCTCTCAGGTGCAAACGATAAATTAGAACAGTCCAGGAAGAGGGTGCAGCCACATACAAAAGGGGATGAATGTTCCTGGAAGCAATGATTACAAATATTGGGAGCCTAGCTAACAAACTACCTGAGCTCACAGCCACCATGGAAGTGGAAAGTTTGGACTGGTTGGCTGTGACAGAAATGTGGTTCATGGAAAATCACGATTGGGACACAGATATACCTGGATACAACCTGTTCAGAAGGTATAGGCAGGGTAAAAAAGGGGGAAAAGTAGCCGTTTACATTCAAGAAGAAAAAAAAGCCACAGAGGTGCAGGGACACCCTGGTGACACTGAGTCACTGTGGCTAACAGTAGATACAGATAAGGGAAAAACATGCAAAATAGGCGTCATTTACAGGTGCCTAAATCAAGGAGAGAAAGGAGACAAGGACCTAATACAGGTAATACACAAAATGACTGACAGAAGTGAAGTGATAATGGTGGGAGACTTCAACTTCCCAGATATAAACTGGAGCACACAAATAGTGGCAACAAAGACAAGCAGGAGCTTCTTATTGTCACTACAGAGTGCAGGACTGGGTCAACTAGTTAAAACCCCAACAAGGGGGATGTCATTCTTGACTTGGTCCTCACAAACACTAATAGAATAAAGGACATTGACGTGGCATGCTATATGGGTAACAGTGACCATCGTATGGTTAGCTTCAAGGTAAACATAACAGAGAACACCTGCCACTCAAAAACAAAAGTGCTAGATTTTAAAAAAGCAGACTTCCAAAAAAATGAGGACCAGTATAAGAAATGACTTAATCAAAACAGAAGAAGAGGAGGAGGTTGATGTCATGTGGGACAGAATTAAGAGAGCAATCAAGACAGCCACAGACCAATGTGCCAGGAGGATCAACAAGCCAAAAAGAAGACAAAATCTTCTATGGTTTACCAAAGAAATGGCTACAATAGTGAAAGAAAAAAAGAAGGTGTACAAGTTATACCAGGAAACTAAAATAGAAAATGACTGGGGTTCGTACAAGGAAAAAATGAGAGAAGCCAGCAAAAGAATAAGACAGGCAAAAGACCAGATGGACACAAAAACAGCAGAAGGGGAATGAAGAGTGGAAACAAATCCTTCTTTAGATACATCAGGGAAAGAAGGAAAGCAAAAGGGGGTATAGTAAAGATTGCCACTGAAGAAGGAAAAACAACAGAAGACAACCCAGAGAAAGCAGAAATCCTTAATAAGCACTTCTGTTCAGTGTATACTGAGGAGGACCCAGGTAATGGCCTAGCACTGTCAAAACGCAACACTCCTGGACCAAGGGTCAACACTAGCCCCTTCATTGAGGCCGAAGTACAGGGGGTGCTACATAAACTAAAGGTTGACAAGGCCATGGAGTCAGATGAGATGCACCCCAGAATCTTGAAAGAACTAGAGTTGGAATTAGCAGTACCACTGGCAAAACTATTCACCAAATCCTTGAGGAATGTAGTGATGCCTGAAGACTAGAGAAGGGCAATAGTGATCCCACTCCACAAATCAGGCAGCAGGGAAGAGTCTGGCAATTACAGACTGGTAAGCCTCACGTCCATAGTGGGGAAGTTGATGGAAATACTACTCAAACAAAGGATCCTAGTATTCCTTGAAGCTAATGGCCAACAGGACCCCAAGCAGCATGGTGTCACAGCAGGTAGGTCATGCCAGACAAATCTGCTTGAGTTTTTTGATTACATTACAAAAGTTGTGGATGACGGTGGGGCGCTGGATGTGGTCTACCTGGACTTTAGCATCGCTTTTGACTCAGTTCCACACAGAAGGCTGGTAAAGATGCTAGACCACACAGGGGTTGGACCAGAAGTAGCTAGATGGGTACAGAATTGGTTACAAGCCGGAACACAGAGAGTGCAGGTAAATGGAGCATTCTCTTCAGAAGGTAGGGTGACCAGTGGGGTGCCCCAGGGCTAGGTACTGGGACCTCTGCTCTTCAATATTTTTATATCAGACATTGCTAATGGTCTAGTGGGAAAGGTGTGTCTGTTCACAGATGACACCAAGATATGCAACAGGGTCAACACCTCAGAGGGAGCAGGCAAGATGGAAGCTGACCTCAAGAAACTTGAAGAATGGTTTGGAGCATGGCAGCTAAGATTCAATGCCAAAAAGTGCAAAGTCATGCATGTAGGAAAAAGAAATCCAAAAAAGACATACTACCTAGGAGGAGAAAGACTATCAGCCACAAACCAGGAGCGGGATCTGGGAATCGTAATCTCAGACAATTTGAAAGTGGGAAGGCAAGAAGGCAACATTGAGGGCCAGCAGAATGTTGGGATGTATTGAGAGGGGAATCATGAACAGGAGGAAAGAAGTGATCCTGTCACTGTACAGATCAGTGGTCAGACCTCACTTGGAGTATGATGTCCAGTTCTGGAGGCATCTCCTCAGAAAGGACATTGACTAGGTGGAGAGGATGCAGAGAAGGGTGATGAAAATGATTCAAGGATTGCAGGAGTTGTCCTATGGGAAAGGCTGAAAGAACTGAACATGTGCTCCATGGAACAGAGAAGGGAAAGTGGGGGAAATGATCAAAACATTCAAATACATAAAAGGCATAAACAAGGTACAGACAGAGGACCTTTTTTGTTTCAAGAGGGTCAGCAGAACCAGGGGACACAATCTGAGACTGCAAGGAGGGAGGTTCTCTACCAATGTCAGAAAATTCTTCACAGAGAGTGGTGGATGCCTGGAATAGCCTGCCCCCAGAGGTGGTGGGGGCTAACACAGTAGTGGGATTCAAGAATGCATGGGATAGACACAAGGGAGCCCTTGCACCAAAGGGCAGCTAGAGGGGTAGGTTAGGTCTACAACATTGGACCTGGCAGTCTTCTTCTGCCGTCAACTTCTATGCTTCTGTTTCAGTGGGTACTGTCCTTGTGGTGCAGGGACGTGTCCTGAATTGGTCAGCACTGGCTTTAAATGTCTCCTGTTTTGTCTGAACTGTTGCTCACTTTCAGTAAGTACCAGATAGGATCTTGGAGCCACAAGTATTTGAACGACTGCCAGTTCTCCCTAGCAGCCTTCACCTCTCACCCTGACAGTTTCTCCTGGTTGCAATGCCCTGTGCTCCTTTGCTGTTCTGTCATAGGAATCACAATGTTTCTTTCATTACATTGTCTTTTTCTTCAGTAAACTTTTATTGTCAGTATAACATTCAAGTTTAATCTTAGATAATCAGGTTCAAGTCTGATATCCCAGTGACAGTTCAGCTGGGGATCTGCCACATGTTAATGGTGTTGCTCTGTAATTCAGTAATGCAAAGGATGGGTCTGTGATTTCCTCTCTAGCCTTTCTAGGAGTGTTTTTATGATTTTGACTCCAGCTTCTGCCAGTCCATTTCCTTGTGGATAGGTGGGGCTCTGCTTGAGGTGATGTGGTTCAACCTGTAGGACTTTGCAAAAGCTCTAAATTCTGCACTTGCAAACTGTGGTACATTATCAGTCCATACAACCTGAGGCATCCCAGATCTTGCAAATATTACTTTAAGTTCCTGTATCGCTTGGTTTGATATGGGTGACTTTAGTTTCACTACTTCTGGGTAACAGGAGAATGCATCAAACACAGCCTGTACTCTCTGCCTTCTAGCAAAAATAAATCTACCCTGACTTTCTCCCACACATTGGCATTTTCTGAGTCTGAAATTGAAGGTTCTCTCTGCAGTGCAGGCCTGTATTTCTGACTTACACAACAGGTCAGCACTGTATTTTCCACATCTTTAGTAATTCCCCACCAGTACAGTACTGGTCCAGCTCTTGGTTTACATTTTTCAATGCCCGTATGACTTTCATGAATTTTATACAGCATGTCCTTTCTTAGCATGCTAGGAACCACAATTCTGTCACCTTTAAGCAAGACTCCATCTACCATAGGGTATCCTGTGACATGCGCTATTGGGAAGTGTGTGCCTACCAAAGCAGTGACCCACTTTTGGTGCATTTCGACAGGGCGATGGCGTAGAGAGAGCAACTGGAGAGGTACGCGAATGGTGATGGGATGTCACTGTATGTACACACACACACAGGGGTGTGGGGAGCGAGCACACTGAGTGAGGGGTGGGAGGAGAGGGAGGGTTTGTCAGGGGTGGTGCTGCAGTGAGCTGCTGAGCTGGCTCTATGGTGTGGTGGGTGAGTGCTTGGCTGGGGTGGCCACGGTGCTGGGTTTGGGTTCGGGCTCAGATGTATTTTGTTGCATCTGGCCTGAGTAGTGAAATTTTAATTTTTAGAATTTGCACTTCGACATGCACCCCCTGGAGTTTGAGAATCCTAAAGTGGGGGAGTGCTGGGGGCACAGCTCCCCGCAGAAAAGTAAAAATTACTATTCCTAGGCCGGACCAGTGGCCCTGAGGGCTGAGGCACTGGTACGCCGTACTTCGCGCCATGCTGGCGACCTGTGTTCGGGAATGAGCACAGGCTGCCAGGGGTCGGCAGGGGAGGAGAGGGATTGAGCATTCACTGGACTGCACTCCTTCTCCGGGGGGGGATCCACAGTCGATGCATGCCTGGCCTCTAGCGGAGGCTGGGGGTTGGCTCCCCGATGCAACAAGAGGGCAGAGCTAAGGCAGACGCCTGGAGGAACGCGCATGAATGCATGCATGCTTCCTCCTTGTGGCATCATTGCACGCCTTAGCTTGGGGAAAAACGGGAGGAAAAAGTGTGGTCTAGGTGTGCCTACATGAGTGCCGAGCCTTGCAGGTGCCACCTCCACGATGGGCAGTAACCTCTCTCCAGCTCTGGATTCATGTGTGAGGTGGGTTGAGGGATCCCTGCCGCCCCACCATGGGGGGACAAACCGTGGTGTCACTGGAGAAAGGGTAAGCTGCGAGCGGGGGACGGGCCTGGGGGCTCAGGCAAGAGGACCCGCCACCTGGAGCCAAGAAGAATAAATAGAGTAAAAAAAAAAAATTTAGTATTCCTTGTGCCGTTTCCTGTGTCACCAGGGTTGTACATCACCGAAACTGAATTTTGGCGATGTACACTCGCCATAAGAAAGATCGTCTTTCAGCGATCGCCCTTATTACATAAAACCCTACCATAGATAATTCAGCCTGAAATGGCACATACCATTGTGATGTGTATTGTCCTTGCCATCCATTTTGCATTGCTGTCATTACAGCCTGTAGCACTTCATCGGCTGCTGTTTCACCTTGAAGGTTGTCCACATCTGTAGTGAGACTGCTCCAGTCTTTATTCTGTTGATGTGAATGTCCACTTCTGTTTTCCGCTTTGATCTGTGGTTCTGTGTGTTTCATCCCATGTCCTTGACAATGCATCTGCCACAATCAGGTGGTTTCTTGGTGTGTATTCTGTCTGGTAATCATACCTCTGTAATTTGATTAAAAGTCTTTGAATTCGTGGAGGTACCTGCCATAAGTCTCTTTTTGAAATAGTAATTGGTGGTTTGTGATCTGCTTCTACTGTGTCACAAAGGGGTTCCATAAATGTAATTATGGAAAGCATCACATCCTAAGGCTATGGCTAACATTTCCTTTTCTGTTTGGACATATTTGTATTCTGTTTTAGTAAAGGCTCTGGATGCATAAGCAACAGTTCTCCAGCTGCTATTTCTTAACTGCAACAAAACTGCTCCTATGCCGTCCTTTGAGGCATCAGTGGAAACTTTAGTCTCACAAGTGATATCAAAATATTGCAAGGCATGTGCTGTAGTCAGTAGTCTTTTGAGTTCTGTGAATTTCTGCTCATGTGCAGTAGTCCAAACCCAAGTGGCTGACTTACTTATCAGTTTTCTCAGATTGCACACCTTGTCAATCAAATTGTTAATGAACTTTCCCAAATAAGTCACCATTCCCAGAAACCACGGTAAATCTTTCTTTGCTTTGAGTTGTGGAATCCTGTTTACAGCTAACACTTTGGAAGGGTCAGGTTTCACCCCTTGCTCCAAGAGGACTTCTCTGAGACAAAGAATTTGAGACCTCCTTATCTGACATTTTTCTCTGTGAGGCTTAAATCAGCAGTACTAGTTATCCAGCAAAAAATGTCACCCTGCCTTTTTTTAAGCAGTAATGTATTCCTGATAATCTTAGATTCTTCATTGGGGTATTTTAAATTCAATCGGCTATTTTAGAACCATGTTTAATTACAACTTCTGCAATTTTCATGGCTCTACAATAAATATGGCAGCCCCCAGCAACTTTCAGAAGTCTGCTCCGTGGAGAGCGCATAGTAACTGCACATAGCAGGTGGGATATGTGCCCCGGTGCGATATTCAAAGGGGCATGTTACGCTGCGCAACCCCCGATGTGCTGGGGCATACCGGTAATGTATGCAGCGCAAGTGCAGGGGGTGTGCCCATGCATATGCAGCACATCCCAAAATTCAGCCCGGGATGTGTGGCGCAGATGCTGGCACAACCCCACCTTGCACCGCTAAGGGGGGTGCAAAGTTGTGCCTGGTAGAACCAGGAACAAATCCTGGCCACCCATAGGCAAGCTACTGTACTGCAAGGCACAACATGACAGCTGTCTGCTGTGGGTGGCCTCCCGCCCACCCAGGACACAGTCCACATCCCCCTGCCCAGGGATCATTGTGCCCTCCCTCGCCCGTTCATGTTCTACATCCCTGGTGGTCCAGTGGACCGCTGTTCATGGCCCGATAGTGGGCATAAGTGAATGAAATCCCTGGTGGTCCAGTGGACCGCTATCCAATGTCTGAACGCGGGCATAAGTGAATCATATCCCTGGTGGTCCAGTGGACCGCTGTCCATTGCCTGATCATGGGCATAAGTGAATTAAATCCCTGGTGGTCCAGTGGAATGCTATCCAATGCCTGAACATAGGCATAGGAATATATCCCCTGGTGGTTCAATGGAACCTCCAGTACCTGATCGTGGGCGGAATTAATGAAGAACACTCTGGTGGTGCAGTGGCACTCCACCCACATAAGCCCTCACCACCTGCACCCCAGTCAGCGGCGGGTGGCACACTCACTTGCAGCGCTCACTGACTGACAGAAAAGGGTCTGTACACTTGGTCCACTGCGTAGGCCACGGGCACTCAGACCATATTACCACAGGCTCAACATGTGAATGAAGGCATTCATTCACATCGTGCCTGTGTAGTACAGCATGGTCTGTTTGCCCATTGGCCCACGAGGACCAACAGGTGTACAGACCCCATTGTACGCTGTCAGTCAGCGGGCGGCCGGGTGGCTTGCAGGGTGGTAAGTGCTGCCAGCAGCTGACTGGGGGTGCAGGTGGGGTCCTCAGTGGGCGGGTGGGTGGGATGTATCACTGACCACCACGGTGTCCTTCGTTAATTCCACCCATGATTGGGTACTGGGGGGGTTCCACTGGACCACCAGGGATATAGTCCACTTGTGCCCACGATCGTATCTTGGGAAGTGGTCCACTAGACCACTAGGGAGTTAGATCACTTATGCCCATGATGGGGCGATGGACAGTGGTCCACTGGACCACCAGGGATTTCATTTACTTATGCCCGCGATCAGGCGTATGGGAGCGGGGTCCACCAAGGGACTGCAGGGATTCGGTCCCCGACAGCTGCAGTCTGGCAGGGCACCAGGCGTAAGTTGCTAGGGATCGGTGCACCACATGCAAATGGGGCCATAATGAAATGCAAATGGCACCATTTGCGACTTGCATACATAATGGCCTCATTTGCATGCCCAGCACTGAATATCATGGTTGATGCACCTAGCGCAACTGCACTTGCGCTGGCGCATCCCCCTGCTCACTTTCTGCCACTTGCGTTGGTGCAGTGCCACTGCGCCTTGCGCAGTGCATGTGTCCTCAGTACCATAGCCAATGGTGCTAAGCCATGGCGCAGCACTGTTGAATATTGCCTGGTCCATGCCTTGGTGCAGCCCAGTTGCACTGCGCCCAGGCTTGCACCCCTGCCTGGCGCAGTCTGAATATCCCACCCACTGTATTTATAATGCAGATATGTCAGGGTGTTACCAGTAAATATTTCTGATGGCGAGCAGCACAGAACTATCCTGATTTGCTTACATTCATGATTGTTAACATGGCAAAAGATCAATAACTTTTAAAAACTTCAGCATCCTTTATCTTGCCTCAGGGAATGAAATAAAGTAAAAAAGAAAATCAGATATATTGATGTTTTGGTTTGTCCTAACTGCCCAGCAATTTATTTAAATTATTGGTAATTAGTACTGCTGTTTTAAGGTCCATTTCCTTGGAAACTTGTCTCAGTCTGATGTCATGTTGTTCCATGGAGGAGCCCCATATCATCATCAATGTAAACTTTAACCCCTTCAATGCCTTCTCGCAGTTGTTGCATCATTTTGTGGCAAATTTCAGGTGCTAAGCAGATGCCAAATGGCAAGCTGTGTCTCCTATATGGAATGTTAAAAGTGCACTTTCTGGCATTAGAGGTATTTGCCAGAATCCTGAGGAGGCATCCAATATTGAAAAATACTTGGCCTCTGCCATTTCATCTAGAATTTCATGTCTAGTGGGAACAGAGAAATGCTCTCGTTTAATGCTTGCATTTAACTCTTTTGGGTCCAAACACAAATGTAGTGACCCATCTTTTTTCTGGGAGGGCTAAAGCCCGAAGTTCAATGAGGGGAATAGCTCCTCACACATCCCCAATAAAGGCCAGCCTCCCATGGCAGTTCCCAGCTTAGCGCGTTATGAAATCACTCACCTTTCGCAAGTGCTGGGCTCCTGCATGGCTCATGGGTTGTGCCTCCTTTCCCTTCCATCTGCCTTCAGTGCTACTTTCTCTCTCTCTCTCTCTCTCTCTCTCTCTCCCTCTGCCCTACCTGTGCACCTTCCATTTGTCTTCCTCTCTCTTGTCTCTTTCATTTTTTCCCCCTCCAGTGCTGTTCGTTCCTCTTTTATTTTGGCCGCTCCATCCTGTCCTGTTCTTTGTGCTGCTGTGCTTCCCCTTCCCGCTCCATTTTCCCACACCCTGCTCCCACTGTTCCCCATCTCTCACTCCTTCCTCCTTACCCTGCTCTCCCCATTTTCATGCCCCTCCCCTTGCCAGTACTGTCCGGTGTTTGGCTCCCACCTGTGCCTGTGCTGTTGCATCTCACTGGAGCTCCGGTGTTGCACTCTGTCTTGCATCTGCAGTATTTGTCTGCTTTCCTATTTGGGCTGGGTGGCGATTGTGAACTCCTACTGTTTGGGTTGCCTTGCCACTTCCTCATCATGCTGCGTATGTGCTTGCTCTGGCGGCTGCTAAAGACTTTGCTCTTCCTTTTGCCTGCTGGTTGCTGCATGTTCTCCCGGACCCAACGATGTGCTTTCCAGGTAATTCTGCCTCCTACCCGATGGGTGTCTGCTGGTCTGTGGGGGTGATTAGTGCACCGTGCTCGACTTTTACTGCTCTTCGCTGACACTGTTGGATGTTCCCCAGTCCATATTCAATTTTCTGATGCTGTGTGACTTGGCTACCTGGCAGTTGATTGCTCCTCCCTTTATTTCATTTTATGTTGCTTGAACATGTATCCCCCTGCCCTACCCACAATCTTCTTTCTCTCTTCCTTCACCCATTCACAGTTATGCCTCAGTCCCTCCTTTAACTTTTTCCTTATTCCCTAATTTTTTTTATTAGCTGAGAATGAGTCACTGTGTGAAATCACCTTTCAGGACTGAGTAACAAAATGATACTGCCACTGTTCATAAGGTGGGCTCTCAGAAAGCCTATGTTGAAAATTTGGTGGAAAAATTCCTAAAAATGACTGTTTTACGAGCTTACGTTGCGCAGTTCCTATGCACGCTCATAAGTTCACGAATTTTCAATATTTTCACTCCAGATTTTCAACATTGCCATTTTACCACACCTCCTTATGAGCAGTACAGCTGTCATTTTTCACATCTTGCCCAAAACATGTTTCCGCCCATGTAGCTCACAATGGCACAGTCGGTGTGCAAAATCAATGTATGGGACACATTAAGAAAATCACAGTGACACTGTTCATGAGCAGAGGTCTTAAAATGGCTATGTTGAAAATTTGGTGAAAAAATTCCTAAAAATGACTGTTTTACGAGCGTGGCTGCGCAGTTCCTACGCATGCTCGTAAGTTTGCAAATTTTCAATATTTTCACTCCAGATTTTCAACATTGCCATTTTACCACACTTCCTTATGAGCAGTACAGCTGTCATTTTTCACATCTTGCCCAAAACGTGTTTCCGCCCATGTGGCGCACAATGGCGCAGTCGGTGTGTGAAATCAATGTATGGGACACATTAAGAAAATCATAGTGACACTGTTCATGAGCAGAGGTCTTACAATGGCTATGTTGAAAATTTGGTGAAAATTCCTAAAGTGACTGTTTGACGGAGCGTGCTGCGCAGTTCATACGCACGTCGTAAGTTTAGTAATTTTCTATATTTTCATCCAGATTTTCCACATTGCCATTTTATTACACTCCTTATGAACAATACAGCTGCCATTTTCACATGTCACTCCAAATGTGTTTCGCGACATGTAGCGCACAATGGTGCAGTCGGTGCGTGCAAGCAATGTTTGGGACAGATTAAGGAAATCACAGTTACACTGTTCATAAGCAGAGGTCTTAAATGGCTATGTTGAAAATTTGGTGACAAAGTCCATAAAATGACTGTGTTACGAGTGAGCATTGTGCAGTTTCCACGCACCTCATAAGTTCATGACTTTGTAATATTTTCAGTCCAGATTTTCACCAGTGGCATTTTTCCACACTTCCTTATGAACAGTACAGCTGTCATTTTTCACAACATGGCCGAAATGTGTTTTCACACTTTCAGTGCAGAGATGCGTGGTCGCTGTGGGAAATCATTGTTTGGGACAGATAAAGAAAATCACAGTGACACTGTTCATGATCGGAGGTCCCAAAATGCCTGTGTTGACAATCTGCTGTAAAAAATCCCCAACCTAATTACATTATGGGTGTGCATTGCACAGTTTCTATGCACGCTCATGACTTCACCAGTTTTTTTAATATTTTGACTGCAGATTTGCAACATTGCCATTTTTTACACCTCCCCATGAACAGTACAGCTGTCATTTTTCACATCCTGTTCGGAATGTGTTTTTGCACCTGTGGTGCTAAATGCCGTAGTCACTGTGCATAAGCAGCTTTCGGCTAACAAACTGATATTGCCACTGTTCATGAGGTGGGGTCCACAAAAACCATGTTGAAAATTTGGAGTGAAAATACCAATGAATGCCTGAGGTGTTAGGGTTTAACCATAACGCCTCACCCTGTAGAGAATGACAGGCATCAGGGGTGTGACTTGGGATTCTTGCCTGTAATGCTCTTACCATTCCACATCCTGCAGCCAGTGATAGGCATCGAGGTATGCCTTGGACCTTCGCCCCGGGTTCACCCCATTCTCCTATACCGCACCCATCTCACTGTATTTCCTGATGGAATGGGGTGCGCATAAGGGCCAAAGACCCCAAGGCACACCGTGACACTTGTCAGTGTCTGCAGGGTAGGGTGTGGTGAAATGGCGTGGCCATTATGCCTGACGACCCAAAGCCACACCCTAATGCCTGTCACTCTCTGCAGGGTGGTGGTGGGGTTGGCTTCAGTTCAATACTTCACTGCCATTTCTATTATGCAGCTCTGTAACTTCTACACTACCAATGCCAATGCCAGCAAGCAAACATTCGGCATTGACAAATGCTTGTTTCTATTTTGCATCAGTGTTGAACTATGGTTGGTGACCTTGCACGGTCACCTGCTTACCAACTGCTGCACTCCTTCACTTTACTGTATGTACTGTCCGCATGTTTTCATGTTAACTGTCTCGTTAGTTTCAATACTATGGTTAAATTCTGACTGCTGACCTTGCACGGTCACCTACTTACCCAATGTAATACGCCTTCAGATTCATTGTACATATTCTCTGTGTGATTTCATGTTAATTGTGTTATTAGTTTCAGTACTCTGTCTATTCAACATGGAACCTTTGTAAAAGAGTCCCTGACTTAAAGGTACTTTCGAGATTATAATACATAAATAAATAAATAAATCTCATTGTAGCAACAATAACTCTATTCAACCCTCGAACTCATTGTACTGAACTTTCCAATTACTCCCATCGATATCCAGTTACCATCTCTACAGCATATACCACCCTTCCTTCATCAGTCTAAAGTCTTTCACGTTACCCCTCCTACCAAGCACCTAAAGCTTCTGTCTGAATCCTTGATCATCTCTATAGATGTCTACATAGCGACATAGCGCACATTGCTGAACTCCAAGCCTTGAGACACTAATCCAGATGGCAAACCCTCTACAAAGTCTGATAGATTACTTTAAGAATTTCATAACTCATCATACTTCCACAGTTAAGATTCTAGCAGCTCATTATTCAACTCTTGCTTTTCATGCTTGCATTGACTCTGCAACCTCATTGAATATCAGCCAATATCACATTGGAATCCTGGACCATGTTCACCCCTTTTCCAGCTGAACTTAATCCATATTGATCCAGACACTACTTCAGAATGGACCTGCCTTTTCAGCCTCAGAATCGACCTTCCAGAACGCATCATCCAACAGGCTCTGAAGGTGGAATGTCCTCTCTACAAATAGTTCACCTCACTCAGAAATTAGAACATAGTTGTAAGAACCTAGGATAATCTCCTCTTAGTTTGCACAGAGAACAGGTGAGTCAGTGGCCATGGGTCCTCAGAGGTTTCCTCCACCTGGGGGATTTTGCTCTCCTGTGTGCTACTGGTCATACTCTCCTTGAGTTGGAGGAGGTAATCATTTTGGGCTTTTTTATTCCCTACTCACTGCCTGGCCTCCCTACCAAGGGTGGGAATAGAAAAAAGCCAAAAAGTAAACTACAGTTGCATAAACACTACTAACCCTATACTCTATTCACCAAAATTTTGAATCAATGATCACCAGGGAGTGAACCCACAGTTTTGGCTCCTCCACTCTTTGTAAGACATCCATGTCTATTAAACATTTCAGTTCTTTTTTTAACTTCTCAATCTGGGCTACAGGGAGTCATCTTACTGCATGAATTACTGGAGCTGCATTCTCATCTAATGTGCTATGATGGGTACCTGATGAATATAGTGTGGATAAAGCTGCACATGAAATACAGCACTGTAAGAAGCGTTAATGGTTCTACAGTGACAGGGGTTTTTAGAGCTTGTGGTAAGAACTGCTACCCCTGTCACTGTAGTCTGCCAGTAAGGAAAGTGAAGGATGCCACCGGGGCAGTGCCTTGCCGAGCTGCTCCTGTGGTGGAGTGGCTAGAGCATCTGCCTCTGGCAGTGTCAAGGACCTGGGGCTGTGGTATGATTCTCCTCAGGGCCCACTGTGCTGTGGCTTTTTTTGCTTAAAAAAAACCAAAATGATTCTGGCTCTAAGTCCCCCGATGTCCACAACCCCTCAGAGTTGATTATAACTAGTCTGGGGGTGTGGGGGGGAAGCCCCCCATGTCGGGGTGTGGGTGGCAGAACCACCCGCAAAAATGACAGTAAGTTATTCCTCTGGGATGCACTGTCCTTGCAGTGGTCGGCGTGTTGTGCCGACGTTGTTTTGCCACATGCTGCTTTGCATGCGGCATTGTTGTGGTGCATGGTTTTGACCATGACATTGTGACCCCATGCCAATGTGATGCATCATGGGCAGTTTGCCCAGTTCCTTAAAATCATCATTGTATTTAGACAGGATGCTGTCAGTGAGAGGTATGTCATTTTCTATTTTAAACAATTTCTCTATCAGACTCAACTTCTGACTGGTGTGTAGCCCCAAAATTGGCATCTTGTCTCCTTTAACAATAACAACATTGTGTTTACTGACCTTGCCTTTGTGCTGGAGATTCAGTGCACAGTACCCTATAATGGAATGGGAATGGTTACTTCATTATATACCTTTAAAGGGCACAGGACATTTGTGCTAACTGGTAGCTGTTTATAAAGTTATGATTCTCAGAAATGATATGCACTCCCCTAAATTATTTATATTGAACTGTACCTGAATAAATAGTTATACCAAAAACTGTATTTTGCATTGTTTTGTTTTTATGGGCAGCATTCTGTTACAGTTCTTTTCGTGGAACCAGTAATTTGGAATTTTTACTATGTCATTGTTTGTGTACAGAAAGATAATTATGACCTGTTGACCTATCAGAACCATGTTCAGAGTTCTGTGCACAAACTGTGACATAGTTAAAACTCCACATCACAGGTTCCATGAAGAGAACTGTGTCAGATTGCTGCCCATATAAATAAAACAATGCAAAATACAGCTTTTGCTGTCACTTTTTATTCAGATTCAGTTGAATACGAATAATTTAGAGGACTGCATAATATTTCTGAGAATAAGAACTTTATAAACAGCTGCCAATTGGAAATTATTTCCTGTCCTCTTTAAGACAGTACTATTCTTCTTTATCTCTGGTTTGTTTGGTATCCTATGCCTCAGTCAAGCTGAGAGCACATTTATTTTAGTGCCTGTGTCAATCATGTATTGGACCTGCAAGCCGTTAGTGTCTAGTTGGATCGTCCATTCCTTTTTCTCTGAGATAATTCATTATTCTAAAGTCCCTATGAAGAGTTCATGTCCACTGTTCAAATCATCCATTTCAGTGACTGAGTGCACTGCACTCCTTCACCTGCAACATCTTGCAAAGTGCTTGAGTTGTTTACAGGATCTGCACTGTTGACTGTAAGCTGGACAATTTCTGTAAGCATGTTGTTTACCACAATTATGGCAGGGTTTCTTTGCACCATTTCTGTGTGTCTCTGTAGCCCTTCCTGTCTATTCTTGTCAACCATCTATCTTTGAATAACTTGTAGGAGACCTGTGGGCTCAATCTTTTGCTGTGTGCACAGCAGCAACCTCAGAACTGTCCTTTGTTTCTTGCGGTCCAGTGAGGACTTTCATTTGCTTTCGAGTTTGCTTTGCAGCTTGACAAATCTGGATGGATTTCTCTAGGGTTAGCTCATGGTCTCTGAGTAGTCATTCTTTGAATTTTGGATCTGAACAGCCCATAGCTATTTGGTCTCTGATCTTAGAAGGGCCAAGGGTACCAAAATTACAGGATTGTGCTTTCAGTTTCAGATTAATAACACATTCTTCTATTGTTCCTTGTTTTTTTTTGCATTTGGAATCCTAAAATATATTTTCAAAAGTCTCATGTTTCCTGGGCACACAGTACGCCTCAAACTGTCACATGTCTGCATCATAGTCCTTCCTGGTCGCTTCAGACAATTGAAATGTATTATATACATCCAGAGCTTCTGAGCCTGCTGCAGTCAGTAACAAAGCCACTTTTTGTGGGCTCTCTTTTTTTATCTGCACCAGTTGCTTGTAAATAAAAATCAAAATGCTGCTTGAAGCATTTCCATGTTTTTTTCTAAATTGCCCACAGACCTGATCTCTGGGGGTAGTCTTATTCGATCCATTTCAGCAGACTCCAGTATCAGTTGGACTAGACCACCAAAATCTGCATGCACCTGCACCCAGATAGCTGTGTGGTATGTCTGTTCCTTTCCACATAACTTCTCCTTTCTTGGTTGCTTTGCTTTTTTAAGATCCCAAAACCACTCCTGATGCCATGTTTGTTTTATAGTAATCAAAACAAAAGGTTTTTTACTATCTTAAGCAACCTTTAGTCATGCATAGTTCAACTATATCCAACATATGACTAACGTTTAAGTGACCTACGAGCAGGCAATGTCTGGATACATGATCTCATCCTTATCTATCAGAATCAAACCTCCCTGGAATTACTTTAACCCTTTAATCACCTTTATTTATGTCTCAGCTAGTTCCTTACCAACACAGACAGCACCAGACAAAGAACCTAGTACATCACGCAGTGTCCGCTCTCCACCTTTACAGCCTACCTCTACAGTAACACAGCCTAACTCAAATGTTCCACCCAGTGTAACCGCAACCTGCACAAAGCCATTCAACCAAACAAACTGCTAATTCACAGAAGTATCAGTGAACTTCATCACCTTCTACCCCTGGAAAATGAAAAGAAGAACTGAATTTCTGCAACTGTACTGCATGCTACTAATTTAAAAAGAAAATGAACTGTTACACATCTGTTTTGAAAAAAAAGTTGCAACAGTTAGTTCACTTCGCGGTACACTCTCGTTGTACTATTTTACCCACCCTAGTTCACTCCCAGTTAAAAAACAGTTCAAAAAGGCCGGAACTACTTTCTTCAGCGAAAGAATAATTTAATAAAAATTGAAAGTTTTAATGGAAAAACCAAAAAAAAGTGTCTTGCCTCTTTATTTTTCAATATATACCCATTTCATAAGCACAATATATGCTCTAATAAATGCACATCTAGGGGCAGTAATGCACTCTGCCTGTGGCCTCATGCCCCACTACGCCACAGGCGTGCATTTATCAAAGCATAACCCACACCCCATTGTGTGTTAATGCTTCCTTTTTGCTCACCTATAAATAAAAAAAATAGGAGGTTTCAAAACCTGAAATTTACAGGTTTGGTAGAGTTTGGCCCAAGGTATGTGCTTTTGTGGTACTTATCTCTTGAACTTAAGTAGTTTTTCAAATATTTAATAAAAACAGTTCCATTTCTCAGCATGCACAGTTTAAAAAAATCAGTGTTCTAAGGATAACTGAAGTTTTACAACTACATGAAGTTATGTGGTTACCAGAATGTGCCCTGTGGCAGGGAGCAGGGCTGTTTCCATGTGCGCATGTGAGATTATGCTGTGGTCATTCAGCAGGGAAGGGGGCTACATATCAATGCATAGCCTTGCCCCTGCTGAACATGGCATATGTGTGTGTGTGTGCCTGTGTGCGCATGTTTACTAACCGACATGGTGTGCTGACACAAGATCGATGCCACCACTGTGAAGTCCAGCACAGCGGCAGATATTGCCAGGATGCGACGAGTTGTTGTGCTGATGAACAGCAGACACCCAGTCAAACTTTGACTCAGAGTTAAATATCTAGAGACTGGGGGGGGTGTGGGCCGATACAGCACAGATGCATCCCCGACAGTGCGATGCCTACACTTGGTATTGCAGCTGTTGATGTCAGGGATGTCGGCGCTGCAGATGTCACAGTGCCATAGTTAAACCATCTGACATTACCCCAGCAGACAGTGACCTGCTTTATTTCAGCTGGACACCAGGTGTCCAGTCCCTGCTGCCACTTAAAGGTTGTAAATTTAAATTTACTTACACTGGGGTGCCCACCACCCACTGCGTGTTTGCTTCCCCCATTCGTTTTAATGTCCAAACCCTGCAACATTAATCTGCCAACACCGGGGTGCCCAGTCCCCCATGTCGGCATACTTCAAACCCTGCAACCCTGTTAGCAGTCTAGGACACTGGAGTGCCCACACCTGGTGCCCCCAAGTATCTTGCCTACACTGGAGTGCCCAGTCCCCAGTGTCAGAGGTACAGTATCTAAAGTAAAGAAAACCATCCCATGAAGTCTTTTTCTCTTTTTCAAAACCCTGAAATGAAGAAACAGTCCCTCTGTGTCTGCTGCCATCCCCATCCCCACCCCACCCTTCTCATGCAGCGTCCACTACCCCACATACCCCTTACCCTATATTTACTTAGCAGAGTTCCAATGCTGTAATTCTGTCTGGGGTGGAGACATGTCATCACTCTTCAGCGCCAGACCGGGAACTGAGGAAATCTAAGTGTTATAAAATATACTTCAATTAATTTTGAACTTTTACTCATAACTTGGTCATTTTGCAATATTTTTAGCCCACATTTTCAACTTGGCCTTTTTGGTACCACACCTCATGAACAAGGGAGGTGAAAATATATAGATCCAGGCTGAAAGGTGATTTCACTGCCACTCCGCAAAATCACCTTTCGGGTGGGATTTGGAAATTTTATCTACCAAGTTCCAGAGGTGGGGTCATAAGAAGTCTACATTGAGAATTTGGGGTAATAATATTAAAAATAACTTTGGTAATTTTCAGTATTTTGACCCCAGGTTTTCACCATAGCCATTTTTCACACCACCTCATGAAGATGACAGCTATCATTTTGATGTTGTCTTGCGCACAGAGCACAGACAACATATTGTGGTTGCGTCAGTGGAGAAGTAGGTTTCAGAGGTGTGGTCCTGCTGCAGCCAATGGCGCATGGCTTTTTGTGGCCGGGCCTTGTGACACCAATGGCATAGCACACTGTGTATGACAGCAGTTGAGAAACGTACCACCACCTTGAAAGAAATTAGCCGCTGCAATCAGGGAGCACCACAGGGTGGTCCCTAATTGCAGCAGCCAATTACTGCTTGCCTCGTCTGGTGTCCCTATCAAGCAAGATGGTGGCAGCTTCCCCGTCAGCTTCTCATAGTCCTCACAGAAGCTGAGGGACAGCCACTGCCTTTCACAGCCCCTCTGAAAGCCAACTGGGGTGCCCAATTCCCCTGTCGGCATGCCCCCTCCTAATTTAATTTGTCACGGGGGTGCCCAATCCCATTACTGGCACAATGAATTCCATTTCTGTGTGCTGAGGGGTGCCCAACTCCCTCGGCTCATGGGACCCCTCCCAACTCTGTATGTGCCGGTGGTGGTGCCCAACCCCCATCAGCTACAGGCCCCCCTCCCATCAAACACACAGGTAGCACACTGGAAGCCCACCCCAGCATGCAAAAATACCTGTACAAATAGAAAACCTTCCCATGTTGTTCTTTCTTTCCTGGTTTAACCTGTGAATCAAAAAAATGGTCCCTTGTTGAGTTTGGTGCCCCCGCCCCCAACCCGCAGCCATCCTCTGTGCACCCACCTCCCCACACCCCCCTCACCCCATTCTTACCTCTGGAACCTGGCGCGACAATCTTCAGTGGAGCGGAAACACATCTGCACTCTCCAAAGCCGACTGTGAACTGAAGAAATGCCGGTAAGCTGTATAATGGCATAAATGGTTTTTTTTCAACTTATGTGGATATCTCAGCCATTTGTTTGACTTTGGCCACCAAATTTTCAACATGGGGTTTTTGGGACCCCTCCTCATGAATTCAGTCACTGTCATGGCATTATTCAGTCCCAAAAGGTGATTTTGGGTCACTACATGGAATCACCTTTCAGGACTAAGTAATGAAATGACAGTGTCACTGTTCATGATGTGGCCTCCCAAAAAGCCTATGTTGCAAATTTGGTGTAAAAATTCCAAAAAATGACTGTGTTATGAGCGTGCGTTGTGCAGTTTGCACGTGCACTCGTAACTTCGCCAATTTGTAATATTTTTCACTCCAGATTTTCAACATTGGTATTTTTCACACCTCCTTATAAACAGTGCAGCTGTCATTTTTCACATCCTGGCCAAAATGTGTTTTCGCACTACCGGCACAGAATAACGCGGTCGCTGTGGGAAATCAGTGTTCGGGACAGATTATGAAAATCACAGCAACACTGTTCATGAGAAGAGGTCCTAAAATGCCTATGTTAAAAATTTGGTGACAAAAGTCCATTAAATGACTATGTTACAAGTGTGCCTCACGCAGTTTCCATGCGCACTTGTAACTTCGACAATTTATAATATTTTCACTCAACATTGCCAATTTTGCATATGTCCTTATGAACAGCGCAGCTGTCATTTTTCAGATCCTGCCTGAAATGTATTTTCTCATAAGTGGCACACTATGGCGCAGTCGCTGTGGGAAATCAATGATCAGGACAGATGAAGAAAATCATAGTGGCAGTGTTCATGAGCAGAGGTCTCAAAATGCCTATGTTGAAAATTTGGTGAAATAATTCCACTAAATAATTATGTTATGAGTGTGCATTGCGCAGTTTCTACGTATGCTCATAAATTTGAGCATTTTTATATTTTCTTTTAAGATTTTCAACACTGCCATCTCTTCACACCTGCCTATGAATGGTACAGCTGTCATTTTTCATATCCTGCCCAAATGGTGTTTTCCCACATCTGGCACAGAATGGCGCGGTCGCTGTGAGAAATCAACGTTCGGGACAGATTAACAAAATCACAGTGCTACTATTCATGAGCAGAGGTCCCAAACACTTTCATGAGGTGGGGGTCACAAAAATGCCATGTTGCAAATCTGTAGTGCAAATACAAACAAACAGCTGGGGCATTAGGGTTTCTAACCATAATGTCCCACCCTGTACAGACTGACAGGTGTCAGGGGTGTATCTTTGCATTGCCGGCTATCATGCTCATGCCATACCATCCCCCCCACACCCTCAAGCCACTGACAGGCATCGAGGTGTGCCTTGGACTCTTCGGCCCCACAGTTCACCCTATTCTTCTATTTTGCACCTATTTCAGCATATGTCCTTGTGAAATGGGGTGACTGTAAAGCTGAACACCCCAAGGCACACCTCAACACTTGCTGGTGTCTGCAGGATAGGTGAGGTAAAATGCCATGATCGTTATGGCTGAATGGGGTAAGTGTAAGGCCCAAGGACCCCAAGGCACAATGCAATTTTTGTCGAACTGCAGGGTAGGGTGAGCTGAAATACCATGAACATTATGGCTGATGCCCAAAGGCACACACCTCAGTGCCTGTAAGTATCTGTAGGGTGATGTGGGGTTTGACGTCACTTTCATACTTCACTGCCATTCCTATTATGCATCTGTTCAACTCCTGCGCTACCGATGCCAATGCCAGCAAGACAACATTCGGTATTGACAAATGCTTGTTTAAAATCCTGCCCAAGATGTGTTTTCACACCTATGCCTCAAAATGACTTTTCAGCCAGGAGATTTGAAAGTTTTCACCTATCAAGATCATGAGGTGGGGGTCATAAAAAAACTATGTTGAAAATCTGAGGTCAAAACATTTAAAAAAACAAAGTTATAAAGGTACATTGACATTTTTAAATGCTTGCACATAACTTCGGTAATTTTCAATATTTGGTGTTAGGGTTGAAACCCCCCCCTTTTACCCCCTCAGCCTGCCCCCCCAACTGGCATCAGGGTGTGTGCGGGATCATAGGTCCTAACTCTCACCCCATTCTCCTATGCCTCAGCTTGTTCACGCATGTGTTGGGGTGAGAGTTAGGGCTGATGACCCCAACGTACACCCCAATGCCTGTTGGGGGGCTGGGCTGAGGGGGTGCATGGGGGGTTTTCAACCCTAACACCAAATTTCTTCACTTTTGTCACTGTGGAACAACCCTAACTGATGCATTAAACAGATTTTTGCCTCTAATAGATATATATATATATATATATATATATATATATATATATAAATATATATAAATATATATATTTTTTTTTTATTTAGTTGTTTAACCAGGTATAGCACACTAAGCTGAAAGCTTTTTTACAGGAGCGACCTGGGAGCACAATAAATATATATATATATATATATATATATATATATATATACAGTATATGTATGTAACATAGAAGTTCACCACAGATAAGGACCGCCAGCCCCATCCAGTCTGCTCGTTTACGCTACCTGTATTAGGGCCTGCTAACTCTACCTAGTCATTGGCCTTAGCCACTCTCCCCATCTCTATGGTTCCCTTGTGCCTATGTGGTAGATGGTATCAATGTTATAAATACATAATCATATAAAAGGAGAAGAGAATGAGCTCACCTTGTGTGCTCCACCAAGGACTACACAAAATGAAACTGTTAGGTAAACGTGACAGGAAAAAAGTGTATGGAACAGTGGAATCATTCAGTTCTATTGTCAGCAAAGAGAGCTAGTGTATTTAGCAAAAACAGCAAAACCAGTGTACAAAGATATTTTGGATGTGACTACTTCAGAGAACTGATTGCTTATCATGCGCTTATATTACTTTTTCAGACTAGGAATGCACCTGATTCCTAGTGTTTATGAAGCAGAGATTATATATGGTATTTATTATGTTTTGTGTGAAACACACATATACTAAGAATTAGTGTAATGAATTCATAATTAATATTTGGTTATTTTATTGTGATACGAGCACAAGTTCATTATTCCTGAGGCTTCATCAGACCACATGGTAAACTTTCATGCAGTAAATGTTTTACTTTTCATATAACATGAATAAGAACATATTTTAATTTAATTCATATTAGACTCTGAATAACCATTACAATATATGGTGCCAAGTCATTACAACTGGAAAATGTTGCTTTGTGTCTTTGGTAGAGGGAGTGTTTCTAGTGAAATAATGCTACATTTTTGTTTTAATTTTTACATTATTAACAGATGACCACTATTTCTTGAAAAAGTGGACACAGTCCATGAAGTGTTTGTGTGTATACGGTAGCAAGAATTTAATACAAATAAGAAAGAGTAAATTGACATCTACATAGGGGCTGCAGTCTCTAATTTCATTTTTACTGCCATTGATATGTTATAAGAAACTTCTCTGCACTCATAATAAATTTTACCATGTAAGGATGTTGACATCTGGGGATCACACACTTTTTTCTGCAACCTCAGTCAGCTTGTTATGAATATAATCTGTGATACACAGCATGTACCAAATGCTTGACCCTTTACTTTGTCAGTCATGGTGGCACCTTGGCTGTTCTGCATGTAATTAATTTCAGATCATAAATTACTGTGTTCTTTTGAAATACAGCATGTAATCTATGTTTTATTGCTCCATGCAGAAGCAACATCCATTTAATTTATCTTAAAACAAATGTAGTTTTGGCCGGTATTGTAGTTTACTTTACTATATCTTAGTGCGTGTTGTAGCTGTAGAAAAAAAAAACAAATCATGCAACTGTATTCTGGGACTACTTATTAAAGTAGAAACTGCAAAGGTGCCTACAGAATGACAACCAGCTACCTCAGGACATTAGGATTACATAATAATAGGGGTAGCTGGTCAGCATTCTGTAGGCACCTTTGCCATTTTGCACTTTAATAAATAGTACCAGAATACAGCCGTGTGCACTGTTTGGTTTTTCTGTGGTTATCTTCTAACAGTGGCACCTTAAGGAGTAAGATGTGCTTCCCTCTTTTCCTTCCTTCCTTGTGTTGCAACTGTGCCTACACGAGCCTTAGATCAAAATGCCTTTTCTTCACTGACCAATTTGTAGGCATCACAAACCCAAAAATAAATAATAATGAATTAGCAGTATTGATGTGCTCAATTGTGATCTTGCTGCTGGTAACAGGATAGAAATGTTTAGGTTTATAATGTATATCATTCCAAGGTTGTGGCTGGTGGGGGCAATGCATTCAGAGTTGGGAGTGAGACACAGGAGTTCAGATAACTCACCAATGCAAGGTTTTGATTTCAGTATAGTATTGTTTTATCTGTCTTTACAGAGATACCTACAGTAGTTCTGAGGCATTGCTGAGTAGCTGGAAGGCCAATCTCCTGAAGGCCATGAAAAAGACTGCCAACCAGTATTGGATCAGCCTTGGAGATGCCCCTGCCCGAGGTAAAGCTGCAGCACCACAACCTATCCCCACCCAGTCTGCAGGTACCAGCACATCACCTACTACCACTCTTCATGAGATGCAGGTAGACATATTGCTAAAAAAGGCAGAGAGTGGCATGACCAGAATTTTCGGGCAGCAGGTGACAGTGTGCAAAGTCCTTGTCCATTTGGAGTAGTGACAGATGGAAAGTCTAATACTATGTCAGTTGTTGAAGTCAACTGCGGCATCAGCACCAGGATCATAAAAATATGAGAAATGTTTTTGTCTGTTTTCGGTAAGTTTCTTGGAATTGTTTTTATTTTGACTTTGGATTTGCCCTGTGGCTACAAGGGTATATTTTATTTAATTTTACTTTCATACCCAGATTCCTCCTTTGGCTGCAGTAGTACATTTTATTTAATTTTACTTCTGTTTCCAGGATTCAACCTTTGGTTGCAGGAGTATACGTAACTTCTGACACCATATTCACCAATTTGCTGCAGGGGTATATTTCATAACATTTTACTTCTGTCCTTGGATTTGCCCACTTGCTGCAGGGGTACATTTAGTTTTAAAGTGAGATTGTACCCAGATTTGCCCTTTGGTTTGAGGAGTATCTTTAATTTTCATTTACTTGTGTCATCAGATTCACCCTTTGGCTGTATGGATGTATTTAATGTAATGTAAGATTGTACCTGGATTTGCCCTTTGGCTGCAGGGGTACAGTATGTTTAATTTAATGTAAGATTTACCCAGATTTGCCCTTTAACTGCAGGGGTATATTTAATGTTACTTTGTTTCTGTCCTCAGATTCACTGGTTGGCTGCAGAAGTATATTTAATACAATATGAGATTGTACCCAAGTTCGCTCTTCAACTGCAGAGGTATATTTAATGTCATTTTACTTCTGTCCTCAGATGGCAGGAGGTAAGTCACCCAGTGCCTCAGCCCTACACACAACTGGGTCAGCTCATTAATTTTACTTCTGTCCTCAGATTCATCTTTTGACTGCAGGGGTATAGTTAATTTAATGTGAACTTGTACCCAGTTTTCCCTTTTGGCTGCAGGGGAATATTTACAGTAATTTATTTTCTCCAAATTGCTTTTTACCTCGGCAGAGAGCTAGCTGGTAGGGCTTCGGCTCTCCCATTTGAGGGGGCTTGATTCACCCCTTAGTCATTCATTTCCTGACTCAGCTCCACTCCCAGGCAGTTCCCCCATGGATCCCCCATGGAGGGCCAGGGGAGGAGGTCACCCGGTGAATACCCCAGAATTCGGGGGGGTGACACTGCAGTATGGGAGCATGGCCAGGAGCTTCATGAAGCTTGCTAGTGCCCCTTTTCCATTTTCTTCCTTCCCTGTTGTTGAAGTGTGCACATCAGTGTGTGCACATGGAGGTGCACACACGCTGTAGAGTCCCACAGTACCCTCCCATCTGTGTCATCCAAGTCCCACACCACCACCAGGCCTTTACCTGTGTGCAGTTGTTCAGCAGGAATGGCAGTCCACCCACCCCAGGGGAGGAGAGCAGTCCTCCAGACACTCTATCCTCTCCCTCCCCAGCATACCCCCGACGACTTGAGTCTGCTTCCGGACATGGGTCGCCGGCATGGCAGGAGGTGAGTCATCCAGTGCCTCAGCCCTCCACACCACTGGGCCAGCACATTATTTGCAATTATTTAGGGTGGAATTGTACCTGGATTTGTCCTTTGTCTGCGGGTATTTCATTTAATGTGAGATTTTGCCCAGATTCACCTTTTGGCTGCAGGGGTATATTTAATGTAATGTGAAATTGTACTCGGAGTTCCCTTCTGGATGCAGGGGGATATTTAATTTAATGTGAGATTGTACCTGGATTCACCCATTAGCTGCAGGGATAGATTTAATTTAATGTGTGATTGTGCTCAGGTTTGTCATTTGGCTGCAAGGGTATATATAAATTACTTAAATTGCAAAAAATTTTAATTAATGCTGTAGTTAGGGTTAAAGTGACAAAAGTAGGGAAATGTGGCATTAGGGACTCCAACCCTAACACCCAACCCCACCCTGCACACACCAACAGGCATCAGTGGGGTGTCTTGGGGTCATCGGCCTTAACGCTCAACCCATTCCATAAGTAGAAGCTGAGATGGGTACAGTATGGGAGAATGGGGTGAGCATTGGGTTGATGACCCCAGGGAACACCCCCGATGCCTGTTGGTGTGTGCAGAGTGGGGGTGGGGGTGCTAGGGTTGAAAACCCTAATGCCACATTTCCCTGCTTTTGTCACTATAACCCTAACTGAAGCATTAATGAAGTTTTTTGCAATTTACTTCCTTACTTTTTGAAATAGTGTAATCGTATCCTTATTTGCCTGTGGAAGTGCATGGCCCACTGAGCCCTGCACTCCCATCCCTCCATAGATGCATATATGTAGATAATGTAGTTGTGGAAGCACAGGGCCCTCCAGGCCCTACACTGCCATTTATAGGACATCAGTGACCAAACTGTCAGCATAGCCATCTTATTACCCCACCTCATGTACCAGTACAGAAAATTTTCGAATCCCCACCAAAATGTAATTCTGCGCAATTTTAACGCCATTCCACACCACAGGTGAGAAAAAGCATTTTGGCCAGGATTTGAAAAATGACAGCTGTGACATACATTTGGTGCGGTAACAAGAAGGCTATGTTGAGAATCTGGGGTCAAAATATTTAAACTGTCCAAAATCACAAGTGTGTGTAGCTAAATTGCAACAAATCATCATAACTTTGTCATTTTTATATATTTTGACCCTAAATTTTCAACACAGCCATCTAATGATCCCACCTCATGAACAAGGTGAACAAGGGCAGGAAAAATTATGAAATCCCACCCGAAAGGCGAATTTGCCCAGCAACTGTGAAATCACCTTTTGGACAGGAGTTGCATAATGACAGTCATATTGTTCATGAGGTGGGGTCCCCAAAATGCCATGTTGAAAATGTCAAAAAATGGTTTAGTTATGCATAAAAGTTGAAATAAATTGAACAACATTTCCCTTAGTTTCTCATATCACAGTCGCCAGTTTCAGCAGCAAGACTTGTCTTCGATTGGAGAGTGGGTCTTGAACCTGGGACCTGTTCAGGTGAATATGTGGGGGTGTACTAGGGTGTGTGTGGTGGTTGGTGTTGAGTGGGGGTGGGGCTGATCAGTGAGGGAACTTTTTTTCACAGGTTTAGGGAAAGAAAAACATTGAGGGACCATTTTCTTAATTTTAGGTTGTGCCAGAAATGGGAGGGTGGCGGGTGCTACTAGTCACTAGGGAATACAGTATATACATTAATTTCCAGGATGGTGATTGGTGTGTGGGGGGTGCCACTAGACACCATGGAAATGTTATAGAATTAAGGGGACAGTGATTGGAAGGTTGGGGGCTCCACTAGACACCAGGGAAACATCACAATTTTCCAGGGATGGCAATGAAGCATGGGGGGGCACCATCAAACACTAGGGAAATGGTGGCTCATAGCTCACCTGCAGCTGGCAGCATGAGTTCAGCTGTGCCTGCAGAAGTCAAAAAATTGTCTCTGTTCTCAAACTGAGAACATGGGGGAAGTGCTCCTCTCTCTAAGCTAGGCACCTTGGATTTTGGGTGCCCGGAAAAGGTATTTGCAGCCATTGTGTTAAGAAACAAACATCATAATCTAGCTAACTGGATCCCGTTTAGCTAGGTTCTGAGTTTTTTTTTTTTTAAATCCCAGCATTTTTATGTATTTTCCATGTTTCTTAGTTTGTGGAAAAAATCAACAAGATGGCGGTTGGCACGCCACAAAAAATATTTGGTGCCCTGCCAAAAAAGTGTTTCAAAATCAAAAATGCACATTTGTGGCATCAAATGTTTACTTTTGCCACAGAACGTTATCTCAAAACCCCTACTGCACATGCGCAGGTCAGAAACCACTAAACGTTAAAGCCTTTTAACTCTGGAACCCTTTAATATTTTTTTCACCAGATCTATCAAAGGCACTACCTTAGGACATGACACATGTCTCCAGCATGTTTGGGATAAAAATTCCATTCCATGCAGGCTGTAGGGGAGAACAAAAAAAAAAAACAACAACCACGTTAAGTATAGGAAAAAAGTTAGACATTTACAAAAAATGACACATGTGGATCTCAGAAACCGCATAAGCTGCCATCACAAGAATTTCCACAGATCAAGACCTTGCCTCCTAGACAACACATACAAAATTGCAGCTCATTTCATCAAATAGAGCCAAAGATATTTTAATTTTTTTTATTTATTTAGTTTTTGTTGACCGGGCAAGTGCACTAGACAAGTCTTGCCTATTTTCAGGCACGACCCGGGGGAGGGGGATACAGATGAATGCCAACTGACCTTGAACCACATTAAGCTGTTGGTGGTATTTTTAGTGAATGAGGAAATTTGGCCAGGACACCAGGAGATTCCCCTACTGCTGCTGGCTCAGTAGCCAGTGGGGGAGTTGACGATGCTGCAAGATGGCCACTATGGCTGGGTTGCTGTTGGAGGAGGAGGAGGTTGTGGTGTTGTCGGACACAAAGTCAGAGAATCTTCAAGGTTTGGAGATGGACGGTAGCAACGGAGAGGTGGGAGGACAAGGAAGTATTTTTGAGGCACCAAATACAGCGGAGGACAAGAAGGAGGAGCGGTGCATTGGAGGAATAGGGAGTTCCTTGAAGTCGGCATTGGCGGAGGATCCCTGGGCTATTGAAAATAAACTTATGTGCTCTGCGCCTTTAAACCCGGCCGGCGAAGCCAACGTGAGTGTCGGGAAGGCGGAAGCACGGCAGAACTGGAGGAGGATCGAGAGTTTATCGGCGCTGGCAAAAAAGGTACTGGAGGTGCAACGAGGGGGTAATTCAGAAGAAAACGTAAAGGAGAAGATAAAGGAGGCAGCAGAAGGAGAGAGAAGAGCCAGAGGTCGTGGAACACAGGACAAATGGAGAATGCATGGGGCAAAGGGAAAATTGAATTAAGAGGGTCTGTGAGTGCAATCGCTCAAAGAGAACTTTCCTACAATACAGATAAATAAAGAGACTGGCTTTTGTTTTAAACCCGTAATACGGGTGAGATGGGAATTCAAATGTGACTTATCAATCACAAATCGGAATACAAGAGGGGTTACAGAATTTTCTTTTAAAATAAATATAACTCAAAGAGCTGCTAAAACAAAAGATGGGAAGATGCCTGAGGATGTTGTAAATATTAGAACAGTGAGTGAACACCCGGGGATATTTTGCAGTCAGGGGAACATGATGACAATTGGACTCCACAAGCAGCTTTTAACAGCAGCAGGTGGAAGAAATTAGGGCAGGGATTTGGACTCCAGACTCTACATGGGATAAATCTTGGGAGTTAAATAAAGCTAGGCCAGAATGGCAGCAGGGGCATTGAAAATGTGTTTAGACAATAAAGTGAAAAATGAGTCTACTAAAGAGGGAAAGGTAGAAAATACAACCAAACAAAGTGGAAATACTGTTATTCCCAACTTAGATATGGGGAATAACTTTGATGAGTCAAGGCCTAGGCCAGAGAAACCATTATTATCTAGTTTATTTGCACAGAGCAAGAGGGAAGCTGCACCACGTAGAAATGCAGTGCGTATTAGATATAAGGGGGGATTAAAAGAAAGGCCTAATAGAGTTTTTGTAGGTAAAACATTAATAAAAGAATCTTTGAAGTTCTCTCCTAGAGATGTGTTCGCTTTTATAAACATATCAGGAGAAGATAATTATGACATTAGTTTTCGGTCACCTGCTTTATTAGACCTCTTCTGGGAGAGGTATAACCAGGTAAAGTTTTCCCCTTTGTGGGCCCCTTTTTTTGTTATCCCTTTATCAAAACCATTAATTAAGTTTGTAACAGTAATGTTTAGAAACGAGGGGGTTCATGTAGATGACATTAAATTCTGGTTATCACAGAAGTGTGAAGTTCTGAGTGAGCCAGAACCGATCTTAGACTCTGAACAATTTTGGACTGGAGGATGGAAATTTAAAGTTAAATTGAGACAAACAGCGTCAGGAGTGGAGCACATTCCAAACTCCTTTCTGTTGGGAAGGGATAGGGGTCTGTTTTATAGCGGGCAGCCCAGAGCATGTTACAAATGTGGTGCTCGAACACACTTATCCAGTGCTTGTGACCAACAAAATGTGATAATTGTGGGGAAGTGGGACATATTACCATGTTTTGTACTAATTCTATAAAATGTGATCTTTGTGAAGAACAGAACCATGCATTTAGGGATTGCCCATGGGCAGCCCAGAATAAGACTAACTGTGGCAATTTAGATCTAATTATTCAGAAAGCGCAAGAGGCTAACGATTCCAAGCTGGAGGTAGAAAATGTTGCAAAATCCCCTTCTGAACCAAAGAGCACAGTAGAACCTCAGGGAAAAATAGGGGTAAACAAAATAGAAACTGTTTCTGTTAAAAAAGAGATGGAGAAGGTAATACCTAACCTTTTACAGCCTGTGTGCTATGTTGCTCCAAATGAGGAGAGTGCTGGGCCTATAAGCCCAAGTTTGCAACCCCCTTTAGCACCTGTGGTGCTTAGGAGATCAAGTAGAGCATCTAAAATACTTTACCTTTAGAAACAGACGCTTTGGAGACCAAAAATTCATATGCAGAATTATTTTGGAAGTTCAGAGATGGACATGGGATACAGATTCCCAAGTGTCATTACAAGATGCAGTGGCGCCTCGAGAGAGAGTATAAGGAAAGAAAAAAAGGAGAAAAAATAAAAAGTAGGCAGAAGCTAAATATTGCAAGTCATTAAAATGGATTTGGTATGGGCTACTTTGAACACACATAGCCTTCTTAAGGCACAGAAGAGACAGGCGGTTTTCAGTTAATTCATGATTTACAAATTTCAATCTGTTTTGTACAGGAAACTTGGATGTTTGCTAAAAACCAAATAGCTACCTTCACTAAGGATTGGCCATGGGGACCAGCTTTCTGGTCCTTTGGGAAATAGGGCAGATGGTTTAGAATTCTTTTAATTCTTTTGATTTCAGTTTACATAAATTAATAGAGGTTGGCCCAGGTAGAATCTTAATTTTAGAGGAAGTGGTGTAAGAACACCATAAGATTGATTAATATTTATAATCCACAAACTAAGTCAGGGAGGGTAAAATGTTTTAAAGACATTCAACCATTCCTAGTTACTTCTATCCCTATTTTTTGGGGTGGGATTTTAACTGTAACATAGTTGGGCCTGGAGGGGAGATGAAGGAAGGGAAAAAATATATTGTGACACTCATTGTTTTAGGGACATTATTAAAAATGCGGATTTAGTTAATTGTCATAATAGTAGAGCAACTGGTCCTAGGGGTACCTTTTTCAAAAGGGGGAAAAGCTTTACAATAGATTATCTTTTTATTTCGAAAAAAATTCCAATACATAGCCCTCAGATTATTCCAGTGGAATTTTCAGATCATGCTCTGGTGTTGGTTAAAGTGGGAGAGATTCAGAGACATAGCAGACAACGGAATAGATGGAAATTAAATACCTCGATTCTTCAGGAAAAAGTAGTTCTAAACTCTATTAGTTTCATATTAAAATCTAGGCTATCAGTAAGCTTCTTGTATCAGGACTTAGGGGTTTGGTGGCAGGAAACGTAGAAGACTGTATTTTATGGTTTAAAAGTATGGGAAGAGAGCAGACATCTGAATTTTTGACTATTTAAAACTTAGAAACCATTTACAACAGGTTCTAACATGGGCAAACTCCTCTAGAGAGGATTTTTCAACACAAATTGCTGAAATCAAAGAACAAATGAGAGTATTGCAATATGACAGGACAAAAACACTTCAAGCTCTGTTGGCTAATCATTTAAAAAAATCCGTGTTCGGAGACCCCTTTGAGTTGTGCAAAACCCTAAAAGATCATGTTTCACTAGATTTTTTAAATCAAGGGAAGGGGAAAGTATTTACAGTAAAGGCTATAGGAGACATAATTGCAAAACATTTTCGGAACATAGAGTCTCATTATAATCCTACTTTAAACCAGGTTAAACAGTTTTAGGCCCAGTTTCAGTAAAGGTGTGGATCAGAAGACTTTTAAAAATATTAAACAACCCTTACTAACTCGAGATTAGAGAGGTTATTAATTCTCTGAAACTCAACGTGGCCCCAGGATTAGATGGTCTTTCAAATGCATTTTACAAAAGATTTCAATCAGAAATTGTTGATTGTTTAGTGTTGGTTTTTAATTTCTTCTTAAAGGAAGAGGTTAGGCCAAAATCCTTTTCAGAGGGTTTACAGACTTATATATATAAGTCAGGAGATAAGGGAGAGTTTAAGAATTGGAGGCCAATAACCTTGTTGAATTCTGACTACAAAATCCTCACAACGCTGATTAACAATAGATTTAAAAGGGTATCTGATGTGATGTTTACGCCAGTTCAGCATTGCGGAATCCCCAATAGAAGAATTCAATCTATCTTATGTCTTATAAGGGATACTATTGAGCAAGTGAATAATATTGGAGGAAAGGAGTCATAGTATCTGTGGATCTAGAAAAGCATTTGATAGAGTTAATCATTTTTCTTATTTACCACTTTAGAATGTTTTGGGGTCCCTGAGGAAATTCTGAAGTTAATCAAAGGTTTATATGATTCAGCCCAAGTGTTTCCGTTCATCAAAGGAGAATTGGGGAATGGTTTTAAAATTAATGGTGGGATACGCAAAGGGTGTCCCTTAAGCCCCTTTCTTTATAATGTTTCATTAGAACCACTACTCAGAGCAGTAGGCTCTCCTCCGTTGTGGCAGGGATAAAAATTCTCAGTACAAATCTATTCATTACCATTCAGGCCTATGCTGATGATATTTGCCTTTTTTTTCTAAATATGCTCAAATTAAGGTTTTTTTCTGTTTTTATATATATGCAAGTTTATCTAATGCTAAGTTAATTTCGATAAGACCAAAGGTCTATTATTGGGTAGATTTCAACAAGAGTCGATTGTCTTTAACTCAATAGAAATGTCTTCTGAGCCCTTATCAATTTTAGGGGTAATGTTTAAGCCCCAGAACTGTCCGAGGACAATTGGACAGTTGTGCTAGATAAAATAGAGTCTAAAGTTAATAACTGGAAAAGGTTTAAGTTTACCAAAATTAAACGAATCCAAGTTTTAAAGCAATTTATATTACCAAGGCTTCAGTATTTAGCTGTAATTTATCCCTTGCCAGTACAGTTTGAGACAAAACTCTATAGTATTTGTTTCCAGCTGTTATGGGGGAACAGATTGAACCCGGTCAAGAGAGGTTGTACATATTTAGATAAAAAACAGGGAGGTCTGGGAATGGTAGACCCGGTTGTTTTTTGTTTTGCATTATTTTTTTCCTTTTCCTTAAAAGAGGGTTTAGGTCTTTCAAGATATCAGGAGAGCTTATTTTTCAAAAATTTAATGAAACACTACTTGTCTAACTGGCTGCATTGTGCACCCAAATGGTCCCCATGGTTATTGGTACCGGATTATTTTAAGCCAGCTGCACAGAAACTATATAAATGGAAAATTACCCAAAATCAAATAACAAGGTGCTCATCAAGGGCATTGTACAAGGAAATAATGACTACATATTATTTTCTGGAGCCAAGTTTTAAAAATTGTCCCAGAGAAAGGAAGGAGGATGTTTTGGAACAACTGAACAACCCCAGGCTACCAATATATATGTGGGAGAGTTTATGGCTCATGATGTATGGCAGATTGAATGTGAGGGGATCGGCAAAATATAAGGCAATAGAAGAGAGATCTTGCCCTTATCCAGAATGTATAAATCAAGAGGAGACGATGGAACATTTCTTTCTACAGTGCTCTTTCCCCACTAAATTATGGGTTTATTTAGCAAAAGTATGGGATATACCATGGTTAGCAAGGTTAAATTATGATATTTTGGTCATTGGGAGTTTTCCCCATCTTTGAGACAATATAGAAGGGTACTTATGCTTTATTTTTGCCAGTTTAAGATATTGCCTATGGCAAACAAGGTGCCAATGGGTGTTATATCAAAGGAGCCCCTCTTTAGAAGGATTCAGAGTTTATGCAACTAATGTTTTGAATAACATTTTTTTATCAGAAATGCTATTGTATAATGCGGATAAAGTGAGATTTTGGTGGAAGGGATTTTTACATTTTATTAAATATAAATAATAAGTTAGAGAAATAAATACTATCTATTCTGGTTTTTTCTACTAGGAATAAAGAGTATTTTCCTTTTTTTTCATTTTTCATTTTATTTTTTCTCTTTTTCTTCTTCTAAATGTTTAAGGTTGCATTTTGGTTTGTTAGTTCCCAAGGAGTTTATGAGTTGTTATGTTCAAGATTTAATTATGGGAAATGCCTTTTTGCTGTAATTTGTTTTGGCTGTATTTTTATGTTTTGTCCTTTAAGTTTTGTTCTTTACATTTGGTTTCTCTTGTGGAAATGTATCCATGTGATTATTCCAATAAAAATTACCCCTACTCTTTTCGATAAGTGCCATGGGATCTTTAACATCCACCTGAACTACCGCCAATCCAGGCAGATGGGACCTCAGTTTAATGTCTCATCCGAAAGACGGCACCTCAGAAGTGCAGCACCCCTCTCATGCTGCACTACAGTGTCAGTACTGGGATATTAACTCAAATGCCAGATGTGAGAACTGAACCCACAGCCCTCTGATCTCCCGACCTCAGAGGCGAGTGTGCAACCTACTGAGCCACTGACATTGCAATGTGTGAAGTTAGGGATTTAACACTGAACATGCTTCTCAACCCTAACTACAAGGGTGCTATGGGGCCCCTATAATATTACATAATATAAGTTAATGAGAAATAGTACCCAGATTCACCTTTTGACTGCAGGAGTATATTTAATTTGATGTGAGAGTCCACCCAGATTCACACGTTTGCTGCAGGGGCATATTTAATTTAATGTGAGATTCTACCCCAAACTTACACTTTGGCTGCAGAGGTGTATATTATTTAATTCTATAGCCGGCCTGTAATTTGCACTCTTGGCTACAGAACAGTGTATTTTTAATTTAATTTTACTGGGGTTCTCAAATTTGCCCTTTGGCTGTGGGGGAGGTATTTAATTTAATGTGAGATTGTACCCAGATTCATCCTTTAGCTGCAGGGTATTTTTATTTTAATGTGAGATTGTAGCGAGACTCACCTGTTAGCTGCAGGAGTATATTGAATTTAATGTGAGATTTGGACCTAGCTCCATCATTTGACTGCAGGGGTATGTATAACCTATGCATATTACATATGGCAACTTAATCTGAGAGTGTGCTCAGATTTCTCTTTTGGGCACAGTGATATATTTAATTAAGTCTGAGTCTGTACCTGGATTTGCCCTTTGGCTGCAGCGATATAGTTTATTTAATTTTACTTCTGTTCCCTGGATTCATCCTTCTGTTGCAGGGGCATATTTTATTTAATTTAACCTCTGTCCTTTGATTTTCCCTTTGGCTACAGTGGTACTGATTATTTAATTTCATTTTACTTCTGACAAGGGATGTACCTTTTGGCTGCAGCGGTATTTTCAGTACATTTTCCTTCTGCCCTTGCAGGGTAGATTTAATTTTAAAGTGAGATTGTACACAAATTCACCCTTTGACTGCAGAGCTATATTCAATTTTAAAAATTAGATTGTACCCAGATTTGCCATTTGGCTTAAGGGTTATCTTTAATTTATGTTTAGTTCTGTTCTCAGATTTGCCCTTTGGCCATAGGGGTATATTTATTTTAATGGAAGACTGTACCTAGATTTGCTTTTTGGCTACAGGAGTGTATTTAATTTAATGTGAGATTGTACCTAGATTTGCCCTTTGGCTGCAGAGGTATATTTAATTTAATGTGAAACTGCACCCAGATTCATCATTTGCCTGCATAGCCATATACAAATTAAATATATTATATAATGCAGTGTATTTAAATGTGAGATTGTACTCTTACATCTGCAATCATTTAGGCGACCTGTTCTTCCCCTGTCACTTTAGGCACATCTCCCTATCTATGCCCTGGCCCGCCCCCTCCATGACCCTCTTTTGAAAGTTCAGGTCCTCTCCATTAAAATATTATATTCTGTATATATATATATATATATATGTAAATAAATAATTCTTTGACTTTCACTTCACATCTGTCATGCTTGTAACCTGTATATATCTGACACTATATTACTGTGCCCTGTACATTTTGTCTAAACACAGTTTTTATCTCCACTTAGGCTGTACATATCTGCTACTAAGTATCTTACCTTATTTTCTTGTATTTGCTCTTTATTTGATGATTTTTGGTCTGTACGCTTATATTGTCTAACCCAGGTCCACCTCAAAAATGAGCTTGCTCAATGGTGTCCGCCTGGTTAAATAAAGATTTTGATCGATTGATTGATTTCCTTTTTTGCTACAGGAGTATATTTTATTTCATAGGAGATTGTACCCAGATTCACCCTTTGGCTGAAGGAGTGTATTTAATTTTATTTTATTTTATGTCTGTTCCCCGGATTCATCCTTTGGCTGCAGAGGTATATTTTATTTAATTTACTTATGTTCTCAGATTTACCCTTTGAAATCTAGTCAACTTTATTAATTTTGAAAAGGAAAATTATACAAAACATTATATAAAACAATGAGAAAATACACTGAACTGGAAAAAACAAGCAAACACAAAGAACAAAGGAACAACCCCCCTCCATCTATCCCCCTACCCCCTTCTATCCATCCCACCCCAATCTCCCCGAGTGTGCCAGACAACCCATTAGGAAACAGATCTTAATAGAAACAGGTGGACGAGTATATAACAGGCATTTAGGTGGGGTACCTAGAAGGTGCTCAAGAGTTCAGGATAAGTAAAGGACGTGGAGTGTGCCCCATTTCTTATTAAATAGGGGCAAGTGGTGACAGAGGCTGGCAATCATACGCTCAGTCCGGAGAGAGAGAAGGAGAGCTCCTGCAGCCACTCGGAGTATAAAATTTGGGACTGATCCAACCAGCGCCTAAGGATTATCTTTCTAACTGTCAAAGAGATAAGGGCCATATAATACCTTCTTTCTTGACTGGGATCTGGGAGTAGTCACCAATTACACATATTTCAGGGGAAAAAAGGCCAGTTAAACCCAGGAGGGGATCGCTCTGTTCTTCTATTTGTACCCATAAGGAGGACACTTTCTCGCAAGGCCAGACAATATGTAATAGGGTGCCCTCTGCTTTCCTGCATCTGGTGCAAATTGGGGAGGGAAGGCGACCCATTTTAGCTAGCCTGCCCAGAGTGTAATACATGTTATTTAAGATATGGTACTGTGTGAGTCTCAACCAGTCTTGAGTTAGGTAAGTGTGGAGATTCTTCCAAAGGCTTGGCCAGTCAAGATCAACATCTGGGAGTGAGGATTCCCATACTTTGGAGCCAATCGGGGAAAGAGAGGGGTGAATAGTGAGCAACCATAAATACAGTCCAGAAGTGCCATGGGGCTTAAAAGCCCAGTCCTGCACCTGAGTAGGGTGGTCTCTGAGACCAGAGGAAATAGGGACAGCTCCAAATTGCTGTAATACTAGATGCCATAGCTGAAAAAGTTTGAAGATGTGGATTTACCCTTTGGCTGCAGGGGTATATTTAATTTGAGATTATATCCAAATTCACCCATTGGCTGCAGGGCTATTTTAAAGTTAGTCATGCACACATGGTGAACTTCTTGTGGTAGAGTGACTTTTGAGAGGTGTGTCACTGTCTGTCCGATGCAGAATGGTCTGCAAGGAGCAGGACAGTGCAATGACAGTCATCAGCCAGGCTGATCATGACGCTGTTTTGCCTGAAATGGTCTGCACTTGAAAAGAAGAAGCCACAGCAATCATAATGCAGCTTTTTCTTGTCATCTCAGGACACCACTTAGCAAACAGCGGTTACGTGTCCTGATCAGCCTGGCTGACGTGATGCCCCTCCCCATTCCATCTGTCTCGTCCCTCACTGGTGCAGTTCAGCTTGCTTCTGCCAAACCCATTATCTGTTGGCCTTGATTGGGGGTCAGGTGGAGCATAACAGTAAAGCCACATGCTGCAGCGGGTTGCCGATTGCCACGTAGCTCAATGTGCAAGCTCCTGCAGTCGGCTCCTCACATCCTCTCTTTCCCTCTTTTGTTGCTGAAAACTGCCCCTCATTTTTTTATGTTATTCCCCCCACATAACCCTCCTTCTAAGCACCCACCGCCCTACACCTCCCCCAAATGTAAGATACTGACACTGGGGGTGCCCAATTCCCCAGTGTCCACAATTGTACAGCAAACTCTCCCATAAAGAAAGAAAACTATCCATCATTGTTTTTTTTATATTCTGAAAAAAAAAAAGAAAACCATCCATTGTTGCCTGTGGCACCATCCCCCCACACATGACCCTTGCAAGGGGGGCCACCGAGTGCTTCTGCTGGCCCCGTTATCTGTTAGCCTTGACTGGGGGTCCAGCAGAGCGTAACAGTAAAGCTGAAACAATCCTGTCCCTAAAAAAAGAGAAAACTTTCCCCCGATGTCTTTATTAATATTTTTTTACCCTGTAAAAAAGAAAACAGTCCCTCATCATCTCCCCCATCCTCCCTCCCCCATCCTGACCCTCCCTCTTCACACCCACCTCCCCGCATTCCCCTTACCACATACTTAGCACTGGAGGTCAAGCGCTTTCATCTTCTCTGGACCGGTACATGCCTGCACTCTTCAAAGCCAAACCATGAGCTGAAAAATCAAGGTAAGCACTGTATAATGGCTGTCAATGGCGGTTTCAACTTATGTTAATATCTCAGCCATTTTTTTAGATGTTTGCACCAAATTTTCAACATGGGGTTCTTGGGACCACACCTCATGAACACTATCATTTTGTTACTTGGTCCTGAACAGTGATTACGCAGTCGCTGCACAGAATCACCTTTTGGGACTGATTAATGAAACAACAGTGCCGCTGTTCATGAGGTGGGGTCCCAAAAAGGCCATGTTGAAAATTTGGTGTAACAATGCTGAAAAATGGCTGAGTTATGTACGCTCATTGAAATTTTTTTATACGCACACACGTAACTTTGGTTATTTTTACTATTTTGACTCCAAATTTTTAATGTACAGTAGCCATTGTTTCACACCACCTTGTGAACAGTAAAGATGTCATTTTTCACATCCTGCCCGAAACATATTTTCACACCTGTGGCATGGATAGGCACAGACTCTGCCTGAAATCAACTTTTGTGATAGAGTACTGAAATGATAGTGCCACTGTTCATGATGTGAGGTCTCAAAAAGCCCATGTTGAAAATTTGGGGCAAAAATACCCACAAATGCCCAAGTTATGTGCACTCATTTAAATTTTCCTACACAAGAGCATAACTTGGTCAATTTTTAATATTATCACTCCAAATTTTCAACATAGCCATTTTTCCACACTGCCTCATGAACAGTACAGCTGACATTTCTCACATCCTGCCCATAACATGTTCTCACATCCGTGGCATGGAATGGCACAGTTGCTGCACAAAACCACCTTTCAGGATTGAGAACAAAATGATAGCACCACTGTTCATGAGGCGGGGTCCCAAAAAAAACAGGTTGAAAATTTGGAGCAAAAATACCAGCAAAAGACAGATTTATGCACACTCTTTGAAATTTTCCTATGCACGTGCGTAACTTTGTCAATTTTTTCTATTTTGACTCCAAATTTTCAACCTACCTATTAACCTCATGAACAGTACAGCTGTCATTTCACACATCCTGCTCAAATCGAGTTTCCACACCTGTGGCGCAGAATGGTGTTTTGCCATGGATTAAGAAATTTTCACCTATGGGGGCTGGCAGTATAGCCTAGAGGTTAGAGTAACAAGCTGTGAACGAGCTTGGTACATCCAGCAGACCAGACCTTTGTTTGATTCTCACAACCTCCACCTGCATACTGTGTGACTCTGAGTAAGTCACTTAACTGCCCAGTGCTCCCAGGTCACCCCCTGAAAACAGGCACTTGTGCCTAGTGGGCTTTACCCAGTTACCAAAGACTAAAATTAAAAAAAATAAAAAAATGAAGTATGATGATAACAAGACTATGTTGAAAAGTTGGGGTCAAAATGTGAAAAAATTACAAGGGGTGCATAGGCAGGGGTGGCACCAGCAGAAGGAGGGAGGTATGAAGCAGTTATATAAAACCCTGGTCAGGCCTAACAGCGGGTAGGTCGTGTCAGTCGAATCTGATAGATTTCTTTGAACGGGTGATGAAGTTAATTGAGGGGGACGTACCTCAATTTCGCAAGATCTTCTACAAGTCTCACATAAGAGGCTTGTTAACAAGATTGGTAGTCTGGGCATGGTAGACAAGGTGGTGAATTGGGTTAGGAACTGGCTAACAGACAGGAGACAGAGGGTGGTGGTAAATAGGATATAATCTGGGGAGGGGGTGACCAGTGGGGTACCGCAGGAATCAGTTCTTGGGACAGTCCTGTTCAATGTCTTCATTAGTGACATTGCAGAGGGGCTGGAAGGAAAGGTCTGCCTGTTTGCAGATGACACCAAAATCTGCAACAGAGTGAATACTCTGAAAGGGGTGGAGAAAATGAGAAAGGACCTAGGCAGGCTTGAGAAATGATCTGAGGAGTGGCAACTGAGTTTTAAATCAAAGAAGTGCAAAATTATGCACCTGGGGCACAGAAACCCTGGGGAGAGCTACAGGATGTGTGTGTGTGTGTGTTGCTGACAGTGACCAAGGAACAGAGGGACCTAGTGTTAGAATTTCACGTGACTTGAAAATGTCAAAACAGACTACAAAGGCAGAGGGGAGGGCCAGTGGCTTGCTGGGGTGCATAAGCAGGGGTATCACCAGCAGAAGGAGGGAGGTAGTCATGATGTTGTATAAAACCCTGGTAAAGCCTCACATGGTTTACTGTGTGCAGTTTTGGAGGCTGCACCTTTGAAAGGGCATAAACAGGCTGGAGATGGTCCACAGAAGGGCAACTAAGATGGTACAGGGCTTGCACCACAAAACAAACAAGCAGAGATTAAGGGACCACAATATGTACTCACTGGAGGAGAGGAGGTAGACAGGAGACTTGATAGAGACATTCAAGTACCTCAAGGGTATAAACAAGGTGCAGGAGGAAGACATCTTCCAGTACAGGAGGAGTACAAGAATGAGGGGGCAGGCATGAAATTAGAAGGTGGCAGGCTAAGAGGGAATATGAGGACACTTTTCTTCACAGAGAGGGTGGTGGACACCTGGAATGGTCTGCGGCAGGAGGTGATGGGAGCAAGTACTGTGGCGGGAGATAAACATGCATGGGACAGGCATGGGAGAACCACAGAGGAACAGCTGATGGAGGGTCAGAAGCTGTAGTCAAGTACACAGCTTACGGCCAGATTGAATTGGCCTAGTGGACCTTATCTGCCGACAGTTCCTATGTCTCAGCCTCTGGCAGCCATGTTTACAGAGTCACTCAACACAGGAGTAGTGCCAGAGGATTGGAGGAGGGCACATGTGGTCCCTCTATACAAATCTGGCAGTAGGGAGGAGGTAGGGAACTATAAGCCAGTCAGCCTCTAGAGGGAGGGTCAGAAGTTGTAATCAAGTACAGGGCTTATGAGCAGACTGGATAGGCCTAGTGGTCCTTATCTGCTGACAATTTCTCTGTTTCTATGTCTGTATGCGCTTCCACACCTACATACATATGTGCATCTACACAGGAATTCGAGCACAGGGTCCAGTACTATTACACTATCTCAAAAAGTAAAGAAATTCATTACAAAAAACATTGTTAATGCATCAGCATGCCGTCTCCAGCACCGCTTTCCTTCTCTTACAACAGTGCTGACCCTTGTCCGGCACCTGATCTTCCACGCTGTTTACTACACTCTGACAACTATTACAAACAACCTTCCCTATCAATTTATGTCAGCCACCTATGGTACTCATACTTTTCCCTTTATTAGTCCCAGCATTCATATACCCTGCTAAACATATCAATTCTGATTTCACCTAGTTTACCAAGGACAATTAGATAAAAACAGAAAAGGACCTTCTGGCCCATCTACTGTAGTCTGCTGTAAGGTCCCTACCTACTATGCTATCATAGATCCTAATTGCTCATGGTATAAAGGGGTGGTTCCCCGGCATCACCGCAGGGATCTGGGGTTTATCATACCTGATGACCTGAAGGTAGAAAAGCAGTGTGATAAGGCAGTAGGAAAGGCTAGCAGGATGCTGGGGTGCACAGGAAGGGGTATCACCAGCAGAAAAAGGGAGGTAGTGTTACCCCATATAGATCAATGGTGAGGCCACACCTGGGGTGGTGCTGCAACGTGGAAGGTCTTGTAGGCATGCAATCTAGACTCCTCATTGGGCTTTTTTGGAAAAACATCAAATTGTTTAACAAGCAACCAAAGTTTGGCATTGACAAATGCTTGTTTTAGTTTGCAGTTGCCGGGTGCCGAGATGATCCGGGGTGAGATTCCTGCCATGCTGAAATCCTGCCACCTGAGGCCCTTTAATTCAGTGTGACCAATGGCAGGCAAGGACCAGGTAGAAAGGTCCAATCCATGGTCAGTCCTACGGTTTAGAGTCTCTGACTGGAATAGGACTGTCTCTGGGCTTAGTACAGCCAGTTCTGTCCAATCAGATTGTTTGGACACAGTGGCAGTGCTGTGGTTTAGGGGTGTCTGATGTCTAAACCACTAAAGGCATGCCATCGGGGGGAGATAGACTCCATCTCGCCACTTGGGTCCGTCTCTCACTCTCCTCTCTGGCTGTTTTTATAAAGAAAGTTGTGGCCCGTTCGACTGTGGACTGCCTTGCTGGGAATGGGATGGGATGCCTAGCTGAGCGCTTGACCACCGCTCATCAGACAGATGTCAAGAAGAAGACTACTAGCACTGAGATGAGAGAACAGTCTGAGAACAACAAAAGTGAGTCCTGACTCCTGAACTTTTTTTATTGCAGGTCGGCAGGGGAGCTAAAAAAGTCTCTCTCAGTGGTGGCTGTGATAACTTTGGTTTTTCTATAAACCGACTTACACGCTTCATCCGTTCCTCATAACTCACATGATGAAGGGGCCCATCCAAGCACATTGGAAAAGTGAGTTATTTAAATCTAAGATGCCCCAAAGGCTTTACAGAGAGCCTTATATATAGCACCTATCATAGTGCTGCCTTTACTTTAGCACTCCTTTCCTCTGACTATTAATTTGCAGCTGTGATTTCACCCGCTTTGTAATTCTGAAGTTGAGCAGTAGCTTGTAGTGTTATTAACTTTTTATCCCCCATGATTTAGTGATGAGTCCCCACATTTTGAAGGGTCTGGATCTCTGTTCATATATAAGCAGTAAGGATCGGGTGTGGGTTACTATTCCTGATCTGCACACTCACAAAATATGGGTGGAAACTGGACCAGCAACGAGAGCAGTAAAAGCTGGTCTGGCTGGACCAGGAACACATTGCACACATTTTGCTCGCCTGACAGACCACCCTCCCTGCACCTCACCCTTCCAGGCTCCCGACCTCCAGCTGACCCTCCCTACAACTGGACCACTCTTCTCCTAAGCTGACTACCCTCCTTACAAATGGACCACTCTTCAGCCCCAGGACCAGCCTCTCCTCACCAGCCTATCCACCTCGTTGCAGTGACTTTGCTTTGGCTTCTGTTCTGTTCTGCCTGCAGTGCTTCCAGGATACAGCAGCATACTAATTCATTGCAGTGGCATTGCTAATTATTTTGGGCCCCTAGGCCAAGGTAAGTGGGGGGGGGGGTGTTGCAGTAGCAAGCCTCAAAATTCACCACAGAGCATCTAAACCCCCAGAGCAGACAGACAAGAAGAAGAAGACTAATAACGTCGAGACAAGAGAACAGTCTGAGAACAACAAGGGTGAGTCCTGACTCCTGAACTCTTTTTGTTGCATGTTGGCAGGTGTGCTAAAAAAAAGTCTCACTCAATGGTGGCTGTGATAACTTAAGAGTTTTCTATAAATTGACTTACGCGCTTTGTCTGTTTCTCATAACTCGCATGATAAACAGGCCCATCCCAGCACATTAGTGTAACCCCGCTTTGGGGGCTAATCTGCTGTTTTCCTGTTTCCCTCATTATTTTGCTAGTTCTCTTGGTTCCCCCCTACATTCTTTACCCCAGCATTCTATTTTCTGCCCTTTCGGGCATAAGTCCATGGTCGCAAGCTGCTGGCATGATTACTTCGGCCAGCACTCGCACATGCGCTCCTAGCGTTTGATGTGCCAACTGCCGTTTCGGTCTGAAAGCGGGGAGATTGTCCATGGTCCCGGTGCCCCTCCTTGTGCTCCTGGGGGCTGGAGACCTGAAGGGGATCGGGCAGAAGCCCGTACTTGCATTACAATGGGAGTTTATACAGCGGGGCCACTTTGGGGGTCATAAATATTAATGAGCGGCTCCATAAATATTTAATGAGGTTGCTGTCTGCCACCTGGGGGGGACAGAGTTACGGAAGCAGTGACAAAGGGATAAGAGGGGCTATCCCTCAATAAGTGGGCTTGTTTAAAAGGGGAAAGTTGTGGCTGCAGTCTGCTGGGGTGCTGGTCTAAGTGGGGTAATGTGTTGGGCTGCACCAGACTTGCAAAGGGGAGAAACTGCATTAAACTCTATGGGACTTCATGTAAACAAATGGGAGCTGACATGTTTGTGACACCTGACCCCAGTGTTACAGCCAGTCAGTAATCTAGGCACCCAAAACTTGGACAAAGAGACTCCTGAAAAAAAGGGGAATAATTCAGGCACCTAGATCATGCCTCAATAAATAAGCAAAAAATATTGATCTCTATGGATATCAAATATTGATAGGCTCCATCAGCCAATCAGCACACTCTGTGTTCGGTCGAAACAGTGTGGACTTGCTGGGATTTCTTACGTCTGTTCTCGGGCTCCATATGAGTCAGAACTATTCTGTGAGAGTAGACTGTGGAATCCAGGGGCTTACTCAGGCCCTATTTGAGGATTGCTGTAGCCAGAATTGGATCGAAAAGAAGAAAGAGAGAAAAAAGATTAAACTGTGATTCTGATTCCCCAGGTGCTTGTTGCAGGACTGAATTATAAAGGGAAAAGAAGGAAAGAGATGGAACTGTAAATCTGTTTCCCCAGGTAATAAAAAGTTGCTTGCTATTGTGGGGAAAAAACTAAATGCTGCAAAAACCCTGCACTGAAAAGCTAAACTAGTTGAGACAACTGTGCAAATTATCAGAGAGCTAATGCCATTGCTAAAAGGTTGTTTGCTTGTGTGGGACTGTAATTAAAATTCTAAAGAGGCAGAGCATCTCTGGTCATCGGGGTGCTAGCCAGGTGCTGTGTGTGTCCTAAGTAAACTGGTAAAAGTTGCCAAGAGCTGAGACCCAGCTGCGGGCAAAAAAAAAGCCATGAACACTGCTTAACTGAAAAGTGTGAACTGGTGTGCAGGGGTTTCTTGCTCTTGAATTCCCCTGTTGGATTACACCTGTGCTTCTTAAAATTAAGGCTAGCACCCATTCAAATTGGCACTGGACTTTATTGGAGAGACTGCCTGCAAACCTATCTTGTTTAAAACTCAGTGCAGGGACTGCAGAAGGACCCCCACCCTTTGGGAGTCCTCACCCAAAGCCATGGAGGGAACTTACTAACCCCTCCCAAATTGGCTTCACTGTCTCAGGGGTCACTGACACTTGCTGGGGTGCTAGGGCACCTGCCACCCATTGGGGTAGCTGGCTGAGGAACCACTCCCGAGTCTGGGCCTTCTGGGGCTGGTGTTGTCCTGCCACAGTGGTCTGCAAAGGGCCAGAAGCAGCTGAAGGTGACAAGCGGCCAGAACTACAATCGAGGTGACCAGCTGCAAGATCCTCAAGCAAGTTCTATCCAATCCAAGGGATCCTGGCCCTCCTGTTTCGCTTTGCTGCACTAAACCAAGGAGCTCCATTTTCCCCGGTGCTGAGATCGACAAACTGTAATTACCCAGGACCTGGTTCCTGAAAAAAAAAGTAAAATTGGTCTGTTTTCTCATTCTACAAGTTTTCTAAACTATTTCAGGGCCCCAACAGTCGGCCAACCCGTGGCAGCGATCAGGCCTGCATCTAGAGACAGTTTGGGGACTCTGGTACCAGCAGGAGAAGGCTTGGCCTCTGGGCCCACATTTTGGTTATTGCTGCCTAATCCACTAACCTTTTTATGTTGGCTCACGCTTGTGCGCCAGCCAGCATTTTGCAGTAGTAGCAGATTTGGAGGTGCGGTCACTGTGGGCGAATGCAGGGCATGCATCAGTAGGTGCATCTCTCAGTCACCAATAAGGCAGCTGCAGGCGCTGACACCAGCAACACATAAATTGGCCACCAGATCTAAGAAAAGGTCTGCTGCAATGAGAGCCAAGCTCATCATGCAGCGGCGTGCCTTTCCTGGTGAAGCAGTTCAATAAACATGGCAGCATTGATTGCTGGTGCGCAGAGCGCCGACTTTAGGGGTGCCCAATCCCCTGTAAGCTGCCCCAACCACTTCATTTGCCAATGGGGTGGCCTCCCCAGTGGCATAATACCCTCCACTCCCTTTTCACATGTGTTCGAGGGGGTGTAATCCCCCTCGGCATCATGCGTCCCCCAACAGTCTTTCTTTGCCGAGGGGGGGAGCCCAATCTCCATTGGCTTTAGTCCCCCCTTCCCAGTTTAATTTGCTGATGGGGGAGCCCACTCCCCATCATCATAGTGTCCCCCCATTTGTTGTGTGCCAAGGGAGGTGCCTAATACCCCTCAGCTCTTGTCCACCCTTCGCCTTGGTATGCGCTGACAGGGCTGCCCAATCCCCCATCAGTTACATCACCCCCCCAAAACACTCAGGTGTCATGCTGGGAGTCCACTCCAGTGTGCCAAATGCCCCTGTAAAAAAAAAAAAATCCTTGATGTTTCTTTTTTAAAAAAACCTGTAAATCAGAAAAATGTCCCTCACGGTCTGTCCTGCTCCCTCCTTCAACCCGCTCCCACCCTCTGCATACCCCACCTCCCCACACACCCCCACCCCATACTTACATCCGGAGCCTGTCACGATGATCTTCTGTGGTCCAGGAACACGTCTGCACTCTTCAAAGCTGAACGCAAACTGAAGAAGTGCCGGTAAGCTGTATAATGGCATAAATAGGGTTTTTAACTTTGGTGCATATTTTGATCATTTTTGGGAATTTTGGCACCAAATTTTCAACATGGGGTTATTGGGACCCCTCCTCATGAATTCAGTCACTGTCATGGCGTTATTCAGTCCCAAAAAGTGATTTCGCGGTCACTGCACGGAATCACGTTTTGGGACCGATTAACAAAATGACAGTGCCACTGTTCATGAGGGGCTCTCAAAGCTAAGTTGCTGCATGTGGTGACAAAAATCAAAAAATGGCTGTTTTAAGAGTGTGCGTTGTACAGTTTCCCTGCACTTGCCGTAACTCCGTGAATTTGTAATATTTTCACTCCAGACTTTCCACATTGCCATTTCCCACACCTCCTTATGAACAGTACAGCTGCCATTTTACATATATCTGGCCAAAATGTGTTTCGCACGTCCTATGTAGAATAAGCGGCAATTAAGCTGTCTTGAAATCAGTTTTTGGGACAGTTTGACAAAATGACAGTGACACTGTTCATGAGCAGAGGTCCTAAAATGCCTATGTTGTAAGTGACTGTGTTACAAGCATGTGTTGCGCAGTTTCTATGCACCCTTGTAACTTCACAAATTTGCAATATTTTAAAGCCAGATTTTCAACATTGGCATTTTTTCACACCTCCTTATGAACAGTACAGCTGTCATTTTTCACATCCTGCCCAAAATGTGTTTTCGCTACTGTGGTGTACAATAGCGTGGTCACTGTGGGAGATCAACTTTTGGGACAGATTGAGAAAATCACACTGCCACTGTTTATGAGGGGAGGTCCCCAAAATGCCTATGTTGAAAATTTGGTTTAAAAAAAACAAAAATAATTGGATTATGGATGTGCACTGCGCAGTTTCTATGCATGCTCATGACTTCACCAATTTTTCATATGTTTGCTCCATATTTTCAACGTTGTCATTTTTTACACCTCCTCATGAACAATATAGTTGTCATTTTTCACATCCTGCCCAAAATGTGTTTATGTACCTGTGACGCCAAATGGCACAGTCGCTGTGCAAAATCATCTTTCAGCTAACAAAGTGATACTGCCGCTCTTTATGAGGTGGGGTCACAAAAAGCCCATGTTGATAATTTGGAGTGAAAATACCAACACACGCCTACGGCGTTAGGGTTTCCAACTGTTACACCTCACCCTGTAGAGACTGACAGGTGTCAGGGGTGTGACTTAGCATCATCAGCTGTAATGCTCCCGCCATTCCACCCCCACCCCCACCCTGCAGCCACTGACAGGCAACGAGGTGTGCCTTGGAGTGTTCAGCCACAAAGTTCACCCCATTCTCCTACACTGCACCCACCTCAGTGTATTTCCTTATGGAATGGGGTAAGTATAACGCCCAAGGATCCCAAAGCACACCACGACACTTGTCAGTGTCTACAGGGTAGGGTGAGGTAAAATGGTATGAGCGTTATAGCTGACGACCCAAAGGCACACCCCAACACCTGTCAGTCTCTGCAGGGTGGGTGTGGTGTTGGCGTCAGTTCAATACTTCACTGCCACTCCTATTATGCATCTCTAACTCCTGCACTACCAATGCCAATGCCAGCAAGACAACATTCGGCATTGACAAATGCTTGTTTGTCTTCCCTTCACAGCTACCCTATGTCCCGGTATCCCTTCCCTAGTCCTTACCCCCAAATAAAGTTATAAATTTATTTGTTAAAACCGCTGTGTTAGTAAAACTCATTGCATGTGCTTACTGCTAAGATATATGGTTTATGGTAAACAAGGTATTTGAGGACGCAGTATGCAGAGTGGCTGGTTGGAAAGGTGAGTAGGTACAGTATCCCAGGGGGCTGTACTGAGCGAATACCTGACCCACTAATACTTTACTCTTGGTGGAGGCACTGTGTTATTATCAATATTTCTAAAAACAAACCCCCAGTTGTCACTGTAGCAGGACCCAGGCCCCTTGCCTGGTATTAGGAACAGCTGGCTAGGAGGGGTAGCCCATTGGCATACAGCACCAGGGCTACATTAGAAAAGTGAATTATGTAAATCTAGGATGCCCCAAAAGCTTTACAGAGAGCCTTATATATAGTGCCTGTCATAGCGCTGCCTTTACTTTGGTCCTCCATTCCTCTGAATGTTAATTCGCAGCTATGATTTCACCCGCTATGTAATTCTGAAGTTGAGCAGTAGCTTATAGTGTTATTTGCTTTTAGCTCCATGATTTAGTGATGAGTCCCCACATTTTGAAGGGTCTGGGTCTCTGTTCATATATAAGCAGTAAGGACAGGGTGTGGGTTACTATTCCTGATCTGCACACTCACAAAATATGGGTGGAAAGTGGAAAATGGACCAAGAACCAGACCAGTAAAAGCTGGTCTGGCTGGACCAGGCACACATTGCATGAATTTTGCTGGCCTGACAGACCACCCCCACTGCACCCCCACCCTTCCATGCTCCTGACCCCCAGCTGAACCTCCCTACAACTGTACCACTTTTCTCCTAAGCTGACTACCCTCCTTACAAATGGACCACTCTTCATCCCCAGGACCAGCCTCTCCTCACCAGCCTATCCACCTTGTTGCAGTGACTTTGCTTTGGCTTCTGTTCTGTTCTGCCTGCAGTGTTTCCAGGATACAGCAGCATGCTAATTCATTGCAGTGGCATTGCTAATTATCTTGGGCCCCTAGGCCAAGGTAAGCGGGGGGAGGGGAGGGGGGGTGCAGTAGCAGCCACCGGTCTGTATCTGTCTGTGATTGGATAAGTTGGTGGATTAAGAAGACTAAAACCCCAAACCCTAGAGCTTCTGGAGGCCTTACAGCCAGACAAATAGTTGGAAATAAATATTGTTTATCAGCAGCTCATGACCACGGGCAATCAGGCATAACCTCTTCACTGAGTATGAAAGAAAATATCTGTTGATTATTTGTCCCATTTGCAGTCAGCCAGTCTGTTGTCCTCATCAGGTTCAGGAGAGAAATAAGGAGACACTTCTTTACAAAAAAGGTGGTGGCTATGTGGAATGCGTTACCCAAAGGGGTGGCATCCTGTAAGTCAGTGGGCAGTTTTAAAAGGGGATTGGACAAAAGACAAAAAGGGCTACTAAGCCCCCACTAGCCACCTGGCCTACTACATAAATTACTGGCCATTCAACCACCATTATGGACAAAGGCGTTTTTAGCTGAGTCAGCTTCCCCAAACCACATTCCCTTTACTCTACTTGTGCTCATCTTACATCTTTTTCTTTTTAACTAACCTATTTTTTCTTCTATCTCTACAGGTCTGACAGGACATGGACTCCGACCCCATCAGATAAGTATAATTTAATTTCTCTCCTGTTCTTTCTGCCCTATTTCACCCTCCCTAAGAACTGCGGATCCCTTGTGACTCCCTTGTCTCTCCTTTTACATGTGCGGTGGATGACATCTCCTCAGGACTACCCAGTGGCACTCCACACTCAGGTAAGTCCTTCTCTATTATTTATATTTTGGTGGGTTTACTGTAACTTGGCGGCCACACCTGCTACAAACTTTCATTTTGTAAAATGACCTGCTCTTTTAATTTGGACATGGCTCACATGATGTTCCTTTTAAATAGCTAATGCATCTGCACTACTTAATTCTATGCCTCTTGTGTGCTCCTCATCATTACCTTTTCCTCATGATGTGGTGGCAGTGACAATAGCAATAGCAATGCCAATGGTGAACTTTCTGCATTTACTAATGCTTGTTAATAAATGTTACTTCTGTCCCTGAGATTTGCCCTATGGTTGCAGGGTGTATCTAATTTTAAAGTGAGATTGCGTCAAAATTCACCCTTTGACTGCAGGGATATATTTAATTTTAAAATGAGATTGTATATAGATTCCCCCTTTGGTTTGAGGGGAATATTTAATGCAATTTTACTTCTCTACCCAGATTCACCCTTTGGCTTCAGGGGTATACTTCATGTGTGACAGTACCTGGATTTATTCTTTGGCTTCAGGGGTATATTTAATGTAATGTGAAATTGCTTCTGGGTTTGCCCTTTGGCTGCAAGGGTATATTGAATTTAACATGAGATTGTACCCGGAGTTGCCCTTTGGTGGCAGGGGTGTATTCAGTTTAATGTGAAATTGTACCCAGACTTCACTTTTGGCTACAGGGATACATTTAATATAACTTGAAAGAAAAGAGCAACTCCAGGGAACCAGGGTTGCTCAGTGACAGAACAGTAAACAGTAAACAGTGCATATACAAGTCACGGCAAACTCACACTTCAATGATAGGAGTCCAGTCCCGAGTCCAGTCCTTTTTGTGTAGCAAATGTCCTCTTTATTAGCAGACAGCCAAAGCAATGAGGAGCAGAAAACTCTGACGTTTCACCTTGACAGGCTTTCTCAAAAATAGTGCTCCTTTGTGTCATACCACTTTTATAACACATACATAGTGACCTCACATTTGCAAAAGCCTTAAAAATAGAACTGGGCGTGTACGGAATGCCATGCTTGAAGAAACCAAAATGGCTGCGGTGCTTTTTTAAATTATTTTTTACTGGGTGTCTGATGTATGAAATTGATATGTGTGTATCGCTTTAAGTAATCAAATGCGAAGTCACTATGTAGTTGCTATAAAAGAGGCATGACACAAGGGGGCACTATCTTTGAGAAAGCCTGTCAAGGCGAAATGTCGAAGTTTTCTGCTCCACATTGCTTTGGCTGTCTGCTAATAAAGTGATTTTCTACACAAAAAGGACTGGACTCCTATCACTGAGGTGTGAGTGTGCCGTGACTTGTGTACATTTAATATATTTTTACTCCTGACCCTGGTTTCTCCCTTAGGAATGCAGGGGGTGTATCTAATTTAATGTGCTACTGCTCCCAGATTCGTCCTTTGACTGCAGGGGTATATTTAATTTAATATGAGATTTTATCTGGAGCTATCCTTTGGCTGCAGGGGATTATTTAAAAATGTTTGTGAGATTGTGCCTAGATTTGCCCTTTGGCTGCAGGAGTATATTTAATTTGACATGAGCTTGTACTCTGATTCACCCACTGGCTACAGGGGTATTTTTAATTTAATGTGAGATTGTACCAGATTCCCCCTTTGGCTGCAGGGGTATATTTAATTTAATGGATGATTGTACCCAGATTTACTCATTGGTTGTAGTGGTATATTTAATTCAATGTGAGATTGTGCCCAGATTCATCATTTGGCTTCAGGGGTATATACAAATTACATATATTACATAATATAATTTAGTATGAGATTGCATCTGGATTTGCCCTTTGGCTGCAGGGGTATATTTAGTTTAATGTGAGACTGTACCTGGATTTGACCTTTGGCTCTGAAGGTATATTTATTTTTATTTATTTATTTATTTAGTTACACATCAGTTTAGAAACATTTGAGCCAGAGGCTCATTTACAAAGGTACCTCGTCACAAAGAGGACATCAGAACAGTAGTACAAGGGACACAGTACTTACAAACAAAAAAGTTACAGTTCAATTACAATTTTGTTACACTAGAATACAATCTCCAACGAAGCAAAAGATAGCAAAAGGTGCAAAACTTATGGTCGGGGGAGAGCTGGTGGGAGTAGAAAGGAGGGAGATAGGGGAGGAGGAATTAGTAGGGAAAGGAAGGGGGGGGGGAGCCGCTCAGTGAGCATTGTCAAACACAGTATATATATTTTTTTTTTACACTAGGCTAGCGGCAGTTGCATTTGCGAGAGCTAAGCAGGAAGTTTCTGAGCCTGGGCTTAAAGCAAGCTAAGGTTAGTGAGTTTGAGACACTGGCAGGGAGGGAGTTATACCAGTGGGGCGACGGTAGGGGAATGCCCTCTGACCTTGAGAGGTCCTGGCTCGGAATAACTAGGGTAGCTCTTGACGCAGCTCGCGTGATCAGGAGTCGGTGCAGGCTAATGGAGTTGGATAGGCCTATGGGGGATAGGCCACGCAGGGCTTTAAAGGTGAGCTGGCATGTCTGATACATGAGTCGCTCTTCCAGGTTGAGTAGGGTAGCCAGGGTGTACAGCTCACATGTGTGAGTGAGTCTGGGAGCACCAGTGATAAGTCTGCAGGCCTTATTAACTGTGAGGTGAACCTTGTTGAGGGCAGTCTGATCTGCTGAGCCATAGACCGGAAGGCCATAGTCAATGAGAGACATGACAGAGGAGGTGACAGCCAGGCGGAGGGCATCAGGAGGGAGGCATTTCTTGTGCCGGTAAAGAATGCCTAGCCGTGGAGTTGCACAGAATTTAGGGCAGATATATGTCCATGGAATGAAAGTGCAGGGTCAAAGGTTATACCAAGATATTTATAGGACTGCACCTGGTCAATGACGAGATTGGGTGTGGAGTGGACAGCTAAGGGAAACTTGCTGTACTTATTTTGGGGGTGGGAGAAGAGCATTCGTTTTTGTTTTCTTAAGGTTGATAACAAGTCGGTGCTCAGTGAACCAGGTAGCTGCAGAGTCAAAGACTAGTTGGAGGGAGTTCTGTAGCAGCATGGGGTCATTGTGGGAGGCAACGAGAACAGCATCATCAGCATAGAGAAGCATCTTACCTGTACAACTGCTGGGTAGGGAGTTAAGAAAGAGTGAGAATAGATGGGGTCCAAGAATTGAGCCCTGCGGCACCCCAGAGTGAATGGGGCATGTTTCAGAGAGAGTACCGTTGACTTTCACACATTGGGAGCGGGCGGAGAGATAGCTGGTGCACCAGGAAACAGGTCCTGAGGCAAAGCCTATTAGGTCGAGAGTGGAGAGCAAAAGAGGATGCGAAATGGTATCGAATGCTTTAGACAGGTCAATGAATATAGCACCAGCCAGGGCACCAGAGTCCAAGGAGGCATGGAGGAAGTTGGAAAATTCCAGGAGTGCTGTATTGGTACTATGACCTGCTCTGAACCCGTGTTGTTCAGTGCAGAGAACATTGTACTTACAGAGGTAGTCAGAGACTTGGGACGCCACAATTTTCTCTAACGCCTTAGAGAGGGGGGAGAGGATTGAGATGGGGTCGGTAGTTACCTGGAAGAGTCCTGTCACCACCTTTATGGACAGGGGTAACTGTGGCAATCTTCCAGGCAGAGGGGAATTGTCCGAGACAGAGTGATTTGTTGAAAATGCACGTAATAGGTGAGAGGACATGATCCAGGACCCAGCGGTAAAAGGCAGGGATCAAGTGAGTCATTACTGATGGTGTTACCTTTAGGGCTTTAGCAAGTAAGGCCTAGCTTCTTGCATGGTGACACGACCGCAGGTGGAAAGAGGGGCGGGCAATGGGTGGTGGTAGAGATGGAGGAGGTGGACTGAAAAGTTACCAGGAAGTACTGAGCTAAGCGGTAAAGGAGTTATTGAGGTGGGTGGCAATGAGGGCAGGGTAAGAGGAGACGGTACCATTGATGTTGAGAAGAGAAGGAGAGGGGACTGGGAGTGACCATTCAGTTGCCTGATGTTGTCCCAGAAGCACCTGGGTTCCCCCAGGAGGAGGTAAGAGAGGCTTGGTAGTATTCCGCCTTTGCTTTGCGGATGGCCCAGGTGCACTGGTTGCGGGCGGCAGCATAGGACTGCCTGTCAGCTGAATGGCCAGTAGCAACAGCAAGGTGCCAAAGATTGTCGCGTTGCTTAAGTTGCCACAGTAGGGCAGGGGTGATCCAAAGGGCATGTTTCACTTTGGACCTCCTAGCAGTTATGGGAGCAAAGATATCACAGGCAAAGTTGAAAGTGCTTACAAAGAAGGCCAGGGCCAAGTCAATGTTGGTTGCCCTCGTCAGAGGGGACCAATCAGTGTGGGCAAGGAAGCGCTTAAGGCCTATGAGTCCCCCAGGCCTAAGCCACCTTCAAGAGGTGGTTTTGACCGGGGATGAGGGCCGAGGGGTTTCCCAGTTGAAAAGCACAGGGGAGTGGTCACTGAGGTAGTCAGGGAGGATTTGGATGTTGTGGATGCGGATTGGCCTGTTGGTGAGGACCACATCCAGGATGGTGCTTGTCCCCCACCTAGGGTTTTTTCTAGTAGGCTGTGTGACCAGTTGAGTTAGGTCAATTGAATCGAAAGCCTCCCGGTGGGAGGAGGACGAGGGGCAGAGCCAGTTTATATTCAAGTCGCCCACCAAGATTTGGTCCAACGAGTTGGGTAGGGAGGTGAAGTAGTCAATTAGTGGGCCCAGGGCCTGGGATTGGTTCTTGGGGGGTATGTAGGCTACGGCTAGGAATAATGGGCCTCTAGCTGGGTCGGGGACAGCTTTAGAATGAGTGCCTGGGCCTTATGGTCGAAGTCAGGCGGGGGGAGTGGTAGCCCCATGAGAGAATCCTTCAAATAGAAGACACAGCCCCCACTTCTCCTGCCGACATGGTCCAACCGGTGGAGAGTGTAGCCGGGGAGAGAGACATGAGAGTTAGGAGTGGAGGGAGACAGCCAGGTTTCAACCAGGGCAACAACATCAGGTTTATGAAGCGTCATCCAGCAGTGTAGAGAGTCCAGTTTTTTCAGGAGGCTACAGATGTTCATAGAAGCAATGTGCAGCCCAGGAGATTTCAGGGGGAAGACCAGTGCTGCCAGGCCCGGGATTGGGGTGGACATTGCCTGACAGGAGCAGGAAGAGGAGGGCTGATCTGGGGAGTGAACAATGGTGGGATAGCTTTCGACGATTGGAGAGGGGGTGATGAGAGAGTGATGAGGGGGTGATCACCAAGTGAAAACAGCTACTAGAGAGCAGTAAAATGTGACAAGTGAGGTATTGGGAGCAAATTGTTCAAACTTAATTAGGCTCCCTCTAGTGGCAAAACAATATAAGGAGCTAATGGAGAAAAAAAAAAAAAAGATCAAGGTAGAAATCACCTGGTGTGCCTCGTGTGCAGTGACTCTCAGTTTTTAAATACAGTTACAGGCAAATGCAAATAGTTTTAGCTGGTTCAAATGGGCTGTGGGCTATCAGGCTATTTTTAATGGCTGCAATTCACTAATGGGCCGGTTTCATGCACACAACGCCCGTAACCCACCAGTGCAGCACCACACCCATGGATAGATGTGCACCAGCCAGTATTCACCATCACCGGCCACCTGCCTGTGGTCCTGGGCCCTGATTCGGAGGTACGTGGAGGGTGGACGGGTGCAGGACTGCGGACCTGTGCAGGCATCCAATCAGATGCCCGTCCCATGTCCCAGAGTGGGCCCCCCTCCATGTGCAGGTGGGGGGGGGGTCCTGGGAATGGCATGCTCTGTCCTGTGAAGCACCAGCAGGTGTTTGCCCTAATGGCCCCTCCACCTCCCCAGGTGGCCTGGCCAGATGTGGCAGCTGTGTGTGGGTGGTTCCCATGGCTGCCACACCTTGCTGATGACTTGTGGGGGGCACTAATTGTGGTACGCCAGGTCCTACCCGTGGAACTGTGGCTGCCCCTGAGATGGCACACAGTGCGGTCGTGCACTGGCACCATGCGGGGCGCACCCCTGGCATAACCCCAGCCTACCCCTGGCACGGAGCTGCTGGGGCAGTCATGGGAACCAGTGCACAGGGCACTAGTGTGTCCTTAGTGATCTCTGCAGGGGGTCCGCTGCACGGCAGTCCTGAGTAGGGTTGCCTACATGTCCCTGTTATATGACATGTAGGCAATCTGCACATTTGTGAATAGCGGCCATTATGTAATTGTACACAGATTCATCCATTGACTGTAGGCAGGGGTTTACATGTGATTTATTTACTGCCTCTCTTACTGGGCCAATTACAGCTTGCTTTTTAACAATATGGCTTTTACTGTTAGAATACAAATTTTTTTAGGGTAATCTTTAGAAAAGTAATACCCAAAAAGGAAAATGACAACATTTTTGCTATTACCTTTCTTATTAATGTAGACAGGGGACATATTAGCCTTTATTACATCCACAGTGCAACACAGACTGCAGAATATAAATGCGCTGAACACTGTGTGCCAGACACCCACAAAGGTTTTTCTTTCTGGGTCCAACTAGCTCCTACAGCAAAAAGACCTTAGGCCAAGTATAGCTATTCTGTGATCCCTGTCCCCATGCAATCCTATTGATATTCTGTCTTGTATTGAAATGATGTTACATTTTAGCATTAATGTCTGGCTGCTATATTTTATTCCTCTATTTTGAGTGCAGCAAACAACAAATGTGATGATGTAATGATGTCCAAGCTGCCCTGCTCTCCTATTTGTGTAGAGTAGGGGACAGGGTTCCTGTCACATGTCCAAATTGAGGAAAGTGAGGATACAGGACCTAGACTAGGCCCCTAGCCTTATTTAGATTGCTTCAGTTATCACAAGAAATTATTTATATGAAATGTTTAACTCTCACATACTTTGTAATGTATATAAAGTTTCATTTTTTAATGTAGTTAGAACGTGTGATGAGTATGTGATAAGATGCCTGAAATATCTTCTTGTGTTGTAATTGAGTTTTTCTCAATGGTGTTTTGCCTGGTGAAATAAAGATTTGATTGATTTAATTGATAATTCACATCTGAAAACACGCATTAAGTCCTCTGAGAACTCATCTCATAACTAACGTATGCAGTAGGAGTGGTGGAGACTTCAAAGTCTGTTTTAATGAAAATGTCTTCCCAGAAGCCGATCTTGAAGTTGGAACAGGGTGTGCATTAAAACAACTGACAGCTGCATGGGAGATACTATATTGGACTAGAAATCTGCAACAAATCTCACTCTTGCTTAAATCTGAGGGAGGTGTACCTTACTTTACATTCTTACATTGGTATCGCTTTGTGTTTAATTATTTTAATTTTAAAATCAAGAAGGGGGTTTGCAAAACTGCTTATCTTGTGAGTAACTTCAGAAGGGTTGAAATACTGCATATTTGGTTTTCCCTTGTGTGTAACTGGACTGTCTACTAGTATTCTGTGACAGTTTGCATCAAACTATTTTAAATAATTTACTGGTGTCTGATTAGTTGTCATAGCAAAGGCTGCAGTTTGTGTATTTGAATCCAGACAGAGCCTCAGGTGTGGGGGGCGGGGGGATTGTCTTCCCTGATTGTTTTCAGAGCACACAACACCAGGTTGTACTGGGTCAGGGAGGCTTACCTGTGTGGTGCTGAACTGCTTAATTTTTCTCTGTTTTTTCTTTTGCTGGGTATTTTCTCTGTTAACTCATGCAAGTTGCCTTGCTGAAAGGAAGGTCAACACTCATCATAGTGGTGGGTCAGAGCTTGTAGTTGATTGTGTCTGGAGGGCACGGCTTAGGCAACCCCCCCCTTGATGTGTCACTTCCTTTATACCAGGGGTTCTGACATAATTTCCTCTAGGGCATGCAACTGTTATATCCTTACCAGCACAGCACACTGCAGTGACAGTAAAAGTGTACACACTATTTAAAAAACAAAATACAAACAAACAAAAAGATGTACACAGGGTAAACTGGAAAGAAGACAGACATGTGGGGAGTAGTGTAATGCACTGGCTATGGGGCAGCAGTCTTCCGGGAGACTTTCTGGAGGCTGAAATGCTGCCCTATTTGCAGGCAACTCTCTGCTCTAAGGGAGGAGGTTGCCTGTCTCCAGGCCAAACTGGACAGGAGTACAGGAACCCCCCCATGCAAGGAACACCAGGGCCACCACCTCTGCCTCAGAGGTTGCCAAGAAGGAGCAGCAGTTGGACCACAGTGGGCTCAGGGAGGGTGAGGGTGGTGGAACAGAGGCGCATCCCTTCAGACGTTCCACTCCACAATCCATATGCCATTCTGGTGGAGCATAGTTGCCCTATGGAGGCACACATGGTGGAGACTGAGGTCACTGGCAACCGTCACAAGGGAGGCCCACAGGAAGGTGGCACAGGACACCACAGAGAAAGGAAGCAGTTCCTGGTGGGAGAACTCAATTATCAAGGGGGATAGAACTGGGGAGGGGCAAGGGAAAGTGAAATAAGGTGCCTGCCTGGCGCCATGGCTTGGAGGGACAGGAAGCAGATTCTGAGGATCACAACAGCAGCTGCATGGGAGACAGTGCTGGATGTCATTGTCCACCTAGGTACAGATGACTTGGTCACAAGTGGGATTAGAGCAGTGCAGAAGGAGTTTGTGGAGTTGGGGAGGGGCCTTAGACAAGTAGCTCATACAGTATCCTTCTTGGAGGTGCTGCCTGTCTATGGCATGGGTGAGACCAGGGTACTCTGCACCATGCAATTCAATGAATGGTTGACAAACTGGTGTAGAGCACAGGGTGTTGGCTTCATTGGGGACTGGGGTTCCACCTGAAGGGATACCCACATATACTGGCACAATGGTCTGCATCTGTCCAGGAAGGGAACCAGTTTCCTGAGTGATCAGTTTAAATGCTTCATTGGCAAGCTTTTAAACTAGCCAGCGGGGAGGCACTGATAAGCAGCAGGGAATTCTCAGCCTCCCCCTACAAAACAGCATACTAAATGAGGTAAAGACCAAGGTAGAAAGGTCAGTAGGGAGCAGGACTGGGGTAAATGGAGAATGCAAAGTCAGTAAGGGGAGGGATGGGGCTACAAGAGGTAAAGCCAACAAAAAATGGAGGGTAATGAGTACCAATGCCCGTAGTCCGGGTAACAAGCTTTCTGAACTAGTGGCCTTGATGGAAGTCACAGAAACATGGTACACACAGAACCATGACTGGGATGTGAACATACCAGGGTACACTATCTACAGGAGGGACAGGGATGATAAAAGAGGAGGAGGAGGAATAGCTCTCTACATAAGGGAAGGAATCAAAGCAACAGAACAAAAGGGTAAACAGGGAGGAGAGGAAGCACTGTGGGTCAACTTGGAGACAGGCAATGGCACCACAATCCACACAGGAGTTGTATACAGACCCCCAACTCAGGGGGAGGAAATGGGCAAGGAAATGATAGAAGGTATCCTTAGAATGGCAGAAAAAGGGGAGATATTGTTGATGGGGGATCTGAATATGCCAGGTGTTAACTGGAGTTCATTTGCTGCAGCCACATCCAAGAGCGGGGTCATTCTAGATGCCCTGCAGGGGGCATGCTTTAGACAACTAGTACTGGAACCCACTCGGGAGGGAGCAGTCTTAGACCTGGTACTCCCAAATGGAGATGGAGAGAGGATCACAGATTTAGAAGTGGGTAGCCATCTGGGAACTAATGACCATCGAACAGTATGGTTCACAATAAACACAGCAGTAGAGCCAAGCCATAAAAAGGCAAAGGTCCTGGACTTTAGGAGGGCTGACTTTGCCAAAATGGGTGAGTGCCTAAGGAATGCACTAGCAAATAGGCAGGAAGGGAGAGTGGAAGAACAATGGGGAATAATCAAAACTGCCATCACTAAGGCAACAAGCCTTTGTGTGAAGCAAATGAACACAAGTGACTACCCTCTTTATTTTATTGGTGTTGTCTGTTCTGATCTGGACAGAGTAACCTCTTAGTTGTGGGACGAAGGTCTTGATAGCCATGTTCACAGCCCTGAGTTCCAGACTCTCCAGGAGACCAAATCCCACTTATGGACTCATCCGACAGATGAGCTCCACATCCCAGGAGGGAGGCATCTGTGGTAAGAATCCTGGAGGGCTATCTTTGCTGAAAGGAGACCCTTTCCTTCGGTTTTCCCTTTCCTTCTACCAGTCTAGGGTTTGAAGTAAGGTTCTTGGGACTGGAACTAGCTTTGAGAAGGAATCCTACTTTTGGGACCTATGAGCCCTTAGGTGATACTGAATGTCCCACATCTGAAATCTGGTGCCTGGGACCATGGCTGTCATGAAAGCCATGTGGCCTAGTAGTCTGAGAAAATGTCTGGCCAGCCTTGACTGACCCAAGACAAAGGAATTTGCCAGTTAGAGGAAGTTCTGTACCCTACCCACAGGAAGCATGGCCTTCCCTTGGATGGTATACAGTTCTGCTCCAAAAAAGTCCAGTATCTGAACTGGTTTGAAGTGGGACTTTTCTTTGTTGATGATGAACCCCAGGGACGCCAGAGTACTTATTGTCAGTCTGAGAGCTTTCCTGACCTTGTGCAGTGACTTGACGAATATCAGCCAGTCGTCCAGGTATGGAAAGATTGACACTTGCTGCCTCCTTAAGTTAGTTGCCACTACTGTCAGGCACTTAATAAAAACCCTGGGAGCTGAAGTGAAACCAAATGTTAGGGCTGCAAACTGGTAATGGCCAGATGGCAGCCTGAACCTGAGAAACGTTCTGTGGGATGGCCTTATGGCGATATGAAAATAGATGCCCTTAAGGTCTAGGTACCTTAAGTCCAGGATGGGTCACCAGTCCCCATTTCTGTTTTGTGTGAGAAAGCATCTGGAATAGAGGCCTTTTCCCCACTGGGGAAAGGGAACTCTTTCCATTGCTTTTGCGGACAGAAGAGCTTTCATCTGTAGCTCCAACAATAGTTTTTCTGTTGGGTTAGGGGGTTTGGAAAGTTTGGTGCCCTACAGAGAGGGAAACATTCTGAATTGTAGGGTCAGCCCCTGACCCACCACCTCTATCACCCATTTGTCTGTGTTTATGAGGTGCCATTGGTGGAGGTAGTCAGTCAGCCTGCCTCCCACAGGGAGGAGGAGGCTACTTGGACATTGCAGTCAAGGGGTTTGCTTGGACTGGGTGCTGGGAGAAGGAGAGGAGTTGACCTTCTCTGAACTCTCCTTCCTCTCTGTCTGAAATAGCCTCTCATCTGAGAGTAACCTAGGGGCATGGGCATAGGCATAAAGTAGAAAGCCCTAGGATAATAGTCCCTGTCTCTGTTTCCCCTACTCTGGGACCTTTGGGAAGTAGTGGCATTTTCTTTAGCAGCATTGCTTTGATAAATGTTTTTATATATATACTTTTTTTTTTCAATTACACTCTAGGATTACAAATGCCTTTGAGCAGGAACTGCTCATTTACAAAGGTTCCACGTCAAAGGGTGTAGGGTAACATACATACGAAGGTCAACAATGGTTGCAATCTTAAAAACACAAAGATGTCTAAGCATTTATTATGCAGCCCAAAATGGAGGGAGACAACATAAGCCAGCTTCATATAAGTTTCAGGGTTAACAGTATATAGTTAGTATAGGGTAGGAGGAGTCAGGAAAAAGTAAGCAGGCTAAAGGGCCATTGTCGGGTGGGTAGAGGTGGGTGGTAAAAGTCGAGGTGGATGGGCTGGAGGGCCCCATATCTGAAAGTGCCATTAGAGAGGAGGGGTGGGTGAGGCAGTGAGATGTGGGGGGGTGAGAGTGGGAGGAAACTGGTGCCAAAAAATGGAGCTCTAAGAGAGGTTACAGGTCATCTTCGACTAGAGTAAAATGAAGAGCCAGTTACTTAGGAGAGGCATATTCCTCCACCTTTTTCATTTATGTTTCAGTTCTGTCCCTGAAGAGAGAATTGTTCTCATAGGGGAAATCCATGGCTTTGGTCTGAGTGTTCTGCAAAAGATTAGTGGTTCTCGACCAAGCATAACCACTCAGGGAGATGGCCTGTGCCATGGCCCTGGAGGCAGTGTTGTTAGTGTCCACAGCCATATGGAACTGGTATTTGGTAGCCTCTAAGGCTGTCTTTACAGTTTCTGACAGGTCTAGGGCCATTCTGGCTGAGGCCTGTTGACTTATGGCAAGCACAGAGTTCCAGAGAGCTTTCTGATATTGAGCTGCATAGGCCATATAGGTAGAGAGGCGAAGCAGCAGAGAAGCTGTGGTGTAAGACTTCTTGCCCATTGATTCCAATTTTCTTCACTCCTTTTCAGGATGTTGAGAGGAAAATGGCACTTTAGCTTTGTCTCAAGCTGCAGCCTGACCCACCCCTTTCATGGTCTGGGTGTGCATAAAGGAATTCTGCATTAGACTTCTCTAACTGGTATTTCTTTTTTTTTTTTTTTATCTACTCCAGGCACAGACGTTGGATTCTGGAGTAGTTTAAAGATTGCCCTGCAAAGGGATTTATGAATGGGCAGAAGCAGCTTCCTAATAGGAGAGAGAGAACCATCATGCCCAGATAGTTTGCATCCTCCTCTTGTTCAGTGGTCTCCTAGGTAGGAGGAATTGCCAAACTCTTGGTCAGGGGATATATCTGGTTCAATAGGTTCAGCCTCTGGTTCATCATCCTCACCATAATAAAAGCCCTGGGAGAAACACAGAGTCAGAGGAATAAGTAAAATTAGAGTCAGCAGGGGCATTAAATAGACCACCCACAGTCTGTAAAGTCTGATATATTTGCCTAGCCTTAGCCATTTCTTCAGCAGAGGGTGTTTCTTTTTGTGCCACTGGCATCTCCCTTTGTCTTTCAGGGGAAGGGGCAGTGATATCTTTTCCTTTTTGGTTCTTTTTAGCAGGCACTGACTCAGAAATCTGCTCATTTTGTCTTTTTTTGGCTTGGTCACCATTATTATTTTTGTCAGACTTATTCTCAAGGGGGTCCTTAGAGGACCTATCTTTAGACTTATGTTGAGAGGAAGACCACTCGTCAGCACCTTTGTTAGAGGGGAGGCAGACTGAGATGCCATTATTTCTAATCTTATGACTACAATAAAAAGAAACATCAATAATATACCAGTGAATAGGTCTTTTTCTCCACTGCACATGATATTGTCGTTTTTCCCAATCAAGAAATTTTTGAAATAAATTCTATTTTTAACAGAAGAAAGGGTTCTGTTACGTACGCAGTAACACACAATGGGGTGTGGGTTAGTCTGGATAAATGCATGCCTAGTGGGGTTGTGAGGCACAAGGCCACAGGCAAAATTCCCTTACTGCCACTAGCAGTGCGTTTATTCAGACTAACCCATACCCTGGAGTGTGTTATTGTGCTTATAAAATGGATATATGTTCATAAGTATGATATACTGTAGTTGAAAACATTGTAATTTATTAAACAAAAATACTAAATGTTATAGTATATAGCCCTTCTGCTTTCCACAGTGCTTGCATGTTGCCCAGTTGTCAATAGGGATGTTGTGCTGTGTGGAGCTATGTGACACTGAGTTGCTGGGTCCCTACGCTAGGCACCGGCAAGACTGCAATTTCATTTCAGCATTGCCGATAGCACACTAGCATCTGCGGTAGCATGATCTGTAAAACTCCTGCTGGTTTCACTAGCAGCAGCTCGGGAGTCAGAGTGAGACAGTGCAAGTGAGTCCAGTGAGGACTGCGGGTTGGGGAAAACAAGCAAGATGGATGTTTGTTAACAATAAACATGTTCCTTGTGTTTCTCTGCAACATTCTATTTTTCTTTTATTTCATTTAAATGGACGAAAACGACAACCAATTGCTTGACAAAAAAGTGGAGGCGGAGACAATTTTTCAAAACTCAGTTGCACTCAAGGATGTTAAACTGCACTAGGGACACAGCTACTTGGGCTCTTTTTTACCTGTGATTTATTGAAAATAAAAGACATGGATAGAATACTGTCTTAGCCAATCAGGATTCAGGACTGTCCTACCCATTTTATAAATGGTCACATTACCATCTGTAATTTGGTATGTTTCTTCCATCTGTGCTTCATTTGTTTATGGGTCCAGGATTGTCCCTTTCCCCTGCTGTTTACTGCCACAGCAGTCTCACCCTGGCTGATCTCATACTGCATTAACCCAACTTCTTCTCTCCAACTAAGTCACCCCACCTGCAGGCTTTGCAACTGACCATGTCTAATGTGGCCTATTCACAACACTGAGTGCCAGTCAGTTTGGAAGCAGAGACATATTTCGAATTTAATGGAACAATTTCCACTTTTTGGCACAGGGTGCATTTTTCAGTAGTATATTGTGCCGCTATAGGTGTCTTACTTGTGATGGTAGCTGGTGGTATGGGATGGTGTCTCCACCACTGCTTAATTTCACAACAATGTTAGAGCAGGCAACAGAGCTGTACCATTTCCAGGAAAGATAGCCTCTTTAAAAAAACACTGGGCATTGTGAAGCTGTATCTCAAATCCCAATTCCCTGGCCACACCTTTTGTATACATACAAATTTAATTAATCCTCACCACTGTAGTTGTTTTTTAACTTGCTATAAAGATGTTAAATAGTTGTGTAAATAGTTCTCTTACTGTTTGTTATATTGTTCATTTTTCATTTGCATTTTTATAGTAAAAAAATGTATTGACTTAAAGCAGACTGTTTCAGTCATTCTGATTTTGCTTGTGCTGCTGGGTAGAATCCCTAACAGAGACGGCACTGATGTGTGCGAGTGGGAGGATGAACAAAAGTGGAATGAGGATTCTGAGAATTCGGAGGCGGGCAGGAGCACCAACACTTGCAAAGAGGCTCGAAAGAGATGGGTCAGATCAATGCAGTGTTGTACTATGTTTTCCTTTCTGAGTGGGCCAAGTGGTCCTTATCTACCGACAAACTCTGTGTTTCTATGAGAAGGATGCAAAGGAGGAGAGAGATGCATCATCAACAGACTGTAGTACAACAGGTGAATGTGCTTGAGGAGGCACATCAGCTTCAGTTCTGGACAGCACAACACAGTCAGGAGGCGTAGGAGGATGCAGTACTGGAAGCAGCGGCACTGGAGGCAGTAGATGACAGCAGCAGCTTAATCAGTAGTGAGACCTGCGGAAACAGTTGAAAAACAAATGAGTCTCACATGCAGTGATAGACTGAAAGCAAAGTTCTGAGCTCCTCTTCTTTCTGTGCTGTCAAGGTCCAACTGGGGTAGCCACCTGTGCAAACAAATACAGCCCATTAATAAAAAGCATCATGCAAACTATAACACTTACCGTCATACTAGTAATTACCATATCCTGGAGGCAGCAGCACAGAAGGCAGCAGGTGGCAGCAGCAGCTGATTGATCAATAGAAGGACCTGTGTAAACAGTCAAAAGTAAATTGAGTCTAATGTGCTGATAGACATTAATAATAATATTAATAATAATAGCAAACTATGAGAAATTAATACTTACCATATTACCATCACATCACTGACACAACCATGTCCAGGCTCTTTGCTGTCTGTCAGGCTGGCTCAGAGGACCAGGTTGAAGGAGATTTTAACATTTTTTTTTTCTTGTTGTTAACTCAGCTTTATTGAGAAGCTACACACAGACACTCAGATGTTCGTTTTGGAGGTCGTGAGGGCTAGTGGAAACGGCGCCCTCCCCCACCCAAATCCCCGATCTCAAGCTCTGCAGACATTCGATTTGGAGGTCATGAGGGCTAGTGGAGACGGCGCCCTCCCCCCACCCAAATCCCCGATCTCAAGCTCTGCAGGTACAGGAAACTTTGCAGCTGTACTGCGTGCTGGCTGCTTCTGCCTAGGACTCACTCTGATCTCACTCTGCTCTGCTACAGTTTGAATTTTGGCACCATCTAAATTGTCGGTGCAGATGTGGAGATAGTCTCCTGCTGGGGAACATTTACTGTATTGCTTGTTATTTGGGCATAATCGAAAGGTGCCTTAAGACCTGGGTGCATTTTACTGTTATTTTACTTTTTATTTTAATTTTTATTCCTTTCTGGAGTTTCTGAGGGATGCCTTAAAACCTATTTTAATTTTGACTTCATGGCCCCTTTTTGACTGAGCCTTAAGTTACACAGTTGGAGCTTCTGCAAGCCCTCTAGCAGCATTAGTAGTTCTGCTTAAAGGGAAGGGTGCCTTAAGACTGGGTCGCATTTTACTATTATTTTACTTTTACTCCTTTCTGGTGTTTCTGAGGGGTGCCTTAAGACCTATTTTAATTTTGAATTCTTGGCGCCTTTTTGACTAAGCCTTAAGTTACACAGTCGGAGCTCCTGCAAGCCCTCTAGCATCATTATCTACCGAATATTAAGTTTACAAGGGCCATATTTCCAGTCCTTTGTTCTGGCTGCCTGTTTAATTTTAGTTTTGTGCTACACTTAGAGCGTTACCGTTTGCCCTGTAGTGAGCGTTATGATTCACATTTTCTGTAGCGTTGCGACTGCTCTGCAGCGCGTGCCATTTGAACCAGTATCTTGTTCATTCACACAGCTACTTCCATTGTTTCAGAGCAAAAGCCTACTTATTGGGTTATTTGAGCCAGGCTAGACTTTATTCACTGTACTGTTTGTAAAAACTGACCAATGCAAGCTGTTTTTGCTGTACCCCTTCCCCCTTTGTTCCCCAACAGTGAACATATATAAAGCGTTACCTGTCTTGCTTCTCCACAGACATTCGTTTTGGAGGTCGTGAGGGCTAGTGGAAATGGTACCCTCCCCCCACCCAAATCCCCGATCTCAAGCTCTGCAGGTACGGGAAACTTCACAGCTGTACTGCGTGCTGGCTGCTGCTACCTAGGACTCACTCTGCTCTCACTCTGCTCTGCTGCAGTTTGGCCCCTCCGACGCAGTGCATCAGCTCCCCACCACCCCCACCACCGCCATTGGTGAGCACTTCCATTTATAGGCAGCTTTAACCAATCAGCCAAGTTCTCCATTAGCAGCTTATATTTTTTCACCACTAGAGGCTGCTCCACTGCCTGTTCTCCAGTTTCACTGGACATCCTGAGCTTCAACTCTTAGTGTCATGATGTTCAATCTGATCCTGCTGCTCTGCCATTTGCTCCTCCCGGCCCTTTCCCCCTCCCTATCGTACCCTGTTGCACCCCCACCCCCTCCTCTGCAGTCGACCTCAGTCTGAATGCTTGGCAGCTAGTGATATTCTGGGTAAAAGTCGACCCCCAGGACCCTGTTATAGGGGTTTGGCAGACAACCTACACTCCTTTTACTCACTATGACTGCCTGGCTAGTCAGTCAACCCTGGCCTCCCGGAGGCTGTCCTAACTCGGAAACCTCAACTTCTAACACTGTCAGACTCCCTTGACTTTCACTACTTCCTTCAGGCCTACCTTAAGGAACATTCACTACCCATTCCTACTGTCACCACCACTATACCATATACCCTGATATCTCTCATTGGTAAGAGGAGGTGTGCCTGGTACCCCTCCACAAGGTTCCTGCTTCTCCTCCTCCTCCTCTTATCGGGGAATATCCATCCTAATCCTGGACCACCTATTGACATGATGCCTCCCCAACATACCCAGGGTCAGCTGCTCATTGCTTCTCTCAATATTTGTAGCATCCTAAAAAAATGGGACTCCTTCCAGGGTTGGGTGCTACAGCACCAACCGGATGTCATAGCAGTGTGTGAAACCTGGCTCACCTCTCGGACCCCGGATTCCGCCATATCTCTGCCTGGGTTTATCCTTTACTGTGCAGATCGACATGGTGCGAGGGGGTGGCTGTGCCCTTTATACTAAGGATACCTTACAAGGTCACCTTCTCCACTCCCCTCAATTGGGGGCTGGCACACAGGCCCTCACTGTCAAACTTGCTCTGGGAAGGGCCCACAACCCCTTATACATAACTACAGTCTACATTCCCCCAAGGGACCAAAATTCAGCCTTCCAAGCAGTACTGTCTTATCTGGACACACTACCCTCCAGTCGAACTACTTGTACTTGGTGACTTTAACATCAATTGGCTAAGCAAGGATGCCACCACATTGATCTCATCACAGCCCAAGATCTAACACAACTTGTCACTTTCCCCACCGTCTGGACCTCTACGGATCCTCCTCACTATTGGACCTCATCTTCTCCAATAGCCCGGGTAAGATCACCAATGTTTCCATACTTCCAAATGCTCTCAGCGACCACTCTCCTGTTCTGTGCTCCTGGTCCTGTAAAATCCCAAGATCCTCTCCCAAAATAATTGTGCAGCGTAAGCTTGGTCCTGGTAAACTGGCACATCTAAAAGCACACCTCAAGGTCATGGATTGGTCCTTCATTTTCAGCGCTGTTAACCTAGACAGTGCCTTGGACCTATTTACCAGGTCCTTCAATAATATTTGTGACCTCTATGCACCTTTCACGAAAAGAATGGTCAAAGGCAATCACGCACCGTGGTTCACTGAAAGGCTCAAGTCTTTAATGCGAACCAGAGACTCATTGTGGCATCTCTCCATCGAGTCCAGCCTCCCCCTGATAGACAGAAATATAGAATGGCCCGGAACAAGTGCACATGGACCATTTGCAGGGCAAAAGCAGAATATTATAAATCCACCATAACCTCGTCCTGGGGCTCCGGCTGCAAGTTCTGGAACAACATTAAAGAAATATGCGGTAAGGTCCCCAACCTTGTCCCCTTCCAAGTCATGTCAAATGGGTCCTTGACCTCTGACCCCACTCAAATTGCTGCTGTTTTCAGTGATTCTTTCTCCAGCCTTAGCCATGTTGTCCCCCCGAACTTCTATGACCCACCTGCTCCTAGCAATCCATTGCCTCACCTCAGTCCCCCCCTTTTATTTTTGCCGCCTTTCTCCTAAATCAGCTGAACCATACCTTACTGCTGCCCTTAGTCACGCCTTCTCCAATGCTGATTCCCTTGATCTTAGGATTCTTAGGCTGCCCTTAAGGAAGTCCTGGCTCCTCTCACCCATATTTTACACCTTTCCCTCTCACTAGGTAAATTCCCCACCGTTTGGAAATCCGCCTCTATCACGCCCATATTTAAAGGTGGTGACCGTTCCTCCGCCAATAAGTACCGCCCTATCTCCATACTTCCCCCCCTCTCCAAGGCCTTGGACAGAATAGTTTCGGATCAGCTCACTGACCACCTCAATAAATATGACCTACTCTGCAAACAACAGCATGGTTTCTGCAAAGGTCACAGCATGACCACGGCCTTGCTGGAGCTAACATCACACATCCATACTACATTGGATAAAGGCCACATCACAGGTGCGATCTTCATTGACCTCACTAAGGCCTTTGATACCGTCCATCATTCATTACTCCTTACCTCCTTGCTTAACCTCAGTCTCTCACAGGATTCTGTGGGATGGTTCGCAGACTATCTTGCTAACCAGACCCTTCAAGGCAAAATTGGGAATACCCTATCCTCCAAATCTCCTGTCCTCTCAGGGTTCCCACAAGGGTCTATTTTGGGTCCCCTCCTTTTCAGCCTCTTCCTTAACTCCCTCCCCACATCCTGCTCCTCCAACCTATTACTATATGCAGATGATGCTGTCATCTTCTCCTCTAGTCCAGACCCCTCTTAACTCCACCACTCCCTCCAGTCCTCTTTCAATGCTGCCAAAAGCTGGTTCGCCTCAAAACGCCTTATTATTAACTATAAAAAAACCAAAGGTATGCTCTTCGCTCATCCACAGAATTCCAGGATACGTTTTTTCCTCAAATACTATCAGCGTCCCAGATCCCTCTGGAATTTGTTCATTCCTTTAAGTACCTGGGCATCACTTGGACTCTGGCCTCACCACTGAGCATATACACCAATTATCCAAGGCCTAAATATTAGGCTTGGGCTTTTGTGCCCATATAAACATTGCCTTACCCTGAGGCCCTGAAGCTTGCAATCTCCTCCTCGGTTCTCTCCCTGCTAGACTATGGCCTTCTGACTTTTGGAGGTGCAAGCCCCTCAGCCCTGGATAGTCTTAGACTTGTGCTAAACAAGGCTTGTCGGCTTTTACTAGGGTGTGACAGACTTACCCATACCTGCATGCTTTATAAGGACACCAACTGGCTTAACCTTGATAATAGAATCAAATTCCACACGTGTCTCTTAGCAAAAAAAATCACCCTTGGCCTCGCCCTTGCGGCACTCACTTCCTTAATCACCTTGGACCCTAAAGTTAAGCATACCTGTAGCTCAGATACCCATCGTCTCTCCATCCCTTCCTGTCGCACAACTCAATTCCAAAGATCCTTCTGCTACAGAGCACCCTTATGGATGAATAACCTACCCTCCTCCTTGCGTTTTGATCAAAGAATTGGTCGCTTCAAAACGCACCTTAGGGCCCATCTTTGGTCCTCAACTGACTGCGACTGTTTGTGAACTGGTGCCTGGTCCATCTAAGACTGACAATGGCCTCTGGCTTGCCTCTGCTTAAAGCTCTTACCTCCGCCTTCTCTGGGATGCTAGTTTCCAGTCGCTTTAAACTGTCTCAAACTGGTCTAGTTCCTGAATGTCAGCCTAACTTTCCTGTTGTAAAATAATTTTACTCTGTAATAATCAATCACTGTATTTGTATCTGCACTAATTTGTATTTGTATGTGTGCATCTGACCAATTATATGTGACATGGAACCTTTGTAAAGGAGTCTTTGACTCAAAGGTATTTCTGATTCTCTGAACATAAATAAATAAATAAATGCATAGTGTTACATATAATGGATTAACATGACTGTTTTATACATCTTCTGCTAGAGTACATTGAAATAAATCATATATTTCATCTTCATGTGGTGTCAGCGTCCACAGTTCTAGTACAATGTTTGAGACTACTCTGATGCAAGAATAATGAGCATTTCTAACTGTAGGGACGAGCAGTCCCTGTCTTCTGCAAACTCTGGGAGGCTGGGGGTTACATGGTGTGCAGGAGGCTGGGGGCTATGAGGGCTGAGGTGCAGATGTTTAGGTCAGAATTAAACAGCTTACTGATGAGTCAGGGGATGGAACTGGGTAGTTCTGTAAGGAAGCATAGGGGACAGGGGGTAAAGGGACTACACTAGCCACAAAGGAACAAGGACCTAGAGATAAGTAGGCCAGAAATGGGACAGAAGGGTATGGGGGGTGGGGGGTGGGGATAGTAAGAAACGTGGTCAGTGTGCTCCATAGCTGTGGCTGCCACTGCCACAGGGAGTACTGGGTAAAGAGGCAGACTGAAGAACAGTTAATTAGGGGAGGTGGGTGGAAGCAGGGCAGCAAAAGAAACAGACATCACAGTGGCGTGCCTGTACAAAATAGATACCTGTTTTCTGATTCCCAGGAGGAAAGTATCCAGGCTAGCATGGATGGGGATACAGGGGGGAAAGCCAACTGGAAGCATCAGAAAGATCATGAGGTTAGACCTAAACTAAGCCAGGAAGTGGACGTGGGGGAAGTTTGGGGGAGTACCAGGAGAAGGCTCAAGGGCTGCACTAAAGGGAGAAGCCAGCTGAGAGAAGCCTCAAACTTGTAAAGGGATGACGGAAAATGGGTGGGTGGGGGACTGAGTACAAGAGGGTTAGTATGGGGATCGGGGAACAACAGGGGCAGAGACCAAGTAAAGAAGGAGATGATGAGGGAATAGTGGATTGTGAGGAACTAATTGGAGTAGGTGGGGGGAAGGATACAAAGACATGGGTATGTAGAGGGGGTGCAGAAAAAACAAGGGAAACTTGCAGAGTTCTGGTGGTAGGGGGCTCAATAACGAGGAGAGATAGATGGCTACAGTGAGAGGGGGACCACATAGGAGTGTTCTCTTCCTCCAAGGTATGACAACAACCTAGAGAATCATACCTATGGTACAGACGCTTGTGCAGGGGGGGGTCAGGGAACCTGATGTGATCCTCCACCTGGGCGCAAATGACCTGGCAGGGTGGGATGGGGAGGAACACAATAGGTTTAGGTAGCATGGGACAAAAGTCAGGGAGGTGTCAAAATCAGTGGCATTTTTGGAGGTGAAGCCAGTACCCAGGGCCAGATTGGCTTGGAATTTCCAGACCAGTGAATTATCAATCAATCTCCAACCTTCCATTTTTAGGTAAGGTTGTCGAGAAAATAGTGGCGCAGCAGCTTGAGGAGCACCTTGTGACTTTTGACATCTATGACCCTTTCCAGATGGTTTTCAGGGTGAGCCACAGCCTTCCTGGTCAGAACAGCGCTACAATAACAGCGCTGCTCAGAAGAGCATGGTCTATACAACAATTCCATGGATAGCGACGGGGGAATTACAGCGCTATGTAGTAAGCGCTCCCCAGGTCACTGTCTGTGGTGCTAGAGAAGAGCACAAGGGGATAGGAAATCAGAAGGCTGGTGAGCTGCTCCTGTGGTGTGGGGCGCTAATGCATGAGCAGCTTGGCCAGAATGGTGGTGGGGGACAGGGTTGTAATCCTGGTCTCCAAAATTTTATTTTCCCACGATCAAGTCTGCCTTGGGATTGGATATTTTAAGTATGGGGCACAGGAGCAGTGCCCCTCATTTGAGGTTGGGGGATGGCACCCCCAAAAACTCCTGATTATTGGTGGCGATCGCCAAACCAGATGTGCGATCGCTACCATTAACACTAGTTTGTTCGGCATTTGTTCCTGCCGCTTTTGTGATCAGCGCTGTTTGGACGGTACTGTTTTTGACAGCGCTGTCCATACAGGTGCTGTTATGACCTAGTGCCAGGCACAGCACTGAAACGACATTGGTTAGGGTGCAAAATGGCCTCCTCAGGCAAGGGATAAGGAAACAGGTCAGTTCTTTTTCTCCTGGATCTCTCCTCACCTTTTGATACCGTGGATCACATTGTGTTACTGGATTGCCTTAGAGAGTATTGTGGACTCACCGGTACTGTCATCAACTGGTTTGAGTCCCTACCTCTCAGACTGGATGCAATGGGTGGTGATGGGGAATTTCTCCTCCCCGAAGCCCCTGCCCTGTGGAGTGCCTCAGGGCTTGATCTTGTCACCAGTGTTATTCACGGTGTATATGCTACTCCTGAGTGAGCTCATTAGACATTATAGTTTGGGTGTACACTGCTATGCAGATAATATCCATCTGTATATGTCCTTTGCCCCTGGAACAGGTGAAGCTATGGCAGTGCTTAACAATTGCCTGTTGGAGATCAATGACTGGATGTCCTCCAGCTGGTTGTGACTGAACCCAGATAACACAGAGGTACTAGTGATTGAGCCGGGTTACGGGTGTGATGGGAGTGCCTCCGGAGTGGCCTTGGGACTGGTCCTAGGGACCGCTCTGTTGATAGCTTCCCCTAGGGTGAGAAATCTTGACATCATCCTGTATGACAGACTGACTCTTGATGCTCAGGTGTCATCTGTCATCCATAGTGGTTTTTACCATTACCTCCAGGAAATGCCTGTAGGTGGCAGCCAAAATCACCTCCTTTGTCTCCCACAATGACTTCTGTCGGCAGCAAAAGACTTCCCATTTGCACTGGACACTTCTGTGGTCATCATTGCTATGCCTCTGTATTACTTGTTAACCAATCTAGATAGGGCTTACTGAACAAATATTATGGGTACCAGATACTTAATTTGGTGTTAATATGTTACATATTTTCCACCAAGAAATGGTTTACACCTGAGGGGCAGGGTCCGTAGTGCTTCTGCCATCACCACTGGTGGATGGGGAATGTAGTACTACTGCTGTCCCACCTATGGGATGGGGCCCATAGTGCTGATACTGCCATCACACCTGAGGGATGGGAAATGTTGTGCTGCTGCCATCACACCTGAGGAATGGGGCCATAGTGCTGATACTGCCATCACACCTGAGGAATGGGGAATGTAGTACTGCTGCCATCACACCTAAGGGATGGAGGCCGCAGTGCTGCTGCTTCTGTCACACCTGAGGGAGGAGGGGGGCCATAGTGCTGCTGTTGCTGCTGCCATCACACCAGCGGGATGGGGGCCATACTGCTGTTGGTGCTGCATCGCACCTGAGGGGTGGGGGCCGTAGTGCTTCTGCCATCACCACTGGTGGATGGGGAATGTAGTATTGCTGCTGTCCCACCTGAGGAATGGGGCTCATAGAGTTGATATTTCCATCACACCTGAGGAATGGGGAACGTAGTACTGCAGCCATCACACCTAAGGGATGGAGGCCTCAGTGCTGCTGCTTCCGTCACACCTGGGGGGGGGCATAGTGCTGCTATTGCTGCTGCCATCACACCAGCGGGATGGGGGCAGTACTGCTGTTGGTGCTGCATTGCACCTGAGGGTTGGGGGCCATAGTGCTTCTGCCATCACCACTGGTAGATGGGGAATGTAGTACCGCTGTTGTCCCATCTGAGGGATTGGGCCCATAGTGCTGATACTGCCATCACACCTGAGGGATAGGGAATGTAGTAATGCTGCCATCACGCCTTATGGATGGGAGCTGTAGTGCTGCTGCTCCCATCACATCTTGTGCCTAAAATAACTTTAAATTGGTACAAGGATGGAAGGATGTGCAATAGTGGAGGTCAAAATTGCTAAAATGCATGCTAGCAGAGTTAAAAATTGTTAAATAAAGTACACAAAACCAAACACTGATAAAACCGGATTTTGGCTTAGCAGACACCGGTGACAGTATCATTTTTTACAACATGCAAAATGGAATTTGCCCTTTCTCAGTACCGGTAAACCAGGGTCCCTGCCCATAGGTGCAGGATTTTAAAAGGAGTCTAAAGACTCACCTCTTTCGCATGGCCTTCATATATTGATCAGAGCCATCACAATAAATTATGTTTTTAAGACTGTGTTTATTTATTTTAACATAAGTTTGTATGTAAATATTGTGTGTATTTTTATCTTACTTGTATTCACCACCCCGCTTGTTTTATGTAAGGCACCCAGAGCCTCCGAGATTGGGTGCCATAGAAATAAATTTGCCTTGCCTTGCCATCTCTGAGTTCAACCAGTGGCTAAGTGTAAGGAGGAGCAGGAAGACACTGGTTGTGTGGGGAACTGTCTTGGATGAGAAATCCCTGTACTCGTCCAATAGTCTACACCTCAGCAGGGGGAACCAGGGTGCTATGTGACAGGGTTAGCAGATTACATCATGGACAGCCTGAATATAAACCGAGTTGGGAAGAGGACAACCTGGGAGTGAAGAACCCAAGGATCACAACAGGAGGAGGCAGGAAGCCCTCCTCCCAAGTGGGGGGGGGGGACAATAAGTAAAAAGGGAAAGGTGGAGAGGTTAAGGGGAACGGTTAACACAGTGAGGAAGGAATAGGAAGGAAGGAGAAAAAAGAAAAGGTGGGGTACAAGATAGTAAGGCAACCAGAGGAAGGAGGGGGACTGGGAAGGGAGAGGGGAGGTGGGAAACATGGGATGTGAAGAGTGATATCCATAAATGCCAGGAGTCTGGGGAACAAAATGTATGACCAACAGAAACATAGAAACATAAAATCTGACGGCAGATAAGGGCCGCTTGACCCACTCCGTCTGCTCATTTTTTTCCCCTACCTACATTCTCACCACAGGCCCTTCTTGATCTACAGCTCTTTCTCCATCCCCCCTTCCTTTCCACTATGATTTCCTTGTGCCTATCCCATGCATTTTTGATCCCCACCACTGTTTTTACCCCCCACCACCTCCAACTGAAGGGTGTTCCTGGAATCCACCACTCTTTTTGTGAAGAAGTACTTCTTCACATCTCTCCTGAATTTACCCCCTTGCAGCTCCATAGCATGCCCCCTCATTCTTGAGCAACTTCTTTTCTGAAAAATGCTTCAATTCTGTACCTTATTTACCCACTTGAGGTATTTAAAGGTCTCTGTCATATTATTCCTCTCCCTTCTGTCTTCCAGGGTGTACATCTTGAGGTCCTTTAGTCTCTCCTCTTAGGGCTTTTGATGCAGACCCTACACCATTTTAGTTGCCCTCCTTTGGACTGCCTCCACTCTGTCTATGTCTTTCCAGAGATGTGGTCTCCAGAACTGGACACAGTACTCAAGGTGGTCTCTTACCAATGATCTATACAGGGGAACACTACCTCCTCTTTCTGCTAGTGATACCCCTTCCTATGCACCCCAGCATCCCACTAGCCCTACCTACTGCCTTGTGGGACTGCCTGGACACCTTTAGGTTATCCAATATGGCTACCCCCCAGGTCTCTTTCCTGCTTGGTAGTCATCAGTACCACTCCACCCATTTTGTAATCTGCCCCTGGTTTCTGTGTCCCAAGTGCAAGGAATGTTGTGCGCAGTGCTGAGTAGCTGTTGCCTAAACTCCTTAGGTGCTACCAGCTGTTTACACACCTGCCAAACTTTGACCCCTTGAGCTGCAATCTGGGGTGGGATCTGGAGAAAAGTTGGTCCAGAGACAACCATACTTATGTTATTAAAGTGTAAGGGTTATTGAATTACATTTTAGAAAGTGGATCCTGTTCACATATGCACCCACATGGCAAATGGCTAGGGGCGGCTTACATAATTTTAGTTATGCGCAATGCAGATGTTTGTAATTCTGACCTTGCAGGACAGAGACTGGCTCATTTATTTTATTTCTATTTTTATTTTATTCTTTGGTAACTGGGCAAGGCTCACTAGGCACAGGTGCCCATTTATAGGGGTGAACTGGGGGCGCTGTTGTGGTTGGGTGACTTGTGCAGGATTGCACAGTATGCAGGTGGAGGTTGCAGGGTACAGGCCCAGGCCTGCTGAGTGCCCCAGTCTCATTCACAGCTCATTGCTCTAGCCCAGGGGTTCTCAAATGGTGAGGCCAGCCTCCTTGGGGAGGCCCCAATCTGTTCAAGGGGAGGCTCTACCAAGTCTTGAAAAAGTATTATATTTCAATTTGGAACTTTATAGATTTTGTGTGAAGGGATAAGGCAAACGGAAAGAGGATAATAGTAGGTGAGTATATGTATTTATTCACAAGTCGGTGACCAGGGAAGGTACTGTACACTGAGCCATGGCTTATTTCAGGTGTACCTAGTGAAGAGTAGTGAGAGAATACAATTCAAAATGTAACCGCAGAACACTCAAGCAATACAAAATGAATAAAAGTGCAAACAAATTACGAACAATAAACAAACAATGCGAGGAACAATTGATCAATTAGACTGGCAGCAGAGCTGTCCAAATGCAAGGGTTAACCATACAGGTACTAGGAATACGAGCAGGAGGGAGCAACATGAACCCTGAGAAGTTGCTTAAGAGCTGGGTGAGAGGGAGAGAGGCAGAGGTAGGCAGGAAGGTTATTCCAGTTAGAGGGGAAACAGAAAAAGCAGTCTGACCCATGAAAGTATGGCAGTAAGGGGTAACAATGGTTTGAGAGTCAAAATATTGGAGCAAGTAGATTGTCCTGTTTTTTGGGGGGGGAGTGGTTACAATAAGCTTAATAACATGAGAGCCAGCTATGCAATGAGGTTTCAGTTTATTCCCGATGTACTGTGAAAAGTAAACTATTTTACTATGTGGAGGCCCAAAAATATTTCTGTATTTTGGGGGAGGCTCAAGATCTTTTCCATGGCTTAGGGGGAGGCTCACTATGACAAAGTTTGAGAACTGTTGCTCTAGCCTCATGGCTATACTAGAATCAGCATCATTTACAATCAGAGTTTGTCTGTGCATTACATGTATAAAATACATATTTAACAAAAATGGTATGTAAGAGCTTTGTCCACCCTCTTGCATCTAGGGATATTGAATGGCATCTCATCCAGGAGTGTGCCCGCTTTACACCATGACGACCAGTACTGCACCACCACCAGTCACCTTTGCATCATGGGTCAGGGACAACGGGGATCAGTGGCACCACAACACCAAACCCTGGGGCACCATAACAGATCACACACATAAACTAGTTTGTCCATACCAGAGCTGGGACTAAGCACAGTGGTATTTTATTATTTAACTGCAAGAGGATACACATTTCCCTGGGTATTTCTCTGTCCATTACTTTTCCCAGGTGTTTTGCTCATCTTTCTCATCCTATCCAGCATCACTTTTCAGCCAAGTTACTCTGACCAGAGTTTGTTCTTACAGGTGTGGTTAAGTGCAATAACACTTCAGGGCTATGCGATAATGGCCAATAATCACACTTCTTTTTCAGGGGTTTAAAAGCATTTGGTATACCTGCCTCATGCCTAACAAGTTAACAGCCTCGAGAGGAGTATGATTACTGACCCATTATCACACACCCTATCATTCATTATTGCACTTATACTTGTTTCTCTTGGTAATTGTTCTTATGTATGTTTTTGTTGCCCTGAGAATGACCCCTTTTATAACCCCCTATCTTTCTTCCACTTTCCTGATGCTGTCTACCTCGGCTAACCTGCCCAGGACTAATTTTCTCACTTGGCTGAAATCCCCTTTTCTGAACTCTAGCACTTCAGCCTTAGACAAGGGCTTACTGGTGCCAGGGCCAACTCAAACTGTTTAGTATTGTGGTTATTAGCCTCCTGTGGTTCCCCAACCTGCCGTCTGTCTACTATTTCTGAGTTTGGGAGTAGCACATTGAGAATGATGTATTGTCTGTTGGGATCCCTGACCTGCTGCACCAGCAGGCCGCCGTGCAAAATGTCAATTACCATAAACTCAGCTGCACCATAAGGGATGTTGGGGGGTGCTCATATGGGGTTAGCTACCCCAACTCACAGTCCAGGAGTGTAGCTGCTTCCAGCTGATGTGATAATTTTGCATGGACCTGGATTTTCTACTAAAGTTTGAATTTTGAATAGTATCGGAATCAAGCTCTCCTATGTTCATCTGTCAGGAGTGTGTCTGTGCTTTAGAATGGACTACAAAACATTAAGCAGGGCCTGGCTTCTGGCACTCCTGGCTGCTGGGCTGTCCCACTCAATACTGCTAATCTGCTCCTGAATCAGGAAAAGCGACATGTAATGGTGTTACTTTCACAAGCAGATTCTCACATGCAGCCAACCCCCAGATGTATCAATATGATGCAAACTTCTATTTCAGAATTATTTTATTCCATTTCAAGACAGCGTGATCCACCCCATCGTTTCATGCAATAGTTACAGGCTTCTTCAGGAGTTCACTTATCAATAGACTTGTATCGGCTTGCTTATTTGAGTCTGTATTTTTGTAACAGTGCTTTACAGTATATTGACTTTCCTTGAATCCTGTGCAAGTTGTAGTCATGACATGGCCTTCATTTCTCATGCAGATCTGACCCCTGCTACACACTAACAGCCTGTAACTATTGGGTGGAACTTTGGGATGGATAACGCTATCTTGAAATGGAATAAAGCAATTCTGAAGCAGAGGTTTGCAAGAGAGTGTATTTTTGCAACCCCCACTCTTGACTTTTGAATCATGTCCCAGTCTATGTCTGGCAGCTTGAGATCCTCTACTACTATGACCTCCCATATGCCACACTCTTTCCTATTTCTGCTCCTAGTTCATTATCTCTCTTTTCTCTCTGCTCTGGTGGCCTGTAAACCACCCCCATGTGATGTTTTCTACCAAATGACTGTGTGTTGTACCACAGTGATTCTGCCTCCCTCTGCCTCCAATGCATGCATCCTTTTCTGCCTGTATTATGCCCCTGACATAAAAGGCCACCCCTTCTCCTCTACCTGTCCCTCTGTCTTGCATATATAAGGTGTTCCCAGGGAGTGCCAGGTCCCAGTCATTGTTCTAATTGACCCACGTTTCTGTAACAGCATCTAAATCCAGTCCAGAGTCTGCCACCAGTGTCTGGAGCTCACTTATTTTATTATCCAGACTTCTGGCATTGAAGATCACCACCCTTCAACTTGATCTCCTATCCCTACTTTCTTGACTGACTTTCCCTGTTTCAGCTCCCTGGTGTCCATAGTGTATTGTGTTTTTCTGTTTTTTTTCCTGGTCTAGTTGGTCTACACTCCCAAGTCCCTTAAACTCATTCTGCTCTACTACTATTTATTGTTGTCCTAGCCCCCATCCATGTGGGAGTCCTCACTAGGTTCTCCATTTCACCTACCTCAACTGTGGAATCCCTAGCTCCAGCTAATTTGACTGTCTGCCAGTGTAGATGTCAAACTTCTACCCTAAAGCACTACTTCCCTCTCTTGTTGGGTGAAGGTCATCACGTTCAAAGAGTCTCCCATTCCAGAATCACCCCCAGTCTCCAACAAAGTGGTATCCCTGTTTCCGACACCACTCCTTTAACCACCCATTGAACTTCTCAGTCTCCTACTTCCTCAGTCTAACCACCTCCTTCTCACTAGGAGGGCCTCAGAAAAGGCCAAGAAAGCCAAGTGCTGCTACAATCTGTCCCCAGCCTTTGGAAAAGCTGCTTTACTGTCTTCACAGGCCAGTTCACCAGCTCGCTAGTTCCAAGGTGTACCAGCTATCCCTGATCCCTCCCCTCCTCCACTATCCTCTCTCAGTTCCAGATGGCTAATGCTCCAGGCAGGCATCTGACCACCCCCTCCACTTTCCCACACTGCTTCACTCCCAGTTCACTCCTCTAACCATAAAGTCCCCTATCACTAGAATCTTCCTTACTAACTTCTGCCTGCACTTGACCCCAGGTGTCACCGCCTTTACTTTCCCCTCAGCACCAACTGACTTGAAGACTGTTAGAGTCAGTCACCTGTACCTCTTCCAGGGGCACAAAGCTATTTCTCAGTGGTTTCTCCTGGGTATGGCTGACTGTTGTGACTGCCCCCGCCACCTGATCTTCTCCCCCCCCTCCCATTCCTCACCAACCTCAATTCCCCCAAGCTAGTGAAACTCTGTGGTAGTGGGGGTGCAGGGGTTGGGCACCAGCTTAGTTGCAGCTAGGATATTTCCTCACTTGCATCTGCCAACTGAGCCTGGAGCTCCCAGAAAGTTATACATTTTGGGCAATGTCAGCTCCTCCAAAGCGTAGCCCTGGAGATGAGTGACCCACAATCCCTACACCTCCCCCATTTGCCCTATGCTCCATTATAGCCTGCTGAGTGCTTATAACACTGTCATTTAGTAATGTGCGAACTTAACAAACATTACAAGGTGAAGTGCACACCACTCTTCAAGGGTGCTCCAGTAAGAAAGTTAACTGTAAAGGGTAAAGAACTGGACACACACCAAAGATAGGAGATAAATATTTATTTCAATGTGTGTATGCAAGTTAGGGATGAGTTTTGCTTGTGCAACTTCACTGATAGTCTGAAAGGATTTGAATGCTCATGTTGCTGACTGAGATAGATACTTTGGCCATTCACACTCTCTGTCCTATGAGGAACTACCACCTTGTTGGGATACTGTGAAGGCAAAGGAACCCTCTTGAGGAAGGTTCCACCCCTAGAGGTGCTGCAGGAATATAATTCCTTTAGGCTAAAGGTACCTTAGGAAGGAGCCCCCCCCCGGAAGAGAGAGGTGCGCTGCTGGAAGAGATGGGGAAGATGGCAGGGCCAAAAAAAAAAAGAATGCTTCTGAGTGAGACTGCAGGTAGCTGACTTAAATAGCTCAGGCAGGAGGCATGGCTAATTGCCCCCACCCATTGAACTGCAGTCATAGCCTTTGATTTACAGACTGTGAATGGCAAGACTAAAACCAGGCTAACACCCTTACATATCGACTGAGGCTAGTGAGTCTTCCTCAGGGGGTAGAGTTAGCCAACAAACCATCACTGATAAACACCACTTGATTTAATCAAATAATTAACCACACATGTTATCAGTTTCCCAGTGGTACATGGATTTAAGACATGTGCTGTTTTGATCCCCTGTTGAAGCAAGTTTACAGTACTCACTCATCCAAGCAATTTAACATTAAAACACCGTTATAAATAACATCAGTGTTCAAAATATGTTGAAAAGTACCACAGCAATTATGACGTTTGCCCAGTTTCTTTCCCTTTTCTAATATGTGGACTTAGACTGCCTGTCTAACAGGATAACCTTCTCCTATATAGGTAGAAGCTATGATTAACAGTATTACCAATATTAGCATTTTCACATCTGCCTTGCCACATATAATTACATAAATACAATCTAAAAAAATAGAAGTATAATTTAGAATTTAACTTCTCAAAAGATTATGGATTTTGTCTGAATCCTCAGATGTCATAAAATTGCAATTATGTTGCTACAGGTTCCATTGCAACACAAAGAAATTTAAAAAAGAGCATATGCAAAGCAGATCTAAAAAAAAAACACCTGAACTTCGAAAAGTTAGGATCTCCAGTTAGATGACAGCAGTAGAGAGGAATCCAAGCTTCAACAAGCACCAGACGATGATCAGTGAAACAAAGTCCAAAAAGAGCAGCAGAAACTCAACAACAACTGCAGATGCAGAGGTCTAACAACAAAGTCCTTAAAAGAGCAAAATTAACCCTGCAGGAACACCATGGATATTCACAGCTACTGCTGGCATCCTGGTACACTACACACAGTAGAATTGACAGTCACATCCTCTTTTGTTGTTTTAACCAGGGTCACTCATTAGCAAGTCTACCGACTATTCTGTGAGACCTTGCTTGTAAGCAGACATCAAACTGGCTGTCCCCATGGCTCAGTGAGTGAGAGGGGAGAGAAGTCCCCAGCCTCTATCCAGAGCCAACCACAGTATAATACAACTGGCATGTCAGGGTCATTGTGCCTGTCTTGGAGCAGTAGGTGCAGAACCCCCTTCTGTGCTGAGTAGAGGTAACCCCTGCCCCCCTAAAGGCCCCCCCAATTCAAGTCCTCTCAGATCTGTTGGCTGGTATGGCTCAAGGATTGATAAAAGAAACCAAACAAAAAAAGGAAACATTTTGAAGGCAGCGTGCCTTACTCCTAACAGCCATGCTCTCACTTTTGATAGTTAGGGGAGTTACCCAGGTTGCAGCAATCCACCATTGTGATATCACCTGCAAGCCTCACTCATCTGTGTACAACTGACACCAGCACATATGATTTAAATGATTGCACATACTTTCTTCATTCCAAAGTAATGGGCAATACAAACAATAAACCCCCTCCTACCTAGACATAAAAAACCTCCTCAAACCTGCATCGCAAATACCCCCCCACCCCATAATCCTAGGAGTTACATGGTCTTAGTAGCATAGAATGTGGTTCTTAAATTAGGATTTCTTTCACTGTTATAGGGTTATACGGGTTACTGTTAGTTGTATATGTTCATACGCCACAGCTACATAATGCCTCTTTTGTATCCAGTTTGAGATTTTTGCTCAGACACCCTGCTGTGAAGAGCAGTTATGGGTATCTGTGGTGTGGTCCAGATCCCAGTCAGCTCAAGAAAGAAAAATTAATTATTATTCTTATAGAAATTAGGTGATCGGAACAGGTAGCAACTGTATTCAGTAAGTTACTGCAAGGTTTACTCCAAATGGACAAGAAACATAAGGCATGTATGCAGAAAACAATTTCCCTTAGGAATTTTTTGAATTTTTTGAGTCTTTGCACTTCTCTCTAGTATCAATATGGGTACTGTTTTAAACCTTGGTATTATTGTAATGTGGTTACTTCCTAAGAATTATTTCCACATTTAGATTGAGATGTAGATTAATTATAACTAAGGCTGAAAATATTTATTTGAAAATTGGACATTAATTGAGTCCAGTGGGTATGACTTACACCACAAATACAAACTACAAAGTTTATAAATTTTTTATGGTGTATTCTAAGCAGAATCAGTTTTAGCAATGAATGGAGTATACATAACAAGTTTATATCAATATCAACGATTGCTGTTTTTATAAAAAAAACTCTTATTTTGTGTACGCACTATATTTTTGTATTGGTCACCCTATTTAGGAAGTAAGCATCTACCCTAAATGTATCTGAACTGTAAAGAAAGAACGGGTGTGCTGCTGTTATCTTATTGGTCACCTTTACTATTTAAACCAAAAGTACCATCCCACTACCACGCCGCCTGACGAAGCTCTAATGAGCAAAGTGTTGAGGTGTAGTTGGGCGTGGAGGCACTTTACTGTCCCTAAACAGAATGGACCTGAGTACTTTAAGTAAATACGTTTGTTGCAGCAGCCAACTTTGTGAGTCAAGTTCTTGATGGGACAAGAGGCATACTGAGCGCAGAGTCATTTTCAAGTTTTTGGAAGAGTACCAGGGCCAAGACACCTTTGACTCAGCACCCGAGCTTCTTGCCATGGAGTGCATGCATTTTTTGTGCCCCACCAAGCATAGAAAGCTGGTGATTGAGAAGCTTGTTGTTTACTATACTAAGCCTAAGCACACAACCACTTTTACAGTTAGATGGCAGTCACCGAAAGAAGGAGGGGGTGTTCTGCCAGTCTCCCAGCCTGAGACCTTTATTAAGTTTGGGTGTCGGGGGAGGAGGATGGGATGGTTGGCTTGAAGGTGGTGGGGCGGGGGTGAGGGGTGTCTTTTCTCTTTACTGGGTTAGGCTGGGGGAGATGGGTATGAATGAGGATGTTACAAAGGAAGGAGGAAGGTTTTGTTTAGTTTGACTTTGCTAACTGAATATGAAATTCTAAAGGATGGACATTGGGGGAGTGGGGGGTGGCCTGGATGCCACTATCAATCAATCAATCATTCTTTATTTATATAACGCCTTTCAATATCAAGGCACTGCACACATTGTAACAATAAATATAAAAACAGAGAGTAGTATAATTATTAGAAACCATTCAGCCTGGGAAGGACAATGAAAATAAATAAGTTTTAAGCATAGATTTAAAACTGCTGATGGTCAGGCATTTTCTCAACCCCACTAGGTTGGGGATAGGGTCATTCTTGTCATTAGTTGAGATGGGGAAGATGGTAGAGAGTGTGGTATAATGGTAGGTGGATGATTGTTTTAAATTATTACACACAGCTGAATCTAGAGTACTGTATGATTTGGCTACTAAATACAGAATATTCGGGTAAAGGTTTACTACCGTGGTATTTACACAGCCCTAATGATGGGCTATGTGGAAAGCCTTCCTGCCCTTAAATATTGGGAGAAATGCTATTGTATGTGTTGGTGCAAGAGATAACGAGTGGTCATGGTTGCAGAAATAGGAAAAACAACTGGCACAGGGATTCCTCGGATGTGACAGCTTGGGCTATGCTTGTCTGTGCACTAATGAATTAATATTACTATTTGTCTGCTGATTTTAAGGTGCCTTGTGTTTGTTTTTGCCTCACTGACAGTTTTATTTAGACTTACACTGTCTCACTCCCTCACCACCACCCCCACCCTGATTAAAACTGGAAACAAGATTTTCTTTTCAATTTTTTTTTTTTCAGTTTCTGTTTTTTATGCCCCTGTTACCTCTGCTGCAACTCTTTCAGGATCCCCCAAAAATCACTTGGCCATCCCTCCTGACACGCCAGTTTTGAGGGTGCTTATCCCCCATTGAACCATGGCTTACATCCCAGGTGGGGATGATGTGAGGGAGAAAACCCTCAAGCTTTTTGAGTTTTGTCAGGATCCTAGTCAGTAGGTAGGCTGGAGATCAAGCTGTCATCTCACAGTCATGGCAGTACATTTTATAGTTAGGTTTTCCCATCTCTCAAGAGTCACGTGGGCTAGAACTGCAAGTTACATCACATGCAGCCAGTATGACTCCACCCACCCCTGGTCTCATCCAGCCTGATTGTCCCCTGCATCCAGGGGGCAGTGTGGCAGCAACAGATGGGACCTTCCCTTCCCAGAGAAGGGAGAGCATCCTCTGGGATGCTCAGTCCTCCCCCTCAGCCAGCCCCCGATAACCAGGGCTTGCTACCAAATCCCAACTGTCAGCATCGTGAGCAGTATTGCTGCCACTATGGTGATGGGCTGGCGAGATTTTCTTTTCAGATGTAGCTCTGCTTGTCCTTCTGGATTAAATAAATGGTTATAATACATAAATCATAAAAATAAATAAAATATTAAATAATAACACTCCAAAAACAAAAACATTACAAGAAAATCCCTTCTGAATTTCAGAAACCATGTTCTTACGCTGGCCCGGTGGCACTGAGGGTTGAGGCGCTGGATGCCACACCTCGCACAATACCAGTGACCTGGGTTCTAGAACGGACTCAGACTGCTGGGGGCTGGCAGGGGAGAGGTTGGATCAAGCATCCCAGGACTGCTCTCCCTCCTCTGGGGTGGGCTTTGGGGTTGCGTCGCATTTGGGTGGCCCCTGATGGTGACCGGGGGTAGCACAAGGTGCAGTGCCAGTATGGGAGGAGTTCAGCAAGATGCCTGCATACATGCTGTGCGTTATTGCACTGCCGGCTCCTGGGACAAACTAAGGTAGAAAAGGGCTGGGCGTGACCATGCAGCTTGATGGCCGTGCTTCCGCTTTCCTGGAGGCCTGTCGTGGAATTGCATCGGGGGGGGGTCCTGTAACAGCCATGCTGGACCCTCGCATATCAAGTGAGCCTGCTGCCTCCAGGTCGGTGGGGGCTAGCAGCTGGATGCCCCCGCCGGAGCACTGTAGCAGGGCGCAAAAATCACAGTACCATAAAAAAAAGAAACCATGTTCTTAAGAAAATGCTGCTTGTTGCGAATATGTTCGTGATATACTATAAGTCAATCACACATTACTGCTGTTATGGATTTACTCTGGTGTATGGGCTGAACTGACCATGCTCAAGATGGTCTTCTGCATTCTCCTCATCCAAGTGATCGAAATCCAGAGTATTATTCTTCCTCTCCTCCTCCTCCTATTCCATCACCAACTGTATATGTTGTCTACTAGCCTCACAGTCATCACTAAACCTTGATTTTAAACTTATCTTTTAGGCAGGTGGGACGTGCTCATTGATCATCTTTAGGAATGGTAACATCTCCACATTCCTCCTTCACAGATAAGTTTAAGGGTTTATTATTATTGCCCATTAAGCTCAACACTCTCTATGGTGCCTATACACCACTGCGGGACAGGTACATGCAGCTCCACTACTGCAGACAGGTGTGCAGGGCATGGCATTCACTACAGCTGGCCACCATGGGTCACCTGTCTGCGGCCCCCCCTGGCATGCTGGTGTGTGTGGAGGGGTACATTGGTGGACACAGGCAGGCATCCAGTCAGATACCCTTCCTGGTTCATGAGTGGATTCCCTGCTCTGCACAGAACAGGGGATTGTGGGATGGTATGAGTCCTTAAAATTGCAATTGTCTGTCTAGGGCCTAAACATCTGCCCCCAGCCCTCTCTGCATAATCAGAGGGCTGAGGCAGTATGATGGGGCATTTATGCCCCACCGTGGATGACAGATATACCTTGTGGGGGCACGCAATGGCTACAGCAGTGTACCTACCCATAAAGCCTGCATCCCCTTGCTCAACACTCTGCATCTGTGTGAATGGCATGAAATATGGCAACCCCCCCTGGACACTTCCCTGGACCATCCATGCATGTAGCGGTGCAAATGGCCAGAGGAATGAACACAGAAGGTGCATGTGCACCCTAAATGCATGCCATGGGGGTTTGTGGTACCCCCATGTGTGGCTCTTTGACTTAGCGGTGCCTACACATCACAGATACATGGCACATAGACATTTTATTTTATCCTATATACTGTAGGAGCCTATGAACTGATACTAAGTATCTAGTTGCAACTGTAGCCAGTGCAGGCCACTTAACAAATTAACGCTGCCAGTATAAAAGGGGTTCTTCATCTAGCTCTAGCTGTTCTAGGTCATCCAAGTAGGTCTGGGCCACAAAGGCTACAGATATCTGGCTGTCTGGCTGTGAGGTAAACACCTTTTTACTTGACACCCCCACCTTAGGCAAAACAGCCCACAGAGGATTTACATCACTAGTACCAAACGTAATAGTATTACCTGAGTGAGAGGATGAGGAGAATGTGTGACATGTTTTTGCAGTTGATGAGGACAAGGACAAAGTCTTCTTTGCAACAGGTTCCTTTCTACCATGCATTTGTGTACCAATCCTGTCAGTGCCTGATGGTGCCTGTCCACCTTTGATTTTCTGCCATCCAGAAGTGACATGATCCCATATTTGTAGCTGGGATAGAATAAGGTCACCACTGCATACTCCTGAGACTCCATCATGCGTCACAAACATTCATCTGAGGACAGACGATTCAGCACCCCCCTTAATTAGTTTGCTGTCTCTGATGTATACAGTCTTTTTAAACTGCTCCTGGATACTAACAAGTGCCTACCACAGGGCATGAATCAGTGGAATGGTCTAGCTGATATATGCATTTGCCACATGTACTGCTTGGGTAGCATGCTCAAATGGCTGGAGTATCCGGATCAGGGTGTCCATCAGCCTGACTGCTCAACACTTAGAGTGTAGATGTGACATGGTCACGGTGCAGCATGGTGAAGTCCCTCAGTGCCTGCCACTTCTTATTTCAGCTGATGGTATGGGAGTCTATTTTTCAAATGCAGATCCTTCAGTTGGCTCCTGGCCTTTGTGGAATGACTAAAATGGCTACACAGATGATGGGCAGTAATCAACCTGAGCAGTCAAATTAAGGCAGTGAGCAAAACAAGCAACATGGTGGAAGGAACCATCTTCAGTAGCCTTCACTACCTTCCTTCCATTGTACTGGAAAGGAATCTGTTCTTAAAGGCCTGGTATGTTAGCCACTCCTCACTTTGACTGTTCAGCTCACACAGAAAGTCTAGGCATTGTGCAAAATGGAATCCACGCACATCATGCTGAATGTCAGCCGTTGATGAACACCAAGGAGATGGGGCAGTTTGAACACAATAGGGAATAGCAGGGCTTAGTACAGTCAAAGCCATATGTAATGGACTAGTCTGTGTATACCATTTGTCCATTATAAGAGACTGTTCTGAATTGCCATTTCATGTATTTCTTTCCATTTCACGTATTTTACACAGCTTTACTGTCAATCAGAGAACAGATTAGTTACACTTACTGTACTTGTTTAAAAAAAACATACTAAAAAGCCTCTCACACTCTGAACCTGATCTTCTCATTGGGTCTTGACCTACAGTAAGTGAAGTCTGGGTTGCTCTGGTCTTTTGGTTGGATCACCATATGATGTTCCTCTGTAGTGCACCCTGTTAGACTGCTTCACCTGTGGAAACAATTTGATATCGTCCAAAACAATTTGGAGCCTTGATGACTCCTGGAGGTACCTAAAGGACCCACTCACTGCGCTAGCCCTCCCCCCCCCGACCTTGCCCACCATGCCCAGGCACTAACAATCAAACTATCTCCTGACCCCTCTAGAGGGCCTATCTTTCTTACTACAGCCTACATACCTCCCAAAAACCAGTCTAGGGCACTGGAAACACTAATTAACTACATTGCCTCCCTACCCAACCCCTCGGACCAAATCCTGGTGGGTGACCTGAATGTTAACTGGCTTTGCCCCTCAGCCTCCTCCGCCCGTGAAGCCTTTGCTGCAATTGATATAACCCAACTAGTCTCCCAGCCCACTAGAACCAACCCCAGATGGAGCACTAGCACTATCCTGGATGTGGTCCTTACAAACAGACCAGGACGGGTCCACAATATCCAAATTCTCCCTGACTCCCTTAGTGACCACTGTCCTATTCTCTTCAACTGGGTAACCTCTCTGCCCCACTCCCTCTGTCAAAACCACCTATCGAAGGTGGCTTAGACCCGGGGGTTTGAATGACCTAAAGAATTACCTTGCTCACACTGACTGGTCCCCACTAATAAATGCAACTAACGTGGACATTGCCCTGTCCTTCTTTATCAACACCTTCAACTTTTCCTGTGACATCTTCACTCCTATAACTGCCCATAGGTCCAAATTAAGATATGCTCCTTGGCTCACCCCTGCACTGAGGCGGCTCTTTAAGCAGCGGGATAATCTGTGGCACCTTGCAGTTGCCTCTGGCCGCCCATCTGACAGGCAGACCTATGCTGCGGCTAGAAACCAATGCACCTGGGCTATCCGTAAAGCTAAGGCGGATTATTACCAAGCCTCCCTCTCCTCCTCTTGGGGGGAACCCTAGGTCTTTCTGGGACAATGTCAAGCAGCTGAATGGCCACTCCCGGTCCCCGTCTCCCACGCTTCTTAACATCAATGGTACTGTCTCCACTGACCCTACCTCATTGCCACCCACCTCAATGACTCCTTTACCGACCTTAGCTCTATACTCCTAGTAATTTCTTCAGTCCCCTGCCCCTAGCTCCGCCCCTCCCATCACCGCCCCTTGTTCCACCTGTGTTGTGTAACCTTGCATGAAACTAGACCATATCTCCTCAAGGCCCTGAAAGAGTAGCATCTAGGTAATGATTCCTCGACCCCTGCCTCCTCGCGTCAGGTCCTGGATCAGGTCCTCCTCCTATCACAAGCATCTTTAACAAATCCCTCTGCCTCGGGCAATTCCCTGCTGTCTGGAGGGTTGCTGATTACTCCTGTCTTCAAAAGTGGCGACAGGACCTCTGCCTTTAATTACAGACCCATCTCAATCCTCCCCCTCTCTAAAGCTCTTGAGAAAATTGTTGCCACACAAGTCTCTGACTACCTTTCAAATGCAGTGTTCTTTGCCCTGAGCAACATGGGTTCAGAGCTGGTCATAAATACTGTCTGGCTCTCCTGGAGTTTACCAACTTCCTCCACACCTCCTTGGACACTGGTGCCCTGGCTGAGGGAGTATTCATTGACCTGTCTAAGCGTTTGATACCATATCGCACCCTCTTGTTAACTACCCTGGACCACTTAGGCTTTGCCACTGGACCACTCTCCTGGTGCGCCAGCTATCTCTCAACTTCGCTCCCCAGTATGAGAGTTAATAGCAACCTCTCCAGTGCCTGCCCTATTGCTCCTGGAGTCCCTCAGGGGTCTATTCTTGGACCTTTACTCTTCTCCCTTTTCCTCAACTCGCTACTAGGTGCCTGCAAGGGCAAGATCCTGCTTTATGCTGATGGATGCTGTACTCCTTGCAGCTGATAGTAACCCCACCACGGCTCAAAGTGCTCTCCAACTTGCTTTTGATTCCCGAAACCTGGTTCTCTGAGCATCGACTCTACTATCAACATAAAGAAACACAAAAGCGATGCTCTTCTCCACTCCCAAAACAAGCACAGCAAATTTCCCTCACTGTTCTTTCCACCCTCAAAATGCCCATTGAACCTGTGCAGTCCTTTAAATACCTGGGAGTTGTCTTTGACCCAGCCCTCTCCTTTCATGACCATATCTCCGCCTTGAACACTGCCGTAAACCGGCGGCTGGGCATTCTCTTCCGGCACAAAAAATGTCTCCCTGTGGATGCCCTCCGCCTGGCTGTCACCTCTTCTGTGTTATCCCTCATCGACTATGGCCTCCCGGTCTATGGATCAGCTGATCAGACAGCGCTCAGCAAGGTTCGCCTTACGCTTAACAAAGCCTGCAGACTTATCACTGGTGCACCTGAACAAGCGCATACATGTCAGCTGTATGCCTTGTCCACCCTACTCAACCTGGATGGCGGCTCTTGTATCAAACCTGCCTGCTCACCTTTAAAAGCACCATGGTCTATCTCCAACTGGTCTAGCTAGCTCTATTAGCGTACTGCACCAAGCAGTGAACACCCGCCAGCTCATCAAAGCGTCCCTGTTCATACCAGGGCTAGGGACCTCCCACAAGGCCAAAGGGCATTCCCCTAGAGCCCCTACCTGGTATAATTCACTCCTACCAGCATCTCTGGCTCCCCACATTAGCAAGCTTTAAACTCAGCCTCAGAAACCACCTGCTCAATTCCCATGAGTGTTGCTGCTGAGAAGTAGAAGTGGGTGATAAGACTTTAAAAGTTAAGAACATAAAATTTTTATAGACTTGACAATGCTCGCTGAGCAGCACTCCCACCCCTTGCCCCTGCCTCTCTTTCTCCCTGAACTTCCACCTACCTCTCGTCTTTCCTCCCCACCCCTCCCCATCTAACCTTACCCTACGGTCGTCGCCTTAAAGCATATGTATCTTGAACTTGCCTTATTTCTGTATTAACTGTTGTTTATTGCTGTAATGTCTGTTTGTCCTCTATGTGACGAGGTACCTTTGTAAATGAGCCTCTGGCTCAAAGGTTGTTAAACTGATGTTTAAATAAATAAATAAATAAATAAATAAATAAATAAAAATATTAGACTTCTCAGGCTTGATGTTTTCTTGTGCACAGGGATATGAGAACACCGTGGAACACTACAATATGGTTCTTAATGGCCCCGTTAGATTCCTTAGCACCTTACCGTGTCTGTCCCTTGATATCATGTCACAGCTCTCCTTAGTATTATGATGAGTTGCATCAGTTGAAGACTAAGGGATGGAAGTTTGAGCATTCTTGGAGTAGGTCCCAGTCAGTGAATGATAGATTGGCATTAAAGACTCACCAGGCAATCACCCTGAAAAAGACAGAGTTCTGTCATGGAAGATTGCCACTGGAAGAAATCGGCCAGCACAGCTCTTTTGCACAATGAACAGGTTGATTAATCCACCTTGTCTGCAGTCTGCTTGAGTTTTTTCTGCTGAAAAGTGCGAGCAGTTTTGTAGTTTCTTTTCTGACATGGTGTTCTCTATCAGATTGGGTATCTCTTCAAGCAGCTTGTTATTTGTCAGCGATGGTCAACCAGTGAGGGACATTGTTGTTCTGCCTACCTGGGATGAGTTTCAGTCAGTTGTTGAGGAGGGGGTGTTCCAGGTGATTTCAGGTTTGCCCCCCCACCTGCTGTATGCTGAATCCTGGGCCTACCTGACTGGTCTTAGGCTTTTAGGAATCCTTGGGTCCAATTATATCTTAACTTGTTGGATGTTTCCTGAGGGAGGGTGTCTTCCCATCGGCCCTGAAAATGGCAGTGATTAGAACCCTTCTGAAAAATCATCCTTGGAGCCTAACATTGCGGGGAATTATAGACCTGTCTCTAATCTTCCGTTTTTTGAGGAAGGTTATTGAGATGGCAGTGGTGGAGTATGATCAGCCTGCTAAGGAATTATACCCTGTAGTAAAGAGACACCAGCTTGATGAAGTGAGACCACAGCACCCACATTGGACGCTTCTAGGCATTTTCCTCCATTAAAGGGCTTCAATTCCATCAGCTCTTTACCTGAGCGAACCATATAATTGCTTTTTTTCTTCACCAGGCATCACTCTTGAGAGCTCTAGCCATCTTTGAGAGTCAATAGGGCAGCGTGCTAACCCTCCCCAACAGCAGTGACTGCCAGCAAGTAACCTGCTCCCCCAGTTATGCCACCCAGACTCCATTCCGGCATTGGCACCAAAATATAAATCTTAAAGGGACCTATCCCCAGAGCTCCATTGATTTTTTTCATTTTAATATATTGCACTGCATTGTATTTCTTGTTGTCAAATTAATGATCAGCTGTTTTCTGTGCACAATTCTGCCACATTATTTGCTCAATATTTGTATTCTTCTGCTGAGCTGTACTTTTTGCTGTCCTTGCCTGTTGCAGTTTCTCCTCCCTCCAACCTTTGGGGTCTCTCCCACCAGAACTCCCCTTCCCCCTCCCTCTTCCCACCTCCTCCATCAGCCCCCTACTTGAACAGACCATATAATTTCTTTCTTTCTTCACCAGGCACCATTCCTGAGAGCTGCATCCTTCCTTGAGGGTTGAGAGGGCAGCCTGCAAGCCCTCCCCAACAGAAGCAACTACCAGTAAGTAACCTGCTCTGCAGGTACACTGCCCAGGCTCCATTCTGGTGTGGGACAGTGCCCCGTGTTAGCGCGCATATAGTAGTACCCACCGCCCTTCTCCCGCCCACCCAGGGTGTTGCGATGTTTATGTCCGGTTAGATCGTAGTAAAACCAAACAGCTCACTTTCACCCTTTCTCCCCTCAACCCCATGCACTGCCCACTGCACTTGGTTTGTTCCTTCCTCCCCTTTTTCTCAGTCATCTCACTTTCTCCACACCCCCGGCACTGCTTGTTGCACTTAGTTCGTTCTGTCTTGCACCCTTCCAGCTTGGCTCATTCCTCCAGGTTACCTAGAACTGTTTTTACACAAGGACACTGCTCGTAAGTCAGCAAGTCAGCCCCCTATCCTCTTTCTTTTTTTTTTTACTTTCTATTTTTTCCACCTTCCCCTGCCCCCTGCACTCTGCTTCTTCAGGAGCACCTGGCATCTGCCTCGGTTCCTTATGTACCTGGAGCACATGGCGGGTCCCCATGTGGCCTTGGATTTCCCCAGGTGAGGACAAGGTGAGACCCTTACTCCCAAGCAGAATGGCATTTGTCGGGCCACTGCATGGGACAGGCAGGGGACCATTGAGGTCTGTGCTGGCGCTCCATCTACCCGGAGCGAAGGAGGTATTTTCTCCATTTTTCCTGGGCGTGCCATGTGCCCTGACATCAAGGCAGAGCTCCACCGAAGTCTGGCACTCCCGACCCTCCTGAAAATGGCCAAGCACTTGCTGTACCCCAGGCCTCCACCTGGGGTCAGTCAAGCACCAGACCTTGTCCCCCCTCCCTCCCTGGAGAAGACGAGCAGTCCACGAATGCTCAGCCCTCTCCCCCCGGCCAGCCCTCCAGCTTCCCAGGCTCATTCCCGAACCCAGGTTGCCAGCGTCGTGAGCAGTAGCGCTACCTATCCTCTTTCACTCCTGCCATCCTTCTCAGTTCCCCTGCTCCCCTACTCCTCACTCCCGTCATGTTACTGGCTTTGCTACTCCTTGCAAATTGTGACCTCTTTTCCTCATGCCCCAACATGGCACCCCTTCAAAGTCTGATTTTGGAAACTCCTTTCCCTACCTTTCTGGCATCTACACCTCTTCACTCAGCCCACCCATCATCACTCCTCCAACCCCCAACCTTACCAGGGGCAGGGAAGGCTACACCCCCTTCCTTTATGACCCCACAAACTCCCTCTGCTTCCAACAAGGCTGTTACTTCCTTTTCAGCTACTGCTCCACCCACAAACAAACCAGGTCCCATGCCTCCATGGCCAAAAAACTTTTCCTCCTTATCTGCAGGCACATTCTCCTCCTCATGCTCCTGCTGCTCCTCTCTGGCCCTATACACACCGATCCTGGTCCCACCATCTCTGCCTCCCCCCACCCATTGCCACCCTCCAAGCACCAGCCATGCCGTTGGTTTCATCCACCTTAATATCCAGAGTCTCCCAGCCAAAAAACCCATGGTCAAATCCTGGGTCACTTCCAATAAATTTGATGTCATTGCCCTCACCAAGACTTGGCTCAATGACAAAATCCCTTCGAGCTAAGTCAACATTGGAGGATACACTCTAATCAGACGAGACAGAGTTGGTAAGAGAGGGGGCGGTTGCCTCATTTACCTCTCCAATCAAACTCACGCAGAACTGGACCTTAGCCCTGGCACTGCCACACTTGAAGCCCTCTCAGTTAACTTCATCCTTGGCCACAATAAGACTATTACCCTCTTCACAGGCTACCTCCCACCTGGTCTCCTCGGCAGTGAACTTGGTTCTTTCCTCCACCTGAAGAACACCCTCCCCGGCAACCGTGAGTGGTTAATCCTTTACGACTTCAACATTAACTGGGGTACAAGTCAAACTGACGAAGCCAGGGAGATTATTGCAGACCTCTGGTTGCACTAAATCATTTCCATACCCACCCACATCAACTACAGAACCAAATATGAATCCCTAATGGACTGGATCATTGTCTCCAAACTTTTCAGGGCAACTGACTTCAGGACCCTCCCAGACTCCCTTAGTGATCACTGTGCCATTTTCTGCAACTGGTAGCTAAGGGACTCAAATCAGACCCTAAATTTATATTCACCAGACAGATACAAAAACTTGACATCGGGCCAGCCCAGTGGTGCTGAGGGTTTTTGTTTTGATTTTTAACCAGGAGAGACACACTAAGCTGAAGCTTGTTTACAGGTGCGACCTGGGAGCACAAGGAAGTTAAGTGACTTGCTCAGGGTCACACAGTATGTAGGTGGGGGCTGTGGGATTCAAACCCAGGTCTCCAGGTTTGCAGCTCAGAGCCTTTGAGGTGCTGGATGCCACACCTCGTGCTGCACTAGTGACCTGGGTTTGGGAATGGGACCAGGTCATCAGGGGTTGGCTGGGGAGAGGGAAGAAGCAGGATTGAGCAGCCATAATGGCAGCTTTCCTCTCCTGGGGAGGATCTCCATTGCCCCCTGTAGTTCTGCTGCCCTTGGGTGGAGGTCTGACAGGCAGCGCAGGTGGGCAGGGGTATCAAAGTACAGGGGAGGGTGCCTCAGAGCTGTGGTGTGCATGTGCCCCCCCATGCGCACACGACCAGGGCAAGGGCAAAAATGGGGACAAAAAACACAAACTATAAATAAAAAAAAACATACTTGACATTGAGACATTCTCGAATGCTATGCTCACTATGGACTAGTCTTTCACCCAGCACATTCTTAATATCGACGCTACCCTTGATACTTTCAGTCAGACCTTTCTGAATATCTGTGACTCCTTTATGCCTTTATGCCCCTGAAAAAGATCAGGGTCAGAGGCCAACACAACAAATGGGTCACACCAGATCTGTTGAAATTAATGAAGTTGAGAGACAGGGCCTGGGCAAAGTTCAGAAAATCAAACTCTCCCAATCTCCTCCAGCACTACAAATCCCTCCAAAACAAGTGCAACACCACAGTCCATGCTGCCAAAATATTTTTTTCAAAAACAAGCAGTTCCTTGAGAGGGGTAACCCCAAACGTCTCTGGGGGACCTGCAATAAGCTAATCAGCCACAACAAAATTAATGAATGGACTGCCCTCACAGTCGAGGGTAGACTTATTGATGACCCACAAGTGGTAGCCAACCACTTCAACACCTTTTTTGGTAGTCTAGACAAATATAAACCATGCCACACACACCCCAAACTCCCCAAAGCCACAGTAACAATCCCCCACACTCCTCAGAACCCCCCACCCCTAAGTTCTACTTTTGAGCCCTCACATTGTCTGACACAGTCATATACCTTAATAAAAACAACCCCAGGCCGCGTATCGGCACTGATGGCGTGAATTACCGCATTCTCAAACTGGTTAACTTTCTCATCACCATCACCCTCACTTACATTTTCAACCACTTCCTGTCCACCAGGTTTTTCCCAGCAGCAGAAAAAATGCTATTATTAGATCCCTCTACAAATCTGGCCCTAAAAATGACATCAGCAACTACACATCCATTTCACTCCTTGCACCACTCTCCAAAATTATTGAGAAAATTGTCCTCGATCAGACCACTGATTTCCTCGATACATACAACATCCTATCCAGCTCCCAGCGTGGCTTTAGGGCCCGCCACAACACTGATTCTGCTTTGGTCAATTTTACCCACAACATTTATCAGGCCATTGATGATAGTCTCTATACAGGTACTATTTTTGTCAACTTTACCAAAGTGTTTGACCTAGTCGATCATAACAATCTCCTCAACACCCTTGCCCAATTAAACATCTCTAACAATGTTGTCAACTTGATACACAACTATCTGAGTCACAGAACCCATAGAACCTCGATCGAGGGTCACCTCTCTTACGTCTGTCATATTAAATATGGGGTCTCTCAAGGCTCCAGTCTGAGCTCCTTACTATTCTCCCTCTTTGTGAATTCCCTACCAGGTATATGCGCCTCCACCAAGTTCATAATTTACGCAGACAATGCAGCCCTGTATTGCAGCGATAACAACCCCTCTGCACTATGCCACAGACTCCTATCTGACTTCAGTAGACTCCACTCCTGGTTCTCTGCAGACAGACTTGTCCTTAACACCAAGAAAACCAAATTCATGGTCTTCTCGGGTATCAGGCAAAGCACCAACTTTGATTTCATCCTCACTGATAATGACGGCAACTAGATCAAAAGAGTATAAATACCTCAGGATCCTCCTCCACAGCCACCTAGCCTTTGATAACCACATTAATCTACTTACCAATAAATTGCACCAAAGACTTGGGATGCTGTACCATATCAAACAATTCCTTACCTCCAACTCTAGGGCTCGACTTGCTATCAGTTTCCTGCTCCCCCTCCTTGATTATGGCTCTCTAGCATATTCCCCAACCCCTCTAAGAACCTTGACAGACTGAGATCCTCCTACCATAGCATCCTCTGGTTTGTCACTGGCCTATCCAGGACAACTCACCACTGTGCTCTCTACAGTATAGCAGATTGGCTCCCTCTCGAGGACAGGTTCAACAGCAAAACCTGCACCTTCCTCTTTAAATCCTTTATGGGTTTCCTCCCTGACAGCACTTTCTCCCTTTTCCCTAGGCCTGCCCACTCTTGCATCACCAGGCACTCCTCTGGTAACTTCTTTGCAACCCCACTACACAGCACCTCCCACGGCCAGTGCTCACTTGCTTACAGGGGCACTAAACTCCTCAATGCCCTGTCTCTATCTCTCACTCAGTGCTAGAGCAGGACAAGCCAGAGCAGGCTGGAGCCTGGCTTGAGCTTAGTGCCCAGCTCAGCTCGACTTGTCCTCTGTAAACAGTTGAGAGCCAAGGTCAAGCCATGCCAGTTATGGTCAAAGAAAGCATTTTTGTCAGGCTGAGCAGTTAATGCAGTGTATGAAACATTCAACTCCTACGTAAAAAACAGCTTTCAGTAGCCAGAGGTCAGCCCGTGTTTGGCACGTAGAGTCAAGCCAGACACCTGGCTTGGCTCTGGCTTGGCTCTAGGTGAAAAAATCTTGGCTTGTCCAGCTCTACTCAGTGCACATCCACTGCTGTCTTCAAAAGCACTTTAACAAACCTCCTCCTCAGCAACTCTACCAGCAAATGCCCCTAGCCCTTACTTTTCCCTGTTCTCTAATTCCCTCTGAGCACCCTGCCCTCCCACCTTGCCCCCCATAGTTCCCCAATGTCTCCCCTGCAAAACCTATGATGATACTACTCCCTTACATTATGGTGTCACTTCCTCAACTGCACTGCATATGATTCACTGACTTGTACAAAATTGGTTGTAAATACATGTGTCTTACGTCAATTATTTGTATATATTATTTTGCTTGTCTCCTGTAATTATGTCCTAGCCTGACCTGTACACAATTGTTTGTAAATTCTTGTGTTTTACCTCAATTTCTATGTTTTACTTCAATTATCTGTATGCACTCTGATACACTGGACACTTGTGAAAACAGGTCATTCTTGCTCACATGAGTTTCCAGTATAAAATAAAAATGAAATGAAATGAAATTACATTGTACTGCCAGCACTAACACCCAAGCAATCAACACCCATAACATCCCCTCGCAGTGCAGTTCTGATGCATTAGTTGTCAGGTCATTTTTCTTCAAGGGCAGTTTAGTGAAGTGTTCTTGACTTGTCACAACCCTTAAGCTACTCTGAAGTCAGGTTCTGTAATCAGGCAACACCTCAGCCACTGTCACATGAAGCATACCTCTCAACCTCTTTTTTTTTTTTAATTTAACAAGGAGAAACACACTAAGCTGAAGCTTGTTTACACTTGCGATCTGGGAGCACAAGGAAGTTAAGTGACTTGCTCAGGGTCACACAGTATGCAAGTGGGAGCTGTGGGATTCAAACCCAGGTCTCCAAGTTTGCAGCTCAGAGCCTTAAACCACTGCGCTATACTGCCTCCTTTAACCTCTTGCCTTATAAATCAGGGATAAGGCTTACAAAAATCAGGGACAAAGACACCAAATCAGGGACACATCTCAAAAATTGATAATACTCACTCAGAAAGCTGACAGAATAAGGGGATTAGTGTAAGATGCAATTTCTTTGTAACGTTAATGTTTGACATAATTTTGTGCCTACTAGAGCTAGACAAACCACAGCAGGCTCAAGCCTGGCTCAAGCTTACTGCCTGGCTTGGCTGGGCTCAACCTCTGTAAGCAATGCCAACCAATGTCATGCCAGGCTATTTATGGTCAAAGTAAAAATTTTTGTCAGGCAGTGCGGTTAGTGCAATGTCAGAAACATTCAACTCCAGTGTAAAAACAGCCTGCAGTAATCAGGGCTCAGCTCATGCTTTGACTCGTACAGTCACGCCAGACCCCTGGCTTGGCTCTGGCTTGTCTCTAGGTGAAGTAAAATCCTGGCTTGCCCACTTCTAGTGCTTACTAAGATCAGCAAGGTACTTTTTACATTATTTATAGTGCAGGACCAAACTGGTTGGGGCCACTTTGACGAAGTGATTTGGCTTGTTCACATTTTGGCCAAAGTTTGACAACTAAGAACCCCTATTTGGGATATGAGAGATGGAAAAATCCTCCATTACAGGCCTGTTTGGGCAGTTTGGGGGGGTGCACACTGGACTTCAGTTGTTCATTGATATTGGTCACAACCAGGAGCCCCTCTAAAAATAATTAAATACATTTATAAAGCCAGGGTTGAGCAGAACACACATTGAATTGGTTTATGATTGGGGGAAAGCTGTGATCACTTTCCTAATGATTTGCTCCCAGCCACACCTAGCAGACTGCACTTTAAACATATGAGACAAGGAAGCTGGAGTATTGTCTTTCAAACAGAGAATGAAACAGCAGGACTCTAACTAAGATCAGCAAGGTACTTTTTACATTATGTAAAGTGCAGGACCAAACCGACTGAGGCCACTTTGGTCAAGTGGTTTGGCTTGTTCATATTTTGGCCAAAGTTTGATAACTAAAAGCCCCTATTTGGGATATGAAAAATGGAAACATCCTCCATTACAGGTCTATTTGGGCAGTTTGGGGGGGTGCACACTGGACTTCATTTGTTCATTAATATTGATCACAACCAGGAGCCCCTCTAAAAATAATTAAATACATTTATAAAGCCATGGTTGAACAGATCACACATTGAACTGACAGCTGAGATTTTGCCTGGTACTTTTCCTGTTACATTCATTGTTGATCCATACCTTGGCTGGGTTGAGGTTAAGCTACTCATTATTCAAGGTACGAGGATTTTATGATTTCAAGATAGCCAGCTCTCATTTCTTGGCCTAACTGATCCACTGAGCGTCTATGTTTATTCATGGCTCAGATAAGTACTATCTTTATTTTGATAATTTAATAAACAAGATCTAAAGACAGAAGGCTTTGCAAAGAAAACATAGGATATCGGACACTGGACATTGAATACTGGATTTTGGACATTGGTTATTGAACATTATTGATGAATTGTATTAAGCTTTGGAAATTTATAGTCTGTCAGATTTAACTGGTGACATTTTGTAATATTATATTGGAACAGCCCAGGAGTATATTTACATGTTTACATATCATATCATATATATAATTTATAGAAGTTTATCCAACCCTCATTCAACTGAGTTATTGTGTGTTTGTAACCGGTTTTAAGAAGTTGATGGATTGCTGTTAAGAGGATTGATATCATTTTAAACTCTATTATAGTTATTCAAATTCAGCCCATTTGGCTAGGCTCTTCTTAATAACTTGGACATATTTAAATTTTGATTCATCACTAAAATGTAATTAAGCCTTTTGAAAATGGTAAACACATGAAGTGGCCTATTAGCCCCTCTAAGACAGAGACCTAAAAGGAAAATGAATGGTAAATTGAAAAATTATTTAAAGGAAAGAAGGGTGGGGAATGAAATTAAAAGAGAAACTAAAGAGAAAGATAAAAATGTTCAACTAAAAAAACTTCAACTGAAAATTACATCCTTTTTCTAAAGGTCTCCCCCAGACTAATGGAAAAAAAATGTTGTAGGTGCCGTATTGGTCCTTTTAAGAACAGATCCAGAAACAAATGATTTGATACCTTTTATTGGACCAACATGGATGTTACAGAAAAGAACAAAATGCTTTAGCTTTCGAACCAACCAGGTCCTTCTTCAGAAGCTTTGTGGCAGTTTTTTTCAAATATCCCATACTATTAACACCAGATAATATAGAAAAAGCAGAAATAATTCTCATTGGTTTAACATATACATTTAAAACATAATAGAAGATTACGTCAGAGAAGCTAATTAACACCAGTATGCCTTTAACTGAGGAGCCTCAGAAGGGCGAAGGTTATCAAGAATTCTCTACAGCCAGAGAGTTCTTGTCACATAAATTTTAAAATGTCTCAGTATGCCAAGAAAGCATTCTAGTGACAAAAAGGACCTTGGAGTGGCATTCTCTCTAATACATGTAAGATGAGCTTACAATTTACATTCCAATTGTCCTGGTATATTAAAGGACAGATAATAAGAGACAAAATCCTGAAATTAGGTATAACTGCAAGTTGAAATCAAGCCTCAAATTAACATACACATATAAACATGATGCATGAAAGTATCACTTGTAAGTGTAAGTGCCAAAAAAAAAAAAAAAGAAAAAACGAGACCATGAGCCTGATAAGTGCAGATTATCTGAGATTGAGTGGTCATCCTGGGAGAAGCACTTCTCCCAGGATGACCACTCAATCTCAGATATGTCTGTGATGGTCTTAAAAGGACATTTCAACAGTACAAAACAGAGACGGACTTCTGAAATTAGACTTATTTTACTTCTCAATATGGTGGCGGATGGATTGAACATTGATGTTGGGTACATGACACATTATTCCACTTAAACTTTCACAGGCCTTTACTTTAAAAGATGGACATAAACAGTTTAGTTCTTCAGCGGACCTTTGATTTTGTAAGTTTATGGTTATCTACATTGTTGACTTCTCACCTTAACACCTTAACACTGTGGTGAGTGCATTTGAGTGTGTGTGTGTGTATACTGATGTATGTATGTGTGTGTTTTGTGTGTGTTGTGGGTATGGTGTGTGTGTGTTTTTTGTTTGTTGTGCGTGGTGTGGTGTGGTGTGTGTGGAATGTGTTTGCTATATTTGTTGTGTGTTGTGGTTGTGTGGGGTGTGCAGGTGTGTGTGGGGTGTGGTGTGGTGTACGTACACACATATGTGTGGGTGGAGCGTGGCATGGGGAAATTGTTATGTGGCTAGAACACTTAGTTTTCACATATAGTGTGCATTTATTTCCTTCTATTATTTGTCAGTGGTTGGATTACACACTGTCACATTTTTAACTGCTCATATTAAGATGCATATCTCATTTACTTGGGGGTTCATAAAAGGTGTCATTCCTTTGGGTTTTCATTTAGATTGCTTAGACTGATTCTGTGCATTTTTGTTATACACAGACTCTGTGTTGAAATCTGCACTTATCAGGCTCATGGTCTCGTTTTCTTGGGGGTCCTTGACAAGTATTTATTTATTTTTTGGCACTTACACTTACAAGTGATACTTTCATGCATCATGTTTATATGTGTATGTTAATTTGAGGCTTAATTTCAACTTGCAGTTATACCTAATTTCAAGATTTTGTCTCTCATTATCTGTCCTTTAATATACCAGGACAATTGGAATGTAAGTTGTAAGCTCATCTTACATGTATTAGAGAATGCCACTCCAAGGTTTTTTATCACTAGAATGCTTTCTTGGCATACTGAGACATTTTAAAATTTATGTGACAAGAACTCTCTGGCTGTAGAGAATTCTTGATAACCTTCGCCCTTCTGAGGCTCCTCAGTTAAAGGCATACTGGTGTTAATTAGCTTCTCTGATGTAATCTTCTATTATGTTTTAAATGTATATGTTAAACCAATGAGAATTATTTCTGCTTTTTCCTATATAATCTGGTGTTAATAGTATGGGATATTTGAAAAAACTGCCACAAAGCTTCTGAAGTAGGACCTGGTTGGTTCGAAAGCTAAAGCACTTTGTTCTTTTCTGTAACATCCATGTTGGTCCAATAAAAGGTATCAAATCATTTGTTTCTGGATCCAGACTAATGGAGACAGTCAACACCTGTCACTTCAAATTCATGTCACATTACAGAGGAGATCTCGAGGGTAAATAAGCAAGATAATGTGGAGAAGGGCCATTTTTCTTCTCCAGTTTTAAATAAAACTGACCAACAAATGATTACATTGGAACATTATAGTGCTAACAGCTGGACAGAGGAGTCTATAAGTTCAGTAGAGACTGATGTACAACCCTTGGTCCCAGCTGTTTTATTTGATCCTGTTTTCTCCACTTCTGATGAAACGGGAATTCCATTGGATTTTTTGATTGAATCTCATTTTAGTGATTCAATAAAAGGTGACTCAAGTGAACAGCTCTCTGTAAACTTTAAAGCTATGAAAAATGGTCCAAGAGCTAGTAAAAGCTTCATAGTCAAAAATGAAGAGAAGAATGTAGAGCATGGGATATTAAGAGAAACTAAGACTAAGGAAAATAATATACAGAGTGCCAGTAAAACATTAAAAGAACTGGAACAAACTTTGCACAGTTTGAATCATTTGGTGACAATGACTCTTTCAGCACTTTGTCACGCTCGTTACAATCCTCTCTTTCCCCTGAGAAATTACCAGAAGGGCAGGGTATTGATTTGAGGTTGGATTCCTGGAGAAGCTTAATATAGCACCTGGGGATCAAGCTTTGAACTCATCCTTGTCTTCAGAATTATTAAAAGCAGTTAACAATCAGTATATGGCTAATGTCATATTATTGGAAAATCTATGGACATTAAAAGGGGAAATTGAAAATATGAGAAGTGAAATTGCTTATAATAAGGCAATTTTGAATATTCTCAGCAAGAATGAAGGCACAGGCAATAACGATCCAGTAATAAACAAGGATATTTTGCCTGCTAAAACACAACAGACAGCAAATAAAGCTAATCCGGTTAATCCCCTCCCACACACCTTTTTAAAAGGGAGTCAACTCTGTTTTAGAATTAAAAGAACAAGTCTGAAATATCAGTAAGAGAAAGAAAGGAAAGAACCAACAAAGGAAGTTTTATAAAGGAGAAAAGTACTGGTAAAAACAAAAGAAGGAATATGGTTAAAAATCATATAAATGGGATTGATGAAAGCAGCAGGAGAATGTCCCCTAATGAAGAATTGTTAATCAATTTGGTAAGAGATTCTCCTCAAACAGAAAAAGATACCAGTGTTAGCAGCCCTTTACTTCATACTGGGGGTAAAGGGATACAAAGGAGGAGAAAAGAGGCTAGACCATGGATACTAATATTGAGCCACAACTAGATAAGTCTCAAAGGCTGGAACAAGAATTTAGCCAAACCACACTTACAACAGATAAAGCCCCAGGGGAAGAATATCTAATAAAAATGTATGGAATTCATAGTTTGGAATATGAAACACAGTCAAGGTTGACAGACTGGGTTCTAAACTTACTACACTTAAAAGAACAAGCAAAGGAGATATTTGTTATGAGACTGCCTAACCAGGACTTTCAAAATTGTGTTTTGTTGTACTGCCAAACTAATAGTACAGCTCAAAAAATGTGAAATCAAGAAAGAAGTTTGTATGAGAAGGGCATTTATTGTACCCCCCCCCAAGCTGGTTCCAACTTCTACTCTAAATTGTATTCAGAGTCCAGTCCAATCTACAGGGAAAAGGTAGAAGCAAATATGGATAAAGAATGGATAGAGAGCCTTATCAAAGTAATTGATGAACAAAACAACAAAAGGCTAAACATTTGGGGAACCAAAACTTTATCACTTTTTGGATGAGAAATTGAAAAGAATCAACTACTAGGACTCATTGAAAGAGATACAGCAGATTTCCTTTCCTGGTTATTGTGTGTAAATATTAATTGAAGTTCAATAAAAATATATTCATGTACATTCACTTACTGCAAAATATCCACAAATTGATATTATTTTAATTCATCCCAGATGGCAGCATTGGTACTCAGGCATCGTCTGCTTTGGATGAGCATGCAGTTTATTTAACTAATATAGAGTCATTTTTTGGAGCGAAAGTTTAAAACAAAAATAAAAAAATAGGTACAGGTGAGATCATAAACATAAAAACAAATAATAGATTTCCAACACTAGAACATTTAAAAATAGATTGACATAAAGGAACTAAAATAAGTGATACAAAATGAGTCTTCTTAACTTGGCATATCAAAGGACTAAGTTCTAAGTTGGCAGATCAGGAATTAAAATAGTTTTTTTATGAAAAAAGTCTACAAGAGACTTGGCTGTTGGATGATAATCCCCCTTTGTTACCAGATTATTCGGGCTTTGTTATTCCAACATCAACGCAGAATAAAAATGGGAAGCCAAAGGCAGGTCTGATTATGTTCATAAAAACTGCCCTTAATTGTTTAATAACTGAGATAATGGTCCACTTAGAGAACTGTCAGATATTAAAGATAATAAATAATAGGATAAATCTTATTTTAGTCTATATGTACAATTCACCCAAAAGGAATAATAATAAAGGAGATTATTGGATTAGGTTTAAATCAGTGTTGGAGGAAATTTTAGATACATATGAACAATATGCAATTATAATACAAGGGGATTTCAATGCCAGAGGTTCTCAAATCATTCAAAATGGAAATACATGATGGTGGTTATTTAGAAGGGATAAACATTGTTAACAAAAATCTCTCCTACAAAATGAAATTGCGTGACATTATTAGTAACCAAAGTGGAAAATTGCTATCAGATATTATGAAGGATCAAAAATGTTGTCTCTATAATGGAAGAATGTTTGGGGATACCGAGGGTGATTACACCTATATAGGCCCTTTAGGTTCATCTTATGTAGACTTGGTCTGGGGAAATATGGAGGCTTCTGTTGCCATTCAAGATTTAGAAATAATAATAAGAACTGAATCTGCCCATTTACCTGTATTGACAACCTGGGATTGGGGCTACTTGGAGTCTAACTAAATACTTTACCTGATATGCAAGGGTTAAAGATAATAAATGGTAAGAGAATACAATGGCAAGAATCAGAAATTAGGAAATTCATAAAAATATTAAATGCAGAATATTTATTGCATTTTTCGAATAACTTATTTGAAAAAAAAAAGTAAAACAAGCACCTATCAATATGGACTGAAAGAATGGCGCAAAAAACATATGTTGTGCTGAAATATCTTTATTTAACAGACACAAGTGGTACAGCAACCAACAACAATATCAGTAGGAGAACAGTGGAATAAACCTTACGTTTCACCCAGTGAACTACTGGGCTTCCTCAAGTGCTGTGACACTTGTGTCTGTTTAAATAAAGATATTTCGGCACAACATACATTTTTTTGTCCCATTCTTTCAGTCCATATTGATGGGTGCTGTTTTACTTTTTTTTTTCATTTATGCTTTACGTAGATAGCACCATCAGTTGTGCTGGTGCTCCATTTTGACTTTGTACTAATAACTTATTTGAGAAGAATTTCCAAGAGATTATGTGTATATGGAATGACATTAGTCTATATATAAAGTCTCTTTTTTATACAGCTTCATTGAATAAAAAGGGAAAAAGCACATGGTTTAACCACAAATGTATTAAGGCTAAAAGGAAATTAAATGGTTTAATTAGGAAGATGAAGAAATTAGGTTTAAAAGATATCAACATAACATTAAATAAAGCTAGAAAAGACTATAAGAGAGTATTAGGACTGGAAAGATCAAAACACCATGTAGTTATGTGGGAAAAATTAAGGAAAGCAACAATAAAGAACGACATTAAGCAATTTTGGACATTGGTTAGTAAGGGTTATGATAAATATGCAAACAAGATTGAAGCAGCCATTACCCCGTTAAATTGGGAAGTTCAATTTAAAACTTATATTTTTCAAAAGAGGAACAAGATAAAAAGTCTAGGGGTAAAAATCATAGTGTAATGGGTTTCCCTATAGCATTTTATATAAGTAAAGAGGAAATTACAAAAGCGCTTAAAAAGTATCCAAGAATAAATCCCCAAGGCCTGATGGAATTCAGGCTGATACAGTATATATAAATCATTAGAATATTGGTAGACTCCAGTTTTATATATATATTCCACAACCATTGTATACAGGAACAATATTTCCCCAGCTCGTGGAAGGGGAGTATACTTTGTCTCATCTTTAAAAAAGGAAATATTAATGATCCAGCCATGTAGAGGCCTACAAGCCTTCTTGATGCCTGACAGAAGATCTTTTGCAGAATTATATCAGACCGTGTACAACAGTGGGCTAATAATAATAAGTTGATGTCTGAAACCCAAAATGGCTTTTGAGAGAACCACTCAACAATACAATATTCCTTTTTTTTAAATCATCTTACATGGAAATATATGGTAATTAAGAAATCAAAACTATTTTGCTGTTTCATTGATTTAAGAACAGTATCTGACTCTATAAGCCGAAAGTTACTCTGGGATAAATGGGAAAAGTATAATAACCCCAGTGAATTGTTAAACATATTAATAAGGCTTCAAGAGAGTACATGGCTGAAAGTTCAGATGACGTAGTATTGATCTCAACTTCTCTGTTAGTTTACAAAGAAAATTTTCCCATTTTTTGGACTTATGTAGGAAAGATGAATTAGTTATAAACATGGGAAAAACGAATATGGTGTTTTTCAGGAATAGTCCCAATAAACAATATACCCTATATAGCGATAGAATTAAAAAAAATAAAATAAAATAAAATAAAAGAATTAAGGTAAATACCACAGTATTCTATGATTAGCTAGGTTAAGATTTGCAAATAATTTACAATGGACTATGCACATCAAACTCATGTTACAAAAACTAAAGACATTGTTTATGGCATTTAAAAAATTCTACAGGAGATTGGGATAATCTTCAATATTAGGCCTAATTACAATAATTAATGCTAAGATAAAGGCTGGAATATTACAGGCTATGGAAATATGAACTCCATCTAATGCAAAATCTCCTGAAACAGAAATCAATAAAATATACAAGTACCTTTTGAAAGTTCAGCAATCAGTACCAGCAGAAATCTTAAGAAGAGAGTTGGGTCAGTTACCATTAAGCACTTTGACATTAAAGAAAAGAATTGTATTCACACTTCGCCTATTTCTTATAGATGAAAATCGACTCCTGCAGAGATGTTTGGAAGAGCAAATGGTGTATCATGATATGGGTTTCACACAAAACATAATTAAGACCATACAGGATGATATTCTTCCCCTGGGGCTTGGAAATTTATTATATGAGATACATAGACTTCCTATTTTTCAAATTAAACAGATGATAAAGACCAGATTAAGAGATATTATTATCCAGCAAGATATAGCAAAAATAAATAACTTATGCTGTTTTAAATGGTATAAAATAATTTAAAAAAGACCATACATTGGATCCTTATTTGACCATGTTTAGAAATCCAGAACAAAGAAGAGTGATAATACGGTACAGACTGGAGCTCTATAAAGCAAAATATATATTATTTGATCAAAAAAGACTAGGGATAGGTGATCCCAACTGTTGCTACCTTACGGGAGTAGCAGATGATCTTAAATGTTTATTATTACACTGTCCTCAATTTGAAATAAAAAGAAGGAAATTGTTGGCTCCAATATTGGCTACGCTTGGTCTCCCCTCGGACCAAATGGTTAGCTATCTAATAAACAGTGAAGATCTGACTGTATTAGGTAGGTTGTATAGATTCTTGAAATCTTTGAATTTATAATAATTCCAGTTGAACTATAATTCAAATCCGGTACTACTGGGACCTTCAATTTATGGTAAAAACAAAATAAACAAAAAAAAGTTAGTGTGTTTGTCTCAGGTGGCTGAAGGGAATTGTTATCTGTGCAATTAACTAAGTGTAGAAAGTACTGTAAAGTAGAGGAGTGGCTTAGCAAGAAGGAAGCCAGGTTAAAGCCAGATTTAAAAACTGCCCTAGATAGTGTCTGCCAGAGAACAGGCAGAGAACACCAAGAAGAAGGAGCTGCTGTTATAACTATACTTCTCTACTGGAACTATATTGCTTAATTGGCAAGCATTTAAATGAGCCGAGGGGGAGGCACTGGAAAGGAGCAGGGAAATCCTAACCCCCCCCAAAAAAATCAGGGTAGTAAGTGAGGTAAACACCAAGATAGAGATGTCAATAGGTAGAAGAGCAGGGGTAAATGGAGAAAATAACAAAGGCAATAAGGACAGGGCTGAGGCAAAAAGGGGTAAGGCCATCAAGAAATGGAGGGTAATGAGTACCAATGCCCATAGTCTGGGCAACAAGCTCCTTGAACTGGTGGCCTTGATGGAAGAGAGATGCCTGGATATTGTAGCAGTCACAGAAACATGGTACACAGAGAATCATGACTGGGATGTTAACATACCAGGGTACACAACCTACAGGAGAGACAGGCAGGGGAGAAGAGGGGGAGGAGTAGCTGTCTATGTAAGGGAAGGGATAACAGCAATGGAACATGAGTAAGCAGGGAGGAGAGGAGGCACTGTGGGTCACCTTAGAGACTGGAAATGGCACCACAATCTGCACAGGGGTTGTATACAGACCCCCATGTCAGTGGGGAGGGCATGGACAAGAATATGATAGAAGGCATCCTTAGGATGGCAGAGAAAGGGGAGATACTGTTGATGGGGGACCTGAATATGCCAGATGTTAACTGGAGCACCTTTGCTGCAGCCACATTCAAGAGCAGGGCCACTCTCGATGCCCTACAGGTGGCATGCCTCAGACAGCTAGTTTAGGAACCCACTCATGAGGGAGTAATCTTAGACCTCATACTCTCAAATGGGAACAGTGAGAGGCTCTCAGATCTAGAAGTGGGTAGCCATCTGGGAACAAGTGACCACCAAACAGTGTGGTTCACAATAAACTCAGTTATAGAGTCAAGCCATACAAAAGTGAGGGTACTGAACTCTCAGGAGGGCTGGCTTTGGCAAGATGGGAGAGTGCCTTAGAAAGTATTAGCAAACAGGCTAGAAGGAGGGTGGAGCAACAATGAAACATCAAAACTGCCATCACAGAGGCAACAAGCCTTTGTGTGAAGCAAATAAACAAATCAAAATGAAAGAAAAAGCCACTATGGTTCTCAAAAGAGGTGGTGGGAAAGTTAGGGAGAAAAGGATAGCATTTAGGAAGTGCAGTAGTCCCTCACTATAACAAACTTTGTTATAGCGAACACTTGGCTATAATGAATGTTCGTCATGGCTCCCAACACTAAAGGGTTTTTCTGTACTCACACTGCAAAAGCAAACAACTGGAGAAGCTGGAGAAACACTTACAACTTTTTAACACTCCAGCTTGTTAAAAAGTTTATCCTGAGGGATGTTGTACATTTATCTGGTGGGACATGGGATGCTGTCTCCCAAAGCACAACCGCTAACTGCTGGACGGCCATACTCGGTGGCACTTTGATTGAACAACTGGATGCACCTGAAGAGGAGGACTCTAATGATACCCCAGAGATCATTTCACTTGCAGCAACACTCAGTCTTACAGCAGCTAAAGATTCAAAGGCTGAAGAGCTGATTGAGGATTGGCGTGACACATGATGATTGCATCCAAACCAGCAAGCACTTGACCGACAGTGAGATCGTCGGTGATGTGATACATACTGAAGCCGATGATTCTGGCTTGGGGACTGAGGAAGATGTCGAGCAGGTCCCAGGCACAAGAGCAGCAATCATGGGCTGGAGGACAAACTGGCATGGCTACAAGCACAGGAGTTGGATCCAATTGAGGTTCTGCAGCTCCACCAACTGATCTTATTCGCCAGGGATGTCGCAGAAAAAGTGGTAGAAAAGCACCAGACCAAAGTGACTGATAATTTTAATTATAGTAATTCGAATCACCACAAATGAATAAAGTTTTGCCTTGTAACAGTAAAGTACAAAAAACACTGAAAACTGCCTCGTATGCTGCTAACCCATGATTACCAGTAACAGCGAAATGCTCCCTGCAAATGCTCCCTGAGACAAAACAAAACCAAATCATAAGCACAAGCACTACAACACAAAGTATAGCGCAGTACTGCAATAAACTATAACACCTGCAAACTACAAACTCCACCCCCCTGCATGACTAGTGCAATTCATTTCGTACTACAGAACAGTAACCCATAGCTGAAACATCATCCTTGCTTTAACAAACGACCTACAATAACGAACGTTCAATATGGATCCCAAGTCATTTGTTATAACGAAGGGTTACTGTATAAGGAAACACAGAAGGACCAGACAGAGAACTGTACCAGTTAAAGCATCAGGAAGCAGTGAGGGAAGTCAGAATAGCAAAGGCCCAAACTGAGGAAAAGATAGCCAACTCGGTTAAAAATGGGGATAAAACCTTTTATAGGTACATCATGGAGCATAGAAAGACAAAGGGAGGGATAGTGAGGCTGAATAGAATGGACGGTGGGTGGCAGAGAGGGACAGTGAAAAAGCAGTAATACTGAATGAATACTTCTGCTCAGTATTCACAAAAGAAGAGGAGGGGGAGGTGCCTAATCCAATTAACAGAAGCACTCTGGATAGGGTGGGTTGATCCAAGTCCTTTCATAGAAGAAAGGGTTCTGAAAGAACTCCTAAAACTGAAGGTGGACAAAGCAATGGGGCCTGATGGAATTCACCCCAGAATTCTAAAAGAATTAAGGGGAGAACTAGTGACACCACTGACTACCCTTTTTAACAAATCATGGGAGGATGGTGTGGTACCTGAGAACTGGAGGAAGGTGGATGTGATTCCCCTTCACAAAAGTGGGAGCAAGACAGAGGCAGGAAACTACAGACCTGTCAGTTTGACCTCTATGGTAGGGAAAGTGATGGAATCACTTCTAAAGGAAAGAATTGTTGAGTACCTAGAGGCCAGAGGGGCACAGGACACAAGGCAGCGTGGGTTCACAGCTGGAAGGTCATGTCAGACGAATCTAATTGATTTCTTTGACTGGGTGACTAAAGTAGCAGACCAGGGAGGGGCTGTGGACATGGCCTACAGTACCTAGACTTTAGCAAGGCATTTGACACAGTCCCACACAAAAGATTAATAATCAAATTAACCAGCCTGGGAGTGGGTCCCAGGGTGGTAGCATGGGTAAAACATTGGCTGGAGAACAGGACACAGAAGGTAATTGTAAATGGAGTCCACTCTGAAGAAAGAGGGATTACTAGTGGGGTATCGCAGGGTTCAGTACTGGGTCCAGTCCTTTTTAATGTCTTTATAAGTGACATTGCAGATGGACTGGAAGGAAAAGTATGCCTCTTTGCAGATGACACAAAGATCTGCAACAGGGTTTATACACAAGGAGGCATGGAAAGGATGAGAAGGGACTTGGCAAGGTTGGGGGAATGGTCAGAAGTATGGCAGCTTGGATTCAGTGTCAATAAGTGCAAAATAATGCACCTGGGAAACAAAAACCCGGAGGAAGATTACACAATGGGGGGGAGGTAGTAACAACAACAAAAATGGAAAGGAACCTGGGGGTAATCAAATCAGATGACCTTAAGGTTAGCAAGCAATGTAAGAAAGCAGTAGGGAGGGCTGGGGGGATACTGGGATGTATAGGGAGAGGCATCACCAGCAGAAAACAGGAAGTTGTTATCCCTCTGTACAGACAATTGGTGAGACCCCATCTGGAGTACTGCATCCAGTTTTGGAGACCCCATCTCCACAAGGACATAGACAGGATGGAGGCAGTCCAGGGGCAACTAAAATGGTGCAGGGCCTTCAAGAGAAGCCATACGAGGAGAGACTGAAGGAGCTTAATATGTATACCCTTGAGGAAAGGGGGGGGGGACATAATAGAAACGTTTAAGTACCTCAGTGGAATCAACAAAGTCCAAGAGGGTAGCATCTTTCAGAAAAAGAGATGTGCAAGAACAAGGGGACACAATCTGAAGATGGAGGGGGGATGGCTCAGGGGCAACATGAGGAAGCATTTTTTCACAGCCTTCCTGAGGAGGTTGTGGGGTCTAAAACTGTTGCAGAATTCAAGAATGCATGGGACAGACATAAGGCAATTCTTGTGGGGGGTAAGAAGAAATAGGCTGTTGGTTAACTAGGATCTGCAGCATATCCTATAGGTAGGGAAATGGGCAGACTAGGTGGGCCAAGCAGTCCTTATCTGCTGTCACAGTCTATGTTTCTATGGAAAATGAGTATAGTTAAATATATATTTATATTAGTTAGACAGTAAATTGAGATTTGTAATCCAAGTAAACAGAGCCGCTGCCCAGTGTGTTGGTGCACAAAGTAAAAAGACAGCCAAGTGAGCTGTAAACTTCAGCACACACTTACGCTCAGACACAAATCAATTAAACATTGCATAAAGTCCTTTATTTTTATAAGTTCAGCAGTCCCACACAGCAAACACACGTAGCCAGAAAAAAAACCCTCAACATTTCACGCAGTCGTACCTACGCTTTGTCAAGAGAATAAAGAGCCCTTCAATTCTACTTCTTAAATAGTGCTCACTTAAGTGCATCTAATTGAACAAATTATTTCTAAATTAATCAAAGCAATTTATCAGTGTCTAATATTGCACACACACATATATAAAAGTGATAAATATTTGTAAATTTAATATCTACAACAGACATCACTACATACTTGTTACTACAATTGTACTACAAAGTCATATTAATAGAACCAAATAAACAGTCACTAGTTCCTATAATATGAAACTATAACAATTAGTATCACTCCATTCATCATCTGGACACACTGCAAATGATGTTTTAACTCAATTTTATCATTAAGCCCAGGATAATGCAATGCCTGCAACTTAAAAATGCAGCAATTTTCTTTGCAGAATAAAGCCTTATTTTAATCACCACCATGAGGTCCCTGCTTCACTCTATCTATTCCTATAAAGGACCAAGTGTGTAATGCTGAATTGGCCATCAAGTGGGCATGACAGGCTGTGGCATATTCCAAATTTATATTAGCCACTGCCCTAATATGCTCACCAACTCGCTCCTTCAGTTTTCTTTTTGTCCTCCCCTCATAATACACTCCCCACTTGCACATCACTAAGTATATAATGTGACAAGTGACACAATTAATAAATTCCTTAATTTTTATCAATGTACCATCCTCTAGATTTAAAAATGTCTAAACTGCATCTATGTATTTGCAGTACTTACATCTCTGGTATTTAAAACACCCCGGTGGTAACGAAGGAAGCCAACTGGTGCCAGAGACCACTGCTAGTGTTTTTCCATCTGTATGAGGGAAGGACAAAAGAGAATAAGTAGACGGAGGAGAAAGCAATGCATTGGAAGTTGTTACTACATTTTTCATGGGAGATACATTAGACACAGTACTTCTGAATTTGGGCTGATAGCTGTGAGTTAGCCTGTCACCCAGATTGCGTGATCTCCTATATGCCATTCGTGGAAATCTTGAAACATGTGAAGCAAGTTTCGGCTCATTCTGTATAATCTGCCAATGTTGTTTGAGTATATTTTCTATCTTTTTAGACTCAAGTCGAGTAGGTAGTTAAAAATGTAAGCAATTGGTGTAAGATCTAATTGGGTTACCAACTGCTAATAAATGCTCCCTGGAGAGTGTAGCAGCATGTTCCTTAGCCTGCAGCACATCACTTTTGCTATACCCCGCTTTTCAAACCTAGGTTCCATATTGTTAGCACAATGTTCGAATCCCACCTAGGTGGAACAATTCCTATTAGCACGTGTGAATTGTCCCCTAGGTGTAGATTTTATTGCGTGCCTGGGGTGACATGAGCTGGCCAATAATACTGTATTTTTATTGGTTTCTTTCAATAAAGTGTTGTGCACAGGCTATTTCTGAATCTTTTGAAATCAGCCCATCCAAAAACGATATGTTCATTGAGCTCACATTTATAGTGAACTGTAAATTCCTATTTGTTGATTCTAAATAGTCCACAAATAGCCTTAGCTCAGTCTCTGTCCCTTGCCAAATTAAAAAAACAATCATCTATGTAACATTTGTATATGGAGATGTGGTGAAAAAATGGGTTGACATCACAATCATAAATATATTTTTCTTCCCACATCCCCATATACAAATTCGCAAAGTTGGGGGCAAAAGATGCCCCCATATCTGTGCCACTTGTCTGTAAAAAGAAATCTCCCTGAAACATAAACATATAGGGCTAAATATTTAGACTGCGCCAGGCAGGGGCACAAGCCTGGGTGCAGCACAACTGGGCTGAGCCAGGGCAAGGTCCAGGGGATATTCAACAGTGCTGTGCCATGGCACAGCACTGTTGAATATGGCACTGAGGGTGCATGCACTGTGCATGGTGCAGTGAAACTGTGCCAGCGCATGTGGCAGAAGGGGAGCAGGGAGATGCACCAGCGCAAGTGTGGGCACGCTAGGTGCATCCACCGCGATATTCAGCACTGGGCATGCAAATGAGACCATTATGCATGTAAGGCTCAAATGGGGCTATTTGCATGTCATTATGGGCCCATTTGCATGCGGTGCACCAATCCCCAGTGCCTTGCACCTGGTGCCCTGCCAGGATGTAGCTGTCAGGGACCAACACCCCCGTGCCCCTCGGCAGGCTCTGCACCCCATCACCTGATCGCAGGCATGTGAAAGGTGAAGCCCTGGTGATCCAGTGGACCGAACCCCGTCATGCGATCATGGGCATGTATTGGAATTCACCCCGGTGGTCCAGTGGACGCTATCCCTAACAATGCAGGCATGTAGAAATATTCCTTGGTGGTCCAGTGGATGGCATTCCCTTGCCTGATCACGGGCATGTAAAGATCTATTCCCTGGTGGTCCAGTGGACCGATCTCCATTCTCCACACTGGCATTGGTCAAACACCCTGGTGGCCCAGTGGCACCCCGTCCCCACCCGCCCACTTAGTCCCTGCCACCTGCACCCCGGTCAGCGGTGGGCGGCAGCTCCCTGCCTGCAAGCTGCCCCACCTGTTGACTGACAGCATACAGTAGGGCTGTCGCCTATTGGTCCTGTGTGGGCCAATGGGCATACAGCCCATACTGTACTACACAGTTCTGAATTGTGGTGAGCATTCAGTCACACTTTGGGACTGTAGTAGTACAGGCTGCATGCTCCATACTTTCCCACGCCAGTGGAACAATGTACAACCTACTATCACGCTATCAGTTAGTGAGAAGCTTGTGGGTGAGAGCTGCCACCCACCGCTGACGGCGAAATACGAATGGCGAGACAAGTGGTGGAGAAAGGGGGTACCACCTGGATCCGCGAGATGTTTGACTAATGCCCATGAGCGTCATGGATGGAGATCAGTCCACTGAACCACCAGGGAATATTTTTTTACACACCCACGAGTTCTGGTAAGGGAGTGCAGTCCACTGGACCACCAGGGATTGTTACATTACATGCCCGCGAGCAGGTGATGGGGCAGGGGGTATAACACTCCCTGGGCAGGGGGCATGAGGCCACTATTATGGGAGGTCAGGTGGCCACCCACGGTGGGTGGCCGCTGTGTTGCACCCAGCAATATGGCAGCCCACCTGTGGGTGTCCCCGCCTTGTTCCCAGTTTGAACGGGCTCAACACTGCGCCCCCTGAGCGGCGCAAGGTGGGTTGTGCCTGCATATGTGCCGCACATCCTGGGCTGAATATCGGGATGTGCCATATAGCCATAGGCATGCCCCAGCTCTTATTGCCACATACATTACAGATTAAGCCCCAAGCGCAGCAAGTTGCGCTGCACAACCAGCCCGATTGAATATCGGCTGCAGGGCACATTGGTGGGTTGCACATGGTGCAACCCTGCTGCACCATGCGCAACACCTTTGAATATCCCACCCATTGTATATAAGTACAAACTGTGCCAGCTGCAAAATAAACTGCTGCTGGATCAAACCAAATCCCCCTTTATTCAGATAGTGCTTTATGGCCAACAATCCGCCATCATGCAGAATATTAATATAGAGGGCCTCCATGTCAAGTAGGACCAATCTATGGCCAACAATCTGTCATCATGCAGAATATTAGTATAGAGGGCCTCCATGTCAAGTAGGACCAATAGGTCTGAAGACTTGATGTGGACATCCCCAAAAATACCAACAGCATGTTTTGTATCTTTGATGTGTGACTGGAGAGCTGGCACAAAGGGCTTGATATAAAAATCCACATACTGACTCAAAGGTTCCGTCACTGATCCTATGCCTGCTACAAGTGGGCATCCTGAGGAATTTTGAACATTTTTATGAACCTTCAGGAGGAGATAAACGGAGGGTGAATAGGATGTGTAACTGTTAAAAAATTCAGTGTATCACCATCAATAATACCCTGCTGACATGCAGTGTCCAAGTACTCGTCAATCTTCCTCTTAAATTTCAATGTGGGATCCCCACTCCAGGGTTTATAATACTGAGTACAAGACAACTGATGTTCCACTTCAGCAGTATAGTCAACAGTATTTAATGCAACTACACTGCCCTCTTTGCCAGCTTGCTTGATGGTGATAGCCTGATTAGCATCCAGTGATCTAACAGCCTCTACTCTGTCCTTAGTCATATTCACAAACCTAGGTTTGTTTTTTTCTTCAACTAATTTTTTAAGGTCCCTTTCACAGGCTTTAAAGAAAACTTGCACCACAGAATCGGGGGGGGGGCATATAGGTAGATCGGGGTCTGAACTGTTTATGCTGATATGACACAGACTGAGATACAGAATCTGCATCCAAAGTGTCATTCCCCTCACACTCACCACGATTCAGATCCCTCATTAACTGTTCACTACCTCTTCCCATTCTTTCCTCTGCAAAAAAACAAGTTAAATTCAAATTCCTAACAAATTTATTAAGACCTACATACACATCAAAAGGATTAAATGAATATGCTATAGCCCATCAAGTCCACTTGATGGCCAATTTGGCATTACACACTCGGTCCTTTATAGGAACAATCATCAATCATCAATCATTCTTTATTTGTATAAGGCGCCTTTCTTAAACCAAGGTGCCTATACAGTATTACATAAAACAATAAATAGTTAAAACAACATTAAAATAATCAGAAATCATTAAAAGCTTTACTAAAAAGATAGGTTTTCAAAGCTCCTTTAAAGCTTTGGACAGTCGGGCAATTTCGCACCTGACGAGGTAGAGAATTCCACAGGGTCGGGACCATGAAACTAAAAGATCTTGCCCCTGAAGTCTTTAAGCGAACCCTGGGAATCTCTAGCAATCCCTCGTCAGTGGATCGAAGAGAGCAGGGGGGGGAGGGGACAGTAGGGATAAAGGAGCTCTTTCAAGTAAGCAGGTCCCTGATCGTGTAGGGCCTTATAGGTCAGCAAACCGACCTTGAAGGTGATTCGCCAGCAAACTGGCAGCCAGTGCAGTCCACAGAGCATGGGCATTATATGACTGGACCTAGAAGAACCAGTCAACAGCCTGGCTGATGCATTCTGCACTAGCTGCAGGTGGCGAATTTCAACACCCCTTAGCCCAAGGCAAAGGGCATTGCAGTAGTCAAGGCAGGAGGTAACGAAGGCATGGACCAAAGTTGGAAGGAACCAGGTGCTTCACCCGGGCGATGTTGCTCAGATGGTAAAAAGAGGTTTTGACAACCGCTGACACCTGAGATTTAAATGTCAGACAGTCATTAAATACAACACCCAGGTTCCGCACCCGGTCTGAGGGAGTCAGCTGGACACCCCCAAGCCATAAGCCCGAGGGCGATCCAGCTAACAAACCAGCCTCCCAGTGACCCTGGTCCACAACCAACACCTCAGTTTTTTCGGGGTTCAACCGCAGCCAACTCATGTTCATCCAGTCTTGGATATTGGCAAGACAGTTGTTAAAGACCGAAATGGCAGCATCCTGGCTGGGCACAAAGGACATGTACAGCTGGGTATCAACTGCATAGCAATGAAAACCCAAACCGTACCACCTAATGATCACTCCTAATGGCATCATATACACTACAAACAAAATGGGTGCCAAAATGGAACCCTGCGGTACCCCACAGGATAGGGAGACTGATGCCAAGGAAAAAATTCCGGACACCACCCTCTGAGTCCTACCCTCGAGGTAAGATCGAAACCACCTGAGGACTGTATCAGACAGTCCACAGATAGATCGCAAATGTTCCAGTAGCACACCATGGTCCACAGTGTCAAACGCTGCAGAGAGATCAAGAAGGACCAAGATGGAACAGGTCCTTCGATGTCTCACTATTAGGAGGTCATTTAGTACCCGAACAAGTCCTGTCTTGGTACTACACCTTTTCCTAAATCCAGACTGGAGAGAATCATAGAGATTGTTGTTGGTCTGTTGATCATCCAACTGCGATGCAACCACCTTCTCAATAACTTTACCCACAAAGGGTAAGTTAGAGACATGCCTGTAATTTGCCAGACAGTCCGGGTCCAAGGAGGACTTCTTAAGAAGGGGCTGAACTACAGCCTCCTTAAGAGGATCTGGAAAATTCCCCCTCTTCAAGGACCTCCAGGCTATTTCAGCAAGAACTGGGCCTATTTTATCCACACAATCCTCTAAGAGACGTGTGGGGCCTGGGTCCAAATCACAGTTGGTCGGACTCAGTGATTGGATGATCATCACAATGTCATTGATTGTGGGGAGGCTGAAGTCAGACCACACAAACTGGGTGTCTGACATCTCCTGCCGACCATCACAACTCCCATTGGAGAGGGTCAAGCGGACATCAGATCTGATTTTGGCAACCTTATCTGCAAAGAATAGAGCAAACTCCTCACACCATTCTTGAGAAAAGGCTCTTCTGGGCTGAAGACAGATTGGATTGCACAATCTGTCCACTGTCCGGAAGAAGCTGAACTGGTCTATTCTGTGCAGCCGCAATCTCTCTGGACAAGAATTCTGCCTTCTTACAAAAGATTGTGGATTGATAGACCACATAGTGGTCCATCAAACTAAGTTTGTCACCATCCAGACCCGACCTCCACCAGCACCTCTCCAACCTTCGTCCAACTCTCCTCAACTCCCTCAGAGTCTCATTAAACCAAGGAGACCTGGGGCGAAGAGTGACAGGACAAACACGAACAGGAGCAATGGAATCCAGGGCCCCTGCCACTGCTTTATTATAGGCAAGTAGCAGCTCTCTTGGATCCATGCAATCTCTCGGTAAGCCCCATAGGTCCAGCACCACCATCAGGTCATCTGGGGAAACACCCCTTAATGGGTGGTACCGGATCATTTCCATAGGGGCTGACCTACTAGGGGTGGCCTCAAAACTGAACCCAAGGGTATGACCAGGAAGCATATAATTTAATCTGTACAGGGAAAAAAGTAGTTTTTAAATTAGATAAGCAGTATTTTAAACATTATGAATCTACCGTAACCCTAACCAGCATGATAGCCCATATGTTGAGAGCAGAATTAGGGTTACCAACAGTTGCAGATTCTCTTATTATGATGACTAGGGATACTTCTAACCCTACTAATTCAGTTTACTTTATGCTCCCTAACATGGATATGGCAAAATTGGTCTGGGCTAAGCAAGGCCTGGTAGACTCTTTGGGATTACTATTATCAACACCAGTGACCTGGTTAACAATTTGGAAAAATGTTTATAATAGGGCAAAAATAGGAAAAATGTTAACATATGATATATTCAAAACTACTCTTATAACACTGACTTGGGAGTTTGGAGTTTTCCATGAAACCTCAATGATCTCTATTTTTGGGCTGGATATATTGGAGGGAGAAACTGCTACTAATTTACCATCATTATTGTGGATGATTTTATCAACTGTTATTAAAACTCATATACTTCCAGAAGAATTTGTGGAGGTGAATAGAGTTTGGAATGATAAAGAGGGTACTCAGATTAACTGTATTATTGGTTCTGTACAATTGTTAGTATTACTTTTTGAAAATAGACATGTGTTGGATGAGGTGGGTATTTACATGGTGGAATTGAATGAGTGGGAGACATCAGGTCAATCTAGAGCCATGCAACCTTGACTAAGTTTTTTGGAAATACAAAGTAATGAGTCCTCATTAGAGCAGGAAGGAGTCAGAAAGCAACCCTGGTTATAATGTCCTTAATTGGAATATAGCAGGACTCCATAATAAGTTTGTGGATCCACAGTGGGTTGCTTTTATTTCGCGACATGAAGTGATTATTTTTCAGGAGACATGGGTTTTAACATCTCCTTTCCTGAATGGATATGAAACTAGCTTTGTGCCAGCAATTAAAGGGAAAAAACATGGGAGGAACAAAGGAGGTCTGGTTACAATGATCAAAATTAGGGAAGGATTAAGGGTAATCAAGAGTTACTCTCCAACTCCCGAGATCCTTATGGTAGTGGTTAACTGGGACCTTTGTATGGTTCTGATTGTTAACATTTATATTCCACCATGTTTTCACACTTACTCTACATATGATTTTGGTCCAAACTATCGATGGAAATAGATTTAATAATACAATTAAATTGGATAGATACTGTTCTTTTAGCTGGGGATTTTAACGCTAGGATAGCTGAGTTCAATAATTTATCATTGTTACAAGAACTATTATATACGGCAGATTTGGAAAAAAGAAATACAACTGACATGATTGTAAATGAGGAAGGGAGACGTTTTAGTACTTTTATCACAGAGAATAATCTCTTGATTCTTAATGGGAGATTAGAAAGGGATCGTCGGGGTGATAGCACTTTTTTCTCCCCAGTTGGTAAGAGCGTAATTGATTTTATATTATGATCTCCTTTTAGCTATCATTTTTGCAGGAGATTATATGTGGCTATGAGAACAGAAAGCGATCATGCAGCAATTTTGCTGGACTTTAGGACTTCTGATAGTGTTATTCCTCCCCCCAATAAGCCCTTGGCAGATATTGAGATTAGTGGGAAAAAAAGGTTAAGATTGAATAATGAGTCGATGCAAGGAGTTTGGAACCTTTTATACTCTTCTATTTTTGTTGAGTTATTTCAGCAGGTACATAATGGCTCCAGAGGTGAAAGGATCAGTGAATTATTAAACATAGGGTATCAATAGATTAAGACACTGATTTATTCAGTTAATAGTGTTAAGCCCCAGTTAGTATCCTGGTTTGATGAGTATTGTAGGAGAGAGAAAAGAAATTTGATGAGGGCCATCAGGCAGACAAAAAAAAAATCCGAGCAAGATGGCGATTATAAATTTAAATAAAATCGAAGGAGTATAAGGAATTTCTCCATGAAAAAAGAGAATTTACTGAAAACAATGGGGTGTTATGTATCGAGTTATTAAGGAGGTGATATTAAGCTTTTTGGGCTCTGGTGTCCAAGGGACAGCTGATCAGAATTCTAGACCTCCCATATATATCCCAAGAAAACTTGGATATCTTATTATAGTCTACTATTTAATAGACATCCTACCATGATGATGATGTGATAGAAAATTTTAACATTGAGGGAATACACATCATTAGTGTTTTCATTTGGAGAGGTGGAAGAAGCCATTGTGAATTTATCAAATAATAAAGCACCTGGACCCGATTTGATACCGGGAGAAATTTACAAAGGGCATTTGAATTATTGGGTAGTTTTTTTTACTAATCTTTTCAATATCTGTTTAAAATAGAGATTTATTCCATTATCTTGGACAAGAAATATAGTAGTTCCAATTCATAAAAAGGGCCAACTTCATTTGCCATCTAATTATCGTCCAATCAGTCTTACTGACATTAGTGGAAAAATGTTTGCTAAAATAATATTACATAAATTACAAGATTGGATAACTGCAAACTCCCCTTTATCGATCTTTCAAGCAGGTTTTCGTAACGATTTTTCTACGACAGATAATATTTACATCCTAGCCCATCTGATAAAAAAATATAGATCATTTTGTAAAATGAAGCTGTATGCTGTGTTTGTAGACTTTTCTGCAACATTTGACTCAGTTAATAGAGCCAAGTTATGGGAGATATTATTAAATAAACACGTACCATTAAATTTATTAGCCCCCATTATTAGGTTATATTCTCACACAACATCGGCTATTAGATATGATAATAAAGGCAACATTTCTGACTATTTCAGTACAACTTCGGGAGTTAAACAGGGATGTCCTCTGGTCCCCCTTCTTTTTAATTTGTATATTGATGCCCTTCTGACTTATAAAGATATAGATATTCTTGATTCCCCAAAAATTAAGAATATCCCAGTACATTGTCTGGCCTATGCAGACGATTTGATTATTTTTGCTTTATCTGCTCAAGGTTTACAAAATAAAATAAATCAATTTTGCTCTAAATGTAAACATTTGGACTTATTAATAAATATGAAAAAAACTAAGTTGCTGATTTTTGCACCCTTACAGGGACATCAAATTAAACCAAGGATTTATTTAAATAACAAACTTATTGAAGTTGTATCCTCTTATATATATTTGGGGGTGAAGTTTGCTTCGAATGGAAATTGGATAGAGCATTGGAGAGGACAAGTGATAAGGGCAAAACTGATTGTTAGGGCTCTCTTGCATTTTGCTAGGAAATATGCAGGATATTTGGTCTCGCCGGCATTGATAGCCGGCGAGGCCAAAATTAATCCTATTCTTTTATGCAGAGAGAGTCTGGAACAACAATGTCCCTTCATGGTTAGAGATCCACTTTCTCTATTATAAATCTTTATTGCAGGTTCCACTTGCCACTGAATGTTATAGTTAGGACTGAATTGGGTAGAGTACCTATTGTTACAATAATTGATGTCGTCTCCATGAGTTACTGGGTCAAAATTATTAATCAACAGACTAATATTATGCCTCTATTATGCCTTACAGAAAAATTATCTTGGCATAAACAGAATTTTAGGTCTCCTTGGGTTAAAAATATTCAACGTATTTTGGGCAGTGTTAATATGCTTCATCTTTGGACAGATTGGGAGAAATCAATATCAATATCTTATGTGTTTAAGGAGTATGTTAAAAAGAAAATACTTAGGCTTGCCTATGATAAGCAAATGGAGCTCCTCAGAGTTCAACATCAGGCCAGGTGGTTAGCTCAAAATATAATTGATGTATTTATAGAGAAATATCTGACTCTTGGGCCATCCCTGTTAGAAAGAAAAATGATTACTTGGGCAAGACTGGGAATCATCTGTTCTAAATATGCTTTTTTTAATAAGACAACTCCACCCAATTTAGGTTTGGAGTTCTGCAGATGTAACAAGGGTTTTCAAGAAGATCTTTATCATATTACGGTACAGTGCCCTTTATAGAAAACCTCGCGGTTTAATCTGTTAAATGATTTCCTTATTAAATATGTGAATGCAAAATATGATATTTTATTCATACTTCTTCACCCTCAGGCATTGGAGGAGGCTAAGATGGTTTAAAGTTTTTTTTATCAAGTGTTGAAACACAAAGAAAAATGTCTCTCTGCCTATGACAATTAATTTGTTCATGGATTTTTATGTATCAAAATTTTAAATGTAATATTAGATTTAATATCTTTTTTTCTTCTTTTTTGTACATAATTTTATGCTTTTAGTATGTTGTAAAGGCTTGATTGCTGAACAATAAAACATTGAGCCTGAGTGAGAACCCAATGGAGTGATGATCCGACCATCTGACCAATTCCACCACCAAGTCAGATATCTCCATCCCCAGAAGGAACATCAAATCCAATTAATGACCACCAATATGGGTCGAGGAGGAAATAACCTATGTGAAGCCCAGTGAAATCATTAACTGGAGGAAGTCTTGACCAAAATGCGAGAGTTCATCATCGACCCGGGCATTGAAGTCCCCCAGAACCAACCATCTGGAAGACCCCAATGTCAGGTCGACAATGAAGTCTGCGACTTCCCACAGGAAAACATTCTCATTACCTGGTGGACGGTATCCGAGAAGTATCCTGCACCCCACACCCTCACCTAAGATACATTCAAAGGATTTGGTAGTTCCCACTGGCACCTCCACTAGGCCCAGTTCTGTTCTAAAGCAGATAGCAACACCCCCGCCCCTACGATCCACCCTCGGGCAGTGTATCACCAAGTACCCGGCCGGAACTGCTGCCACCAGAACTGGTCCAGCATTCTCATCCAGCCAGGTCTCAGTGATGCACGCCAGGTCAGATGACCCAACAAAATCAGCTATAATAGCTGACTTGGTTTCAATAGACCTGGCATTGCACAACACCACCCGAGTAGGATGAGCCTCCGAGGATGACCGTGCTACCTGCTGACTATGATCAGAACCCTTAGGTATGGGCACCAGACAGGGAGATCCCCTTTCCTGGGCCTATTTCACCCCAGGGCATCTCCTTGTCCCCACTATCCCTGTCCGCTCACTCCTTTCCATTCCCCCTCCAGACCCAGCCCTCATCCTCCTCCTTCTTCCAACAATCCCCAAAGCCCTACACCATCTATAGACCTCCAGCAGTAAGGGGGGACAAGAAAAAGGATGAAGGTCCCTGAGCCTGGCGGGGGAACAATACCCGACTGTCCTAGTGTTGTTCCAGCACATAATTAACACAACAAATAAACAATCTAAAGAATTAACCCACCTGTAAAACTTAAATAAATACAAAGCTCTATAATGAAAATAAAATACAATTTAACCAAACCTCAGACTATTGATTTTAAGGGCTCTTCACCCCCCCAAACCCAAACCAAGAAATATAAACAAATACTAAACATTAACTGAATTCCCCTTCCCCACCCTATCCTGTCATCGCTGGGGAAGAGAGATAAAACAATATACCTTAAAGTAGTTAATTAATTAAATTAATTTAATTTAATTCTCTCCCCTCCCAATTCTCTCACCACTGGGGAGAGAGAAAAATACGCTCAATGTCAAACAATAACGTAAACTATAAATCTAATAAACAAAATAACTAAATAACTGGATATAGAGTCCTCTCACCACCCAAATATCCAGATAAAAATAAAATATTATAAACCAATTCCTTTAATCCAAACAAAATATCTGTAACTTAAAAAGACTGAAGTCTGAAGTGAAATGTTTACCATAGTTTCACCAATCTCTAGGTTGGCCAGTAACCAGTTCACCCCTCTCACAGGTGGAAACCAGTTCAATACTGCAGACCGCTCTCAAAATAAGTCAAAAATTTGTCTCTCCAAATAATAGTTCAGGTTTTAAAATGAGCTCCCACTTCACTTGAAAACCTCAAACAGAAGTCTCATGTTCAAATAAGTAAGAGCAGTCTGTAATTAAAGTTCACTGCAAACCCACAGAGCAGGGAAGATCCAAAAATCAAGTATCCAACTAAATGTAATAACTCACAGTTAAAACCAGCTAGAATGGAGCAGAGAAAATCAGTCCAGGATACTCAGAGGATAGCAGTTCACTTCCTTCACACAGCCAGGGGACAAAAGATCGATTTCTTCATGCAACCTGCTAAATTATAGCAGACATCGCATTCCGACGCCAAATGTTCCACGGCTTCAGGACACCTGGCTTCTCTCACCCAGCCACAGGGAGCTCCGCACCCCTAACCCAGTCCCTCTTCCCAAATCCGCTCACTGCACCGGCTGCTCACCAACTGCTGAGCGGTGAACTCGGAAGAGCTGATGGTACAGCCGCCCTACAGCAGCAGCACCACAGCTCACCACTGGCTCGAGGTCAGGGCCAGGGAAGGATCTCCCCCCAGTCCACCAGGACTCCCTCAAATTCAAAACAGCAAAAACGCTCCAGACTCCTGGCCACTTGTTGAAACCTCTTCCGAATGCAGCAAAGAAAGCACGCCTCACCACTCTCTACTCCTCGCAACACTCCCAGACAATCCCGATTGAATCGCGTTGCTCCTTAGTCCACAGACTGCTTCCTCAATCCAACTCCAGGCTCCACTCACTCCACTCTGCCCCAACTCCTGGTACAGTTCCTGGTCGGAATCCCAACAGCCTCGATCCTTGAACACAGTTCCAAATCCGGGAAAATCAGGAAAAATAAAACTAAACGAATTTATCAAACAAACGAACGATAACAAACTAAAATGAGCAAAATAACATTAAAATGGACTTAAAAACTGAACTCTAAGCTCCCACTCCTGAGGGTTAGCCCAGCGTGGCCGCCTTCTTTAAACTGGGCCCATTTCGCCCCCAGACAGAGTGAAGCTGAGACCTCGTGGTGGTGATTTAAATAAGGCTTTAGTCTGCAAAGAAAACTACTGGATTTTAAGTTGCAGGCGTTGCATTATCCTGGGCTTAATGATAAAATTAAGTTACAACATCATTTGTAATGTGTCCAGATGATTAATGGAGTGATGCTAATTGTAACAGTTTCATATTATAGGAACTAGTGACTGTTTATTTGGTTGTATTATTATGACTTTGTAAATACAATTGTAGTAGTACATATGTAGTGATGTCTGTTGTACATATTAAATATAGAAATATTTATCACTTTTATATATGTGCGTGCAATATTAAACTCTGATAAATTGCTTTGATTAATTTAGAAATAATTTGTTCAATTAGACACACTTAAGTGAGCACTATTTAAGAAGTAGAATTGAAGGGCACTTCATTCTCTTGACAAAGCGCAGGTGCAACTGTGTGAAACGTTTTTTTTCTGGCTACATGTGTTCTCTGTGTGGGACTGCTGAACTTATAAAAATAAAGGACTTTATGCAGTTTTTAATTGCTTTGATATTTGTAATGTTTTGGTATTTGTATGAAATGTATTTACGACATTTTTGTAATGACTATTGTGGAACAAATAAAATTTTTACCTGCCTACCTACCAGTCTTGGAAAGCAATAGTGTGATTTGCTTTAGTTTCCCACTGGCCCGTGCTCTGCGAAAACTGCGTAATCAGCAGGGCGTAAATTTGTGAGATGGGTCTCATCTTCACATTTAGTGTGCTCCAGCTATAAAACAGTTCCTCTATGTCTGCCAGAGGTATCCGTAACTGCTGTAAGCGTGTAGATTGCTGAATGAAATGCCTTACTTGAAGAAAATAGAAATGGTCTTCTTGTCTTAGCCCATATTTTTTTTGCAAGTATGCAGATGTGGCACAGTTACCTTGTTGGATAAAATGGGTAAATCTGGTGAGGCCCCTAAGGTCCCAAAATCTATATCCCTGGTCAAGATCTGGAGGGGTAGCTGGCCTGGTGGCGCTGAGGGTTGAGGCGCTGGATGCCACACCTCGTGCTGTGCTGGCAACCTGGGTTTGGGAGCGAGCTTGGGTGCCGGGGTCGGCAGGGCGGGTGAGGGTTGAGCACCTGATGGGCTGCTCTCCTCCCTGGGGGGGGAGGTCAGGGATTGCCTGGCATGCCAGCAGCTCCTGGTGGAGACCGGGGGCGCTGCAGCATGCTCAGCAGCACGTAATCCACATGCCCTGATACAGGCAGGGGTTGCCATGTATACCTTGCGTTGGGGACATGCACATGCATGGGAGAGGGGAAGGATCTCCAGAACAAGGAAAAACCCAGTCTGAGGGGTAGGCAACAGCACCTGCCTCCGTGCCCAAGGCCGAGTCCATCCTGCCTGGCCTTCCAGGTTCCTCCACCCGGATCCTCTCCCATGTCGAAGTCTGTCTAAAAAAGAGCACCCAAAAAGGAGGGGTGGCCCCACCCCAGAGGGGTTAAGCTGGGGGGTGCCGATCGTGGACAGAGGAGGAGGGAGAGAGGAGGCAAAAACAAAACAGGGTACTAAATGAGAAAAAAACCGAGGTAGAAAGGTCAGTGGAGGATGCTGCAAAAGAAGGTAAAGCCATCAAAAAACGGAGAGCAATGAATACCAATGCCCGTAGTCTGAGTAACAAGCTTCCTGAATTAGTGGTCTTGATGGAGGAGGAACATCTGGATATCGTGGCAGTCACAGAAACATGGTACACACAAAACCATGACTGGGACGTAAACATACCAGGATACACTATCTACAGGAGGGACAGGGAGGGTAAAAGAGGAGGAGGAGTAGCTCTTTACATAAGGGAAGGAATCAAAGCAACAGAACAAAAGGGAAAACAGAGGAGGAGAAGAAGCACTGTGGGTAAATTTGGAGACCGGCAATGGCACCACAATCCGCACAGGGGTTGTATACAGACCCCCTTCTCAGGGGGAGGAAATGGACAAGGAAATGATAGAAAGTATAGTTAGAATGGCAGAAAAAGGGGAGATATTGCTGATGGGTGATCTGAATATGCCAGATGTTAACTGGAGTACAGTTGCAGCAGCCACTTCGAAGAGTGGGGTTATTCTAGATGCCCTACAGGGGGCATGCCTTAGACAACTAGTATTGGAGCCCACTCAAGAGGGAGCAATCTTAGACCTGGTTCTCTCAAATGGAGATGAAGAGGATCACAGATGTAGAAGTGGGTAGCCATCTGGGAACTAACGACCATCGAACAGTATGGTTCACAATAAACACAGCAATAGAGTCAAGCCACACAAAGGCAAAGTACTGGACTTTAGGAGGGCTGACTTTGCCAAATGGGTGATTGCCCAAGGAATGCACCAGCAAATGGGCAGGAAGGAGGGGTGGAAGAACAATGGGAATAATAAAACTGCCATCACAGAGGTAACAAGCCTGTGTGAAGCAAATAAACAAAATGAAACGATGTAAGAAACCACTATGGTTCTCAAAGGAAGTGGCAGTGAAGGTTCAAGAGAAAAAGAAAGCATTCAGGAAGTACAAGGAATCACAGAAGGAGCAGGACAGAGAACTGTATCAGTTAAAGCAAAAGGAAGCTGGGAAGGCAGTCAGAACAGCAAAGGCCCAAAGCGAGGAAAAGATAGCCAACTCAGTTAAGAAGGGGGATAAAACCTTTTATAGGTACATCAGGGAGCGAAGGAAGACCAAGGGAGGGATAGTGAGGCTTAATAAAGGGAGGGAGGGTGGGCAGAGGGTGACTGTGAAAAGGCAGAGATACTAAACAAATATTTTTGCTCAGTATTTACAAAGGAAGAGGGGGAGGTACCTAAAACAAACAGTAGAAACACTCTGGATACAGAAGTTGATACCAGCCCATTTACAGAAGAAAGGGTTCTGAAAGAACTCTTAAAACTGAAGGTGGACAAAGCAGTGGGGCCTGATGGGATTCATCCCAGAATTCTAAAAGAACTAAGGTAGAACTAGTGACACCACTGACTACCCTCTTTAACAAATCATGGGAGGATGGGGTGGTACACGAGGACTGGAGGAGGGCAGATGTGATTCCCCTTCACAAAAGTGGGAGCAAGGCAGAAGCAGGAAACTACAGACCTGTTAGTTTAACCTCAGTGGTAGGGAAAATGATGGAATCACTTCTGAAGGAAAGAATTGTCGAGTATCTAGAGGCCAGAGGGGCACAGGACTCAAGGCAGCATGGATTCACAGCGGGAAGGTCATGCCAAACAAATCTGATAGATTTCTTTGACTGGGTGACCAAAGTAGTAGATCAGGGAGGGGCTGTGGACATGGCCTACCTAGACTTTAGCAAGGCATTTGACACAGTCCCACACAAAAGATTAATATACAAGTTAGCCAGCCTGGGAGTGGGTCCCAAGATGACAGCCTGGGTAAAGAATTGGCTGGAGAACAGGACACAGAGAGTAATACTAAATGGAGTCCACTCTGAAAGAAAGGGGGTTACTAGTGGGGTACCGCAGGGTTCATATAGAGACGGTCCTCTTCAATGTCTTTATAAGCGACATTGCAGAGGGACTGGAAGGAAAAGTATGTCTCTTTGCAGATGACACAAAGATCTGCAACAGAGTTGATGCCAAGGTGGGGTGGAAAGGATGAGAAGGACTTGGCAAGGTTAGAGGAATGGTCAAATGTATGGCAGCTTAGATTCAATGCTAAGAAGTGCAAGGTAATGCACCTGGGAAACAAAACCCAGGGAAGAGTACACAATTAAGGGGGTGAGATACTAACAACAACAAAAATGGAAAGGGACCTGGGGTAGTCATATCAGATGACCTAAAGGTGAGCAAGCAATGTGAGAGGGCAGCAAGGAGGGCTGGGGGATACTGGGATGCATAGGAGAGGCATCACCAGTAGAAAACAGGAAGTTATTATCCTCTGTACAGACAGCTGGTGAGACCCCATCTGGAGTACTGTGTGCAGTTCTGGAGACCCAATCTCCACAAAGACATAGACAGGATGGAAGCTGTCCAGAGGAGGGCAACTACAATGGTGCAGGGTCTGCACGGAAGACATATGAAGAGAGACTTAAGGAGCTTAATATGTATAGCCTTGAGGAAAGGAGGAGAGGGGACATGATAGAAACTTTCCAAGTACCTCAAGGAATCAACAAAGTCCAAGAGGTAGCATCTTTCAAAAAAAGGTGTGCAAGAACAAGGGGCACAATTTGAAGATAGGGGCGGCTCAGAGGTAATTTAAGGAAGTATTTTTTCTAGAGAGGGTTGTGGATGCATGGAGCGGCCTTCTGGAGGAGGTTGTGGAGTCAAAACAGTGGTGGAATTCAAGCATGCATGGGACAGTCATAAGGCAATTCTAGTGGGTGGGGTAGGAAGAAGTAGGCTGCTGGTTAACTAGGATCTGCAGCTTATCCATTAGGTAGGGAAATGGGCAGACTGGGTGGGCCAAGCGGTCCTTATCTGCCGTCAAATTCTATGTTTCTGTGTTTCTATGTTTCTATGAGGCACAGGTAGGTGGACTTCAGGCAGGGCAGGAACAGGCAGGTTGCCTGAGAGAGGCCTCCCCAGACCGTGACCGGAGGGAAAAAGAGATGGGAAAAAAAAAGATCTGGAGGGGCAAAGGATTCATGATGTCTAATAAGAGCTAGTGGACTAATACCCTTGGGTACCCCCAAGGATCTGCGGAGTTGAATAAGTGATTTCAGAGTATGTCTGGTCCATGGGTTTGTCACTCTGCTAAACAATTTAGATGAGACGGAGGCTGTAGGTAGTGCCCAAAGTGGAAATTCCAGCTGTTCTGCTTCTGTTAGATACCACCCTGCCTGCACCCTCTGTTTCACCCAGGAGTACAGCCAGGGTGCCTGAGCAGCCAAATAACACCTGCAGAGGTCAGGTAGGCCCAGCCCACCAAATATCTTAGGTGTACTTAGTAAATAATGAGAGAGCCTCAATTTCTTCCCCTGCCAAAGAAACCTAGACACTATAGAATCCAACTCTTTCCAAAAAGGGAGGGGGAGGGAGATATGGGTTGTCTGAAATAGGAAAAGTAGTCTAGGGAGGACATTCATTTTAATAGGATGCACTCTCCCATACAGTGTTACAGGGAGGAGCTTCCACCTGGTGGCATCCTGTTTAAGGTTATTAAGCAATTTGGGGTAATTATTAATAAAAAGTTTAGTAATATCAGATGATATCTGAATTCCAAGATATCTAAAAGTATTATGAGGTGCCCGTGCAAATGGAAGCTGTGCCCGGAATTCGAGGGGGGGGGCACCACTAATTACCATAGCTTCCTAGTTGGTAAGGTTAATCTTGTATCCTGCCAACTGGTGGAATCTGTTTATAATATGTAGAAGAGGCTTAAGGGACTTAACAGGGTCACATAAAAAGAGAAGCATGTCATCAGCATATAGTGCTATCTTATGTTCCTGACCTCCCACCCTTATCCCTTTAATATCTGGGTGCTGTCTGATCTGGCTCGCCAGATGCTCCAGGGACAGGGCAAAGAGTAGGGGGTACAGGGGCCAACCCTGACAAGTTCCCCTGCTCAATGGAAATCTTGCTGAGGCACATCCATTCACTTTAACTGTTGTTTCTGGGCTTGTGTAAAGTGCAGTAACTGTGTTAATGAAATTTTCCCCTAACCCAAATTTGGTCAGCACTGCCATAAGGAAACTTCAGTCAACCATGTCGAATGCTTTTTCAGCATCGACACTGATTGCAAACTGAAAGGTATTCGTACCCCCTTGGGATAAAATAATATTAAGGAAATGTCTAATATTATCTTGTAAAAGTCTCCTCTTTATAAACCTCATCTGATTATGGTGAACTATGTCCCTGATAACTAATTGTAATCTATTAGCTAGGATTCCTGTAAACAATTTTAAATCTGTATTTAAAAGAGAGATTGGGCGATATGTGCCACACTCTAGGAGGTCTTTACCAACTTTTAGGAGAATGGAAATCTGTTCCTGGTTCCAGGATGGAGGGACAGGTTTATTTTTCTGAAAAATATAATTGGTGGCCTTCAGTAGCAAGGGAAGCAATTCTGTCTGGAAGGCTTTATAAAATTTGTCCGGATAGCCATCCAGGTCTGGGGCTTTGGCAGATTTTAAATGGCGAACCTGGGTGCATAATTCTTGATGGGTGATGGGCTCCCCTAGTGCCTTAGCTTGTGTAAGACTGAGAGAAGGGAAAGGAAATGTATTTCAATATTGTTGTATATGTACTTCATGAAGTGGGCTCCTCTCTGCACTATATAATTGTTGGTAGTATTTTGCAAAGCACTGCGAGATTTCTTTCTGTGCAGTCAACAGTTGTCCTCCAGGATTCTGTCTCAACTGAAGGACCGCTCTGTTTGCAGCCTCCTTATGGAGTTGTGCTGCTAGCAGCTTGTCTGCCCTATTGCCCTGTTCATAAAACCTTTGTCTAGCAAAGCAAAGCATTCTTTCTATTTTGTAGTTTAACAATTGAGCCAGGTCAGAGCTAGCTTTATCTAACTTTCTTTTAACTTCCTCTGTAAGACAGGTTTTGTGCTGAGTTTTCTGCTCAAATATTTCCCTCTCTAACGTTCTTTGTTTTTCTAAAGGTTCTTTGTTCACCTTCGTTGTGTAGGCAATTATTTTGCCCTGGAGATATGCCTAAAGCGCATCCCACTATACGGTCTGAGTAGTATCTGTCATTGGATTAAACTGCAGAAATGTTTTTATTTCCTCTCCAATGACAGACCTAAACTCAACTTTGTCAAGCAGGCTGAGATTCAATCTCCATGTGGTATCTCTGCAGAGTGTATCAAAAGACCATTTTCATTGTGACTGGTGTACGGTCTGAGAGGCCAATATTACCTATCCAAACTCCCTCCACCACCCAGGCCCAATCAGTGGGAATTAGGAAGAAATCTATTCTAGAATAGAGGTTATGTCTGGGGGAATAATAAGTGTAGTCCCTAGCTGATGGATGGAGATGCCTCCATATATCCAAAAATCCATTAGTCGTATATTATCCTATGTAAGGTTGTGGAGGCCAGTGATTTGTTTCCTGGGTAGGTACCTGATTTATCAAGCTGTGTCAAAAGGGAAGTGTTGAAGTTGCCCTCAACTATCACCAACCGAGAGGTCACAGTACCCAACTCTGATACTGTTTTGATCGGAAAGGGGATGCGTAGCTTCTCCTCATTAGGTGCATATACATTTAGAATGGTACAGGTTTGTGCTCCCAACTCTCCTTTCACAAATATGTAATGACCCTCAGGATCAGATTTGACCTCCGACACCTTAAAAGATAAATTCTTCCTGATCAGAATTGCCATCCTTCATTTATAGAGTTGTTTTTGACTGTGAGAAGCATACACCTCCCCCATCCAAGACAGTTTTAATTTAGTATGTTCTAATGGGATTAAATGGGTCTCCTGGAGGAGAGCCAAGTCCAATTTAAGCTCTCGCAGTTCCTTTAATAATCAGGCAAGTTTTATTGGATTATTCAATCCCTTTACTTTGTAGGTTGTAACATGTAATTCAGCCATTTGAAATTCCATTAAAAGTTGAGTTTTGTCTAATCCTGAAGGTCTGAAGCACCACCGAAAAACTTATTTCCCTGCATCTATAAACAGAACAGTAGATGAACAGTAAACTGGTACAACAATCAGATCTAAAATACATAAGTCAATGTATATATGCACTAGCCAAAATAAAAAGGCTGTGTGCTTTTAACAGATTTTTATATAGTGTGCCACTTCAAGGCAACCGCCCCTTATATTCCCTCCCATGCAGAGGTAGACGGGAAGTTTGGAGGGTATGGGGTATTCAAAAAATATGTATACCTTAATCCGACCACTAATGACAGAGGGTAACCTGAGGGGGGAAAAAATTGTCAGCGTCCCACAGTAGTCCTCTCAGAAACTGAAAGAGAGGAAGTACAACAGTGAAACCAAGAGCGGAATAGTCTCCATCCCACCAATGATTACATTGTCAGTTCCTGAGTCTCAAACAATAATAAAAATAATTAGCTTCCTGCAAGGGCCATATCAGGAAATGAGCTTCTAGCCAGCAGTGAAGAGGGAATCCCTTATTTCTCATGTGCTCTGTGAGGGAGCAGTATAGTCGATCAGGCAGTCTCCAGTTGGAGGCCATGTCTAGCTCCTCCCATTAATTTTTCATGGAGGGGGAATAAGAGTCAGACACTTCTGCGCCCCTCCCCACCCTCATTTGATTTATGTATAAGGTTGGGACAAGAGTGGTGGAAATACTGCCCCATACATGAGAGGAGAGTATAATAACAAGAGGCCCCCACCAAGCGTTTAGACCCTGAAATAATCAAGTCCTCACTAAAACATGCATACTAGATTGACCTTAGCAACATCTGGAAAGTGTGGTTCATATATACATATTTAATAGGGTGTATCCCTAAGCTATCTGCTCCAGCCAGTACTAGTAAAAGCATCACAGCATAAAGTTAACAAGCACCACTTTAAATGTAACAGCTTAACTCGGAGTCTTTTAAAACAGCTAGAAGGTATGAGTCCATCCTGATAGCGCCTAATGCAAAAGGCAGTCCAACAGGCAGCAAGGACCTGTTATTAAAGAGAAAGATAACTTACCCCACCTTACATACTCGGATCAGTCATCCTGTTCCTGCCATGGTAGGAGGTGAGGGAGTTACAATGTGAGCTGTGTTAGTGCCTTGTGGTGGTAGGGGGGGCTAAGATTCCCTTTCGATGCATGATGTACTTTGGCCCAGAAGTTGGCTTGTCTTTTGATAGTGGGCTTATTCTTTGATGCTGGTTGCCAAGTGTTTGCCTGTAGTTCTCTGGCTGGTGATCTTTCGAGGAGGTCTACCGGTCGGATGTTGTAGGTAATAAGAAAGTCTCAATTTTCAGCAAGGTCTCCAAAACGTTTGGTCCTGTCTGGGGTTACTACCCGAAGACAAGCGGGATACTCTGAGTAAGCTTTGAGCCCAGCCTGTTTGAGGATTTTAATCACTGCCATTACCTTTCTCCACTGCGCCATTGTACTTGGTGTAAAATCATGCTCGAAGTAGAGCCACTGGTCTCCAAAAACAACTTCTTTGCCCCCCCACCACACACACACACTATATGAAAATGTTTGTCTTTTACCTGAAAGTCGAGGAATGCAAGGATAATGGAGCCCGGCCTTGCCTTAGGAGCCTTTGGGGGGCCACTAAAGATCTCTGTGCATGGATGATGCCAAATGGAGTATCATCAGGCCAGTTGAGCAGCTCCTTTAAAAGACTCTCCTTAAAGGTAAGCATGTCACCAGATTCTGTTTTCTACGGGATCCCATGCAGCCTGATATTGTTGCATCTGTGTCAGTTCTCTAGCTTCTCAATTCAGGATGTTAAGGTGTGTTCTGTCTGGTGGAGATCATGGAGTGCCACATTATGAAGGTCCATAGTTTGGGTATATTCATACGAACATACGAATGTGCCAGCAGAAACAGACCATCCGGTCTATCTAAGTCTGCTCGAGTGTGCAGCTAGCACCCCTAGTTTGCAGCTGCCCCACCCCCCTCCCCTTTGTCATCCCACTGACACCCCCACCTTCCCCACCCTCACTCTTCCTTGTTCCCTGTCCCATGCCCTTTTGAAGCTGTCCACAGATTTACATGATACAACCCAAGCTGGTAATGTGTTCCATTTTGCTACCACCCTCTCTGTGAAATAGTGTCTCTTTTCCCTCCTAAATCTTCCCCCCTCTATTCTTAGCCCATGCCCCCTGCTGTCCCTCCCCCTCCTTAACATAAATACCCCATCTGCCCCATCCTTATTGATTACCCTCAGATACTTGAATGTCTCTATCATGTCCCCCCTGTCCCTTCTATCCTCCAGGGTGTACATATTCAGGTCTCCCAGCCTGCTCTCATAGTCTCTTCCCTCCATTCCACATATCATCTTTGTTGCCCTCCTCTGCACCCTCTCCAGTAGCCTGATATCACACTTTAGGAATGGCCTCCAAAACTGCACAAAATACTCTAAGTGCTGCCTTACCAGCGACCTGTAGAGGGGCAAGATCACCTCTCTTCACCTGGATGAAAAACACCTCACTATGCACCTCAGCATTTTGTTCACTTTTGCAGCCCTCCTCCTGCTCTGGGCAGTGTTGTTCATGGTCCCTGTTATCATTACTAGGTCCTTCTCCTCCTCAGTGATCCCCAGCTTAACCTTACACTTCTTTGCATTGAACCCCAGCTTCCACCTCTCTGATCACTCTTCTAGCTCGCTTAGGTCCCCCTGCAGCTGTTTCCATCCCTCCCTTCCATCCACCACTACTCTGATTTTGATGTCATCAGCGAACAGACTTACCTTGCTCCCCACCCCGTGTGCAATGTCTGATATGAAGAGCCCAAATAATACTGGCCCCAGCACAGAGCCCTGTGGCACCCCACTCATCACTGGCCTCGGAGTTGAGAGCTCCCCTCTCACCACCACCCATTGCAGCTTCCCATTAACCAGCTTGTAATCCAGTTCATCATTTTTGCCCCTACCCCTACACTAGTTAGCTTCCCCCCAAGCCGCTCATGAGACACCGTATCGAAGGCCTTGCTGAAGTCCAAGTAAAGAACATCCACCACATGACCCTTATCCAGCTCACCTGTCACCCAGTCATAATACTGTATCAAGTTGGCCTGACAAGACTTCCCTGAAACAAACCCATGCTTCCTCACATCCTGGAGGCAATTGTCCTCAAGGTACAATACCAGTCTTTCCTTTAGTATCGTTTCCATGTGTTTGCACACTATGGAGGTGAGACTTACCAGACGATAATTACCTGGTTCATCCCTTGGCCCGCTCATGTGTAATGGTACTATATGTGCTATCCTCCAGTCCAGTGGCACACATCCCGACTCCAGTGAGGTGCTGTACAGATCCACTAGTGTCTCTGTCAACACCTCCGCCATCTCCTTCAGCACCTTGGGGTGGATACCATCTGGACCTGGTGCCTTGTCTACCTTCAGTGCCCTCAGTCTCTCTAGGACTCTACTTGCCTCAACTGTTCCATCTGTCACCTTCTCATCCCCAGTCCCACCCTCCCAGCCCATGCTGGTAGCGGTCCCCCTTTTTCTTCCATGAACACTGAGCAAAAGTATTCATTTAGTGCTTCTGCCTGCTCCTCCCCTTTTCCGTCCCTCCCCACCCCTTTTTATCCTCACTATTGTCTCCTCGCACTTCCTTTTCTCCCTGATGTATCTGAAAAAGTCCCCCCCCCGTTAATTACCTGCACTAATCTCAGCTCCCTCTGGGCCTTGGCTTCTCTCACATTTCTGGTCATCTCCCTGGACCATCTTGCATATTCCTCCCTGTCCACTTCCTTCCCCGTCCTCCTATACCTCTGGTGCACCACTCGTTTTGCCCTCACCACCTCCACAATCACGCTGTTCAACCAGCATGGTTTTCTTGCTCTGCGCCTCTTACTCTGTGCCTTGGTGCAGGCTTCTGTTGCTTCTGTTATCCCCCATTTAATAATATCCCATTTCTGCTCCTCGTTCATCTCCTGCCTTATGCCCTCCAGTTTCCCTTTCAGTACTTCCTGCATCCCTCCAAAGTCCTCCCCCCTGAAGTTTACCACCCAAGTAACTGATTTCTCTGGTTCCCCGCACATCGTGATATTAAACCACACCGTTTGGTGATCGCTGTCGGCTAGTGGGTCCTCTACCTTTATTTCCCTCACTGCATCCCCATTCAACAATACCAGATCTAAAGTGTTCTTTAGCCTAATAGGTACAGTAACCAACTGTGTCAGGAGACCCTCCTGGATCGCATCCAGGAGCACTTGCTCCCTAGCACTGGAGGTGACCGGAATGCTCCAGTCAGCCCCTGGCAAGTTGAAATCCCCCACAATGACCACCTTCCCTTTTCTACATACCTTTTTGATTTGCCCCGCTAATTCCCTGTCAAGCTCCTCAGATGGGGATGGTGGCCTGTATACCACCCCAAACCTCAGTTTCCTTGAGTATAGGAGCTGCAGCCAGATTGCCTCAGTTCTCATTCTTCCCCCTCGTCCCTTGTGCATTTGATCATGTCCCTCACATAGACTGCCACCCCACCCCCCTCCTTACGGTCCTTCCTGTATAATTTGCACCCTGGGATTGCCAGATCCCAGTCCCGGTGCTCAGTTGCCCACGTTTCGGTGACAGCTGCAATATCCACCCTCCACACTGCTCTACCGTTCCTGAGCTGTCTCTTTTGTAATACAACAACTGCTAATGATGAGTTTACCAGTACCAACTGTTTGGTGGAACAGGATTGTTAATTTTCTAACATGTTGATTATTGCTGCTTAGAATAGTTTATAACAGCAGTTTGTAGATGTTACCTACATAGATTATGTAGACTGTTTGCATTCTTCTTCCACTAAACAACTATAGACACCTGCAGTCTTTTTCCTCTGTCCTACTCTACAGATCCTGTCTGTGTCTAAAGTGGGCTGTAAGGCATCCTAAGGACTCAATTGCTTAAACTAAGAGCTTGATCATTATTGCTCTAGTCCCTGTGTCCAATACTTTTTTTCTTCTGGACTATCAGACCACAATTCCTGTGTGCATACTATCTCCCCTCCATGTCCTGTGTTTTTTTTTTTCCCAGCTTTGCAGCTAGCTACAGTAAGCACCCCCCCCCCGCCAAATGTAACAGCTCTTTTGTGAAGGTGTTGTTGTTCAGCTGCATTAATAATCTGTCTGCCCTGCCCTGAAAACCTCCCCCTGCCATTATCTCCTTGTCTGACTGGGGCTGAGGTTTCTAGTGCCCATTGTCCCTATTGGCCTTAAATTAACAGACCCTCCTCCATTCCACAGGCATCCTGTCCAGTACGGGTGACTGCCTCCTCCTGAAAGCCGCAGGAGCTGCTCTGAACCCAATGGCTGTTCTGCGCTGACCCGCCTGTCTCTTGGCCTACAACCAGGTACACATTTGGAAGAACAGCTCACAGCTACCAACGGGATTAAACTTAGCGCTTTTTGCCTTTCAGGCCATTTGGCTGCACTACTACTGCTCCTGAGCTCTGATTAGGCATAACGCTATTCCCCCTTCTATTACTGATGCTTGACTCTACCATTCCTGAGCTGTCTCTTTTTTAATACAACTGCTTGTCTACTTTTCAATTTGCAAATTATACTGCAAAGCCACTAGAGGGCAACAACTCTTGGAGGTTGCATTCCTCTTCCCACTGCTCTCCCCCTAAGCACTTCTTGTCCTGGGTCCTTCTTCCCTAAAGCAAATTACTACACCCTAACAAACCATAGTCAGTCACCCTATCGCTGTGCTATAGAGACCACCACAGTTATGGGTATCGGAGTGCCCCCCGTTATACCGACACTGGACCACTGCCCCCTTATCGCCACTTGTTGGGCACCCATTGTCACGTGGACCACCCAGGCTCCTACTGATCGCTCTTACTATCCTACTTTTCGGACCCCTAAGCCCTCCCCCAAAGGGTCTTCTTTTCACACCTCCTACCCCTACGAACCACCGCTGACTGCCACCCACACTGCCACTACCTCTCTTGCATCCCCCATCCCCCCTACATATCTCCCTGCAGTCATGTGCCACCATCAACCTCCATGCTGGATTACATTCCTGTCTTTTCCAACACTTTTCACACTGGCCATCCCTTGTACTACCCACACTATAACTAGGCGACAGCTATCCTTGACAATAAGGCAACGATCTTTTGCTCTCCTCAGAGTCTTTGCCATACTCCTACTAATTTTGGGAAATGTTCATCCTAACCCAGGCCCCATCTCACCCAGCCCTAGCCTATCGCACCACGGGCTTAGAATAGCTGCAATGAACATTTGCAGCTTAACCAAAAAGACAGCAGGTCTCCATTGCTGGATACTGCAACATCAGCCTGATGTGCTAGCACTGACAGAAACCTGGCTGTCCAAAAAAACACCTGACTCATTGGTTGCCCTCCCTGGCTTCACCCTTCACAGAGCCGACAGAATGGGCAAACATGGTGGTGGTGGGTGTGCTGTGTCTGTCTGTGACTCCATGATATGCCAAGCCCTTCCAATACCTCCTTTAGACCATGGTGCCCAAGCCTTATCATTAAAACTTACTCCAGATCCCTCCAGAGCCCCTGTAATTCTTACTGTCGCATATGTCCCCCCAAGAAACCAAGCTCCTGCTATACAATCCCTTGCTAACTACATCTCTGGCTTCCCCTCCAAAACAGAACACATCATAGTTGGAGACTTTAATGTGAACTGGCTTGCAGTTCAAGCCCCACGCCATGACACCTTCACTGCACTGGACCTGACCCAGCTGGATCAGCCAACCTACCAGGGTGAACCCCACTAATGGCTCTAGCACCCTGATTGACCTTCTCCTCACCAACCATCCCCACAGAATCTCTGACCTGGTGGTCCTTCCAGACTCCTTAAGCGATCACTCACCCATCCTCTTTTCCTGGTCATGTCTTCAGCAGAAACCCAAACCAAACTATATTGCCTGGCATCGTTTCTGACCCAGAGGCCTCACAAAACTAAGAAAATACTTAACTCAATGGGACTGGTCCCCCATCTTCCGGGCCCCTACTATAGATGAAGCCCTTGATTATTTCACCTGTTCTTTTAATAAAGCATGTGACATCTATGCCCCACTAGCAAAAGTGCAATCCAAGAAACGTAATGCCCGCTGGGTCACGCCTGCACTGCTCCAACAGCTAAAGCACAGAGTTGATCTCTGGCATAAAGCAGTTGCATCCAGCACGCAGGCAGACAGGTAAGCCTATAAAATGGGTCATAACAGATGCACTTGGGCCAGTAAACAGGCCAAATCGGGCTACTACAAAACGACCCTTGCCTCCTCCTGGGGGAATGCTTGGTTGTTCTGGGACAATATCAAGGAACTCAATGGCAAATCCAGCCCCCCCCCCACTAACTGTCAAAAATGTCCCTACCACCTACCCGCTGGCCATCGCCACCTGCCTCAACTCATCATTCTCTGACCTTAGTGCAGTACTCCCAAATAACTTCTTCGACCCCACTCCTGCAACCCCACCCCCAAACACCCAGCATCCCCCCCCTTCCATCTCAGGGTGATCTCTATGAATGAGGCAAGGCCTTTTCTCATGAAAGCACCCAGTGGCTCTTTCTATTGCAAAGATTCTTTTGGTATGAGAATCCTACATCTAGTACTAGATACAGTCCTCTCCCCACTGACTGACCTCATTAACCACTCCCTAAGTCTGGGGCAGTTCCCCGCAGTCTGGAAGACTGCCACAGTCACCCCAATACTGAAAAGTGGTGACAGCACCTCCCCCAATAACTACCATCCCATATCCATTCTTACACCACTCTCGAAAGCCCTCGAAAAAATTATGGCCACCCAACTCACTGAGTACCTACTTGCTCATAACCTATTTTGCAGGGAGCAGCATGGCTTCAGATCTGGGCACAGTACAACTACGGCTGTCACTGAGTTCTCTAATTTTATTCACTCTGCCCTGGATAGAAAACACCTAGCTGGAGTTGTCTTCATCGACCTGTCAAAGACCTTTGATACAGCCTCCAACCCCCTTACTCTTAAGCACACTCCGCCACATAGATCTGTCCCAAGGACCCATCTCCTGGTGTACCAGTTACCTCACAGGTAGATCACAATGTGTCAAAATAAACAACACCCTCTCAACCACCCTGCCAGTTCACTCTGGGGTTCCCCAGGGATCCATCCTTGGCACTCTATTATTCAGCATCTACCTAAACACCTTGCCCAATTCCTGCTCCGGCAACCTACAACTCTATGCGGATGACGTGGTTCTTTTTGCCTCGCACCCAGATCCCACAGTATTGTAGTCCTCCATCCAACACACATTTAACCAGATTGAAAACTAGTTCATATACCAAAGACTTGTGGTCAATGTAAAAAAGACAAAGACTATGCTCTTTGCCCATCGACAGAATAAGGCCAAGAATGCACAGCTAACAATCCTCTCCCAGTCTCTCCTTCCTCTAGAACAGGTCCATACATATAAATACTTGGGCCTTACATTTGATTCCAGCCTCTCCTTCCAGTTACACATTGACGCTCTATCATCAGCCATAAATGTCCGTATAGGCCTATTGTATCGGCACAAGGATTGCCTACCTCTGGAAGCCCTTAATCTGGCTGTCACCTCCTCAGTCCTCTCCCTAGTCGATTATGGGCTCACCATCTACTCGGCTGCTGACCACGCAGCCCTTAACAAAATCCACTTTGCCATAAACAAAGCATGCAGACTCCTCACCGGGGCAGACAAGCATACTCATACCTGTACCCTATATGCCCTGACAAATCTCTTTACCCTGGATGAAAGGCTATTTTATCAAACATGTCTCCTCACAAAGAAAATACAACTGGGGCTTACCCCCTTGGGGGTTTCTGCCTCTCTCCTATCCTCCCATGCCTCGGTGAACACCGGCACTGCCAACCAACAGGTGTGGTCCGTCCCGAGAGTTAGAACCTCCTTAGTCCAATGGTCATTCTCACACAGGGCCCCAGCCTGGTACAATGAACTCCCCTCTGACGTCCCCTGCATCTCCAAATTAGGACCTTTCAAGTCAGCCCTCAAAGAGCACATTCTCACTTCACGGCACTGCCAATGTACCAGCTAGTGCTGGGTCATCTAGCTATCATCTTACAGGACCACCCCGCCACTGAGCTCCTACTGATAGGGCTACCAAACATTACCTATTAACAATGCCTCCTTTGGCTGTACTCACAAGGTATCTGTCTAATTCTCTACTTTGCTGTAAATTTCAAACCTGTTACTCCCTCCCTCTATCAGTAAACTTATTGTTCTCTTGAAAACTGTAAAATACAGCTCTCGGTAACACGTTCAATGCAATGTATAGCTGATCTTGATTCTGTAATATTGTATAAATAAAAAAACTGTAACCTTTAGCTGCCATTCTATGTCTATATGTATTAAGTGTTTATGTTTGTTTTTCTGATGCGGAGCCTTTGTAAATGAGTCCCTGACTCAAAGGTTGTAATCCTAAAGTCAGTTAAATAAAATAAAATAAATAAATAAGAGTGCCTGTAGCTCAGCGGATTTGTTTCCTAAGCTTCTTGCATTTAACGAGACCATCCTCCATCCTGCCCCCTTCCCTTCACTGGCCTCCATCTCCTCCCTTCTACTTCCTTCTTTTTTGGCCGCCCCGAGTCCATTCAGTAAGCTAGGCTCCTACCGTACTCATCCTCTTCTCCACAACCCGAAGGTCATGGCGAGCATCTGCAATGACCGATTCCACTCTCTGCAAGGTGTCTCCAGTTTTGTTAAGTTGGTTGCAGAGTTGTTTGGACATTGTAGTGAATTCTGGCTCTTCTTCATTCATGACTGTGTTACCAGTTACATTCGCGGTACCATTGTGTGGCCTATCTGCAGGCTGTTGCCAATCCAGCAGTTGCTGTTTAATTGGTTTAGCAGTGTTGGTGGCTGCAAATTCTTTTAGATGTTGTCTAGTCGCCATATGCAGTGTTGTTGCCTTTTTTATTCTTTTGAAATCGCCATCTGAAAGCCAGGATGGACTTCAATGATGGCCGGGTGATACAGAGCCACAAGATTAAGCAGCCATGCAGGACGCTAACATCACTGGATGTCTTTCATGTAAAATTTTACATGAACATTTTAAATATACACTGTCTCTCTGTCCTCCCTTCTCTGCCACCTCCCTCTACCTCCTCCTGTATTCCAGCTTTCTTCCTGCCACCACCTCCCCTACCCTTCCATTCCTAGGCTGAGAATCCTGCCCTTTGTGGGGTTTTCACCCCAGAGGGTCGATGGCTTGCCTCTTCCCTCAGCTGACCCCTCCTCCTTCTTCCTTGCCCTCATTGTTACCAGCCCTTTGGAGCTCCCCCAGTGGCTCTGTATCTCTGTGCATGCACTGTTTATTTCTCACTATGACCAAATCGTACTAGGTCTGGGAGAACTCAGTGAAGTTCTGAAACTTATTAACTATAAACTGGAACATGGTGAAGTTCTGATTTATTCTGATTAGTTCTGATTTATTGACCAATATTTGAAAAAATGTGAAAAAAATGCATAAAAGTGGCCAAAGTCACTCACATTTGACAGCGGCTCAAAGGAAATAATTCAATGGATTATTTGTATAATAAAATTAAAGTAAAAATGCTAAATAAAAAAGCAATCATTCACTACTAGCCCCTTCACAGCTGGCCTATAATGGTGGCATACCTGCTTGGGTCTGTGACATGAGTGTACTGGGAGAGACGGAGAGAGAGGAGAGAGAGAGAGAGAGACCGACAGATGTAAATAGACGGCACAAGTCAAAGATTTATTTTGCCACCCTGCTGCTCTTACCCTGTACACATAGCCACACTGAAGCCCGGAAAATAAATATTGTTTGGGATTTCTGGGACTGTTACCTTTATCGTCAGCCACCCTGCAGTCTCTCTCTCTCTCTCTCTCTCTCTCTCTCTCTCTCTCTCTGGATGTCACAGTCAAAGATTTATTTTGCCACCCTGCTGCCCTTGCCCTGCATACACAGCCATACTGAAGCCAGGAAAAGAAAAATTCATTTGGGATTTCTGGGACTGTTACATTTATTGTAAGCCACCCTGCAGTTTCTCTCTCTCTCTCTCTCTCTCTCTCTCTCTGTCTCTCCGTTCTGGACGTGACAATCAAAGATTTATTTTGCCACCCTGCTGCCCTTGCCCTGTACACACAGCTGTACTGAAGTCAGGGAAAAAATGTTATTTTGGATTTCTGGGACTGTTACATTTATCGTCAGCCCCCCTGCAGTCTCTCTCTCCCCTCTGGACGAGATTGTGAATGAATGTTTACAAGTGATTGTGATTGTCTGGCACAAGTCAAAGATTTATTTTGCCACCCTGCTGCCCTTGCACTGTACACACAGGCACACTGAAGCCAGGAAAAAAAAAAATTATTTGGGATTTCTGGAACTGTTACTTTTATCATAGGCCACACTGCAGTCTCTCTCTTCTGCCTCTGGACGTCACAGTCAAAGATTTATTTTGCCACCCTGCTGCCCTTGCCCTGTACACACAGCTGCACTGAAACCTGAAACCAGGAACAAAAAATTATTTGGGATTTCTGGGGCTGTTACATTTATTGTGGGCCATCCTGCAGTCTCTCTCTCTCTCTCTCTCTCTCTCCTCTCTCTCTCCCTCTCCTCTCCTCCTCTCCCCGGCATCACAACAAGTCAAAGATTTATTTTGCCACCCTGCTGCCCTTGCCCTGCATACACAGCCACACTGAAACCAGGAAAAGAAAAATTCATTTGGGATTTCTGGGACTGTTACATTTATTGTAAGCCACCCTGCAGTTTCTCTCTCTCTCTGTCTCTGTCTCTCCCCTCTGGACGTGTCAATCAAAGATTTATTTTACCACCCTGCTGCCCTTGCCCTGTACATACAGCTGTACTGAAGTCAGGGAAAAAATGTTATTTTGGATTTCTGGGACTGTTACATTTATCGTCAGCCCCCCTGCAGTCTCTCTCTCTCCTCTGGATGAGATTGTGAATGAATGTTTACAAGTGATTGTGATTATCTGGCACAAGTCAAAGATTTATTTTGCCACCCTGCTGCCCTTGCTCTCTACACACAGCCACACTGAAGCCAGGAAAAAAATTGAGGATTTTCTGTAACTGTAGTTTCTCTTGGGCCCCCAGTAGTCTAGTCTGTCAATCTTTCCTCAGTCTGGATCTGGATGGAATGGCACAAGTGAAAGATTTTGCCAGCCTGCCCTTGCTCAATACACAGTCACACAGTACAGTACTGCCTTAGTTTGCAAGTTAACTTTGCATCCCCCCAGCAGCCACCCAGGCCACCACTATCTCCCTAGTCCTGACTCCATGGGTCTCCGATCTGCCTTCACCCACCCCAATGAATGTTGTCTCTCCCCCTCCTTTCTGTCACTCTCCCTAATTTCTTCTGTTGTTGTTGTTCCCTCCCCTCCAATTTTCTGCCTTTCTGGTGTGTTTTTTTTGTTTTGGCAACTTTTGGCACAGTCTCTGCGGCTCAGTGCAGCTTCCGCTCTTGCTCCTCCAGTCCTCTGCTCGTCTGGGGCCGTGTGGCATACTCAGCATGGTTATATACAGTAAGTCACATGACTGTCTGTTGCCTGATTGGATGCCACCATCAGCCTGTACATGCCGACGGCATCCCCATGACAACAAACAACAAAATTGATATCCACAGACCCAGAACTGGACATCTATGGTGTAACCCCGCTGTTACCCATGGTTACTAGAATCCCAGTAAGACCTAGTGGTAGGCAAGGAAGGCAGCTTGTGAAACTCTGGTTAAATGGATTTCACACTGTCTCACTCTGTTCTCAGTCTCAGCTGAGACTGAGGGATGACATCACCATAGAACTATCGCAGCTGCATGAGCCACATTGGAATCTGCAGATGCGAGTTAGGTTAGAATGCTGGGAGTTTTTGAACAGTGAGCAGCAGCAGTTGTGTGTGAGCAGTCTTGAAAAGAGGAGCATAGCAGTCTGTGCACAGGCTCTTGGAGCCTAAGCTCTGATATAGAGCTACTTTTAGGGAAAGGTGTGTGTTTCGGCCAAAAGAGGAACACAGTAAGCTGTTCTTGAAGTGGTGGAGACCACTGTTACTGGTCTCTGTGCCCCATCCCTGAGGGGTTGGGAGTGGAAGGTTTTCCTGTTATTCCAGGGGCAACCTCCTGGTTCCAGCTAGGGAAGAAGCTGCCTTATTTTTCTGAAATGTGTTGTGGCACAAGAAGCTGTCAAGATTCGCCTGTGGGGTATCTGCAACCAAAGGGTGAGTTCTGCTCTTGTCAAAGGGCCTATGTTTCACCTGAACTGTGTTAAAGTGGGGATTGGACTGCTGAATTAGTGGGAGGCCTAGAGGAATAGGCTTAGCCAAAGTAAAAGTACGTTCAAGTGCAGTACAAGGAGAAAGTCAAGACATGTAGAGAAGATGTGCTATACATTTACCCTTTAATCTACATTGCCAAGCTTTTCAGGAAGAGATGTATAAGCATGTTCGAGTTTAGTACAAGGGGGAAGTCAAGACATGTAGAGGAAATGTGCTATACATTTACCCTTTAATCCAGGGGCGTCACCAGAGGTACAAAATTGAGGGGGCTACTGCCCCACTGTCAAAATCCTAACAAAGCTAGGGGGGTCTGAGCCCCCCGAAATTTTGAGATTTTTACTTTCAAGTGGTGGCTTTTCCTGCATTTTAATGGTGAAATATATGTTTGAGAAGTTTGGTTATCATGACATTTATTAAATGGTACATATGCTTAATGTGGTTACTGGACCAGTGAGAACAATGGAAACAGAGACACCATTATCCCAGCAGATCTGCTGGGAAGGTTACAGTCCCCCACAGCAAATAAGAGACCATTCAGACACCATTATCCCAGCAGATATGCTGGGAAGGTTACTGGACCCCAGAGCAAGTAAGAGACCTGCCAGCAGACACCTGTAACCCAGCAGATCTGCTGGGAAGGTTACAGGACCCCAGAGCAAATAGCCACCACTTCCACACTGCATAATTCTGAATGTCACTTAACATTCCTGCCCTTAATCTCTCTGCATGCCCTCTCTCTCTCTCGTCAATTTCTGTAGTCTTCGCATCTCCCTGTGTGCTGCAAACTATCCTTCCCCTCCCCCTCTTCCTGGATTCTAAGGAGTTTGGGGATGACTTGTATGACTGTGTCTATGTAGGTTGCCATATAAAAAGGCAGGAAAATTCTCTCCCTCCCTCTTTGGATTGTAAAGCACGGCATGGCAGTTACTAAAAGGTGGTCACCAATCCTAATCCCAATTTATGTCAGTCACTCCCAGTCCTGTCCAGGTGTTCCCTGCTACAAACCAAGGCATGTCAAACCTCTCATGCATCTGAATCCACTGAACAGAGTCCAAGAGACTAGTGGAGGCAGAGTGCATTTGTTGTAACCCCTCCCCAAAAGGGCTCCCTGTCAGATTGGGATCCAACTAACCTGGGAGTGGTGATGACAAATCTTTGCCCTAGGCTCTGAGCTCTCCCATGGTGACATCCTGACTCTTGTCCCAATGTTCTCTTTGTCGACAGCACAGTACACAGCAGCCAGCCACCAGTGCACTCAGTCTAGTCATGAGACTTACTTTATTTTTTCTCCATCAGACTTGTGAGTGGACGAGAGTAGTGCCCCAAAGTTTGCCAGGCAAGCAGACCAATGAGGACTTAGGGAGGGGAAGAGTTAACTTCCCACCCACCCCATGCACAGCCAACTGGCTTATTGATCAAACTGAGTGGATGACCATTTCCTGTCTCTATGCCCCTCCCCCCCAGAGCCTTCTGGTACTGGATCCTTTGTCTTGGCCAGGCCAGGTCTCCAGCCAGTGCCTGAAGGGGCAATAAATCAGCCAAATGGGCTGATCTTAGCCTCAGATACCTAGTCATCTGTCCAAAAGCCAGGTCCACCTCTAGGCTAGAAAGGGTCTTCCCTGCTAGCCGGTGGCAGTTCTGGACTGGGTGACTGTTAGAGTAGAGAGCACAGGAGTATGGATACCTGGAGGTTACCTGAAGCTCGGGTTCATAGCTCCTGGGTGGCTGTTCCTCTATAGCCAGTGGTCCTCAGGGGTCTCCAGCAGCAGTCACACCTTAGCTCCAGAAAAGGACCAGCAGTCCTCCTGATGGCCAGCAGCAGCCAGTTCCATAGGGTGAGCTTCCTTTAGTTGTCTGCTCCCTCGGTTTGCAGTTTTTGTATTGGGGTTTTCTGAGGTGTCCTGATGCTGGGTGCCTGGTAGTGCATGTTGCACAAGCATCACATTTCAGATGCAAAGTGACGAGGGTAATGCTCACCCAGGTTTTCTTTTGTTCGAATAAAAATATGGCTTGGCAAGTCTGTTAGTTTGCTTCCTGTTATTTTGCAGAATGAGTGTGGCATAGTTTGTGTTTTTTGGGGCTGCCATTGCAGTTCCCCTGTCTCCCCTCTCCAGTATGCTGGCTGTGTTTTTTTTTTTCTGGCATTGACATTGGGCGTTGCCACACATGGGGCTGCCATTGCAGTCCCCTGCCCTTCCCCCTTTGTTTACTGCCTCTAGTGCCACTTGCTGGTTGGCAGGCTATTGCCCTGCCCAGCTTTGCTGGAGTGGTTATTTTTTTTTTCTCTTCTTTGTTTTGTTAAATTTCTTTCTCTTCCCTTTTGTGGGGGCTTCAGGTTGCTTCCCATCCCTTTGCCTGGCCTTCTGTGCTGGTTGTGGGGTGTGGTGTCCTTTTGGGGGGGAGTGACCTCTTTATTTTCTGCCTTCAGTTTTCTCTTTTTTTTGCTTTTATTTTTATCTGTATTGTGGGCTCCTCAAACCCCTTTCTTGCTACAGTCACCTGAGATGACCCCTGACTGTGGTCCTTCTCCTGTAGCCCCCCCTCCCTCCAAATGAAGTGATGGCATCCATTTTTGTGGTCATTGGTGGTGGAGTTCCCCTGCTCAGCTCTCTTCCCCATCTCCCTTCCACAGTAAATTAGTGCCACTGCAGTCACGGACTTGGGCGCCCAGTTGATCATGGTCCATGCAGCATTCACCAAGAGGGGACAAGTTTGGGCAGATAGACCATGAGGTGCATCAGCAAAGTGTGTTTGAGCAGAAACCAGCACCCGGACCACTAAAGTTTCATCCTGCCACTGTTCAGGGGCAACCAAAGCATTGGGTGGTGCAGAGCTCCCTGACCTCCACCACTAGCACCACCAATGATCGTAGAAGGATCTGGAGGACCCGGGCCAGGCAAAAAAAAAAGGAAAGTGCACTCCATGTGGTAGAGATATAAAGTGCTGACTCTAAACCATGGCTTCTTTTTTCTCAGCAAGCAGTGAAGCTGTGAGTCTTTATATTTTTCAGGGAAAATTATTGGGGGAGCTTGAGCTTACATTAGGGGGGCTTCAGCCTCCCCCAAAACAGCCTGGTGATGCCACTGCTTTAATCTACATTGCCAAGCTTTCAAAAAGAGTTGTTTAATGTCCAGAGAAATGGCCGGGTATGGATTGTGGAAGCTGGAGGTAGGAGACCCCCCATCTTTAGTAACCAGGTTCACCTCAACGGATTTGCTCTGTGGCCCTTTTACTTTACCTCAGGCACTTGGCCAGTGCTGAGAGAAGTACCCAGATGTGGGATTGAAAGAAAATTTCTCTTAAGGAGTCAAAGGCTCTAAGGTGGTTTGGGGAGCCACCAGGAAAATGTGTCCACTGCCGTAGGGACAGGTATCGAGTGGCCGGCAGGGGAGCCGGGCCAGGAAAAACCCAAATAGTGTACAAGTCGGGCTGTGTACCCAAAGCAGCATGCAAGTCTGGGATGTGTGCCTGGTGGGTTCAGAGCCTGAGGGCTGAAGTGTTGAAGAAGTGTTCTGTTACTCTTAGCTGCATTACCAGGAATGTAGCCCCGTGGGGGTCCGTCTATGCTTTGTTTGTTCAGTTTGGATGTGAATAAAAGCCACACTTTAGAATCCCATTCCTGGTATTGGACATTACAGTTATTGCTTCCTGTGTTTGGATTTACTTGGGTGCCCATGTGCAGAGTAGCCAAACCTAGGCCCCTTGTGCCGAATAACCTAGTCCTCCCCGAACCCAGTCCCCACCTGGTACTGCTGTCAGCTTCAACAGCATGCCACCTGTCATTTGCAAAAAGGCAGGCATCTTGGGGTTACAAAATGGAGGCACCGCTTTGGATTTTAATTTTGGGAGGAAGGGTGCTCGGGCAATGGGCTAGTGTTTTGGTTATCTGGCAGTGGGTAGCCGGAAAAGTTGAAGCAAGTTTAACTAGTGTGTCGCTGTGTGCTGTGGTTCATATGCTGCTGTTAAAATGCCAACTGTTTACCAAGGAGCAGTAAAGCTGAAAGAGTATGCCCTTGTCCTGCATCAAATGTTTACAGTGCTTTTGCCAACTTTCTAAAAACTGTGTGTGATTAAAGAAAAGTGTGGAAGACTAGGAGTAGCAACAGGAAAATTGTTCCCTGGACATTGGAAATGCTTTTTAGTAAACTGAGAGACTTGCTGTGTTAATGGCCATGCTAAATGGTTGAAATGGTCTCCCGCCATGGAGTCAGTTCGAAAAAAAAAAAGTGGTTTCTGCAGTTTAATTTTGCCTGCTCGACGATCGCCGTGAAGAGAAGAGCACTAGAGAGGGAAAGAGGCTCATTTGCATGGCGTCGTTTGATTGGTGAGGCTGCAATCAGTCCCGCCCCCCAGCCAGCTCTACAGTGACTGCCCAGCATTCGCGAGGGAGTGCGAGTGGAGTGCGTGTACTGGCTTAGTGGAGGAGCATCACGGTGATTAAAAAGTGCTGTAGAAGTATTAAAAATAGACTTTTCTGTTTAAAATCGGGCTCAACCTGCATCTCAAGCGACTGGATTGTGAGTGTGGTGATCAGAGAGACGATCGGCAGGATTGCCAACCCGCTTCCTTTCTGAGGCCTCCAAGACTGGCTGCAGGCCGTTTTTCATCACAGCAAACAGCTACTGATAACAGTGAGTACCAACAGTAAAAATTGCTCAAACAGTAATTTTCTGCCAAAAGCCAGCTGAATACGTGTTGAGCAGTGCAGTCGCTTCGCAAATAAAGACTGTGTCAAGTTTTACCAGCTAAAGCAAGTCTGTTAAGCCATTGACTGTGAGCATAGTTATGAGTTCAGCATCAGAAAAAAGTTTCAAAGCCAGAGAGAGACTGTAAGTTATAGCAAAATATGCAGCACTAGCTACAGGCAATCCTGTGCTTGAAATCCTGAGGCTTTACGGGACTGTGAGCTAAAGAAATGTTTTCAGCAAGTGAAAACTCTGTGGCAAATCATATAAATGTGCTAGGAAAAGAACAGTGTAAGTTTGTGCAGTTTTGAGCAAAGTTATCAGTAGTGTGTTTAAATCGGATGCACAGTGGCTTGACCCAATTTCAGAATGTTAATGCGCAGGAATGCTGCCACCACCATTACAGGGTGGGGTAGTAATGTAAACACAGCAGCAGAGGAGCCATTTTAAAAGTAAAAGAAAGTGTTCAGTGAAGTGGGACTTTCAGTAAAAGTGAGCTTTTGTTTGTTTTTCCCTGCAGTCATGGCCTTAGGACCAGCCTGCTACCCGGATCATGCCCGGGCTGCAGTAGCAGCAGAAGTAAATAAGTTAAGGGACATTGAAAGGTGTTGCTATGGAGGACAACTGCCTTCTCATGTGGCGATTCCTGGATATCCAGTGCAAGTGTGTTTAATATGCTTAAATGCTGGAAGGGACGTCTTCATGGTACCTCACTGTTCAGGGTGCTTAGAGAAGTACGGCTTGTTTAAAGCACCCAAGATTCATTTGGCTCCCACATGGACAAAAGTTCAGGAATTTGTAGTTGGCAGCACACAGCACCAGGTGGAGCCAGTTGAAGAAGGCCCCTCGGGGGAGTGTGGCACAAAGCTAGAGGGTGCAGATTTAGAGACAGAACCATATGCTGATGTTTCAGATGCTGGATCGCAGAAGGATAATTCAGACAGAGCATCAGTAGACCCCTGGAGGGGGGGCCTAGTCCAAGTCTCATAGGAGAAGATGAGATGAGGGATGCCTTTGAAAGGGAGGTGTCGACCTCTGCACCCAGTGAAGAGTGGATAGTCTCAGGAGTGAGGACGACAGCTCACTCCTGGGCACAGATTCTCAGTGAGGAAGAAGAAGAGAGGGAACCTATGTAGCCTTGTGAAAAAGGAACAGGTACACAGCCTCAAGCTCCTGCCTCAGAAGAATGCATGGAAGAGAGTGGTGATGCCACTGCCCTGGCTGTGCAAAAAGAAGTCAGGGTTCCGTTTTTCATCTCATTGAGAATGCGTAGCTGGAAGAACCAGGACTGGCCGCCTCCAAGCCAGGTCAGCGGTCTCAGGTTGACCAAAGCTAGTAAAGAGGAGAGACTGGTTCATAGGAAGGTGAATTAAATCTTTGGGATGTCCTTTCCTACCTTTCCTCAGAGAGTCTGGGAGGAGACTGAGAACAGCAGGAAATCCTGGATCTGGGCAGAAGCAATGAAATGTGTGCATACTGGTGCAAACAAGCATGTCAGGAACAGGCTGTTTCATGAAAAATACACCCAGTGGAAAAGATGCAGGACACTGTTTATGGACACTGTTCAAATAGTGGATGGAGAGGGACGTGAAACCTTTCACAGTGTGAATTATGTGCACCCAGACAGGGTAATAATTCAAGCTCCTGATCCCCTGTACTATTGGCCTCAATGCAAAGACCTCCCTGCAAATGTGCCCGTGCCTACCAGATGGAAAGCAGAGCAGTGGTAGTCAATACTGCCACACCAGCCATTGCAGTGCCTTTGCTGTTCCACCAGTATGGACATCCAGGACTCAGGTGCCCAACATTCATCAGTTCTACAGTGTACTGGCCTTTCCAGAATCCATCGACTGGCCCACCAGATGACTTCAGATCCAGAGAGGACTCCAGCCCAGCTGTATCCTGATCCATCGCCTGGTAATCGGATGATGTCAGACCATCTGTTTTCCTTTTTGTTCCTGTTCTAAGGTTCCATCTCCAGAGATGACATCAGCCCAGCAGTTTCCAGATGTGCCCTCCTGTAGTTCCCGGAAGATTTCCACCCAGCTGTATCGGAAGAATGCTGCCAGGGACAGTCTTCAGCTGAGGAGCAGGTCGGTGTGTATTATTCTTTCTACAAGGGGCTGGTAAGTCCAAACTTTTCTATCCTTATGACATTGCAGTACATACCTTACATTAGCAGACTCCAGAATGTGTGATCTGTCCTCAAAGACTCTCCCCTTTGGGACTTTGGCCTGCTAGAACTGTGCTTCACCAGGCTCCGGCCCAGGAGAGACTCTTTAATGGGCTAGCCTTCGGGTACTGTGGTCACTAGATGGGACTTTTAGGGCACTCCATCCCCCAAATGTGTATTGTAAATAATGTCATTGTTTTTCTACTGTTTTCTAATGTATACACTGTTTTTCTACCTTTCTAAAAAAAAAAATATATTTTTGGGATTCTCCAGTGTTTTGATGGTAGGGGTTTAGATAGACTGTGTATGCAGATTAGGAGTGTGTGTTGTCTTTCTTTTTCTTGCAGGTGTTCCTGAAGAAGATAGAAGAGAAGACAAGAAGAGGAGGAGGGGCTCATCGGAGTTCCTAAATAGTACTTTAGTGTGTAGTATTTAAAGTACTGTTGTTGTTATTGTTGTTGTTACTGTAGTAACCCCTTTCCTTTCACAGGTGTGGTTGTGGGGGAGGGAGGCAGTAATGTAATGTAATGGTATGGTATTAGTTCCTGGTGTGGGGTTGCAGGGTGTCCAAGGTCGGGGAGGTCCCCGGGTTGTTTTATTTTTGGGGTGTTAAGTTAGAGGCAGACAGATTTTCCCTAGAGGGCTAGGAGGGATAACAGGCTGTGGTCCTGAATGGCCATAGGGACTGCAGTGCTGCATTATTAGTGCTATGCTCTGGACAGTTCTACCACAGCCACTAGGCACCCATAGTTAGTGGGTAGAGTAGAGGCTGATATGTCAGCCAAAGGCCTTTAGGCCCTTAGTGTTGCCTGCCTGAGCTCGCACATGGTAGGAGGGGGCCTGATCACCCCCTCCACAGGTAGCACATAGGGTGGGATGGCCTGAGCTGGGTAAATAATGACTGTGGACAGTCATTTTCCTGGCCCAGGGTGAGTGTAACCCCCCTGTTACCCGGGGTTGCTAGAATCCTAGTAAGACCTAGTGGTAGGCAGGGAAGGCAGCTTGTGAAACTCCAGTTAAATGGATTTCACACTGTCTCACTCTGTTCTCAGTTTCAGCTGAGAATGAGGGATGACATCACCATAGAACTATCGCAGCTGCATGAGTCACATTGGAATCTGCAGATGCGAGTTAGGTTAGAGTGTTGGGAGTTTTTGAACAGTGAGCAGCAGCAGTTGTGTGTGAGCAGTCTTGAAGAGAGGAGCACAGCAGTCTGTGCACAGACTCTTGGATCCTAAGCTCTGATATAGAGCTAATTTTAGGGAAAGGTGTGTGTTTCCGCCAAAAGAGGAACACAGTAAGCTATTCTTGAAGTGGTGGAGACCTCTGTTACTGGTCTCTGTGCCCCATCCCTGAGGGGATGGGGTGGAAGGTTTTCCTGTTATTCCAGGGGCAACCTCCTGGTTCCAGCTAGGGAAGAAGCTGCCTTATTTTTCTGACATGTGTTGTGGCACAAGAAGCTGTCAAGATTCGCCAGTGGGGCACCTGCAACCAAAGGGTGAGTTCTGCTCTTGTCAAAGGGCCTATATTTCACCTGAACTGTGTTAAAGTGGGGATTGGACTGCTGAATTAGTGGGAGGCCTAGAGGAATAGGCTTAGCCAAAGTAAAAGTATGTTCAAGTCCAGTACAAGGGGAAAGTCAAGACATGTAGAGGAGATGTGCTATACATTTACCCTTTAACCTCCATTGCCAAGCTTTTCAGGAAGAGATGTTTAACTATGTTCGAGTTTAGTACAAGGGGAAAGTCAAGACATGTAGAGGAAATGTACTATACATTTACCCTTTAATCTACATTGCCAAGCTTTCAAAAAGAGTTGTTTAATGTCCAGAGAAATGGCCGGGTATGGATTGTGGAAGCTGGAGGCGGGAGACCCCCATCTTTAGTAACCAGGTTCACCTCTACGGATTTGCTCTGTGGCCCTTTTACTTTGCCTCAGGCACTTGGCCAGTGCTGAGGGAAGTACTCAGTTGTGGGACTGAAAGGAAATTTCCCTTAAGGAGTCGAAGGCTCTAAGGCGGTTTGGGGAGCAACCAGGAAAATGTGTCCACTGCCATATGGACTGGTATCGAGTGGCCGGCAGGGGAGCTGGGCCACAAAAAACCCAAATAGTGTACAAGTCGGGCTGTGAACCCAAAGCAGCGTGCAAGTCCGGGCTGTGTACCTGGTGGGTTCAGAGCCTGAGGGCTGAAGTGTTGAAGAAGTGTTCTGTTACTCTTATCTGCATTACCAGGAATGTAGCCCTGTGGCGGTCCGTCTATGCTTTGTTTGTTCAGTTTGGATGTGAATAAAAGATACACTTTAAAATCCCATTCCTGGTATTGGATGTTACAGTTATTGCTTCCTGTGTTTGGATTTACTTGGGTGCCCATGTACAGAGTAACCAAACCTAGGCCCCCCGTGCCGAGTAACCTAGTCCTCCCTAAACCCAGTCCCCACCAGGTACTGCTGTCAGCTTCAACAGCATACCACCTGTCATTTGCAAAAAGGCAGGGGTCCGGGGGTTACAATGGCAATGTCCTTATTTATCTGGGTCCATGGATTGTGGGTTCGATCCAGGGGTCCGGATCTCCTGCGGAACAATCTACCCAGCACTAGATTGTACATAGGTGTTGCTTTTATCTCAATGTTATTTAAATTGCCATTTTATTAGCATTTGTTTCTTCTGCTCTTTGTATACATTTTGGTTTCTGTAAAATCAGGTAGTACCTCCACTATCCCTTCCCCCAAGATACATCTGGAAATTAGCTAATTTTTGGCTCAGTGTGCCTTTCCTGGTGAAACTTTTGAAATAAAGAAATAATAATAAGGCTGCCTTGTTACTCTGCCTGAATAAGTAAATCTTAATAGTGTGTCCATCTACTGATCTGAACGGCAGATTGACATCACGAAGAGGTGCAAAGCTTGAATTTCAAGACTTGGATTCACTAGTTCCAATTCACTATCAGTGACTTAGAATAGGGTCTTGTTGTTTGACTCTGGCATTGTATATAGCAGTTTGGGTAATCCGAAAAGGCCATTTTATTCATGTTTTTTTTATGTTCCCCGTGCGCGCATGCACAGTGAACATTTTGTTAGGAGAGTGGCTTTTGAGGGGTGTAACACTGTCAGTCCATTGCAGAGTGGTCTGCAAGGGGCTTATCAGTGTCACACAAATCATCAGCCAGGCTGATCATAGCAGTATTCTGGCTTGCTGGGCAGAAACTTTGTGTATTTCAAAGAAAGAGCCAACCCAATCATAGGTCATCTCTTCTCTTTGATCTACACCACCCAGCAAGCACAGTTGATCTGTCAGGATCAGTCTGCAGAGGAATTACACCCTGTAACAAAGAAAAACATCCATCAATGTCTGTTGCTAGCACCCCGTAACTGTTTCGCCCCCACTGATCCTCCTTATCAACACCCCCCATCTCCCCCACAAACATAACACTGACACTGATATATAGCCTAGTGTGGTGCTAAACACTTGAAAGCACACTCAGGCTCTGCAGCTCTATTTTTGTAAATGAAACTTGCCTTCACTGTATTATTTAAAACTACTGTGCTGCTGTGACCTGGAGCCTTGCTCTGTGAGGAAGTAGGAAGAGGAGCTGAAGTTCATTAACTGTGTCTAGGGACTACAACTCATGTTTCAATATTATAAACTGTGTTTGAGGGCAAGAAATATCCTTTTATTATTAACCCATGGTGTTGTGGGACTTGTGCACACATTTTAAAAATTTTTTTAGAAGCTTTCTGCTTCTTACTCACTCCATGACCCTGGGTACTATTTTCAGGTCATGGGAACAGCATTTAAAGTACGTCCTGTGGCAAGCAGGGTGAACCCAAGCAGGGCGAGCTTGTGTCATCACGTGCGAAGATGCTCGCAAAGACAGGCACATCTGCACATGTTTTGCATGTTTGGAGAGGTGAGGAGGGACACCATAATCATCAGCAGTTCTAAATAAACCCAGTAGGAGGTAAGCTGATAGACTCTTGTGTATTAACAGTTTGGGATAACAGCCTTGTCCAATATAAGCAAAATGAATAAAACAATCACTACAGTAGAGGGTAGGGTAGGTTTGAAATGTAGTACCTGCCTGATGTACTGTTTTAATATTGACAATACACTAAATAAAGTGTTTCAGTGCTTCAAGTGTGAACAAAATGAGGACATGGGTCAAGAAGTTAGTCTCTTTAGTTCTAGATTGAGTGCACTTGAAAAAAAGCCACAATGAGAGGTCTAACCATGTATTTAATGGAGCAATATTAGATTCATGCACTAAACATAAAACAAATTATATTAGTAAACAAACCTATAACAAAAATGAACTTTCACACTGCAACTGCTCCGATACCTCAAAGATCCCCTCAGTGCAGCAAAATAAAAAAGAGCTAGAGAGGAGGAAGCTCTCACTGATGCAGAGAATACTTGGTATCAGGTTCAAAGCAATAAAGTTGCTAACAAGGGCAGGAAAGTAACACAGTTTAGCACTCCAATTCAGAATTACTTTGACCCACTTAAAGATCTAGTCGAGGAAGATAACCTACCCCCCCCACCAACCATTACTGTTGTTACCGCCTGCACATTCTAATACAGTACATATAGTTACAGAAGTAGATCCTAATCCAGTTACAGTTCTACACAACCAGTCTAATTCAGAAAATCTTATGGATCTGGGTGAGACTGATGTTTCTGAACCTAGACAAATATATGTTCTAGGTGACTCTCTAGTCAAACAACTTCATCAATCTATTTGCAGACTCATGTTTTAGGGAGCAAGGATCAAAGACATAACAAAAATGACCAGGCAGATTTTTAAAAAGAGTGGTGAAAAGCCTCTAGTTATTGTGCACACAGAGGTCAATAATATTATGCATCAGAACATCCAGAGTATTAAGGAGGAATATGTGGGCCTAACCAATACATTGTCGATATGGACTGCCTAATTGCTTTTTCTGAAATACTTTCAGTACCCAGGGCTGACCTTCAAACAGAACATAAAATTAGACAGGTCAACAACTTCTTACGCTTTTGGTGCCTCAAGCAGAGCATAGGGTGCATAACATATTGGGAAGAGTTCCATGATAAAAGTGACCTGATTAGTAGGGATGGCTTGTACCCTAACAGGAAGGGATCGTCTCTCTTGGGAAAACATATGAATGATTACCTAACAAGGCTTTTAAACTAAAGTCTTGGGGGGAAGAGAGTAACAAATATTCTTATACACTAACTCATCATGGCCCAAACATTTTTGATATGACTACTGTTTTAACAACTACAACGAGTAACACAAACAGGAAAAATACAAACAACAATGAAATACCACAGGGGTCCATAACTATCACTCCTGGCAGGAACAGTTCAGAGCTTAAAATCTTACTTCTGAATGCCAGGAGCCTAAGAAATAAAATGGATGAACTCCGATACAAATTAAGTAAAGATAACATCGATATTTGCAGGATATCAGAGACCTGGTTCTCTAACTCAGACTGGGGTATGGATATACAAGGTTATACAACAATACTTAAAAAACGAACAAAATCTAAGGGGGAAGGTGTCGCCCTATATAGCAGTGATAATTTAAACAGTTATGAGGTAATGAATGATGAAAACATAGAGATAGATAATGAGATCATTTGGGCTAGATTTGAAAGAGATAACGGACAACTATTGGATTATGTTACCGCTCTCCTAACCTTGACGCTTTAGCTAATGGAGATTTCATGAAAACTATTAAGAATGTTACCGTTTATGATGATCTGATAATAATGGGAGACTTTAATTTACCCAATATATGCTGGCAATCCCTTGAAGGAAAAGGTAGCCTTGAAACTAGATTTGTGAATGTCACAATACAGCATGACCTTGAACAGATAGTATTGGAATCAACTAGAAATAAAAACATTCTTTGTCTGACTTTTACAAATAGCAAAGACATAGGGGATCCACCTAGAATCCTGGAACCATTGGGGGATAGCGATCATAATATGATCCTATGGACTCTGAAAAGATACGCTAATATAACAAAAGAACTAAAGGTAGTACAAAAACAAAACATTTTTATAAAGCAGAGTATACTAAAATAAAACAATTCCTGACAATATGGAATTGTGAAGAAGAATTAAATAACCTGGACACTGAGAGTATGTGGGCACTTATCCTTGGAAAAATTGAATATTGTATCAAGCACTGGGTTCCTGAGTGGAAAAAATATACTAATAATAAAAAAAAGTGTCCTGTTGTGGCTGAAAAAAAACATGAAGAGTCAAATAAAAAACAAAAAATGGGCATTTAACAAATACAAGAAAAAAATCAACGACAGATAGGTGGCACAAGTTTAAATTAAAGGCAAATATGACAAAAAAGGCTATTAAAAATGCCAAAAACAAACCTCAAACTGAAGCTGGCAACTTTAACGAAGGATAATAAAAAAAAGTTCTACAATTATGTGGGATCGCTAGAAGGAAATGCCCCAGAAATAGGCTCCCTTTTCAAGGATCAAGCATTAATTACCGACGAGCAGAAAATGGCTGAAGAACTAAACTCCTATTTCAGTAGTGTCTACAGACCTAAAGAAGAAGTAGGACTAGATAGGTTACAAACTCCTTGTAATTTTTAGCAGTTTACCAAAATGGAAGTCATGACTGCTATAAAATCTCTAAAAACTAACTCATCTGCAGGGCCTAATAATATCCCTCCTAATTTTCTTAAAGAACTAACTAACGAACTGTCAGGGATATTTACCCTATTGTTTAATACTTCAGTTAATGAAGGAGTTGCAATAAAAGATTGGAAAAAAGCTTTGGTCATACCAATTCACAAAAAGAATACTAAGCAAAATGCAACAAATTACAGGCCTATTAGCCTCACTTCCTGTATTGGGAAATAATGCAACAAATTATAGGCCTGTTAGCCTCACTTCCTGTATTGGGAAATAATGCAACAAATTATAGGCCTGTTAGCCTCACTTCCTGTATTGGGAAATAATGCAACAAATTATAGGCCTGTTAGCCTCACTTCCTGTATTGGGAAATAATGCAACAAATTATAGGCCTGTTAGCCTCACTTCCTGTACTGGGAAATTGATGAAAAGGCTACTTCTGCAAAAAATTACTGTGCACATCCAAGATAAGGGTATTACTGATATAACACAGTATGGCAGATCCTGCCAGAACAATTTAATACATTTTTTTGAACCTATAAGCAGTGCATTGGATAACAGAGTACCAGTCGATGTCATCTTTCTAGATTATGAAAAAGCCTTTGATACTGTCTCTCATAGAGTATTGATAGAACAACTAATTAGAATCAAGCTTCATCCAAACATCATTAAATGGACTGATTCATGGTTAAAAGACAAAGAGCAGTGTGTAATCATCAAAGGTCAAATGTCCAAATGGACTAATGTTATTAGTGGGGTGCCCCAGGGATCGGTATTGGGGCCTGTATTATTTAACATTTTGATATCCACTATGCAAACTACCAATGGGGTTTGGATAAATAAATATGCAAGTGACAGCAAAATCAGCTGTATTACAAGTGATATGCAATCGATTTGAGCATAACAAAATAACTTGGACCAACTGGCTTTATGGGCAACACAAACAAAACAACATTTAATACTGCGAAATGTAATGTAATGCACCTTGGAAATAACAACAGGTTAGCTAATTACACACTGAATAATTTTCAATTACAAGTTGTTACCTCAGAAAAAGACTTGGGTATCACTATCGCAAATGACACTAAATTCAATACCCACATAAACAAAACAATTAAGAAGTGTCATGGAATAATAGCATGCATACTTAAACATATCAAAAGCTGACTGCTGAAGTCTTAGTCCCTTTATATACCAGCATGGTGAGGTTACAGATTGATTTTTGTGCCCCCTTCTGTGCCCCTACAACATCAGGAGCTAAAATTATGGTAGAATACAGAGGAGAATGACAAAAACATTAATAACATAAGAAATTCTAAATATGAAGAGAGGTTAAGTACACTGGGGCTTTAATCTCTTGATTATAGGTCTCTGAGAGGTGACCTGTGTGTTACGTATTGGGCCTTTAATGATCCAGCTCTGTTTGAAACATTATGCTTTGAAAGGAAACATTCTAACAAAAATACAAGATCTCATAAATTAAAACTACAAGTTAAAACTAATAAAACTACAAAGAGGAATAATTTTGTAACACAAAGCATTCCTCCTATATGGAATTCATTACCTATGGCAATAGTCACAAGTGATAATATAGAACAATTTAAAGTCATATTGGATCAATACATGGGAAATAGGAAATTCCTTCTCTGCCACTAGGTTAAATGGCAAAAAGTTATATATGGGTTCACCCTCGAACTCGTGTTATCTATGAACCTATGAACCTATGACACTGGTGTGCCCAATCCCCCAGTGTCATCCCCTGAAATAAAGAAAACCATCCCTCATAGTTTTTACATATATATCTATATATATATATAGAGATATACTGCAAAATGTTTTGTTAATGCACTAGTTAGGGTTAAAGCAACAAAAATAGGAATATGTGGCATTAGGGTTTCAAACCCTAACACCCCACCCCCACCCTGCAAGCAGCAACAGGAAAAACCATTATGGTTATGCCTCTCTTGCCTCTTCACAAATCAGGCATGTGGTGTGCCTTGGGGTTGTCAGCACTAATGCTCACCCCATTCCATTGGTAAATAAGCTGAGATGGTACAGCATATGAGAATGGGGTGCGTGTTAGGGTTCACAACCCCAAGGCACACCACAAGCCTGATTTGCGAAGACAGTTCACATAGCTCGTGAATGCACAGAGCTGACATTTTGGTAATGTAATTTTTATAAAAATAATAGCTATATGCTACTCCTGTGAGGATATGCTGCCATTTATATATTTTACATCAGTAAAGCTTGCTCCAGGCACTGTCATCTTCAGCTCTTCAAATTAGTATCAAAGGCTGACAGTGTACCTTTAACACTTGTGCCACAAAATGATGTTTCAGCCATTGTTTTATAAATGACACCTGTCATGCTCAGGAGTGATCATAAAATAATTATGTTAAAAATTTGGGGAAAAATATGAAAAGCCAACTAAGTTATAAGGAAACAAATTATTCCAACATTTCCTCATAACTTTATTTTTTGCAGATTTCGGTCCCTAATGTTCAACATATTCCTTGTGTTTCTCCACTTCCTGAACATGGCAGGTGTAATTTTCCAAATCCACTCTGAAATTTGTTTCCACAGTCGCTGAGCAAAATGATCTTTCGAATGGGATTTAAAAATTACACCTGTCTTGATTATAATATCAGGTCATAAAGACTGCAGGACATTTGTAGTCTAGGTAGTCCTTACAACTAACAGGAAATTCCTATCTAAGATAGTGTCTGAGTTGCACTTGAATGAGTCAGTAACTCTTCTTGTGCTTGGTCCAGAACATACAGTACTACTCCAGGTGAGAAAAAACTGCACAGCTTTGACTTAAAAAGACTTCGAGGTATACAATAACACCCCAGTTATCCAGACCTCAATTAACCAAAACTCTCAGTTATCCAAAACTGTGGTATGTCTCCCAGCTTTATAGATTTCATTGTAACGTGCCTTCACTTATCCAAAACTCCACTTATCCAAACAATTGCATTTTCCTTCAGCACATTCAGACAAATGAGGTTCAAAAGATAGATAGACAGACAGACAGACAGACAGACAGATAGATAGATAGATAGATAGATAGATAGATAGATAGATAGACAGACAAGTAGATAGGTAGGTAGATAAATAAAAACATTTGTTTTTCAACAAGATGGAGCTTTTAGGACTGGATAGCACTGTTTAACAAAGTTCTCCTGGCATTTAAAAGGGCACTGTCGAAATCCCAGCTTCAGATGTTAGGTATTTGGGATAATACATTGCCTGGTTGCACACATTGTGCAGAAGAGGCTTGTGTGACCAGTAGTTTGACTCTGCTGATATCTTTCTGTTATTTCACATAAATTCAAAATCCACGTGGTCCACTCCAAAGCAGCACACCGGCCAGGAAGTGTAGTCATTGTTTTAAATGGCACCGAAGCGCCCAGAGGCTCGTGCATGCCTCCCAATACCCAAGTTCAGCTAAAAACATTATTTGAGAGTGGAAGGAAAGCTGAACTCAGGAAAGTGGCTCTTATGTGTAAACAAGGGCTGCAACTGGTAACAATCATGGTTGGAAGGCTGAGCCGTGATACTGGGCATCTGCTTTCCAATAAGCGCAACCCAGTATCATGGCTCAGACTTCTAACCATGATTTTTACCAGTTGCAGCCCTTGTTTACACATAAGAGCCACTTTCCCAAGTTTAGCTTTCCTTCCTCTCTCAAATAGTGTTTTTAGCTGAACTTGGGTATTGGGAGATGTGCACGAGCCTCTGGGCACTTCGGCACCATTTAAAACTATGACCACTTCCTGACCAATGTAATGCTTTGGAGTGGACTCCGTTGCTTTGAGTGATCATGTGATTTTGGAATTTATGAAATAACAGAAAAATATTATCAGAGTCGAACTACTGGCCACACCAGCCTCTTCTGTACAACGTATGCAACCAGACAATGTATTATCCCAAATACCTAAAATTTGAGGCTGGGATCTTGACAGTGTCCTTTTAAATGGTTTCTTACTGCATATTACACATACATATAACACAACAATACAATATATAAGAGCAGCAAGTCAGTATTACATTGCACAAACCAATCATAGATATAAAAAAAACAGATTATCCCTTATGGTATTAAACAAAACAAGTGCAACTGTCCTTCAATGCAGTATCAATACTGGTTTTAAAAATTTGAAGAGTTTTAACATTTATGACCTCTGGCTCCAATTTATTCCACGTTTTTGGTAGATAATATTGTTGTTGCATTTTACTATAAGAGTTGTTCACAAATGGGATCACCAGACATTTATTTTTCAGTAATCACAGGTTATGTCCATGATTATTTATCTGGGAAAATCTAGACAGAAGCATTCCATCCTCACCAAATTCTTTAAATGCCATTACCCCAATTCTCTTTCTCCTTCATGTTTCTAGAGAATCTCCCACCCCAACTAGTCTAGCATCCTGCAATGGTAGCTACCAAAATTACACCTCAAAACAAATCAAGCCATCCTGTAATAAGTCTTGTCTAATCTATTTAACTGTGTCAAAGTAGCATGTTGATAAGTTATTAGTACCATATTCTAGTACAGGTAACACAAGCTGCTGGGCTGTCCAGTTCCTTGATTATTTTGAGAGTACTAAAGCTTTCCTACAGAGAACTCTCACGCTAGTATTTATTTTACTTACAGTGTTATCGATGTGTTCTTTAAAAGTTAATATATTTTCAATTTGAACTCCTAAATATTTGTAAAAAGTTACTTCCAGTTTTAACTTATCCAATGTGAATATTTCCAAACTATTATCTATGTTTGTTTTGTGACATTTGCCCTGAATTCCATAACTTGAGTTTCTTTTGCTTAATATCATTTTTGAGTCCCTTAACCAATATTGTAAAATATTAAAACCAGTCTACAAAATCTCTTGAAGTTCAGCTGTGCTCTTAGTTCTGCCTATCAATACAAAACAAAACAAAATGATGTAATAAACCACTATGGTTCTCAAAGGAAGTGGCAGTGAAGGTTCAAGAGAAAAAGAAAGCATTCAGGAAGTACAAAGAATCACAGGAGGAGCAGGACAGAGAATTGTATCAGTTAAAGCAAAAGGAAGCTGGGAAGGCAGTCAGAACAGCAAAGGCCCAAAGCGAGGAAAAGATAGCCAACTCAGTTAAGAAGGGGGATAAAACCTTTTATAGGTACATCAGGAGCAAACGAAGACCAAGGGAGGGATAGTGAGGCTTAATAAAGGGAGGAGGTGGGCAGAGGGTGACTGTGAAAAGGCAGAGATACTAAACAAATATTTTTGCTCAGTATTTACAAATGAAGAGGGGGAGGTGCCTAAAACAAACAGTAGAAACACTCTGGATACAGAAGTTGATACCAGCCCATTTACAGAAGAAAGGGTTATGAAAGAACTCTTAAAACTGAAGGTGGACAAAGAAATGGGGCCTGATGGGATTCATCTCAGAATTCTAAAAGAACTAAGGGTAGAACTAGTGACACCACTGACTACCCTCTTTAACAAATCATGGGAGGATGGGGTGGTACCCGAGGACTGGAGGAGGGCAGATGTGATTCCCCTTCACAAAAGTGGGACCAAGGCAGAAGCAGGAAACTACAGACCTGTTAGTTTAACCTCAGTGATAGGGAAAATGATGGAATCACTTCTGAAGGAAAGAATTGTCGTGTATCTAGAGGCCAGAGGGGGCATAGAACCCAAGACAGCATGGATTCACAGCAGGAAGGTCATGCCAGACGACTCTGATAGATTTCTTTGACTGGGTGACCAAAGTAGTAGATCAGGGAGGGGCTGTGGACATGGCCTACCTAGACTTTAGCAAGGCATTTAACATAGTCCCACACAAAAGATTAATATACAAGTTAGCCAGCCTGGGAGTGGGTCCCAAGATGACAGCCTGGGTAAAGAATAGGCTGGAGAATAGGATACAGAGAGTAATAGTAAATGGAGTCCACTCTGAAGAAAGGGGGGGGTTACTAGTGGGGTTGCCACAGGGCTCAGTATTAGGACCGGTCCTCTTCAATGTCTTTATAAGCGACATTGCAGAGGTACTGGAAGGAAAAGTATGTCTCTTTGCAGATGACACAAAGATCTGTAACAGAGTTGATGCACAAGGTGGGGTGGAAAGGATGAGAAGGGACTTGGCAAGGTTAGAGGAATGGTCAAATGAATGGCAGCTTAGATTCAATGCTAAGAAGTGCAAGGTAATGCACCTGGGAAACAAAAACCCAGGGGAAGAGTACACAATGGGGGGTGAGATACTAACAACAACAAAAATGGAAAGGGACCTGGGGGTAGTCATATCAGGTGACCTAAAGGTGGGCAAGCAATGTGAGAGGGCAGCAAGGAGGGCTGGGGGGATACTGGGATACATAGGAAGAGGCATCACCAGTAGAAAACAGGAAATTATTATCTCTCTGTACAGACAGCTGGTAAGATCCCATCTGGAGTACTGCATGCAGTTCTGGAGACCCAATCTCCGCAAGGACATAGACAAGATGGAAGCTGTCCAGAGGAGGGCAACTAAAATGGTGCAGGGTCTGCACCGGAAGACATATGGAGAGAGACTTAAGGAGCTTAATACGTATAGCCTCGAGGAAAGGGGGACATGATAGAAACTTTCAAGTACCTCAAGGATCAACAAAGTCCAAGAGGGTAGCATCTTTCAAAAAGAGTGTGCAACAATAAGGGGCACAATTTGGAAGACAGTGGGGGCGGCTCAGAGGTAATTTAGAAAGTATTTTTTCACAGAGAGGGTTGTGGATGCATGGAACGGCCTTCCGGAAGAGGTTGTGGAGTCAAAAACAGTGGTGGAATTCAAGCATGCATAGGACAGTCATAAGGCAATTCTAGGAGGTGGGGGTAGGAAGAAGTAGGCTGCTGGTTAACTAGGATCTGCAGCTTATCCAGTAGGCAGGAAAATGGGCAGACTGGGTGGGCCAAGCGGTCCTTATCTGCCGTCAAATTCTATGTTTCTATATCATCCACGTGTAAGTGTATGCCACATTTGGTTATCATCTGTGGTAGGGAATTTACAGGAATCAGAAATAACAGGGGCCCAGAATCCAGCCCTGGGGTACCCCTCTGTAGATTTCTTCTCTACTTGATAAACAGCCTCCAATGGAGACTTGTTCTGTACACTCTTTTAATATGTTACAATCCAAGTTATCACTGGGCCAGACACACCAACAGATGGAAGTCGCTCTAACAAGATTTTATAATCAGCCAAATCAAAAGCCTATGAGAGGTCGATGAACACCAAACAGAAAGACTCACCCTCCTCCAAACCATTGAAAGCAACATTGATGAAGTCTGCCAGCGCAGTGTCCGTCGACCTTCCTGGCCTGAAGCCCAGCTGACAAGGAGACTAAAGATTGTATTTCTCCAGGTAATCATAAATCTGAGTACATACCAATTTCTCAAATAATTTTGACACTGTGAATAACAAAGCTATTGATAGATAATTTGTTAATTTATCTCTATCTCCCTCTTTGTAAATTGATATAACATCTGAGTTTTTCCAAAATTCAGGGTAGATTCCCTGTACTAAACTGGAATTGAATATTCCAGTTAAAACTGAAGCTATAAGTTCTGTCAAATACTTCACAAATTGTATCTCTACCTGATCTGGGCCAGTAGCCTTATGAGAGTTCAATTTATTTATGTGTTTCAAAATCTGGGTTGGTATAAATGCTTTAAAATAGAACTTTGGAATTTTCTCAATAGGAAGTTGCCCCTTATTTACAAACCTCATGCAATGTATGTCACTTTTGGAAAGACACTCAGTTTTTATATCAGGAAGATGACAAAAATAATTATTTAAACTATTCCCTGCTTGATTCATTGACATCTCAGCACATGTATCATCTATAAATCTTATTGTTTGATCCTTTTTAGTATTACCTTCTAATTTTCTTATTAAGTTCAAATACTGAATTTTTTTTTTTTTTTGAAATCGTACTTTTATCTGCCCCAACCTCTCCAAGCTCTGCTTCATCAGGAGCACCAATGGAGTCTGCCACCTCTTCTGCCTCCTTACCTGGACCTTCTCGTTCACCCCATGAAGCCATGGTTCTTCCCCCTGGGTGGGGACAAGGTGGGGCTACTACACCCTGAACAATTCAGGTCTCGTTGGGAACTGGATGGCCAGGCAGGTGTGAGCTATGAGGGGTCTGTTCCAGTGTTCCATCTTCCCAGAGCCTGGAGAGCATTTTTTTCCCTTGTTCTGGGGGAGTGGCACGCACCCTGACATTATGGCATCACTGCTGACATCACCACTCCCCATCCCTTGCTGTATGCTGTGCGCTTGCCATGCCTCCAGCTTCTGCCAGAGGCTAGTCAAGTACCGAACATTAACCCCTCCCTCCCTCCCGGGAGAGAAGAGCTGTCCTCCAGATGCTCAATCCTCTCACTCCCCACTGACCCCCTATGGCCTGGGCTCATTCCCAAACTTGGGTCACTGGCGTGGCGCAAGGTGTGGCATCCAGCGCCTCAACCCTCAGTGCCACTGAGCTGGCTGAATTGGGTTTTTTGTTTAATTTATTTTATCTCTATAATATTTTCTTTTGGCTTTCTTTATCATGCTTTTACATTTATTCCTAACCTTTTTAAACAGGTTCTAATCCTCAGACTGCAGGGATCAATTTGCTTTCTTCCAAATTCTCTTTCCATCTAATCTGCTTTCTTATTTTTTTTTTTTCATCAACCCATGGTAGGTATTATTTTCTTTCGCTAATAAGTTTAAAGGGGGCATTCTAATTACACACATCCATAAAGGAAATAGTAAATTCCCTAACAGCTAAATCCACATCTGGAATAAGATTTACTCTATCCCAGTTAACTTGTCCTATCCGTAGTTGGAAGACCTGCTTATTCAATTTTTTAAATCCCTTTTTGAAAAGAGGTCAGATTCAAAAACACTCCATTTTTTGTTTCCTATGGTGAAGTTGGGAAAGTTAAACCAGCAACCAAGAAATGGAAAAATAGAATTTGACGGCAGATAAGGACCACTTGGCCCATCCAGTCTGCCCATTCCTCCTTACTTACACTATTACCACAGACTGCACTTGATCTACAGCTTCATCTCCCTGCCCCCTTCCTTTCCACTATGATTCCCTCATGCAAATCCCAAGCATTATTGAACACCACCTCTGTTTTCAACCCCACCACCTCTGCTGGAAGGCTATTCCAGGAATCCACCACTCTTTCTGTGAAGAAGTACTTCCTCACATCTCTCCTGAATCTACCTTCCCCCAGCTTCATAGCACGTCCCCTTGTTCTTGAGTACATTTTCTTCTGAAAACTACTTCCATCTGTAACTTGTTTACCCTAATGATGTATTTAAAGGTCTCTATCATACTCTCCCCCTCCTCTCCCTCCTGTGCTCCAGGCTACTTTATTCTCTCCTCTTAAGGTTTTTGATGCAGACCCTGCACCATTTTAATTGCACTCCTCTGAACTGCCTTCACTTTGTCTATATCCTTCCAGAGATGTGGTTTCCAGAACTGGACACAGTACTTTAGGTGGAGTTTTACCATTGATCTATACAGAGACAACACTACCTCCCACTTTTTGCTGATGATACCCCTACCTATGCACCCCAGCATCCTACTAGCCTTCCCGATTGCCTTGCCGCACTACCTGGACATCTTTAGGTCATCTGATATGATTACCCCCAGGTCCCAGGTTTCTTTCCTGCATGGTGGTCATCAATACCACTCCACCCATTTTGTACTCTGCCCCAGGGATTCTGTGCCCTAAGTGCATTATATTGCATTTTTTGCATTGGAACCCAGCTGCCATACTCCTGACCTATCTTCTAGTTTTCTCAGGTCTCTGCTCATCCTTTACATACACACACATGGAATGTCCACCCTATTGTATATTTTAGTGTCATCCTCAAAGAGACAGCTCTTCCTTTCCAGATCCTCTGCAGTGTCACCTATAAAGACATTACTGTGAACCTGTCCCAGCATTGATTCCTGAGTCACCCTGCTGGTCACCCTCTCTTCCTTGGAGTGAACTTCGTTCATAACCGCCCCCTGTCGCCTATCCCCTAACCAATTTCTTATCCAGTTTACTACCTTTGGACCCACTCCTAAACTACCCAGCTTGCTTACTAGTCTCCTGTGTGGAATGGTGTTGAAAGCCTTACTGAAATCTAGGTAGGTCACATCTACTGCTCCACCCTGACCTAAATCCTTTGTCACCCACCCAAAGAAATCTATTAGATTCATTTGATATGACCTCTCCCCGTGAAACCATGCTGTCTCAGGTTTTGTAACCCATTGCATTCAAGATACTCCACAATTCTATCCTTCAGCAGTGATCCCATTAATGTTCCCTCCACTGATGTAAGGCTGATGGTTGGAAGAGGACTGTCTCATGCTGGATAGTCTCTTGCATATGGTTTGGATATGAAAAAGCTGGAAAAATACCACCCAGAGGTCTAAGGACACACTCCACAATGGGTGCCTCAACATCTGTGGCATCCACAAGGGGAATCCCAGTAACAGGCATTTGCAAATCAGCTACCTGGAAAATTGTGCACACTTTTATAAAGCACTATTGCCTGAATATACAGTACAGAAGGAATGCCGGCTTTGGAACTGCTGTCTTCAGAACCTTTTCCCCAAGTAGACTGTGGACCCAACCTCCCAAGTTACTGCTGTATAGTCTGCTAAAACTGCTGTATAGTCAGCCAGCCTGCTGGCACAGTGGTTGGAATTCCACTTGCGACACCAGCAACCCAGGTTCAGGAACAGACCTGGGGAGCTGGAGGGCTGGCTGGGGGAGAAGGATTGAGTGCCCTCAAGGCTGCTCTCCTTCTCCATGGGGAGGGCTGGGCTGAATGCCCTGCATGTGTAGGACTCCTGGCAGAGGCGGGAGGACTCACAAGTGCCAGTGTCTAAAGCCATTGAGGGCCGGGGCAGACACTGGATGTCATTGCATGTCCCTGCCCCTGGGGATGCAAGGAAAAATCCTTGCTCACAGCCACCATGAATGATGCCCACCCCTTTCCCTGGTTAGCTTCCAGGCTGGCTCCTGAACTGTTCCCATGATTGTGACATTGAGCTCGGGTGCTGCAACCCCACCCCGAGGGAGAAAGCTGGGGGTATTGGGAGATGTGGCCAGTGTGGAAGTGGGGGTCCAGGGGTCCATGACCAGGCAGATGTGCCAGCGGCTGCGGGCAGCAAAAAAGAGTAAATAACTAAAAAAACTGCTGCGTAGTCTTCTAAGAGTGTAACCATTAAAGTGCGGGATTCCTGGGGTTAGAAGAAAACATTACTCACCTTAGTAATGTTGTTTCTTCTCAGGGATCTCTCACTACAGTTACACTCTCCCACCCTGCCTCCCCTTCCATAACCTGAAAATATTTTTTTCAATAATCAGTTCCTTTTACTTAGGTTGTATGAGTATTACTATTGCATCTTCTCTTCAATTGTAAGTTGTGTTTTCTTTACTTTTATTAAATTTTTCAAATGTACATGTCTACTTTAATTTGAAATTTTCAGAATTTCAGGTAGCCTTTTAGCTATATTCACCAGTTACAACTCCACTTTGGTTAAAGAAACAAATCTGATGACTGCCAGGCTGGACGGTGGTTGCAGAGTTGTTCAAACCACTATTCTAAATTCTGTATTCTGATAATTAGAATAGGGTTCTGTCTCTGGGACATCTGTCTCTGTGTAGATTGATGCTAAGAGTGTAATTGTAGTGAGGGATCCCTGAGAAGAAACAATATTACTACAGTGAGTAATGTTTTCACTTTGCATCCAGTCCATGAGTCAGAATGAGTATATGAAACAAGAGAAGTTCTAGCACCAAACCCTTAGGGAGTTCACTTATTTGCATTTACTTTTTTGTAATCTGTAGTGTTGCTAATGTATCTCTGCTTTCATCTGATTTGTAATGTTCACCGTGTGTGCACACGCAGTGAACATATTGCTACAAGAGTGGGTTTTGAGAGGTGTGACACTGTCAGTCTAATGCAGAGCAGTCTGCAAGGGGCTCGTCAGTGTCACACCAGCTTCAGCCAGGCTGATCATAAGAGTGTTCTGGCTTGCTGGGCAGAAACTTTGTGTATTTTAAAAGAGAGCTGACCCAATCATAGAACGGCTCTTTCCTTTATCTACATAATGCCACCCAGCAAGCACAGCTGATCTGTCATGATCAGACTGCTGAAAACCGTAAACTGTCCATTGATGTCTGTTGCTGGCACTGCCCTAACTGTTCCCCCCCAATCCAAACCCATGTTAATATTCCAGCTTGGGGTGCCCAATCCCCTGTGCCAGCTGCTACCCTCCACCACCTTGTCCGTTTTACTTCTGCAACACCAGGGAGCTCAACCCCGGTGCTGCCAAACATAACACTGACACTGGAGTGCCCAATCTGCCAGTGTCATCACCTGAAATAAGGAAAACTCTCCCTTGTAGTTTATTGTTATATTTTTTTAAATACACCTTGCAAAAAAGAAAATCATCCATCGATGTCTGTTGCTGCTGCTGGGGTAGTAATTGATCCCCAAAGGCCAACCCATATTACTATTCTGGCATGGGGGTGCCTAATCCCCCATGCTGGCTGGTACTGCCCACCCTGCCCATTGTGATTCTGCTGCACTGGAAAGCCCACCCCCCGGTGCCACCAAATATAACACTGACACAGGGGGTGCCCAATACTTGAAACAAAGAAAACCATCCCTCATAGTTTATTATTATTTGTTTTTAAATACACCCTGTAAAAAAGAGAAAAAGTCCATTGATGTCTGTTGCTGCTGCCGCCATAATTGTGCCTCCCTAGCCCAACCCACGCATGTTAATATTTCAGCATGGGAGTGCCCAATCCCTTGTGCCAGCTGCTACCCCCCACCTCTGTTGGTTTTACTTCTGCAACACCAGGGAGCCCAGCCCTGGTGCTGCCAAACATAACACTGACACTGGGGGTGCCCAATCCCCCAGTGTCACTACCTGAAACAAAGAAAACAGTCCCTTGTAGGTTTTTATTTTGTTAACATAACCCCGTGAAAAAGAAAACTGTCCATCAATGCCTGTTGCTACCAGCTGCCATTGCTGTCCCCCCATCTGACCCTTCCCCTCAGCACCCCCCACCCCCAAGTCCTTACGTACCTACTGGGGATCCAATGATGTAATCCCCTCTGGACCACAGACACATCTTAAGTCTTCAACGCTGGACCATGAACTGAGGAAATCAGCAATGCAGTTCAATGTATTTCAATGGGGTTTTGAGTTTACTGACATAACTTGAAATCAAGGATGGAAATGAGAAAGGAAAAGTGTGGCCCACTGGGAACTGAACCTCAGACCTCTAGTATGCCATCCCAGCACTCTAACCATTAAGCTACAGGCTGACATGGTCAGAGTGCCTGAGGAACTTCCTTAAATCCACACATTCCTTTCTCAAGTGTGTTGCATAATCCTGCAACTAGGAACATATCAGAAATAAAAACAGACCACTTCTCTCAGTGCAGTTTAGCCCCTGCAAGTCATATTTTAAATCAAGGATGGAAATGAGAAAGGAAAAGTGTGGCCCACTGGGAACTGAACCTCAGACCTCTGGTATGCCGTTCCAGTGCTCTAACCATTAAGCTACAGGCTCACATGATCAGAGTGCCTGATGAACTTCCTTAAACCCACACATTCCTTTCTCAAGTGAGTTGCATAATCCTGTAACTACAGTAGTAGCCACAGACATTACCAGCTATTTCCTAAAATGTCTGTGATATTTCTAGAGAAATCTCCTGCTTTCTGCATTTCCACAGTAGGGGCAGCACAGAGAAACTCTTTAGAAATGTCACAAAATATTTGGAAATAGCTGGCAATGTCTATGGCTACTACTGTAGACACATATCAGAAATAAAAACAGACCACTTCTCTCTGTGCAGTTTAGCCCCCGCAAGGCATATTTTAAATCAAGGATGGAAATGAGAAAGGAAAAGAGTGGTCCACGGGGAATTGAACCTCAGACCTCTGTTCACATATTACAATGCAAACCTGCTTATTTTATGCCTTGGCCAATGGCATGTGTCATGTTTCAAATCCCCTCTGAAACTTGTTTCTGCAGTCGCACAGCAAAATCACCTATTGGATTGGATTTTAAAACTTTCTCCTGTCTTGAACATGTCAGGTCATAAAAAGACTATTGGACATCTGGGTCAAAATGTGGGAGCACACTTAAAAGTAAATATTATCTCTCAACAGTCCTATCCTTGGTAATCATAAACTAACAATATGTTAAAGCATGACACAACTGAAAATGAGGCACTGCATCTCATCTGCTCTATATATAGCAAAAATGTGTACACACAAGACTCAATACAACAGAAATACCGACGGCAGACATTCGGCATTGACAAATACTTGTTCATATTGTTACTTGTCCATCTACTGTTTGCCAGAATGTAACCTCCCAGGTTGTTCCTGAAAATAGACAATTTCTTGTCTCGTGCACTTACCCAGTTAACAAAACAAAACAAAAAAAAAAACTAAAGCACCTTTCTCTATTCTGAGTACTGTCCTTTTGTCATCCTTTGATATCTGCTTCCCTGGTCTGCCTCTGTTTCAGTGGTCTTTGTTCCCCAATGAGATATCAAGGTTATCATATTCTAATACATGAATAATACCCTTACTATGCCATGCTCACAGTGCAGCAGTTTCTTATGCAGAACTGCATGCAATTCCTTATCAAAGTCCAAATACAAATTTTCAGTTGATTGGTATTATCAACTGATTTGTATGGCAGGAAAATGTTTGGGCAGGCTGGATGGATCCTGTTTTTTATCTGCCAACGACATCTATATTTCTATTTTTATTTGTCACTCCTTAGTGATAACAATAAGAGTATTAGGGTTGTCTGACAGGAACTTCCTTATTTTGTTTCAATTTTTTTTTTTACTCTTTTTTCAATTTTATGAAACATTTATTTTACCAGGAGATCGCGCTGTAGTGGATACTTTATTTGCAGGTGAGAGCTGGCTTGTTTACCCAAGATAGCCTAACTGAAATGCAACCTTTTGTTTTCAGTGTCATACATTTACCTACATTTATAGCTGGGGAGAGGGGGGATTGCACTTGAAACATAATCACTGACTTTGTCCCTTGATTAAAAAAATTCTGTCTGTCACCTATCAAATTATACTTATCCAGGTGCAATCTTATCTCTTCTTTCATAACATCTAACATTTACCACAGAATAGATATCATGCTAAATGGCCTGTAATTCCCTGGAACCTTCACTGAACTTCCTAGCTAGCTGTCACTAGTCAAACCATACTTCTCATTTATTTAGTTTTTATTGACCAGGTATGCACACTAGACAATTAAATGCCTATTTTCGGGTACATCATGGGAGATTACAGGGTGGAGAGGCAAACATGTTACTACAATACATGAGAAGAAACAGGAACTTTTAAATACAGTCATGAAACAGTCAAGGTTACAGAATATTGAAGCAGCAGTATGTAACACAATGTACAAACCCATAATCTTAAACAAACCAGGATAAGACAAGAGGCCACAGTTAAAGGGGGAAGGGTATCAACAACCAGGTCCAATTGCAGACTGTGTCAACCTTCAGGTAGTCCCACAAGGACCTTCTAAAGCGGTAGTGAGAGGGAGCACTACAAACAGTAATGGGAGTTACAGAACCTTGTTTCACAGTTATCCAGGTGCAATCCTAGTCTTTCTTATATCACAGCTTCTAACATTTACCACACAATTGATACAGTATAAGGTTAACTGCTTTGTAATTCCCTGGATCCTTCCTTGAACTTTCCTTGCATAAAGGGACCTAAATTGTTCTTGCTGTATCTACGCCTGTCACCTCTCATGCTCTAGGTGACTTTCTAGAGATGCCAGCAGATAGGTCAACCAATGCACTGCCTAGCTCCTTGAATAATATGTGAACTTCAATGCCAAAACACACACTGCCTGTTGGGCCAAAGGTAGCACTGGTCTAAATTCTATGAACAAGTAACCATAGGTGCTAGAACCTGTGGGCGAGGGGGGTGAAAGCCCCCAACACACACACACAAACTTTTGCTCGTGAGCATTCAAAGTGCCCCTTTAATGCATGCAAGGTCAGAAATGAAGTGATCCTGCTGTCTTTTCTAAGTACTATAGTCCCCCTACGCACATTGTTCCCAATGTTCTGGCACCCATGTAAGTAAATAATTGCATTTCTCTCTCCTACATAGAACTGACACTTCAGGACAATTAATGAAACTAAGAAGGCAGAACAGTCTCATGGTTAGAGCATTGGCTTAGGAACTGAGACTGTGTGTTCCAATCCCCTTGGGGCCAATAGTCACTGTATGACCTTGAGCAAGTCACTTAACTTCTCAAAGCTTAAGACCACCCAGCTACAGAAATGGTAGAAGTAGGACCCTACTGAAAATGAAATGTTGCACCTCAGCTGGGCTGTCCTATGTAAATAAATTGTAAAAAAAAATGAAAGGGAAGTTTAACTCTCACTAACACACTGATCTGTCAGACTGCCAGAATACACACCTCTTCTTTAAAGAAAGCTGAGGCTGGAGCCCTGGATAAAATGCTTCATTCCCCACCCATATACACACCTTTTCCTCAGTACATTAATGTTTTTACCTCCTTCCTAGATTTGCTGTCCTGTCTTCAGAAACTTTACTGGATCAATTGGTGAAGAACTGCTTGCCCTGCGTCAACTTCTCAACTGTGCTTGTACAGTCTGTAACTAATTGTCATAAGTTGTAAATAGAACTATACAAACACTGAAACAGAAACAAGTCTTTAGTTTCAGTTCTCTAAACTATGTGGTATAATGCAAAACCTGCAACCCTGAGATAGGAATGGTCTCTTTGTCAAAAAGAGGCTGCCATTTACATTTAGAACTTTGATGCGTTCTGAATATAAAGTGGATGGGGTGCTGTTTGTAGCATTTATAGTTTGTCTCCAAAAGAACGTTTTGCTCAACAATAAGATTTAAGATGGCTACATTGCACGATATCCACAATATATCTAACTTTTAAATTATCTACACTGACACACTGTAATTATCCTTCTCAGGACAGTAGCCCCAGGATGGGGATTTAGTGAAAGACTCCATACTGTATGCACATAATGTCCCACAATGTTTGACTATATCTTGAAAATTGCTTGTTGCACCGTCACCAACAGTGCTGTAAAATCTTCAAGGTTTTGTAATATTGGTTACAGTGAGCAAAATATCCATGCATTATGGCCATGTGACATTCATACATACGTACTATACATATAAATGGAATAGCCTCCCTGTCAAGAGCACTACCTCACCTAATATTCAGTCAGCTCAGATGTTGGTCAAGGTGCATTACGGCTCACCGCTGTCCTGTCACAACTGCCCTAGGCACTCCTCAGATACACCCGCCCAAAACAGTAAGACTTCCACCATGGAGCAAGTAGCTCTCCACAGGCTCTGGCTTCTCAACCATGTATGTTTTGGTAAGCACAATAATCTCTGTGCTCTGACCTGATAGTTGTTTTTACCCTAATTATTCTGAATGTAATACAAGCTTACCTTCACTGTATACAGGTATGTACCTTCCCCTGCAGGCAACCAGGAGGCAACACTGAAAATGTACCCTCTTGGACTGTGTACATAGGCATATCCTTTGTATTATGTATTCTTTTGATTGTAAGTATTCCCATTGCTATCCCATGTTCCTTCCCCTTCCCACCCCACAGGTTGCAACTGGAAATGAGCCTCGGGGGCTCTATTTGCTTCCCTGCTAAAATACGTTTTACATAAATATATACTTCCATGTACTGTATTTATTAATTAATTTATTCATTTACAATTTGGAGACAGGGATAGGCACACTGAGCCGAAGCTTGTTTCCAGGTGCGACCCAGGGAAGGGGATACAGTATGGAGTGAAACAGCAGCATGAAGTTACAACAAGTGCATGTGCATGAACAATGTAGTTACAGTACAAGTAATGAATTCTAGAGAATGAGAAACAAATTATATAACACACTTACAAAGTACATCAGTTATGGAGTAACTTGTATAGGAGCTAAGGGAGTGGGCAGCCAATGTATGGCAAGGTATTTGTAACAGAATCATGGTGGCATACAATTCAGATTCCACATTACACTACATTTAAGCGATACAGTAAAGTAATATGTAAATAGGTATAATAGTGGGAGGTGGGCTAGAACATGGCTTGTTGTAATGTGGAGAGAAGAGGAACAACAAGCCTTGCAGCATGTGCATGCTTTTGAGAAGTGTCTCAGTAAGAGTGGTTTGAGAGAGTGCAGGGTGGAAGTTAGATGAATGGGGAGAAGGAGGCTACACCACAATGTAGGAAGGCCGATAGAGAAAGCAGACTGGCTTGCCTCAGGTTTGCTGTTAGGGATATGGAAGGAACGAGTAGCAGATGAATGGAGGGAGAAGAAGGAGGGGATTTCAGGGTGAAGGAGAGAGGAGAGGTAAGTGGGACTAGTGGGCAGCCAGTATTTGGTCATGAAGAAGGAACAGCATGAGAGATGCCGGGCCTCACTGGAGGGAAAAGAGAGATTAGCATATAGAGAGCAGTGATGGGTGAAAGATGACCACTGAGGGCAAAGTAGCAGAAGAAATAAAGTAGGGGTCCCAGCCTGATAAGTGTAGACTTTGGGGCAGTGCTGTAGACTACATCTCCATAGTCAAACAAACAGCAAGATTATCAGAAGGATAATCTCTCAGCAGACCAGGAGGGGAAGGTAGGATTTGTTGTAGTACAGCACATCAAGATTAGGACAAAGATTCTTGTGCATGGTATCGGTGCCTACTGGGTCAATATGTCATATGCTTTACAGCGCACAACATAACCACTTAACAGGAACAGTGCGGTGGGGAAGAGCGAGAGAGTGCAAAACCACAAAAGGATGTATGCATGGTAGTTCACCCTCTCACTCTTCCCTGTACAGGATAAAAATCCTGCTGGGATGAGGGCCTGCCAAGCAGCTGCCATGGCTCGATGGGATGAGCCACAGACAACAATGGAGGCAGTGCATCTGTGGACCAGGCTTCGATTCCCGGTCCCAGACGCATAATATTTTTATATTTTTCGCACTTTGTGTGAATTTAAGTGTTAACCCCCTGAGTTAGTTATTTTAGTTGAGGGGGTTCAGGGGCACAGCCCTCATAATAGGAGGCTGGGGGGCAGAGGGCCCCACAAAACAGACTTATGCTGCTGGCAATATATTGCACTGTACTGGCAGTGTGGTATATTGCTGCGGTATAATGTCTTGCAACATTATGACCCTGTGCCATATTGTTGTGGGTGGAAAAGTTAAGATTCTGATCCAACTAGACTGCTATGTACTTTAAGTGGGTATCTGTTCAAGCAGGTTGCCATACAGCATTTTGAAGTCAGTTATATTATAGGAGCCTTGATAATTTGTCTAGTGTCAAAAGTCAGGAAGACAGTGTATTTTTTTTTTTTTTTTGTCATTTAGTGAGAGCTGTTTTTTGTGGAACCAACTTAGGTCATTGTGAAAGTCATGTTGGAGTGAGGATTCCAGCTGAGAGATCAAAACACCTGAAATAAATAGAATTGTATCATCTGCATACATGTGTATGTGTGAGGAGTCACATGTGGAGGGCAGGTCGTTAAAGAAAATGCAGAAAAGGATTGGGCTGAGGATGAAGCCCTCAGGATATTGGACTTGTTGTGCAGGGGGGTGGATAGGGCATCACTAACTTGGGCTGGTTGGAACTGATCTGAGAGGTGGGAGGGAACCCATCCCACCACCAGGTTGGATAGGTCCACAGAACCTGACATCTAAAAGAAGGGTGTAGGCCACAGTATCAAGGGCCACTACTAGGCCTATGAAAACGGCCACAGTGAACAGGTTCTGGTCCATACCTTTCAGTTCAAAGTCAATCATTCAGAAGAAGGAGAGATGGTGGAATAATGTTTGTGGAAGCCAGACTGGAAAGGGTAGAGAAACGAAGAGGAGTCAAGATGCAGTAGGTGAATAACTATGACAGAACAAGCTTTTCCCTGGTAGCCTTAGTGCTAGAGTTGGGTAGCTGCCTGTATCTCATCTCAACAAGTCCTCAGGAGCGCCTGAGGCTTTGTGGAGACGCCAGTTAGCATCATTAGCTTTCAGCAGGTCAGTGACCTCTGCAGAGATCCAGGGAAAGTTGAACCCATGAGCACGCAGCTCTTGAGAGAGGCATGTTTGTCCCATGTTACAATGAACTTGGACATGAAGGGGGGGGGCAAAATCTATGTCAGTAGATAGCATTAATGCAGAGAAGGGCTGTTCAGAATGTTGACATTCTAATGGAACAGAATGTCATGGAATCTTGAAAAATTCTACTGAATTTCAGTGGGATTGGAATTCTGACATTTCGCACACACAGTGGTTTTCATGGATTAATATTCCAGAGTTTAGATAAACTGCAGACTCTTTTTCCGCAATCTGTAGCAAAATATTCTGCAGGGCTACATAATCCAGGGGAAATGATTCCATCAGTGAATGGTTAACACCACAGTGCTTCCATGCCAGATACATTGCTAGTATTGATGGGGAAAATATTGGGAAAGCTATGAGTGATGCCAATTTCTGTTAAGTGTCATGCTTTACACATGCTCTTAACCATGTTGCTAAGGATTTTCTTAAGCATGAAGTAGTCACTAACATGGTGATCATAAGCCACACAGTATGTAGCCATTTAATTCGGTCCTTATTGGCATGATCAGAACTTCCACAATATATGTAAGTGATACATCAAGCCTGCTTATTAGATGTTTGACTACATTGACTTGCTCAAAAGTGCTGCCATCTGTTATTATGATTGCAAGTGGATTAGCTGAATGAGTTAGCAAGTTATGGATCCAAACACAATAGACTTAATTTTGGTTGCATTATGGATCAGGTGTTTTTTGACAAACCAGGAGGAGATTGTGTTGAAATCAGATTGGAGCACCCTATTAAACTCAGATTTTGTTGTTGCACTATAGCACAATATGGTGCCATTTGCATGCCTATGTAGATGGTACCTCCTACTTTGTTTCGGCAGATCATTGAGTAAAATGGTGAACAGCAGAGGGAGAAGGATTGAGCCTTGGGAAACTCTAAGATTTATGAAAGCAAGATCTAAATTAATGCCTTCTATGGACACTAGCTGGGTTCAGTTACCCAGGTACATAGATACATAGACAGTGTCGGCAGATAAGGGCCTATGGCCCACCCAGTCTGCCCATTTGAGCTTGTAAGTTCAGTTTGTTTTCCTAGAAGTCTGTTGCCCCTTACCCCTGACCTCCAGAATTCCTTTATGTCTATCCCATGCATTCATAAATCCCGTGATTGTTTCCTCTGGCAGGGTGTTCCACTTGTCCACCACCCGTTCTGTGAAGAAATTCTTTCTCATGTTTCCTCTGAATCGTCCTCCCTCCAACTTCATCCCATGCCCTCTAGTCCTGGAACATCTTTTTCGCTTAAAAATAGTGTTTTCCTGCACCCTGTTTCTCCCTGTAAGATACTTGTATGTCTCTATCATATCCCTCTCTCCTCTCCTCCAGGGAGTACATGTTCAGTTCCTTCAACCTGTCTTCATAGGACTTGTGATGCAATCCATGCACCATCTTTGTTGCCCTCCTCTGAACCTTCTCTACCCTGTCTATGTCCTTACGTAGGTATGGTCTCCAGAACTGTACACTGTACTCCAGGTGGGGCCTCACTAGTGTCTTGTATAGCGGAATTATGACCTCCCTTTTCCTGCTGGTGATGCCCCTGCCTATACATCCCAGCATCCTATTTGCTTTACCTGCTGCCTAGTCACACTGTTTCCCTACCTTGAGGTCATCAGAGATGACAACCCCAAGATCCCTTTCCTGCTTGGTGCATGCTATATCCTCACCCCCCAACTGATATATTGTGCCAGGGTTTTTGTGCCCCATATGCATTATCTTGCACTTCTTTGCATTGAATTTCAACTGCCAAACCCTGACCATTCTTCTAAGTTTCTGCAGGTCGCTTCTCATTCTGTCTACACCCTCTGGTGTGTCTACTCTGTTACAGAGCTTTGTGTCATCAGCGAACAGTGAAATTCTGCCTTCTAGGTCCCAAGCAATGTCACTGATGAAGATGGTGAATAGGACCGTCTCAGCACTGATCCTGTGGTACCCCACTGGTCACTCTTCCTCTGTGGAGTGACAGCCATTTACCACCACCCTCTGTGTCCTGCCACCCAGCCAGTTACCTACCCACCACACTACTGTCCTGCCCACACCCATATTCCCCAGTTTGTGTAATAGTCTTCTATGTGGCACAGTGTCAAAGGCCTTGCTGAAGTCCAGATAGGCCATGTCCACTGCCCTCCCTGATCCACCTCCCTAGTCACCCAGTCAAAAATTCAATGAGATTGGTCTGACAAGACCTCCCTGGTGAAACCATGCTGCCTTGGGTCCTGTAGTCCATTGACAACCAGATGTTCCACCAATCTCTCCTTCAGTAGTGCTTCATGATCTTCCCACTACCGAGGTGAGGCTGACTGGTCTGTAGTTCCTGCTTCCTCTTTGTTCCCACTTTGTATAAGGGGACTACATCTGCTGCCCTCCAGTCTTTGGGTACCTCCCTGTTTCCAGTGATCGGCTAAACAGGATAGCCAGAGGTTCAGCCACCACCTCTCTTAGTTCTTTAAGGACCCTGGGTGCACCCATCTGGCCCCATTGCTTTATCAACTCTTATTACTTCCAGTTCCTTCAGGACCCTTTCTCGTGTAAAGGGACTTGTGTCCATTTCTGCACCATTCTCATCCCTTGTACTCCCTTCAGATCCGTTACCCTCCTCTTCCTCAGTAAAGACTGAGCAGAAAAACCTGTTCAATATGTCAGCTTTACTGTTGTCATCCTTCACGGGGCCCCCATCCTCCCCCTTCAGTCTCACTATCCCTCCCTTTGTCTTTCTTTTTTCACTTATGTACCTGTAAAAAGTTTTGTCCCCTCTACCCACTGATTTTGCAATGTGTTCTTCTGTCTGAGCTTTGGCTTCCTTACTGACCTCCTGCCTCCCTTGCTTCTCCTGGTACTTCTCCTATCCCCTCTGCCTGTGTCTTTTGTATTGCCTGAATGCAATCCTTTGGCTTTCACTTTTTTGCTACCTCTTTGGAAAACCATAATGGTCTCCTCTTCCTTTTCCTCTTGCTAAGCTGCTTAATGCATAATTCTGTTGTTCTTGTAATCCCCATTTTAAATACTGCCCACTGTTCCTCAACCCCTGATTCCTGTCCCATTCCCCTTAATGCCTCTTTCAAGTATCTCCCCATTTTCCCAAAGTCTGCCCCCCTAAAATCCAGGATACGTGTTTTTGTGTGGTTTGGTTCTGCTCTTTCTGTGATTTCAAACCACAATGACTGGTGGTCACTGTTCTCAGGTGCTCCCCACTGTTACCCCATCACACTGTCCCTGTTTGTGAGCACAAGGTCCAATATTGCCTTCTGCCGAGTTGGTTCCATGACCAGTTGCTTGAGGAAGGCACCTGAAGGGAGTCCAGGATAAATCTGCTCTAGTTGATGCTGCTGCTGGGATGCTCCAGTCCACGCTTGGAATATTGAAGTCTCCAACCAGTACTACTCACCTCTTGTCTGCCATCCTTTGGATGGCTAGCAACAACTCCTATCTGTTTCTTCCTCCTGGGCTGGTGGTCTATAGACCACACCTGTGTGGATGGCTGTCCCATTTTCCTTTCCAGCTTAACCCACAGTATCTCTCCCCATTTTGTTCCTCCTGGATCTCTGTGGCCCTTATGGCATTTTCACATACAGTACCACCCTCCCTTCCTGCCTGCTCTGTCTCTTCTGAATATGTTGTAGCCAGGTATGGCTATCTCCCAGTCGTGGTTATCATTACACCAGGTTTCAGTGATGGCCACAATGTCCAGGTCTGACTGTACCATGACAGCCTCCAGATCTTCCATCTTGTTGCTAAGGCTCCTGGCATTTTCACACATGGCTTTCCATGATTTGACCTCCTAGACTGTTTCACTGTTCTACTCCAGCCCCTTCCTTGGTTGTCATTTATCCCTAGTTCTCCTTGCTGTCTGCCCTTCTGCTGAATTTTGCCCTTTTCTGCTTATCCACCTCTTGGGCACTAATCTCCATCTTTTGCACACTGCTTTGCAGAGATAGCCACTCCTCTGGTTCACTGGTTCCACTGCTAGCTGTGGGAGTGAGCAAGTAGGTACCCTCCTTGCTGGCCTGCCACCCCTTTGCTAGTTTAAATGCTTGTCAATGTAGCATTTAAACTATCATTGAGTGCTTGATTCTCTCCAGGATGGATGCAGGCCATCAGGCTTGAACAAACCTCCATCCCTCCAGGTGGGTCCCCAGTCACCAATGAATCCAAACCCTTCCTCACAGCACCAGTTCTTCAACTATGAGTTAAAGTTCCTGGTGCATGCACTCCTATGCTCTCCCTTGCCTCTCACAGGTAGTACTTCTGAGAAAGTGACAGAAGTAGCTACTTGCTTGAGACCCCTCCCCAGTTTCCTAAACAGGTAGTTTTTGAACCATTTGATAGTTGCTTGGCTGAGACCTAGGGTCATGAGCTTGAGCAGGAGTACTGCATGATACACCAAGTCAAAGGCCTTTGGGGGGTTCACAAAAACAGTTCTAATGTGGAGACCACTATCCATGGCTATGTGGCTGCTTGAGGAGGGGGGAGTTAGGGTTGGAAACCCTAATGCCACATTTACCTACTTGTATGATGGTAAGTTGAACCCTAACTGGTGCATTAATGCAGTTTTTTACAAAGAACTTTCTTTCTCTTTGAGGTAGTGGAATTGTATCCTTATTCAAGCAGGTCCCTTTGTGACCTGTGTGAACAAATGTAGATATTCAGGGACTTCTGGACCCTACACTAACAGAAGAGTCTGTCTGCCTACGGAAGAGCGGGGTCTTCTGGCCCTGCACTTCCACATGGCAATAGATGTCAAGAATTCATGGGGTTTTCTGGTAGGCTGTGGAAGTGCAGGGCTCTTTGGGCCCTGCACTCTATGGGCTCAATTCTCAAAGCCCTAAGGTTAATGCAAGGTGCCTGCTCCAAACATAAATGGTACAAGTGGCACCTTGCATCAAACACTGCCCCCTGAGCTACACACAAAAGCAGCCTGTGTCAACCGCAGGCTGCCTGCCCCAAATAGGACTTGCACCACCCCTGTGCCCAAATATGACTACGACCTGGTGCTAGGGGGCATGTGGCAGACACAAGCTGCCACATCATCTAATGTGGAATTCTCAGAACTCTCCCAGAGAGATAAATTGTAAGTACCCTTAGACCAGCCAGGGTGCTTAGAAAATTCCCCTCTGGGAGAGTAGCCTGTGTGTGGCAATGTGCCGTGGTTCCACTCCCCAATCCTCCCATCAAAAGTACAATAATAAATTCCCCATTTCTTGGTGGTCGAGTGACCTCCCTTCCCCAATCTCTGATGTCCCTGTCAATATTACAATAATATATTCCCCATTCATTGGTGGTCGAGTGACCCCCCCCTTCCCAATCCCCAATGTCACCCGTGAAATAATTATAATGTAAATTCCCCTTCCCTGGAGGTATATTGTCCCCCCACCCTGCTCTCTGATGTTGCCCATGAAATAATTATAATGTAAATTCCCCTTCCCTAGTGGCATTGTGGCCCCCCGCCCTGCTCCCCAATGTCACCCGTGAAATAATTATAATGTAAATTCCCCATCCCTGATGGTATAGTGGCCCCCCACCCTGCTCCTCGATGTTGCCAGTGAAATAATTTTAAATTAAATTCCTCTTCCTTGATGGTATAGTGGTTCCTAATGTTTAGTGTCTAATGGGGTTGTCTACAGAGCTCCAGACCAGGGAGATGACACTACTGTTAGAAGATATACAAAACATGACAGCTAAAGGTGAGGTTCTGATAATGGGAGACTTCAACACGTCAGATACAGATTGGTCAATACCAACAGGAACATTTGTCAGAACTAGACACATAGTGGATTTTCTGCAGGGGAAGGGCCTCAAACAGTTGGTACAACAACCCACAAGAGACAGGGCAATCCTAGATCTAGTACTGACTAACACGGAAATGATCACAGATCTACAGGTAGGTCACCTGGAAGCCAGTGACCATCACATGGTATGGTGCAATTTGGCCACTAGAACTAAATCATCCCATTCCAAGACAAAAATATTATACTTCAAAGGAGTTGCCTTTGATAGGATGGCCCACAGAGTTAAGCTAGCCCTGGCAAGAAGAAATACAGGTGAGAAGATACAGGCAAAGTGGGCAAGCATTAAGGATGCAATATTTGAAGCAACATCCCATTGCATTAGAGAGAAAGGCAAGAGCAAAAGAAGGAGGAAACCACTTTGGTTCTCAAAAAAAGTAGCAGAAAAGGTTAGAGCCAAAAGGCTGGCCTTCAGGAAATATAAGAGAACGCAGCAGGATGAAAATAGGGAGGCATACCAAACTTCCCTAAGGGAAGCAGGGAAGGCGGGAAGGCAGTAAGGCAGGCAAATGCCCAAACCAAGGAAACACTAGCACGAACAGTAAAAGAAGGGGACAAGACTTTCTATAGATACATTTGTGAAAGAAGAAAGTCCGGGGGGTATTGCTAAGATCAAAGGGGATAAGGGGGAGTGTGTCGAGGAGGACCAAGGAAAAGCATCTATCCTAAATAGATACTTCTGCTCAGTATTTATTGAGGAGAAGGTAGGGCAGGGCCACAGCTTAGTACCATGGACATGGGGGAGGAGGAGGAGGGAGGTAAGTACTAGTCCCTTCACAAAAGAAAGGGTCCTTCAGGAACTCGCTAAGCTCAGGGTGGACAAGGCAATGGGACCTGATGGCATACATCCCAGGGTACTAAAGGAGCTAAGAGTGGAACTAGCAGAGCCATTATCAGAGCTGTTTAGTGAGTCTCTGAGCACAGGAGAGGTCCCAGAAGACTGGAGAAGGGCTCATGTGATCCCACTCCACAAGAATGGTAGCAGGGAGGAGGCAGGGAACTACAGACCAGTCAGTCTTACCTCAGTTGGGGGCAAGGTTATAGAGGCACTCCTTAAGGAAAGGATAGTGCAACACCTGGAATCCATAGGAGCACAGGATCCAAGACAGCATGGGTTTACAACAGGAAATCCTGTCAAACTAATCTCATAGATTTCTTTGACTGGGTAACCAGAGTGGTGGACCAAGAGGGTGCAGTTGATGTTGCCTACCTTGACTTCAGCAAAGCTTTCGATACTGTTCCACATAGAAGATTGATTAATAAGCTGGGTAGGCGCAGGGTGGGTCAGAAGTTGGTGAGCTGGGTGGAAGACTGGTTGGCAGGCAGAAAACAGAGTGGTGGTAAATGGTATACAGTCAGAAGAGATGCAAATCACAAGTGGAGTACCTCCGGGATCAGTCCTAGGGCCAGTCCTCTTCAATATCTTCATCAGTGACATTGCAGATGGACTGGAGAGTAAGGTTTGTCTGCAGATGACACCAAGATCTGCAACAGAGCAGATGATCCAGATTGGGTTGGGCAGAATAAGAGATCTGGATAAACTTGCAAAATGGTTGGAAGAGTGGCAACTGGGGTTTAACACAAAGAAGTGCAAGATCTTGCCCATAGGGAAGAGAAACCCTGAAGCCACCTGTAGGTTGGGAGAAGAGTTTCTGGCAACTACAAGGGAAGAAAGAGACTTGGGCATCATCATCATCATCACAGATGACCTGAAATCATCCAAGCAGACCACTAAAGCAGTAGGTAAGGCTAGAGGGATATTGGGGTGTATTAGTAGGGGTATCACAAGTTGTAAGAGGGAGGTAATAATCCTTCTTTACAAGACACTGGTTAGGCCCCATCTGGAGTCTGCGTGCAGTACTGGAGGCTGCACCTGCACAAGGACATTAACAAAATGGAGGTAATCCAGAGAAGGGAAAACAAAGTGGTGCAAGGACTGCATCAGAAAAAATATGAGGACAGATTAACGGAGCTCAATATGTATACCCTAGAGCAAAGGAGGGAGAGAGAGGTAATATGATCGACACATTCAAACATCTTTAGGGCATTAACAAGGTGAAAGAGTCTAACATGTTTCAATATAAGAAAAACAGCAGGACAAGAAGACACAGCATGAAATTAGAGGGAGGCCGAATAACGGGTAATGTGAGGAAGATCTTTTTCACAGAAAGGGAGGTGGATACATGGAACGGCCTACCTCAGGAAGTGGTGGATATAAATACAGTGCAGAGCTTCAGACAGGCATGGGATAGGCATAAGGGAGCAATACACATGAGTATGAATAGATGGGCCATTGACAGAATACAGGCCTATAGCACATTCATAAGATAGAGAGAAAAATGGGCAGACTGGATGGGCCTCGCGGTCCTTATCTGCCGTCAACTTCTATGTTTCTGTTTCTCCCCCGTCCCACTCCCTGATGTTGCCAGTGAAAGAATTCAAAATTAAATTACCCTTCCCTGGTGGTATAGTGGACTCCCACCCCCCACCCTGGCAGGTAGTACGCACCACCCTTCCCCCTCATTCTGAAACCCTGAGCTGGCAACTGGCACAGCCGTCCTCTCACCACAATGGTCAGCTGCCAACTGACTTATCAAAGAGCTCGGGAGCAGGGTGATCAGCACTACCTGCTGGGGTGGGGGGTGGGAGCCACTTTACCACCAGTAATTTCATATATAATTCTTTCACTGGCAACATCAGGGAGCGGGGGAGGGGTGATCCACAATACCACCAGGCAAGGGGAATTTAATTTATAATTCCTTCACTGGCAACATCAGGGAGCAGGGTGGGGGGCCACTATACCACCAGGGAAGGGGAATTTATAATTTATAATTATTTTACTGCAACATCAGGGAATGGGGCAGGGGGGAACTAAACCACTGGGAATGAGTTTGGGCATGGGCTGATTGCTAGTCTTTGTTGCAGAGGGCCTGTGGCAAACCTCTCCCATACATTTTGTGTTTGTTGCAAGGGAGTGGTTGCAGCAAGTGTGGGGACTTGGGCACCAGGACCCCTCCTGAACCAGAATCTGGTGCAAGGTCCCTGGCGTATCAGGCTTCAGCACAAGCTGTTTTTTGGTGCAGCTTGTCCCAGTCTAAGCCCCCTTTGAGAATCGTGCCCCATGTGTCTACAGATACAGACACACAGGGCAAAGAGTCCATCTGTCAGTCAAAGCGCAGAGCCCTCTAGCAGCCACGGGTTCATAGGCGAAGGGCCCTATGCTAAGAGAAGAGTTCTTTTTACTATATGGTACTTGGAACTATGCCGTCAACCCTGCACCTTCCCTTTCCAGGCAGGGAGGATAATGCCACATGACAGCATTGTCTCCCCAGCCTCGGCCCATCCAGCTGGCTCACTGAGCTCACTCCTGAACTCAGTTCATCAGCACGGGATCACAAAGCACTAACAACAGGGTCAAAGGCTGATATGGCATACAATGTATCTTAACATTTTTTTTTATTTTGATCCCAAATTTTCAGCATAGTTGTTTATGACTCCACCTTATAAACATCACATGTGGCATTTATAAAATGCTGGGTGAAACATCATTTCATGCCACAAGTACAAAAACACATTTCAACTAATATTTGCAAAACAACACCTGTCACATTTATTAAGTGGTATGAAAAAAAATGGCTGTGTTAAAGGTTTGGAGTGAAACTATTGAAAATTATCAAAGTTATGAGCGAGCATAAAAAACTTTTAATGCATATTGATGAATTTGTTGTTTTTAATATTTTGACCCCACATTTTCATAGAAACCTAGAAAAAGTGAAGGCAGAAGGAGACTGATGGTCCATCTAGTCTGCCCATTGAGGTTTCTGGAAACCCTTGTGGTTCAAATGACTAGCACATCAGTTTCAACATAGTCATCTTATGACACCATCTCATGAACCCGGCAGGTGAAAAATTTAAAATCTCGCCCAAAAGGTGATTTTGCAGAGCAACTGCAAAACATCACCTTTTGCCACCGATTCGAAAAATTTCACCTGCCTTGTTCATGAGATGGGGGTCCCAAAAAGGCCATGTTGAAAGTTTGGTAGAAAAATATTGAAAATCAGCTGCTGTACGTTATCAGTGAATGTTGAAATGTTTCAGCATTCACTCATAACATGGTCATTTTTACCATATTTCTCCACCAAATTTTCAACATAGTCATCTTATGACCCCACCTCATGAACCCCGTAATTGAAAGTTTTTAATTCCTGCCCGAAAGGTGATTTTAATTGCAGAGTGAATGTGAAGTCTCTCTTCTGGCTGGATTTGAAAATTTTCACCTACCTTGTTCATGAGATGAAGTCCCCAAATGATCTTGCTGAAAATTTGGTGCAAAAATATGACAAAGTTATGAGTAAGAGTTCAAAATACATTAAACTACACTCATCAGACTTCCTTATTTCCTCATATGCAGTTGCAGTTCCCAGAGGAGGATGCCTTTAAGATTGAAGAGTGGATCTATGATGTGGGACCCTCTTTATGTGAGTGAGTGAGTGAGTGAGTGAGTTGGGGTGGTACAGGATGGTGGGTGCTAAGTGGGAGAGATCAGGTAGGGTGGGTGGGGATGAGGGGAGCCAAGAGCAATGAGGGACTATTTTCTTTTATTTAAGGCTTAATGTGAAAAAAAATATCAATAAGGGACAGTTTCCTTTTTCTGCAGGGGAACCTGACCCAACCCTGAGGACTGGGCACCCAGTGTGAACAGAGTGTTTGGCAGCACAGAGGAGGAACACTCCAGTGTCACCACATGTATGTTTTTTGGGTGGGTGATCTGGAGGAGAAAAGGGTGGTATGAAGTAGTACCAAGGGTGGGCACCCCAGTCCACTTAAAAAAAACAAAAAACATTTTATTCAGCATTGGAAAGGAAAAGAGAGGGCTGAAGGAGCTGGGAGAAGGAAGGTAAAATACATTTATAAGAAAGACAATTGGGAAAATGAGGGAGGGCTGGCTGATTTGGGAGAGGGAGAGACAATGCAGCATGTGTCAAATTTGTAAGTTTCAGTATTTTAGGTGCAAGATGAAAATTCCCCTGTCGTTGCACTCTGTGTGTGACGGAAATTCTCGACTGACAACCTCAAAAATGTCTGCTCTTGCTAAGGTGGGCACCCAGGATTTGGGGGTGTTGTGACAGGATAGCAAATGGGGTGACTTCTGGAGAACAATCTCAAAGATAAAGTTCCGGACGCCAGTTTAAACTAAATGAAATCTGCTTACTTTCAGTAATAGAAAACAAACAGCATGTATTCAGCTTAACAAACATAGAAAAATAGAAACTGTTTGCAGAAAAGAACTGGTAGACCCATCTAGTTTGCCTTGTTTTCCCTGCCTAACACTACACCCTGGATCCTACCTGGTCACAGGTGTCCCTCTGTCCTCTTTTGCCACTACTTATTATGCCCATGTACCTATCCCATGCATATGTGAAGCTTCCCACTGTCTTTGCCCCTACCATCTCCTCTGGCATGCTACTTCAGACATTTACTACCCTTTCTGTGAAGAAGTATTTCCTCACATCCCTATAAACGTCCCCCTTCCAGCTTCATAGCAAGCCCTCGCAAACTGGTGCTCCTCCTCCTTTGAAAGAGGCTCCCCTCCTGCACTTTGTTCACCCCTATGAAGTACTTATAGGTCTCAATAATGTCCCCTCTCACTCTCCTCTCTTCCAGGGAGTACACATTGAACTTCTGCTATCTCTCCTCACATGGCTTCTTGTGCAACCCCCTGCAATTCAGTTAAACAAATCAGTTCAATCTCTCCCCGCCTCCACTTTCATCTAACTGAAATAGAAACTTCTGTCTCTCTTCCTTTAATGGGCCGAGGTGTTGCTTGTTAACACCCCTCCCCCTGAGGTACATCCAACACCAAGAACAAACAGTGCAGTGAGGTCTCAAAGGGCCAACCAAAAAGCAGTAGGGGGTTGGAACAAATCACATCAAAATTTGTGTTGCCTGTGTTGCAGGGTTGTGAAGCAGTTAATGGGTAAAATGAGCATGATGGATATGCACTTTGTCACATACCTTCCCCCTCAAAGTCCTACCAAAGGCATGCTCAGTAAGGGCTATCAGAGACTCATCCTTCCAAGAGAAAAATATATCCACATCACCATGCTGGGTACCTGCCTGATGAGACACATCAAACGAAAAAGGCTGCAACACCTAATACCATCTGGTGACATGGGCATTGGTGTCCTGCATATCATGTAACCACTTGAGTAGGCATGTTCAGTAATGAGGATGAACTTCCATGCCAACAGGTAGTAGCATAGGGTGACCAACTGCCCACTTTCCTGCTAGACACTTTTTTCCAGTGTAGCGTAACTCTGACAAAAAAGTTTGCAATATAGATATAGGATGGGGTGAATCCCATCCTCAAAGTCTTGTGATAACACAGCCACCAGCCCCACCTCAGAGACATCTGCTTACACAATGAAGGAATTGTTGAGATCCGGACATCATATGACTGGCCCCTCACACAGCACATTTTTGATGGCCTGAAATGCTGTCTGACACTCAGGTGACCAATGGATTATATTCAGGGCAGTTTTCTTGATCAGGTCAGTAAGTGGTTTAGCAAGGGTTGAGAATTCCAGAATGAACTGATGGTAATACCGTGCAAGTTCAAGAAAGGCCATAACCTGCTTCTTAGTAAGTGAGATGGGGCAGTCAGTTAGGGCCTTTACTTTGTCAATAACTGGGCATATGTGGCTGTTCACAACCATATACACCAAGTAATTTTTGTCTCTTAACACCCTGGGGTGCATTTTGTGCATTGGCCGTGAGACCTGCCTCTCTGAGTGATTGAAGTACTTTGGCCACATACTGCAGGTGGCTGTCCCAGTGGACGTTAAATATGACAACATCCCCCAAGATACGCTGCTGCATACAGCCCATGGACACAGAGGATGCAGTCCATCATTCTCTGGAATGTGGCCGTGGCGCCATGCAACTGAAAGGAAGTGTGGTAAATTGATATAGGCCAAATGGGGTGACAAAGGCTGTTTTCTCATGAGTCTCAGGAGTTAAAGGGATTTGCTAGTACCCCTCGGTCAGATCCAGGGTACTAATGTAACAAGTTCCTCAGTTTGTCCAAAGGTTTGTCTACCTTTGGCATATGGTATGCATAGAACTTGGATGCATTAACTTTCTGGAAGTCTATACAAAACCAGTTGGCCCATCTGGTTTTGGGACAAGCACAACAGGGCTAAACCATTTACTCGCGATTTCTTAGTGACCCTAGCTCCAGCATAAACTGGATTTCCTCCTGTACTGTCTCGGATTCTTTACAATAGTCTCTATGGTTGCTGGCAGAGTAGTACACCTGGGTGTGTGTCTATGTGGTGCTGGATCACACGGGTTCATCCTAGATTTGGGGAAAACACATCCCCAAAATTCTATACCATTGCAGGGGCTTTTTGATTTTGTGTCTGGTTGAGCCTGCTGTCCACTGGGATGGCACTCTGTTCCCTTACAATTTTAGATCCTAAGTCCAAGGTTCCATCACAAATGTCCTCATTCATCAATGGGCTGCATGCCCCTTTAGGATTTTCTGGGTCAGTAAGCAATACCTCCCTGTCTTTCCAGGGTTTCAGCAAATTAACATGGCAAGTTTGTTTTTCCTTTTTTTTCTGTCTGGTTGTAAGACTTCATAATGAACCAGCCCCACCTTTCTGAGGACCTCATATGGTCCTTGCCATTTAGCTAGGTGTTTAGTCTCACAGCTAGGCAACAGAAGGAGTACTCTTTCATCAGACTCGAACTTCTGTAGCCTTGCCACTTGGTCATAGTGGAAGAAAAATAAACAAGCATTTGTCAATGCCAAAAGTTTGTCATGTGCACTGGTGTCATGGGGTGGGGAGATGTTTGAAAGTTGCTTTAGTGAAGTTGTTTATAGAGGTGGGGTCCCAAAATACATATGTTGAAAATTTGTAGCAAAAAATATTTAAAAATGGCAAGTTATGCAACTAAGTTGAAAACCCTATTGAAATACATTGACACCGAAAACCCCACTGCAATACATTGAAGAGCTTAACTCAGTTCGCAGTTGGGCTTTGAAGAGTGAAGACATGTCTGTAGTCCAAGGTAGATTATGGCGATGGACCTCTGGTGGGTAAGTATGGAGTATGGTGCGTGTGGGGTGGTGGATCCTGAGTGGGAGGGTAAGGGGTTGGGTAACGGCGGAATGGATAACAATGGACGGTTTTCTTTTTTACAGGAACAACAAATGACAAGAGACAGTTTTCTTTTTTCAGGGAATTTGCTAAACAGATAAGGACACTGGTGGATTGGGCACCCAAGTGTCTGTATACTGTTTGGGGGGGGTTACACAGCGGACAACAATGGACAGACAGATGACACTGTGGAATTGGGCACCCCCCATACCTACATACTGTTTGGGGGAAGGGGGGTTTACAGAGCGCACAACAATGAACAAATGAGGACACTGGGGGATTGGGCACTCCCAGTGTCTGCATACTGTTTAGGGAAGGGGGGTTACACAGCAGACAATGATGAGTGGTTTTCTTTTTTTTAGGATAAAAAACAAGTATCTGTCAATGCCAAATGTTTAATGTATTGAAAGATGTCCACCTCTGCACCTTGTTTATGCCCTTGAGGCACTTAAACATATCTATCATGTTCTCCCACTCCCTCCTTTCCTCCAATAAGTACACATTGAGGTCCTTTTAATCTCTCCTGATATGTTCTTTATTGCAAGCCATGTACCATCTTGCTTGCCTTTCTGTGGACTGCATCCACCCTGGCAATGTCCTTGCATATTTGCAGTATCCAGATTTGCAAACAGTACTGTAGGTGAGACCTCACTAGTGCATTGTATAATGGAACTACCACATTGTGCCTTCTGCTAGTGATACCTCTGCCTATGCATCCCAGCATGCCACTGGCTGTCCTTACAACATGTGTGCTCTGTTTTGACACCTTTTGGTTATCAGAACTGATAACGCATAGGTCCCTTTCTTCCTTGGTGATATTCAGCACCTCCACCCTATCCTGTAACCCCCACAGGTTTCCCTCTTCTCAGGTGCATTATTTGGGCTTCTTTGCCTTGACCCTCAGTTGCCACTTCTCAGGCCATTTTATAAGCCTGTCCATGTCCCTGCCCATTTTCTCCACCCCTTCTGGAGTATTCACTCTGTTACAGATGTTGGTGTCATCTGCAAATAAGTAGACAGACCTTTGCTTCTAGCCCTTCTGCAATATCTGTAATGAAGATATTGAACAGGACTGGTCCCAGGACTTATCCCTGAGGTACCCCGCTGCTCACGCCCTCTCTTAGGATTGGATCCCATTGCCACCACCCTCTGCCTCCTGTCCATTGGTCAGTCTCTAACCCAATTTATCAGCTGGTACCCCATACCAGACTACTCATCTTGCTAATCAGCCTTCTATGCTGGACATTGTCGAAGGCTTTGCTGAAATCAAGACAGGTGACATCAAACATCCCTCCCTGATTTACTTCCTTAATAAGGCATTAGGGTTTTCAACCCTAATGCCTCACCCCCCTCCTCGCAGAGACTGACAGGCATTGGGGGTGTCCCTTTGGGTCATCGGCCATAAGCTCACGCCATTCCATCCCCACCCTGAAGACACTGACAGGCATCATGGTGTGCCTTGAGGTCTATGGCCCAAACACACACACACCCCATTCCATAATGAAATAAGCTGAGATGGGTGCAGTATAGGAGAATGGGGTGAACTTTTGGGCCAAAGACTCCATAGCACACTCCAATGACTGTCATTGGAAGCAGGGTGGAGGTTGAATGATGCGAGCATTATGGCTGACAACCACAAGGCACATGTCCAACGTCTGTCAGTCTCTACGGGGGTGGGGTGTTACAGTTGGAAACCCTAATACCCCAGATGTTCGTTGGTATTTTTACTCCAAATTTTCAACATGGGCTTTTTGGGACACCACCTCATGAACAGTGGCACTACCATTTTATTACTCAATCCCAAAAGGTGATTTCACACAGCGACTGCACCATTTGGCACCACAGGTGCTAAAACAAATTTTGGACAGGATGTGAAAGATGACAGTTGTATTGTTCACAAGGAGATGTGAAAAAATGGCAATGTTGAAAATCTGGAGTGAAAATATTAAAAACTGGCGAAGTTATGAGCGTGCATAGAAACTGCACAACACATGCTCATAACGCAGTCATTTTTTGAATTTTGTCACCAGGTTTGCAACATGGGCTTTCTGGAACCCCACCTCATGAACAGTGGCAGTCGTTTCATTATTTGGTCCCAAAAGGTGATTCCGTGCAGTGACCACGAAATCACCTTTTGGGACTGAGGAATGAAATGACACTAACATGTTCATGAGGTGGGGTTCCAGGAACCCCATGTTGAAAATTGGAGCCAAAATACCTAAAAATGGCTAATCTATCAACATATGTTGAAACCCCCATGATTCCCCTTATACGGCTTACCTTTCATTCTTTCAGTTTGCCAATCGTCTTTGAAGAGTGCAGACATGTACCCTCTACAGAAGATCATGTCCGTCCGACCTCGGAGGGTAAGTATGGGGTAAGGGGGGGCGCATGGGGGTGGGTACGCAGAGGGAGGGTCGGGATGGGGTAGGTGGACAGGGAGACAACGAGGAATGGTTGTCATTTTTACAGGTGAAAAAAAGGGAAAAAGAAGGCACGAGAAAGTTTTCTTCATTTACAGGGAAAACAGAATTATTATACATTTAGATACACTTGGGTGGGCTCCCAGTGTGCCACAATAGTGATGGGGAGAGAGGGGGATGCCGACACAGAGATTGGGCACCCCTTTGTTGGCTAGGGATATAGAAGGGTGGGGGGGGCACATCCGACACCGGGAATGGGTAGCCTGGTGTCAGGAAAGGAAAGGGGACATTGTTTAACCTGGAAAGACACTAAGCTGCTGCAGGGACTGGGGAAATTGTTTAACCAGGAAAGACACACTAAGCAGCTGCAGGGACCGGGGAAATTGTTTAAGCAGGAAAGACAGACTAAGGGGCTACAGGGATTAGGGAAATTGTTTAACCAGGAAAGACACACTGAGCTGCAGCTGAAGGGCTCACGTTTCAAAGGACAGAGCCACGCACAGCATCGGTTCTGCCCTTTAAAATGTTTGCCGAGACCACCCCCCTCAGCAAAACAGTGTCACCAGGACACTACCTGCTGATATGCCAGCCACAGACCGGCTCCTGCAGCACCACTGGCCATTGGGCTGGCACCCCCACACCTCTCTCTAGCAACTCTCATATCAACAAGTTATATCAATGTAGCTATTAATAAAGCTAATAAGGTCCTTTGGTCCATAAAAGGAAATATCACCTCCAAACATCCTAAAGTGTTAATACCATTGTTTAATGCTTTTGTCAGGCCTCACTAGGAGTATGTTTCTTAACTTTGGTGTCCTTATAAAAAGGCTAATATTATTCAGTTGGAGAAGGTGCAGCATAAGTTTGCAAAAACCTAGTAGGACTGCATCAACTGTCATATGAAGATAGACTTTCTAAGCTTGGTTTGTACTCTTTCAAAACTCATAGACTAAGGGGTGATCTTTTGTTTCTATTTAATGTAATTCATGACCCACAATTGATGGTAGATGTAGGTTTAGCCTTTAAAGATTCACCCTACAATATAAAAGGTCACCCACTACAACTAGCGAATAAACCCTTTACAAATGATAAACGTAAATATTTCTATACTCTAAGAGTAATCAAACCTTGCAACAGTCTGCCTTTGTCTGTTATTATCAGTAAAGATAAAACCCAGTTTAAATCTAGATTAGATAATTATCTTAATTCTAGCATTCAGTTATCCTATTATTGATTCTGATAGTATATGAGCTCTTATGGGCCTCTTGGTCTTTCTGCTCATTTTTTCACCTTAGTATGAACAAGTTGATCTGCGCTTGCACGCACGACGAACTTAAAAAGTAAGCCCGCACACTGCTATTAAATTAGGTGGGTTTATTCACATATGGAGCAACTACCCCTATGTAGTACCTCCTCACTAGCCTTCATATGGGGGAATGGTTGCATGTGCATGCATATGGTTTACAGAGCCCCTAAAGCACGTGAAAATTAATTAGTGCAAATTTTAGATCCCAAACACATGTATGAACATTAATGAACACAGTATAAATTCTTGCATTAATTTAAAAATGTGCAATTCATATTTAAGCAGATTTTTTATCAATCCAGAATGTTTAATTTCATGTTAGAGTTATTTATTTATTTCAGTACTCAGAAAACCATTTAAGCTCAGAGCTCTTTACATAGGTTCCACATCAGGACATTTCAGTACAACAGATAGGTGAAATTATACAAAGGATTGCAGAAATACAAAGGTAAACAAACAGGATTATATATCAAACACAGTACAGGTCACAGGAAAACAGACAATTTACAGTGCCCAACGGTGAAGCCAGTCAATTGTCAGCAAACAAGAGGTTGTTTGGAGCATTGTTAAGTGCGAAAGAAAAAAGGAAAAAAGGGTGTGAGGGGGAGTAGCTCAAGTGCAATGTGCAAAGGGAGAGCGTAATATCAGCATAGCAGTAGGGATCAGAGGGAGGTGACTAGACTGGAGGCAGAGGGAGAGGGTGCTAGGTGTGTGGGGGGGAGCAGGAGGACCTACTCAGGGGAGAGCAGGAGGGGATGAGGGAGCAGGGGATGGAAGTAGTGATGTGGGGGTGGAAAGGTGGTGCTAGTGATGGCAGGCAGATTGAGATTTGTGTATCATAAGGAGCTTCAGGTTAGTTTTGAAAGTACCCAATGTGGGCAGGCACTCAATGTTCTCATGGAGGGAGCTGAACCACAGCGGTGCATGGTAAGCAAAGGACCTTTGTCCTTGAGATGTTTGACATTTTGGAGTTAGCAAGGGCTGATGTTCGGAGTTATGGGTATGCTGTGGATTATTGCTGGGAACCAGAAGTTGTTGGATCCTGGCGGTAGCTGACCAAGGCAGATCATTTTGGCCAGAAGGAAAGACTGATGTTTTAGTTGGCCTTTGAGCATGAGCCAGTGTGCCCTGGCATAGAGATCACAGGTGTGAGTCAGTCGGTGCGCACCTAAGGTGAGCCAGCAGACTTTGTTGAGTGCAGTTTTTATGCACCGGAGAGCAGTATCTGTGACAGAACCATATATTGGCAGCCCGTATTCCACCAGGGAGCCCACAGAACTGTGAACAGCTATGCTGAGGGCTTCAGGGGAGAGGCTATGCTTGTGACGATAAAGTAGCCCTATGCACTTGCTGATAGCTTTGGCCGTGTTGTCAATGTGGAGAACATAGGAAAGTGAGTTGTCAATAGTGATACCGAGGTATTTAGTGTTGAACAAGTTCAAGGGAAACTCCACTACTATTGCATATTGATAGTGGGTACTTTTTGTGTTTGTTTAGAGAGCTGGAAAACAGCATGGTTTATATTTTCTTGTAGTTCATTATCAATTTATGATCTTTGAACCACAGCTCTACACTAGTGAAGTCGCTCTGTAGTTGCTGCTCAAGGGCACTGTTGTCTGAGCCATTTGAGAAGTCAACCGCATCATCTGCACAAGGGAGGATATGGCCTTGACTGGCTTGGGCGAGGCAATTCAAGAATAAGCTGAATAGGGAGGGAACCCAGTACTGACCTGTGGAGCACCTGAGCAGACAGGTTTGCTGTCTGAGAGGACAGAACCTATCCTATCCTAACTTGCTGTGAGCAGCACTGCAGATAACTGCGGAACCATGCAATCGCCTAGGGAGTAAGGCTTGTAGCAGTGAGTTGGTCAACTAGGAGGATATGACTGGCCGTATCGAAAGCCTTGTTCTTTTGAATGCTCCAGCCACTAAAAGAAAAATCAATACTATGATTAGAACAAGGGGTGGGGAGGAGAAAAAGAGGAAATTAGAAAACCAAATGTCATATGCAAAGCAGTTATGCATCACGTGGCATTTAATTTTTTTGGGACACTGAATGATTTTATAAAGCCTGCATATTAAGGGCCAGATATTCAAAACTTTGCCCCAGGGCTAAATTAGCACTACCCGGCGTGTTAAATTAACCCGGAACCAATAGTCTGCTATATTCAAAAGGTATATCCCCGGTGCTAAACCTGCTGAATATAGCATGCTAAGGAAGCCAGGAAAACTGGGCTGGGAGTGCAGTGCAAAAGTAGCCCGGGAATAAGACAGCTCTGAATACAGCAACCAGGAAGTGCAAACCACAACAGCATCCCAGTTCACAGTGATGTGAAGGAAGGTAGACGTGAACTATGTGAGCAATGTGTGTGCTAGCAAAGGAGTGGAATCAGTAAAGCTGCAAGCAGCAGCACATGTGAAATTACATTGTGCAGAAATGTACAATGTTCCTGAAATATTTGCTCTGGGGTAAACACATTTGCACAGGTTTAGTTTGGAGCTAAGTCATTTGCCCAGTGCAATCACGTTTGCCCGGGGCAAAACTTTGCTATATTCAAAAGTGACATGCAAATGAGCCTGCTTAGGTAGTCTGTGGGCAAACATCCAGATTAGCATCTCATTGTGATCTGATTTGCATGCAGTTTGCCCAGTGCTATTGCAGGGTCCCACAGCTCCACCTGTAGGTCAGTCTGGAAGTACAGGGGCTGGCTGGGTCTGCCCACAGCTCCACCTGTAGGTCAGTCTGGAAGTGCATGGTGGTAGCTGCAGGTTACATTTGTACAGTATAGCATAGAATATTGACCCCCAGGGGACTACACAGCACAGGCATAGCTGGTGATACTGCATGCAATTGTCAAACTGTAGTTCATGCTACAGTACACAACAGACACTACAGGAGCAAGGGGGCCAGTAGTGTGAGGGACACAGCAGTGCCTACGGTGTGTAGGGCAGTGATGACTACTGCACTGTACACAGTGACAGGCCCAACTTGCAGGTGTTTACTGATAGTGGACATTACTGTTATGCTGTTGTGTGATCCACAGATGCTGCACCACTGGCATGGGATGCTCACAGTGACATATACATTGCTGGCTGTGTGTGCTGTGGTGTCTGTACAGATGTGCGGTATGTGGCTGGGGGGGCATATACCATCAGACACGCACACTGGTATTGGGATATTCCAAACACTGGTCCATGTGCACTGCATGGCTTGTCCCAGCCTTGTGGCTGCACCCAGTCTGTGGTGCAGTCTGGCCACTTGTACACCCTCCCCTCATCACCCTCCATGCCCCCAGTGCTGCATGTGTGTGCTGGCGTCTGTTAGTTTCCACCGAAGGGTGGTCTGCAGGTGTGTGCTGTATGTTGGCAATGCCATAGTGTCCACGGGATCTGGGTCACCATTTACTGCCTGGCATGGCTGGGACTTGTGGCAGTTGATGGCATCATAGGGATGTCATCAGAGAGCAGCATGTTTCCTCTCTGTCTGGCTTATTTCTATGTGTCATACTTACTGAATAGGGTTGTGCAAAGCCACGCAAAAGTCACGCACAGTTACACAAAGCCACAAAGTCACACAAAGCTGGTTTGCCCAGAGTTAAGACTACCTTTTCCTGGGTAGTAATTTGCACCACGCAAAGTGTTGTGCTAAGTCATGCAAAAACACTTTGTGTGGTGCTATTCACTGAATATAGCATTGGGCCAGTACTCATGTACATGCCCCTCAGTTTGCCCCTTGCATAAACTATAATTTTGCCCGGCGCTAATGCAGTTTGCACATGCTATTTGACCTTTTGAATATAGCAGACCAACGGTAACCTGGCTATAAACTAACATGCATAATATGCACATAATATGCACTTTTGGACTCTAGTTTTATGGAAAGGGCTTAAAGTCTAAATTTGTGTTTAATCCATTTGTTGCATGCTATCTAGGGGTACGGATCCAGGCTGTTTCCCTCTGAAGTAATTTTTAAAGCCTGTTGCCACCCCTTGGATGTAGCAATATATATTTATATATCCTATATCCCCCAGAGCCACTCATTGCTGGACAAGAATGGTTTCACGTGTTTTCTGCTTGGGAGAGAACAGCGAAGGGAAGCTGAGCTGTTCTGGCTCGAGCAGAAAGCAAGTGAAGCCACTCTTATTCAGCAATGAATGGTGACAGGGGACATATTATTATATTATGAATCAAGCGCAATCAATAGTATGTATATATTTTTTATAAAACTGTCCCAGAACACGTCCGTTTCCAGGGCATCTGTGCATTAGATGCTCTTCACAGAATAAGAGTGTCTCACGCACAGAGGAGAGGAGCACTCTGATTGGTTGTGTTGATGCAGCAGTGGAAGTCTTTGAAATGATTGCCAATTGTGTTTTCTCTGTTGCCCTTAACTATAGTGTGAACATGCTCTTGAATTCTTCCTTTCAACAGGCGTGTGGTCTGGCCCACATATATCTTCCCACAACTGCACCATCCAACATAAACCACATATGTGGTTTTGCACATACAGTGGAACCCTCTTATAATGGACACATTTGTGCAAGCAGGGGTGTCCTCTATATCCTAAAATCTTAAAATATGAATCTCCTCCCCCACAGCTCGGACACAGGAGTTAAAATGAGAACACACACCCTCTTCTGCCAGCCAGAGGTATGGAGAAGTACTATTTGCAGCTGATTGGGAATTGAGTAGTAAACAAGAGTGGAAAGATTATGCTGTACAATACCTGTGCTCATTGGAATCAGAGGGATAAGCAATAAACATGATTGGTAAGAATTTGCTTTACAGAACTTGTGCTGACTGGGGGATCAGGAGGGTACAGGAGTAATTCCCTGGAGTAAGATGTCAGGTATCAGGCATCAAGTGAGGTGAATGATGTTTTTATTGTGCCAGACAACCAGCTGAATAAGCAGGTGAAAATTAGTAGGGAATTTGAAGCATTTAATAGGGGTACAGAGGAGTTCAGTGCCCGCTATACAGGGGTTGCAGAGTATGGTATAGATGGGATTTGTAACATTACTGGCATAGCATTTGGCTTTTGACAAGGCAGATCTGTCTGTTATAAGCGAGTGTCTGCTATAAGTGTGTCCACTATAAGTGGGTTCCATTGTAATATATTGTTTCAGGTTAAATATCTGACCTGTGATTGGATGTTGAAAACTTGCACCTGTATGACCAAATTTACAGAAAATGCAGCCATGACGGATGAAAAAATCTGGGTCCAGAGTCACAGAACTTTGCCCCAGCACAACCCAATTTGTGTGGTGCAAACTGGATTTTGTGGCAAGGTGGTATTCACAAAAGCCCAACTTGTGCCCCCAAACCAGGTTTGCACTAGGGCAAAGTCTGGAGGGGGCCACAATGCAAATTAAGGGAAGGGGACCTGCGTATTTGCACAGTCCCGACCACAAAGCAGTACCATTTGTAGGGTTCCCTCGCATGGAGAAAATACTGCAAAGGAAAACCTCCTCTAAACTATGCACAGCCCTAGTGGTTGGAAGAGGTACTGCACCCCCACCCTTTTTCCGATCGTTGTCCCGAGTAATAAAAATAACTTACCCTGGTAGTCTAGTGGTTCTTCCCTTCCCTCATTCTCCAATCACTGTTCCCATATAATAAAAACATTTCCTGGTATTCAAGTGATCCCTCCCACTCCCCCATTCTCCAACTGCCCTCCTCGTATAATAAACAAAATTCCCTGGTAGTGTAGTGGTCCCTCCCACCTTCCCCATTCTCTGATCGTTGTCCCCATATATTACAAAAATTCCCTGGTAGTCCAGAGGTCCCTCCCCCTCCCTCGATATCTGACTGCTGTCCCAGTATAATTATAATAAATATCCCTGGCTGTCTTGTGGTCCCCCCCCCCCACTGTTCACTGATTACTGTCCCATTATGATGACAAGAATGGTATACTGACACTTCCGTGACAACTTTACATCACCCGACACTACAGCAACAACAGCGCCAGGTCACTGTAGTGTCAAAGCAGGACTCTGGCACAGCTTTCTGGGGGTATTGCACCCGGTCCCCGAAGCAACTCTAACTCAGAGTTGATTATCTAAGTAGAGTGGGGTGCGGGGGGCAGAGCCCTCCACATGGGGGGTTTGGGGGGCTTTAAACAAAGTTAGATGTGACTCCTTTTATGCCAACTGCAAATGCAGTCAACATAAAGGAGCTGCTGTAATGTCAGTCAACAACAAAATTGTTGACCAACCATCATAGATCCACAAGAATAACCCCGGTGGGTTAGTGGTCCCCCCCACCCTATCCCTGATTTCTCCCTGCCATACCTTCAATAATTACCCTGGTATGTCTAGCGATCCCCTCTCCACCCATCCCTGATCTACCCCTATATGAAAATGTATATTTTCCCTGGTGTTTAGTGGACCCCCCTAACCCCCACCCTGGCATGTAGAGTCCCACCACCCTGGTCCCCATCCCAAAACCTAGCCAGGGACTGGTGCAGCCCTCCTCTCACCACCATGGCCAGCCACTGACTGAGCTGTCATGAAGCATGTTCTATATACAGTAGGTACCCACTGATTGACAGCTCAGTGAGCTGTCAATCGGTGGACACCTGTTGTATACAGTACGCGCTCCATGACAGTTCAGTCAGCAGTTGCCCATGGTGGTGAGAGAAGGGCTGTGCCAGTTGCCAGCTCAGTTTTGAGATGGGGGAACAGTGTGGTGGGACACTACCTGCTGGGGTGGGGAGTCCACAAGACACCAGGGAAAATATACTTTTTCATATAAGGGCAGATTGGGAATGGGTGGGTGGGGGGCTGCTAGACTACCAGGGTTATTATTAAAGGTATGGCAGGGAGGGATCAGGGATAGGGTGAGGGGGCCCACTAGACCACTGGGGTTATTCTTATCATCATAACAGGATGGCAATTGGTGAACGAGGGGGAAGGGATAGGGGCCACTAGACTGACAGAGGTATTTATTATTATTATTATACTGGGACAGTGATCAGAGATTGAAGGAGGGAGGAGGGACCACTGGACTAACAGGGATATTTGTTTCAATATTATGGGATGGTGACTAGAGATTGGTAAAGGGGAGGGACCAACTAGGGTATCCCATGAAGAGGGCAAGTGAATAACGGTGAACTGTCACAAATCAAATCAAATCAAATCAAATTTATTTAAAAAGACACCCAATCCCGAAGGCTCTGGGCGCCGCACAAAATCTGTACAGTATGTCATACCATATACATTACATTACAGTATAATACGCATAAAACTTAATCACCAAAAACCTGCATAAATAAAAAAGTCTTCAGACGACTCTTAAAGGCCTCTATAGTGGGGGCCTCTCTTACTTCGAATGGCAACGAGTTCCAGAAAGCTGGAGCAGCAACTCCAAATGATCGATCCCCTGCTGATTTCAACCTTGCTCTTGGAACCTTAAGGAGGCCACCACTAGAGGAGTGGAGATCTCAGACAGAGGTGGACGGTACCAGGAGATCAGATAGGTAAGCAGGGCCCTGTCCATGTAGGGTCTTATAGGTGAGAAAACCCACCTTGAACAATACTCTCCACCTGACAGGCAGCCAGTGCAATTCACGCAATACCGGAGTAATATGACAAAACTTACTTTGTCCGGTCAAAAGCCGGGCAGCAGCGTTTTGCACTAGCTGCAGTCTGTGAAGAGAAGTTCCAGAGACCCCGAGATAGAGGGCATTACAGTAGTCAAGCCTAGAGGAGACTAAGGCATGTACCAGAGTAGGAGGTCCAGAGCCTGAACAAGGGGCTTAATCCTGGCGATATTTCTAAGATGGAAAAAACAGGAACGAACCACAGAGGATATTTGAGCCTCCATGGACAGGTTCCTGTCAAAGATCACACCAAGATTTCGCACCTATGGGGAGGTCATCAATGACACAGCTCCTAGCACAATGCCAGTCGCAGAATCAGAGGCCATCTCATCACGAGCTCTGTTCGACTCCACTACCAGTACCTCAGTCTTGTTAGGGTTCAGTCGCAGCCAGCTGGAAGACATCCAGTCATTTATCTCAGCCAGACAGATATTCAGCACTTCCACTGCATTTGTTGTTCCTGGGGCAAAGGATAGGTATAGTTGAGTATCATCAGCATAGCAATGAAAACTCAAACCATACCTCCTAATGATCCCCCCCAGGGGCAGCATGTATACTGCGAACAACATTGGGGCCAGTACCGAACCCTGAGGGACTTGACACTAAAAGGAGTGGTGGGTGCGGATGAGAAATTACCCATCACAACCCGCTGCCTCCTGTTAGTAAGAAATGACTTAAACCATTTGATGACAATACCAGTGAGTCCGCATAACTCCCTCAGGTGGAAAAGCAACACACGGTCCACAGTATCAATGCTGAGGAGAGATCAAGGAGAACAAGAATTGTCTTGTCCCCGATCTCTAGCCCTGAGGAGTCATTTTGCACCCGAACTAATGCAGTTTCAGTGCTATGTCTGGCCGAAAAGCTGACTGGAAGGGATCATACAACTCGTGGGTCATGAGATGTTCCCCAACTGAAGTGATACCACCTTCTCAACAACCTTTCCCAGAAATGGAAGATTGGAGATAGGGATGCATTTGCCCTAATCTCCGGGTCCAGAGAAGCTTTTGTAGGGGGTCTCACCAGAGCCCCTTCAAGGCATCTGAAAGACACCCTGACTCAAGGAGCACTGGACAATCAGGCAAACACCGGGCCAACAGTGTCAATGCACCTCATCAAGAAGCGCGTTGGCACGGGATCCAGTCCACAAAAGGTATACTTCAAGTTGGCCGCTATCTCAATGACCTCACGAACCTCCACTGGCCTAAACTCCCCCCAACCAGAAGGAGTGCTCTCAGAACACAACTGACAACTACTGACAGCAATGATATTACTGGCTGAGGAAACCTCCCGCCGGATCACAGACACCCTGTCCGAGAAAAAACGAGCAAATTCCTCACAGTCCTCATTTGAGGAAACTCTTCCGGGCTGAAGACAGAATGGATGGAGAAGTCTATTAACAGTCCAGAAGAGTGAGGCTGGTCGGCTTCTCCCAGCAGCAATCTCCCGAGACAAAAATATTGCCTTCTTGTGGTTGATTGCCTCCTGATATGCGCAATAATGCGCACACAGGACCAGTTTGTCAGCCCCCAGACGGGATCTCCTCCAGCAACGCTCTAGTCTCCGACCCAGCTTCTTCATTTCCCTGAGATCGCCATCATACCAAGGCGACCTCAGGTATGAGGTTCTGGGTCATACACGGACAGGTGAGAGGGAGTCGATGGCACCAGACAGCACCTTATTATAGGCGTCTACCCCGGCATCAACCACTCCGACGCATGCATCACCCACCTTTGATAAATCAACTGCCGCCAAAAACCCCTCAGGGGTAAGATCTTTTAATGGGTGGCAGCGAAATATCTCAGGAGGGGAAGAATTTATGACGGGAGCACTAAACGTGAACTTCACCGTGCAATGATCAGACCAGGCTACTCGATCAATATCAAGATCATCGATCTTGAGTCCCAGTGAGAACACCAGGTCCAATGTGTGGCCATCCTGATGAGTAGGCACACCGACAGACTGCACCAACCCCAAAAGGGACATACTCTGCAGTAACTCATTGGCGCACTTTTGACTTCTATCCTCGGCCTAAACATTGAAGTCCCCAAGAAAGATACATCTTGGGAATCCAATATTCGCAGTAACAAATCAAGATTCCCTGCAGGAACCCCCCCATCGGACCAGGAGGGCGATAGATGAGGAGGATCCTGCAGCCAACGCCGAGTCCTCCACGAATGGCCACACACTCAAATGAACCTGGGGTTCCCACCGGGTGCACGGTGAAGTCCAGGTTTGATTTAAAACAAGTAGCTACACCGCCTCCCCTATGATTTTCTCTGGGGCAGTGCACCACAGTGTATCCTGGGGGGACTGCAGCCTCAAAAACAGGGCCAGCATCATCTCCCACCCAGGTCTCTGTAATGCATGCCAGATCGACCAATGAAACCAGAGCGGCAATAATAGCCATCTTGTTTCTGATCGACCTGGCATTGCATAGCACTGCCATCAGAGGTACTGAGGGTGATGCAGCCCTATAGGTCACCTGGCCACTTGGCCTGGTGGCCACCCTGGAAATAGGCACCAACCACGTCTGGCTTCTCCTAGATGCTCTATTTATTCCAGGGCATCTCCTGGACTTAACCACCTCTATCCTTTGATCAACCCGCTCCTGGTCATCCCACAGCGCATATGCAGAACAGTCCCCCACAATCCCCACTTCCCTACAACGTCTGATAGTAATATCAGATACAGGGAGGGGGATAAAAAGACGCAGAGCATGCAGCTGCGAATTCCCATAAACAATCCTAGGCCCTAAAACTCATCTAACAGAACTCCTACACATAACTAATTAAATAAGCCAAGTGGCACATACAACTCATCCAAGCAATACACATAAAAACTCTACTTCACAATAAAACTAGTTGACATACATGAACAGTTATACCATAGTCTAATTCCCACCTCCCATCCAGACTAGGCAAAATTTCAACTCCGAGTGGCGCTCGCACCACGCTCGTGCTTGCGAGTGGCGCCTGCATTTATACAGTGCCTCCCCACTCCCACACACCAACAGCCGGCAGCCCCCCTCTCACAGCTCCAGCTCCAGCTGGCAACGATTTAACAGAATTAGCATACAGCCTCTCACGCTGTGTTTGGCACGTAGGGTTTAGTGGGGGCAATCAGAAATAAAATGCAGTCCAAACGAATGAATTAGCCAGCAGTCCAGGTACATAAAGTTCATAGCTGCAAGGAGCAGCGCTCTCAGCAAACTACGAGGAGGAAAAAAACACAGAACTGCCGCTTGCGAGCGGCGCCTGCGTTTATACAGTGCCTCCCCACTCCCACACACCAACAGCCGGCAGCCCCCCTCTCACAGCTCCAGCTCCAGCTGGCAACGATTTAACAGAATTAGCACACAGCCTCTCACGCTGCGTTTGGCATGTAGGGTTTAGTGGGGGCAATCAGAAATAAAATGCAGTCCAAACGAATGAATTAGCCAGCAGTCCAGATACATAAAGTTCACAGCTGCAAGGAGCAGTGCTCTCAGCAAACTATGAGGAGGAAAAAAACACAGAACTGCTGCTTGCGAGCGGCGCCTGCGTTTATACAGTGCCTCCCCACTCCCACACACGAACAGCCGGCAGCCCCCCTCTCACAGCTCCAGCTACAGCTGGCAACGATTTAACAGAATTAGCACACAGCTTCTCACGCTGTGTTTGGCACGTAGGGTTTAGTGGGGGCAATCAGAAATAAAATGCAGTCCAAACGAATGAATTAGCCAGCAGTCCAGATACATAAAGTTCACAGCTGCAAGGAGCAGCGCTCTCAGCAAACTACGAGGAGGAAAAAAACACACAACAGCGAAGGAACCACAGCACCAACACTTTTAGCAACAATGGTTCTGCTCCCATCCCTGAGTTGTGCCCCCCCCAGAGTTGGAATCTAAATGAAGGGGTGTGTGGGGCCAAAGTCCCCCACAAGAAAACACTTTCCAAAAAGTATTTGCACTGTGGTTTCAACGCCATTGTGATGGTTTGCTGTTATTTGTTCACCCTTCTGACATGGAATCAATCACTAGACGACCAGGGAAATGTTTTTTCATATTATGAGATGACAATCTGAGAATGGGGCAGGGACCACTGGACTACCAGGAATACTTGTTTGAATATTATGGGATGGCGATCAGAGATTGGGGGAGGGACCACTGGACTACCAGGGAAATTTATTTTCATGTTACGAGATGGTGATCTGAGAGGACCACAAACTATCAGGAAATTTTTTTATTATATGGGGTTGGCAATTGGAGAATGGGAGAGGAACCACTGGACTACCAAGGAATTTATTGTCTCATATGGGGATGGCAATTGGAGCATGGGGCAGGGGATTGACCACCAGGGAAACTATTTTTTACATACTTGGGATGGAGATCAGCAAAAGCTGGCAGGGGCACTAGATCACCAGGACTGCGGCTGTGTCAGGCAGGGGCTGAGGGGCAGTGCTAAGCCATCCATAGTCTATTTAAATGGGACCCATAATGGGCATGCCAATGGCCACATAGCACCTTGCATGCCCAATGGACTCATTTACATGGCTGCTTTAGTGAATAGGAAATAGCATACCTGCACTATTCATTGTGGGGCCATTCTCCTGTCTGGATGTTGGGGCAGCACTACTGGGGTTAGCAGTGGATTTCCTGGGTTAGCACTGCCCTGTTTTGGCCCTATTCACAGTCAGATAGTGCAATGTGCTATCCCACTCTGTATAGCAAGATTTCACACCTGAGCAATGGCAAATCACAGTTCAACTTTTACGCTGTGCTTTGTGAGTTCTTGTGAATCTAGCCCCTGGTCTTGCAAAATTGCATTTTTTCTTAGGATCCACACAATGACTCATTGCCAGGTAGTCTGCTAAATTTTTCCCTCTTCAATAGTTACTCTGGGTGTAGCTCCCACTAGAGATCTTAATTCCTCATTGTCCATTAAAATGGATCAATTTCTTTTTTTTTTACTTGCTATTTAAGCCCCCTTCCTCTCACCACATCTACACCCTGCTTTGGGATCCCGAAGGCAATCCCAGTGGCAGCACAGGAGCTCACCCCTGCCTCAGATAATCCCCTGGGTGGGGTATGGAAGGACCCCCAATTTATCCCCCCAGCCAACATCCAACTTGTCGGGTGGTTCATTCATCCCCACCGGGATGCCAGGGCCCATCTCCTGGCACAGACACTGGGCATTTATACTTGTTCTGTCCCATCCCCTTAGACTTCCACATGCTGGAAGATCCAAGGAGCCAACACCATGTGGAGACATGCCACCATTCCAGACCTTGACCAATGTGTAACCCCTCCCTGTATGTTTCTGCCTCCTTGACTTACACCGCCACTTGTGGTCACCCAGGTGGCGGTATAGCAATGGGATACACAGCCCACCCTCCCCAGAGAAGGAGAGCAGCCCATTGGCACTCAATCCTTCTCCTCCCAGCCTGCCCTCCAGTGAACCAGGCTCACTAACGAACCCGGATCACTGGCATCACAAGCAGTAGTGCTACCTCTGTGTCGGTGGGCTGGCTAAAATTGACCAATTGCTTTTAATGTTTTTTTTTTTTAACCACATTTGATATTTTATGAAAATCAGTCACACAATTTGCTGTTATTGGCTCAGTGTTGACTTTTTCCTTCGACGTTAGAAGCAGTTCTCTTGATATCACATCTACTTTTTTCTTTGCCTTCTGAATTGAATATGTGGAGTAATCCCTCTCCTTGATCTGATCAACAGCATCCCCAATTCCTTTTGATAGGTTTCAACATTGGTAGAGTATCTCTTGATACAATAACAATGACCAAAAAGGATGCTGTTTACCAGAGACTGCAGGTGGGCACTATCCATCCGGAGCAGACTATTCCCACTAATCATTTTCCTGTAAGGCTCACCTATGATCTTCTGGTTATCTCCACCAACAAATTTCAAATTGAAGTATTCAGTTTCTTTTCTGTCCCATTTTGCAGTACATTTTATGTTAACATCTTAATATTCAACCAACTGATGAAAGATTCCACATTTTCTGAACTCTCATCCCAGACACAAATTATATTATCAGTAAAATGATTGTGTCTGAAGTGCCGGTTCCAATACTTAAGGGTGCAAGTGCTGCCCCATAGTTATACTGTACCTTAGGTTTGCAAATATATCCTGTTATTGAACAGGAAATAGTTGTGATGAAGGACAAAGCTAAGCAAATCCACAATGAATTTTTGTGGGCACCTTTTAAATCCTGATTCTTGGCCATCTGTTCCTTAACTTCTCAAATGCAATTTGTATGTTATGTTATGTTGTATATAAAAAACAGATGTCAACTGTGAGCCATATTTCCCCTTCAACCCACTCCTGCCCTACTAGTGTGTGAATGATGTCCCTACTGTCATGGATGTAGCTAGGTGCTTTGACTACTATCTTTTACAGGAAGTGGTCCACAAGTCTGGAGGGAGCCTCACTGAGTGAATCAATACCTGCTACTATTCGTCACTCAGAAGGGTCCCTCAAAGACTTGCGGACCTTGGATAGAATGTAAAATGTGGGGGTAACTGGATGTTCCATTCTCAAAAATGCACACTCATCCTCATTAATATTACCATTTTGGAAAACATTTTCAAAAATAGCATCCAAAATCACCTTATAGGCAAGTTGGATTAAATGTCATTGTTTATAGCAGTTAGTTATCTGCCAATCTATATCAGACGCATAATCATTGGTGTTTTGTATCACGATCGTGCTGCCCTTATTAGCACTTTTTATAGTTATATTACCAATTGCTTGTAGCTCTTGTAGTGCTTTTCATTCAGTGATTGCTGGGCTCTGGTATGATTGTGGTGAGTCCATTTTAGTTAAGGCCTCAATGACTCCCTGAACTGCCTTTTCAAAAGCTGCAATTGCAGGGTGTCTGGGTTGGTTAGGACGGAATAAACATTTTGCCTTAAAGCCTAAGCATTTAACAGCTAAATTTTCTTCAATCTAACTGAGGCTGAAGACTTGCATGTTTCCTGCCCCCCCCCCCAAGAGTTAGTTTCCCCGTCTACATTATTGATGTTTTCTAATAAATTAATGCCCTCCTTGGTGTTACCACTGACACTGTTGTAGTCCGTTCCACATTCCACGTTTAGTAAATCAATAACATAGTCCACATTTAGTTCTTCAGAAGCCACATACTGTTCATTTGGGATAAGTTCAAGGTCACATGAGGGGATCCCATTTCTTCTCCCTGGTGCTCCCTGATACTGACTACTCCACTATATTGTCTTGTCCTTGTGAAAATCCCTCTTCCGTAATTCTGAAGTAACTCAAGACCAAATTCTGGGTGATGTTGTCTGTAAAATAAACTCTGAGATCAAGGTTCCTTAATTGTTTAACTAAATCGACTTGAGTTTGGAAATTGTCAGTGTCACAGCCTGGAACATATGAGAGGCAGTCTATTAGGAAGTTAAGTGAATAGATGAGATGTTTCATACAGGTACAGTTCTTACATTCTGCCTGTTCTCCTGGTGCTCATTCAAAAGCTGCCCTTGCTTCTTCTTCCCGTTCCTCATTTTTTGCTTTCTCTTTGTATACCTATTGGTGTAGCTTGTACAGTTTGCTCCTGCTCTTCCCTACTGTCCGTATGCTTATTTTGACTTGCTTGTCTGTTGCTATTTCCATTGGTGTTTGTATTTTGAAACTAATTTTTCTTCTCTTGCTCTAAGAGCATCCTCTGCTCTTAGACCTCCCCCTGCTTTTAGATCAGGTTGGCTTTACATCCCACACAAACACATTGTCTAACTGATGGTCTTTTTTTGTCTCTCAGATTTGTACTTTTTCTGTTCTTTCACCTCTTAGTCACGCTTTCTTAGTTTTTCAGTGAAAGCTACATCGAAGTGTGCATATTCCTCTGTTCTTTTGTGGGGCTCTAACTCTTTAGTAAGATTTTGTAGGTCTAACTGCATTCTTTCATATGTCCTCTTGCCTTGTTTAATGATAGTTTTGACCAGGTCTAATAAGCATTTAGATAGTGTTCTTTCCCAGCATTCCTTTAAATCCAAATCCAATTTGCCTGAGGATATACTAAAAAAGATTAAGTCTCCAGAGGTCTAAGAGTATATAAAACCCCTTCCTCAGGCAAACTGAATTACTGATTACCTTCAGGGTAATATGGAGTTTAAACAAGGCTCTCTCCTGGCCCCTTGGTAATTTAACATCTATAAACAGGACCTTCCACTACCATTTGATAGCCCCAATTCTGACTCAGCAGTTATTGTGAGAAAATCAATACCAGTCAATGTACACAGCAGAATTGGTTTTATTTTACCTAGGGTCAACAGAAAAATACATAGGGCCAGATATTCAATAGGGTTGCACCAGCACAAGTCCGAAATTGCACCATAGTGCGATATTCAGCAGGAGGCAGTTGCGCCACAGAAAACATGCTGAACAACAGCGCAATGCAAATGAAGGTATGCGCAACCGAAGGGGATGGAACCATGCATAAAGTGCGCAATGCTATATTCAAAGGCTTGCACAATGCGCAACAGTGGATCAGGCGGAAGTTGCGCCACGGCGGAAATGAGCCAAAATAAAAAGGCTCAAGGAAGAGGCGCAAGAACGCGACAGGGAATTCACATGAGGCAGCCAGACAGAGCAGGCCACGGCAGGAACCAGTGCAGGCCAGGGAGTGTACAGGACAGAATAGGGGCAAGTGAAGGTGTGTGGGGCCACAGAGTGCAGAGGCCAGTAGGTGTACCCGGTGCAGTGGAGGTAGCAGTCAGGATAGCGGGGTAACAGATCAACAACAGCCGGGGGGGGGAGACACAAGCCAGGGAGATGGACAGTGCCAGCTTCCACATGGTAGCTGTAATGAGGGGGGTGAGAAGGCATGCTGCAGGGGGACGTGGCCATGGAAGGGCCCATCGCCGGTATGCCACCAACAGGCAGTACCGTGCCCGCATCAGCTTTGAGCTGTATTCAGACGTAGAGATTGTGGGCTGGTACCACCTGAACAGGGCAATACTGAGGCGGCTCTGTGAGCTGTGCAGTGATGTGATGCAGGCACCCTCACGACGGAGTCATGCTCTGTCAGTGGAGACAAAGGTAACAGCCTGCATGTGCTTGCTCACCACGGGTACCTTCCAGAGCCAACAGGGAACACCACAGGCATAACACAGTCGGCCACATCATGCATCCTCACCCAATTCCTCAGCGCACTGCTGCCACATGCTGCGGAGTACATCCATTTCCCCAGCACCGTGGCAGAGTGTACAGCAAACATACAGGAGTTCCACAGGGTAGCATGTATGCCTGGCATGCTAGGAGTGATAGACTGCACCCATGTGGCCATTCGCACACCACCTGGCCCTGATGGGGCTGCCTATCACAATTGGAAGGGGTTTTCCAGTGTCAACTGTCAAGTGGTGTGTGATGCCAGTGGGCGCATCATCAATGTCTGTGCCACGCACCCTGGCGGAGCACACAATTTATTCATATGGCACCAGTCAGTACTGTGCCATCGATTCAAGAGTGGGGACATCCCCACAGGACATCTAGTGGGTGAGTATGCATGTAGGATTGGCAAAGCGGGAGCAAGGGTGGGTAAGCCACAGGTGCCATGGGAGTGGCACACAGGGTTGGGGCAATATGAGCCTGAACATGACACTAACCTCCACTATCTCCACACAGGTGACAATGGATACCCACTCTGTCCCTGGCTGCTCACACCCTACCGGCGGCCCACAACCCCATCGCAGCAACGCTTCAGTGAGGCACATGCTGCCACACACAACATCATCGAGTGGGTGTTTGGGATGCTGAAGGCACGCTTCCGATACCTAGACACCTCCAGTGGTGCCCTACAGTACAGCCCCTCAAAGGCCTGTGGGATATTCCTGGCCTGTTGTATCCTGCACAACATGGCCAAAGACTGTGGGATAGCCGTACAGGTCAAGGAGGGGGACAGCGATGGGGATGCTGGTGATGCCGGTGATGATGGGGATGAGCAGCCCCCCCTTGATGGCGTGACCCTCGGCTGATCCGGCTGGCCCAGCTGCACCAGGACACCATCACAGAGGAGCACTTCGCACAACACAGGTAAGTCATGGGGCCATGTGCAACCTACACTGGCCAGGGCACAACCCACATACACACAGAGAAACACACCAGGGGTGCATGACGGCGAGGGAGGTGGCAGGGTACAGGAGCACAAACACACAACCAGGGAGGGGTGAACAGTCACACGCCACATGGACAGACACACACACACACACACCAGGCACAAAGTGCACAGGGGTCAGGTGCACAGCAGAGCAGGAACAGACATGAGAAACACACACATCCACAGGCCACCACCACCACCTGTACTGTCCATGTACATGTGTCAGATGCTGGGCACCCTTGCACCTTGGTGTACAGTGCAATGCAGGCATCATCATGCACACACACCTGTAGACAGCAGTAGGGAGGGTGTGCAGGTGATCCGTGTGTCGTCATGTAGGGCAGGGCACAAACTGGTGCACTGCCCACCAAAACACACATTGCACACAGGGCAGCACCAGACAGGGCCCGCACTGGGAGACAGCTCAGTCATGTGGCACAGTGCCACGGCCACCTCAGATGTGTAGGCGGCCCCACCGAGACCCAGCAGCACTGGCAGGCTGAGCATGGGCTACATGGGGTGGCACCGATGGACCACCAGGAGTCCCACTGCGTGAACGCGATCTTGTCCGCACAGGGGTCTGCAGCATACCGAACATACCTGCACCAAGGGTGCTCGGGATGCCCACAGCTGAACCCGGCATCAACAGGGTGGGTGTCGCATGACGCCGGGAACGGGGAGTGGATAGCGTACTGCATGGTGTGAGCGGCACAGGGGCACCTGACTGTGTGCCCAATGTGGCCACGGCACTGACCACTGCCTGTGTCAGCCTGTTGATGGTGGCAGTCACATCCACCCACATATGGTCAATCCGGGACAGGATCCTCTTGTTGTCCCTGCTGTGCCACTCCAGAGCTACACACAGTTTCTCCACAGATGTTGCAACCTGCATCTGCTGCTGTACTGATGCCTGCAGCAGGCGGGTGTGCTCATCAAAGAGGTCATCTGCCACATCGGCAACCTGTCCCTCAGGGTCTGGAAGGGCCTGATGTACAGCACCCCTTGAGGGTGGGCACTGCTCACCAGGACCAGATATGGGCATGTCCACAGGTGGTGCGCCTACATCACCGCTGAGCCCTGTACCCCCAGTCCCGGTGGGTGACTGCTGCTGCTGCCCCTCCGCCTGCTGTGCCCATGGGATCAGTGGTTCCCCTGATGTGGCTGCAACAGTGCCAGTGATCTGCACAACCACCGGTGCTGCCCTACCGGTGCTGACAGGCACAGCCTGGGACTGTGCTGACATGCTGGCACACACATCAGAACCAGCTAGATCCATGGGCATGTGCTGGCCTGCTGTGTGTCCATTCTGTGACACACACGTGTCAATGCCCATAGTGGTCGGTGCATCATCAATGGTGCAGGTCTGTGCCACAGCCACAGCCACTGGGACACAGGAAGGGCACTCCCCACACCTGTCTCAACATCAGTGAAGGCAGATGGCCGTGCACACTGCCGCAGTGCATGCCGGCAATCTGCAGAGGTGGATGGGACCTCCTCCAACTCCGGGTGGCTGTCTGCAGTGGACAGGCCCTCCACTGCTGACCCCTGCAGATGCACAGGATCTGTAACAGAAAGGAAGGACACATTAGTGCATGTGAACTACCTCCCCCCACATGACATACCATGCAGTGATGGGCTACCAGCTGTCTGGAAGCCACCTCCAGGCACACCCTCAATGGCACTGCACTGCATGCTTGCAGTGAGCATGTCCTCCGATGGGGTCAGCCACACCACCTCCAGCTGTCCACCGCCTGTAGCAGCATGTGCCGCCCTGATGGCTGCAACCTTCTCCTTCACCCTCCTCCTGTCGGTCCCCCATCTTCTTTTTACACACCTGCATGGAGCACTGGTGGCTGCCGTGCAGGCTGATGGCACGTACCACCCCCTCCAATGCAGCAGCTCGGGTCTGAGGGGTGCCCCGCCATCCACTGAGAAGTGGCTCCTCAGCCAGGTAGGCCTCAAACAGTGCCTCTGTCTCTGCCTTGGTAAAGTTGGGCCTCCTCTTCCACCCACCATCATCCTCCTCACCCAGTCCTCGCTCGGTCATTTCACAGCCTGTATGGGTGAGAGTGGTCACCTGTGACTGTGCAGTACACAGTTTCTCTGGGGCCATGGTCCAGAGCAGCAAAATGCATGCAACTCACCTATCAGCTGCAGTAACCGAATATGGCCACTGCAGATCAGTGTCGCACATTTATAGCACAATGCATGCAAATTAGGACTGCAGCAACTTTAATGAGATGCAAATTGCGCTGCTGCACCATTGAATGGCTGATCGGATGATTTGTATATGACGGCTGAATATTGCACTGTTGCGCAATACGGTTGAGCCGGCTGAGCCAATGGCGCAGTTCTGTGACTGCGTAGTACACCACACTGCACATGCCCAGGTAGCTTACACAGGCATCTGCAGCACCGATGACGTGCAGTGCGTGATTCAGGACATGGCCACCATTGTGCCAGTGGTGCTACAGCACCGGTCACCACATGGCACTGTGGCACAACTGCACAATAGTCCACTGTGGCAATGGCACGCAGGTGACCAATCGTGCTGGACGTGTAGATGTCCGATGGTGCTGTGTGTGGCCTTGCGCCAGAGGCCCATGACCTTGTGCCCAACTTTTGCCAGCTTGGCGCTGTACATATGGCATGTCTGCAGCTTTATCGTGCTGTTCAATAGCAGCACGATAGGGACTGGTGGCACTATACAAACAGCGTGATAGAGACTGACAGAGTTGTATTGCACAACATTTTCACGTGGGGTTGCCGCTCTGTGGAGCGCCATATTGCCTACTATATACTTGCAGGGATGGCATGCAGGAGAGCACCACAGTAGAGTGCGTTGGAGCTGGCCAACCCGGTGGCTGTGGTGGAGCCTCACCATGGGCCACTGTTTGGGGATGAACCCCTGAACATGGCCTGCACACATGTGTGGCAGCAGGTGGCCACTGAACTGGAGGAGGCCACTGGCCAGTGGCGCTCAGTGGAGCAGTGCAGGCACTTGTACGGTGACCTATGGAGGAGGGAGCAGGCACTGCTGGCACACCTACATTCACATGCCAGGAGAGGCATGGTGCCTAGGCCAGGTGGGTGAGCCATCTATGCACCTGTATTGTCCACATGGGTAACACTGTGTATTGTGACCAGCACATGGGGGAGGGTTGGTCTATGGTTGGCTGTGGCGTTGTTTACAGGTGTGTGATGTATGGGTCTGGCTGTGTGGGCAGGCACACTCTTTGGGGCAGGGGGCTGTCTGCCTTGGGATTTCACTGATGTGTTTCTCACCTTTTGTTTCCCACAGGCATGGCGGAGTGGAGGCGGGCCCAGGATGAGGCACAGCGAGGGGTGGCAGCGGTGGCTGTACGAGGTGGTGGTGGTGTTGAGCCATGGCAGCAGCAGCAGCAGCTGCAGCAGCAGTTTGATGGGGGTGAGTGTCATGACATCATGGATGCTACTGCATGCTGTGGGGGGCAGGGCATGGCCACCATCCATGGACAACACTGCCATGCACGTGACATGTGACAGTCAGCACTGTCCAGTGGCACTGCATGTCTGGGAGTGCATCACTGGTGGTCCATGCATGCACTGAGCACATGGCTGTGGCACTAGCTTCCCACCGCATAGCCACGTCACTGTACAGCCTTGGTTGTGCTGTGCTGGTCATGGGTGGTGTGTGTGTGTGCAGTGGCAAACATGGCTGTTGCTGCCTGGTTGGGCTTGTCTTGTGCACGGTCACTGTGGGTGGGTGCAGTCTATCACAGGAGCGGGGCAGTTGGCTGTATGCCATGCATGTTGGGTGGGCTTCAGGGTTGTGGACAGTCACAGCCATTGATTCTGTTCCCTTGTCCTAGGTGTCCAGATCCTGAGGAGGATAGAGTGGGCAGTCCACTGCCTGCTGGACGTCTCATTGGAGTCCCTCGAGATCCTGAGGGACATGCAATGCAGAGGAGTGAGGCATAGGAGGAGGACCTGGGACCAGCAGCAGCCAGCTGATGTGCGGCCTGGTGGGCAGTAGCTGCCCCTCACCTACCCCTTTACCCATCCCTCACACCCTGCCTTCCCTCACCCAGTTGTTCACCCCTGCCCCTTACCCACCCCTACCTTGTACCCGTACCCCCACCCTTGTCTTGTACATAGTTGTACATAGTTCTGTCTGTTCCTGTTAATATTTTCATTATATAAATCTATTTTGTTATGAATACTGTGGTGGTCTCTGATTTGCAGCTGGCCATAGGTGCTCAGTTGCAGTGGTGTGCATGGCATCTGGGGTGGTATTGTCCTGGGTATGTGTGTGTGTGTGGGGAGGTGTCCCTGGTGTGGTAGTGGCTTTCAGCCGGTCTGGCCATGTGCTGCCACACACCGCTGGGTGCTCCTAGTGGGTCTGGCTTGTATGGTTCTGTGGTACACGAGGTTGTGGTTTGGTGGGGGGGATGCATGGGGATTCCTGCAGTGACAGTCACTGCTCATGGGTGGTGTCTTGGGGTACCAGTGCAGGGTGTGCTGTGCACAGGGGGGGTGCTGTTGTGCACTTGGGTTGTCCGCCCCCTTTGTGTGGCAGTCTCAGCTTGCCAGTGGGTGTGCTGGGGCACCATGGCCCAGCTGTGCTTTGTTGGCTTGTCCCATGGGCTGGTGGATATTCCGTCCTCCCCAGTGATGCTGTGCTTAGGGTGTGGGGTGTATTGTTAGTTCTGCAGTGTGTTCCTGTGCCCATCTGTGGCATGGGTGGTGGGCCCCTGCCTACCTCCCTGGTTGTGCAGTTCCATTGCTCTGCTGCTGGGGGGCTCTCTGCTTGTGCTATGGCACCTCTGGACTGCTCAGCTGGGCTGGCCTTGTTGTGCTATGGCGCATCATATCTGCTCAGCTTCCCCTTCCTGGTTGCGCTATGGCGCAGGTTGTGCAATATTCAGACGTTGGCTGGTTGCGCAATTTGACTTGCTCCATGTTTGAATATCGCGTCTATTGCGCATGTGCACAATTGACTTGTGCTTGCTCCTGCTATTGCGCACATTTTGGGCGCAGTTTGAATATCCAGCCCACATTGTTTTACAGACACTGTGTAATCCATTAAAAATAAAGGGCAGCAAACATAAAATAATAGAATCTAGAAAAGGTTCCTCTGGTTATATTTAGTTTTAGAGGATTCTGGGATGTCTGTTGTAGTTCAGCTCTTTGCCATTCCTCTGAGGAGAAGGAGAAGAAACAGGAGTAATGAAAGGCTTTCCCTATGTTTACAACAGATATGCCACTGCGGTCTGGGTAGCCTGTGTTCACGGGCTAATTTGTAAGCACAGGAGAACTGCTGCGGTGGTTTGCAAATTTCAGCACCTTTCCAGACTTTCTTTTTGCTGTTGATTTTGCCAGAAAAGCCTTTTTGTATCAAGCATATTGTTCCCAAGGCTTGGAGTCTGATTCAGTGGAGGAGCCCGCCTGGAGGAAAAATTCTTGGGGTGGCCCCTCGGGGAGCTGGATGCTCGAGGGCTATTTACTGGCAACTAAAAATCTTTAGCTATAAATTCATCAGGAAACTTATTTCTGCACTTGAGACAGAACAGAGTTCAATGGTCTAAAGTGATTTTATGGCGATATAACATACAAAGGACCTTAATACCTAAAAACATTGAAGAAATATAGAGAATTTGCTTTTTTACAGAGAAAACTGTGTCTAAAACTGCATTTAAAATGTTATATACATGTGTTCTTTTATGTACAATATTGTTAGACTTGGATACTGAATTGGAGTTTCACAATTGTCAGAAGTCTAAACTCAAACTTAAACTCTACATGGCTATAAGCTTTTCCTCTGTTTAACTGATTATTTTATTTAGCACTCTATTTTAGCTCCTTATATCTTAGGATTTAGGATTAGTAAAAACATTATTGGAACCCCATATTGAAATTCATTAGATTCATTTGATAATATTCATCACACAAACAGAGCTGCAAGACAGTTAATTAGCACTGAGAGGACAATCTCATGCTCTTTCTTACACTGTTTATTATGTAATTGAACTGAGTAAAATATTGCAGCTGGGATTGGATCCATAGTGTGTACTTTGATTAAAGTAAAGAAAACCGTTGCTTGTACTGAGACTGCTGCTAATATCTTACTTAACTGCCATCGCTTGCTATAGCTCACTTTCATTTAATCTTAGGCAATAACCTGCACAGTGTTGAGGCAGTCTACTTAGTAATTTGGCAATTAGCTAAATAACATTCTGTACACCGACCAGCTTATAGCTAATTTATAGCTGGCTATGTGACTCTGAGTGTATCAGACTGCTGAAAGACAGTGAGTGCAGTGCGTAGAGTGTAAAGTAAGCTGGGCAAGCAGGTCAGAACTTGGAATACAGATACTGTATTGTGTCTACTCCTTTTAAGTTTAAAGATTTAAATAAATGGCTGAAAAGGTTTCTGAAAGCCTTGGTTGCGAGCTACTTGCGATGTACTCCTTGGTCTTGTAATGTTTTAGCTCAATTTGCAAAGCCACATTTTTCAGCCATTTCAAACATTGCTAGTATTTAAAACCTGAGCCATAAATCTTAGTGATTTACAAAAGAAACAATAGTACTATTGCTGTGCCACATACGCAACATCGAGAGTAAAAGTAAATAGTATTTAACATACATTTCCAGATTATGTCTAGATTACTTTTCTCTGGAAAATACTCTCGCAGTATATAGCAGCATTTTAGCTATACAATTTTTAAAGTTACAAGCTACAATACTGTTCCTTTAGAGATTAATCTTGGAATAAAATTGAATAGATTGAAACAGAAAGTATTTAAAGTAATTTTACACTGGATCAAGCTAGTTTTTGATTTTTCAAATTAGCCACTTATAAAACAGTTTGTATTTGAGATAGTCTGAAACAAAATGTTATGCTTGGTATCAGATTAAACAAAATACTTTTAGGAGTTTTATTTTTCACACCTTTAGTGACTGCTCTGAAGGAAACTGCAGGAGAGGAGAAATCAAAGAGTAGAGACTGCCTTATATTTCCTGAAGGAACTGAGATCATCTTGGCTCGGAGAACACTGGGAACCATACTAAATTCTTGAAGAAATGCAAAGGATTCCAGCAAAAGACTGAAGATTGAACAAACGTAGGTAAGGTGGAAAGGTGGACAAATTAACTGCTTTTGGATGATTGGACTTGGACTAGGGCGCAGCCCAGAATTCTGTGCTTTTGCACATCAGGATTTTATTTTTAAAACCTTACTGCCTATAGTCTCGATTCGAGAAATATATATTTTGTTCTGTTTAATTGATCTACAATAGGCAGATGTCCATTTTTGTAATATTGCTATAGTATTACAGTACTGTAGTGTTACAGTTTTACCTGAATTTGATGAGGGCTAATTCTGCTTGTATTGAGATACTTTTTCAAAGATATCTCTGCTTTTATACTTTTAGATCTCCAGTTAATTGAATTCAAATACTGGATACTGGATAAACGTATACTTTTTTGACACAGAGTGTTGCCAATATTAATTAATTAACTAGATGAATACTGGTTGTTGACATTACTTCACAGTTTAATTTACTGGCACTTTAAATTTAGAATGATAGCTCATCATAAGATAGTTCTAACCAGAAGTGGGAAACCTTTCACTGACATGGAGGTAAACAAAACTAAGAGGAAGAAACAGCTTAGGAAGGGAGATAAAAAAGTTAAAATTAAGGAGGATTTAAAAACTAATCAGAGCCATGTCAGTGAAATGGACCCACTACAATTTAAACTTATTGAGATGTGGGCTAAAGACGTCCATTCATCATCAAGTCTGGTTAACCCCCAGGTTACTAGCAAAGACATTATTAAATTGGATGATAGTAGGAGTGAAGACGAAGAACCTATAACCAATCCAGTAAGAAAAAATGAGAGGAAATCCAAACATTACTGATACTATAAATGTGTCCACACCATTTCCACAGATAGAAGCAATTTCATTGGATGTATATAGGTGGGATTCATTCAAGTCCCTAGACCACCTTTTTGCTACAGATTATTCTTATAATTATAGGCCCTGTGACCATTCGAGTGAGTCATACGAGCCGTATAGTAGTGGCAGTAGAGATAACTGCACACTATAGGATTTCTACCTGGAGATCCCACTAAATACAAAATTACTGTCAAAAGATAGGGAAGTCATAGATAAACACAATTCCTAAAAAGAAATACCTGAGGATAGAGATAAGCCATTACAAACACCAAGACCATCAAAACTAAATATAACTATAAATGATTCTGAAATTAAGGAAATAACACAGAATATAAGTATGGTCAATGAAGGGCTAAAAATTTTAGAAAGAATGCGGGAGACATCAGTCTGGGTAAAGTGACACCCAAAGTGCCTAGAATGTCAAAAATAGGAGACCAGCTAGGAGACCAGGAAAATGTGACATATAATAAGACATTTTTCACTGGAACGGGTGACTTCTCTGCCTGTAGTTCTTTACCTAAACAGATGTTGGAAATTATTAAGAACCCTTACTTTGCTAGGGAGACACGTAGAACAGAACTGCTCCAGCAGGTGCAAGAATTAGAGGGACAGCAAAAAACAGAACATGAACAAGGATAGAGCTAAACAGCTCCGAGATTATATAAGAGAACTTTCAAGTATCTTAGATTATCAAGCAGAGCAGAAACTCCTTTTTTTGTGCCAAAAATATTATGAAGGAGGCCCATGCTCACTAAGACTACTGGCCAGTAGGTTGTGAGCGCAGCAGTCTAGAGTTACAATCACTCAGGTATGGCACCCCAAGAGAAAGGCTATGGTAATGGGAGTACATGAGATCTCTGATGCCTTTAAGGAGTATTACACAACACTATACATAGATGAACAAGCCTCTGTGAGTACAGTGCGGCAGGCCTTCTTAAACAAATTGAAACTCCCGGAGATCACTCCAGGGCAAGGGCAATCCCTATTAACTCCTATTACAGGCCTAGAAGTTAAGGTGCAGATTGGGAGGTTAAAGGTTGGGAAGTGTCCTTGATCTGATGGCTTCTCATCGCAATTCTATAAAGCTATGGGGAAGCAGATCCAACCTCTGCTGGTTCGGGTATACACAGAGGTGATGCAAGGAGAGACAGCTCCCCCTCCATCATGGTCCAGGGCCATTATTTCAGTGGTGCCCAAGCTGGGAAAGGACCCAGCCAGGTGTTCCTCATACTGTCCCATCTCATTCTTGAATATAGACTATAAGATCCTGACATTGATTATGGTGAGGCACTTACAAGTTTACCTGCCATCCCTAACCCACTTAGGTTTCATACCTGGAAGAGAGGCCCAAGACAATTTAAGATGAACAATACACATAATTGACCATATGAATAGACAGAAGATTCCTTCCCTAATAGTAAGTCTGGATGCTCAAAAAGCCTTTGAACGAGTTTCCTGGCCTTTCCTGAGGTGTGTCTTTCCCTGGTTTGGGTTCCCACAGCAGTTTATCACTGCTCTATTTAGATTATATGAATCCCCATGGGCACATGTGAGGGAAAATGGCCATATATCAGAGGCACTGAACTTGAAGCGAGGCACTAGGCAGGGGTGTCCTCTCTCTCCTCCTCCTCCTTTTTGCCCTTTACATAGAACCATTGGCTCAAATGATTAGGCAACATTCAGAGGTGGAAGGGATTGAGTTAGGTGGATCAACACATAAATTAGCGTTATATGCAGATGACGTGCTCCTGTATTTGTCTAAACTGGAGAGCTCCCTATCTGCAGTGCTCACTTTAATTCAAGAGTTTTCAACAATGGCAGGCTATAAACTTATCAGAGAGAAGAAGGATATACTAAGTTTTAATTATGTGCCAGGTGAGGCCATGCAAAGAAAATATCCCATACACTGGGATTTGAACTCTATAAAATACTTAGGAGTTAGGATTAGCATAAACAACGCACAATTGGTGGAATTTAATTATCCCCCTGTTATAAAACAATTGAAAATTGACTTTAAGAGATGGTCATTTCTACCTCTATTCCTGAATGCCAGAGCTCAAGCACTCAAAATGAATGCCCTCCCACACCTCCTATATCTATTCCAATGTGTGCCATGTGTTGTTATGCAAAAAGAATTAGAAACATGGCAGAGACTTTTCCTTGACTTTTTCTGGGGACATGAGAGACCCAGAGTACTGAAAACAATACTATATCTTCCGAAGCAAGAAGGGGGATTGGCCTTCCCAAATCTGATGGGCTACTGGGTTGCATCTCAGATGAGGATTGTGCTTTTTGGGGGCAACTCAGAATATGATGCACATTGGAAGAGAATAGATTTTGGGGATCAGAGGGACCCCCTGATTCAAGCAGACTTTTTCTCTGAAGGAGGACCTGGTCAAGAGCAAAGGTACACAGGTGGTACTAGCTGGTTGGAAGAGGGGAATCAAAAAAGGTGAGACACAAAGACAGCTCTGGCTGTATAAATGGTGGGCCTACGATCTCCAGTTCATCCCAGTTAAATTTGATAAATGGTACCAGCAGCAGGCTAGAAGGGGTTTTCACTCATCATATCAGATGTTATCTGGTTCCACCATTCTATCTTTTGAGGCACTGCAACAGCAATATGGTTTCCACTCTAAAGACAGATTTCGACACTATCAGCTCAGGGATGCAATAAATAAATTCAGAACATAATAAAAGAAAAGGGAGCCCCCACAAGAACTCCCATATTTCAAAGGATCTGGGATCGGGGGGAGAGAAGCAGGCCATATCTTAGCTCTATAGGAACTATATAGAGAATATGGGAATTGCCTCACACCATGTAAGAATTAAATGGGAGCAAGACCTACAGATTTCTCACAGAAAAACAATGGTTTTTGATCTGGAGAAGCACATGGTCCACATCTAGCTCACTGTTCTGGAGAGATTTCTGTTGGAAATTAAGGGTTAGATAATTTTTAGTGCCTTCTCAAACAGCCCATTATACAGAAGGAACATCACCTGAGTGCTGGCGGAAATGTGGAGAGAAATATGCCACTCAGGCACATGTCTTTTGGTCTTGCCCTGCATTCAAAATATTTTGGGAAGAAATAACAAAACACTTATCTCAAATACTTATGCTGCAGACCAATGTGGGCCCAGAACAAATGGTGTTAGGATAAGTACCTAGGGAACTGAAGGGCAAAGATGAGAGAGATTTATGGGCTATACTGGTGGCTGCGGCTTTGACGTCAATAACTAAAAGATGGCTCCAGACTTTGGCCCTGAGGTCTCTGATTGGGTTGAGGTACTGGAATCAATTCACCAAATGGAAAGAATCACCTTTGCTCTGAGGAAGCAGCTACAACATTAACAGAATAGGTGGTCTAGATGGTTATTATATGAAAAAAAAAATGATTTGGGATCTGTCTGTTAGGCAGGTAAGGAACCTGGTTAAGAGATATTCTTAAGAAGGCCTATAGGAGACTCCTTGTTGAACACCTTCTTGATAAGCACAAGATGATTTCTAGCTTTGTAATACTTGTCTGTAGCATATTCAATAAATTCATTATGTAACTGATGTATTCTTGGAGATACTTAGAATACAAAAGCACCAAAGATGATCCCTATCTAAATGACCTAATCCTGGTTTTAGATTACATATGATTTTAAGTTATTTTAAGTTATATTTACTAAGCTTTAAAAGCTCTCTTTCATTGTTCAGAGAGAACTAAATGCGTTTTAATAAGAATGTAAACAATAAGTTGACACTTGATTTATGAGACATTAACTGTGTAAGTCTTGGAAATAATAAAACAAGTATAAAAAAAACCCTTACTTTGCAAACATGGTAATTTTGGAAAACCTAGTGGTAATCAAAGATGAGATCACCAGTCTCAGAACAGACCTATTTCATAATTGGGCTATTCTCAATAAAATAATGAAGAAAGATAATAAATATATGGACCAATCATCCACCCTATATGAGGCTAATAACACTGAGGGGAATACAATCCAAGGAGAGAATAAAGCAGTGCAAGTTAACCTGCCTCCCCATTTGATAAAAATCATGTTTATGCCTGTTACCTTAAACCAGAGGATAATGGTGGGATAAGACAGAGTATCAATAAAAAGGGAAGAGGCAAGCAGCACAATAGCCAAAGCAATTTCTAAATAAGGAATCTAAAAAGAAATAACAAAAATTATGGGAAGTACAAATTAGTTTCAAATCTGTTAGAACACCCAGTATCAAAAACTAATTTACACACGCATCAAAGCATGGATTCTTCAGGTGCTGGGTAACATTTGAGGGAGAAAACACCAAAAAAGACTTCAACACACAAAAAAGTTTTAAATAAAAATATACACAAATCTGATTTAAAGGCATTTCAAGAAAAAAAGGCAGGAGGTACTGAAGAGGAAATGAAAGGAAAGAAAGAAGGATTAGCAAACAATGGTAAGAGGCAGGTCAAGCCCTCCATGATATCACACCAAAACACATATCACAGTGAAAAAATGGAGGAAAGGGGGATTCAAGCTGACATATGTGTTTCTGATAAATATGTTGATTTAGAAGGAAAAAGATGAATACCTGGTGGAAATCTATGGCGTGGCAAGATTACAAGATGAAAATAATGACAAACTCAAGGAATGGATGTTGCACCTTCTCCACTTTCACATAGAGGTAGGACCTAAAGGCCACACTGCTAGACCAGCAAATAAGCAATATCAAGACTGTGTTTTGTTTTATACAAAATGTGGTTGGGTGCTAGAAGCCATATGGGTATAGGAAAAAATCCTGAAATGGTCAGGAATTTCATTGACACCAACACACATTGTGCCATATCAGGTACTAAATTATATAGATAGAAGGGAAACAAATAAACAATTCAATACTAAAAATAGACAAGAGACAGGAATTGAGGAAAAAGATGTAGAACAAAATAAAAAAAGAGTTAGAGGGAATTATAGAAAAAATGAAAATGACAAAACAACAAGATGTATGGCTTAGCAGGACTTTCGCAGTTTTTGGATGGGAAACTTCAAAGTATGATTCTCTGGGTTTTATAAAACAGGAAACTGTGTCTTTTCTTCATAGGATAACACATACTAATATTTAAAAAAATGCAATAGAGTATATTAGTATACACAAATGACAAAACAATGCATCACAAATTGACATTATCTTTAGAAACCCAGAAATTGTCCAATCTCTGCTAAGCAATACACAAACATTGGATAGACTGGATTTACATTTCATCTCTATGCAAGAGTAGACAGAATCAGATCCAAATAGGAACAATAGTAAAGAAGTTATTATAGAGCAGAATGAAGAAAACGTGCAAAAAGGAGAGTAGGAAAGATTTACCACTATTAATAGATTTAAAACCTTAGATACAGAGGAAATTAAGTGACTGAATGACTCTAAAAACAACCAAAAATCAACATGAACTAATAATCAAATAAAGATTATACAATGGGTTTCACAAATCCTGATTCCTGATTGTCTGACTGGCACAATTTACAATGTTGTAAATCGTGGCATCACCCCACCGGAAAAGGTGCCAGTCACCAGTCAGCTGCATCAGAAACTGCACCTCAAATCACTCTGACCATGCCAAACCCAGAAGTACCAAGCACTGAGACTGACAGCAAGATGCTCACCCACAGAACTCCACCATTAACAATACCGACCACTCTCAGAGAACTAGAAACATACACAGATCCCAAATTTTACCTGTTCTCAAAAAATCATAATTTCTACATTCATACACTGAACAAAACTGGTGCCAATTGCCTCATAGGACTTTGGAATGAACGCACAGTATTCAGTTCACTGTTTACTACTGCCTACTGTACTATATGCCTTACAAAAGTGTTTTCTGAGCTGGTGATGCATTTGCACCTCTGCTTGATCCCCACCCTGCGTCTTCTGCTTTGGTCCTGGAACTGCTCCTCTGAACAAGCCCATGCGGCTGAGCTACATTGGGTCCAGGACTTACCCAGTCACTAAAGCACTATGCTGGTGCTAGAGTGCCACATTAGTTGTCAACTTTGCTGCTCACTGAATCTGTCGCTAGCCGAGTCTCTGTCAAGATACTCCCAGGACAGACTCACTATATGCTCAGCACACACTGTCTTACTCACTGCACATGACAGCCATTCTCAGCACACCTTACTACTGTATTTCTTCTTTCTTTTTTTTTTCCAGAGTGGTGCTTTCTTGAACTTTTTTTTCTGCAAACCACAAAACAGATCTGAGGCAAGAAAAGTATCTTTCTATTTCTCTTCAGTATAAACCTGCTGGGGGTGGTATAAAACTAAAAAAAAAAACAGATAAAACTAAAAAAAAGATGCTGACTTCCTCAGCTTCATCTCCCTACCAACACACCCTGTGACCTCACTCCACCTCCCTAGCAACATGGAACTATTTTTCTCTGGTGGAACAATAAACACCATAAAATAATAAAAATAAAAAAAACAACATTTTTCTTTATTTTTGTTTCTTGCCAAACAACATGAGCACATTGTATAATTGCAATATACCACTTCAGGGTGTGGGTAATGCTAGGATTTACCCACACCTGGTGCATTTTTCTCATTTGGTCTGCAGCCTCATGTCCAAACAACACACCAGGTGTAGTAAATCCTAACATAACCCATACCCTGTCATGGTATATTGCTTAGTTCTATCTTGGAACAGAGAGGGAACATATCTAAAAATTGCTGACCCAGAGGTCAAATGCTTTATAGAAGCATTTGACTTAATTTGTCTCCAAGAGACTGTGTGTATGGCAGACGAGGCCCCAAAGATACCCGGATATACTAATATTTTCAAATCTGCCACTAGAAAGAAAAAAATATGGTAGAAATAGAGGTGACACTGCAATACATCTTATAACTAAATTGAAATTCAAAATTAGTAAATGTTATAATACACCAGATGATATTTTGATTCTGAGGATAGAGAATGAAAAGGGAGATGTTAAGACAATAATAATTAACACCTACTTCACCCCTCTACCATGAGCACAGATAATATAATCCCTAAGCTAATTCTAGCATTTGAACAAATCATGGATACGAAATCTGACATTCCTACTTTACTAATGGGCGACTTTAATGCAAGGATCCCCTGGAATTCAGAAAGTAAAGACTTTGTAGACTTTGTTCCAGAATTTAACTCTAGAATAAAAAGGGACAGAGTGGCAGTGGATCATGAAAATAATAGTAGTGGGAAGTCAATCAATTAATTCCTGGTAAATAAAATCATGTTTTTACTGAATGGACATCTTCCAGGAGACGCAAAAGGAAACCTAATCTATATGGGCCCACAGGGCTCATTGACCATAGATCTTATATGGTGTAATTTTGAAGCTATCAGAATAATATATGATCTGGAGGTGGTAGAGAGATCTGAATCAGCACATAATCCAATGCAGTTAACCCTACAGATTGAGCAAAATGATGAGAAAAATATTATTCCTTATTTGAAAGAAGGTTTAGAAATTATAAATCAAAAGCAGATACAATGGACTCCTAATACTATTGGACTATTCAATTACATATTTTTAGATCAGTTGAATGAGATGCATACATCTATCTTAGAGGATACTAACTTTAACAAAATGTTCAATATTTGGATAAATATGAATAGTTTGATTAGACCACAGTGTATAACTAATATGATTGGAAGTTATAATCAGCAGAGAAAGACATGGTTTAATTCAAGGTGTAAGAAAGCAAAAAATAACTAAATAAGAAAATTAGGAGGTATAAGCTGCAAAGAAAATTCAAAATAAGAATTGTAATATCAAGAAAGAACATATAGATATAAATAAAGAAAGGAAAATATACAAAAAAAATACTAGAACAAGATCAACAATCCTACACTAAAACACTGTGGGAAAATTAAGGGAGACTGTTATGAATAAAGATGGCAGAAACTTTTGGAGGTTAGTGAGCCAAGTGTTCAACAAATATGCAATCAAAAAAGAAGTTTATATTCTGCCAGATAGTTGGGTTACATATTTTTCAGAAATGTACTTCTCAGCAGAAGACAAAATACAATTACAGAATGGACAATATAATAATGGATAGTCTAACGTCCCAATACCCATGATAATAACTAAAGAAGAAATAAATCTAGCAATTATCCAGCTTAAATCAAATAAAGCACCCAGTCCAGACAAGCTAATTAGAGATATCTACAAATATTATGTAGACTGGTGGGTGCCAGTGCTAGAAAGATTATTTAATAATTTTATACAGGGTCATGACTTTCCCTCTAGTTGGCAAGGAAGTGTTATTTATCCACTCTATAAAAAAGTCAATGCTAGTGCACTGAGAATGTATAGACCTATCAGTTTGATAGATATATCCCCCAAACAATTTGCTAGAATAATTCTGAAAAGGCTGACAAGACGGCTTGACAAAAATTCTATTGTACATGAAGCTCAAAATGGATTTAGGAAGGGCAGATCAACAATACAACATTGTTACGTGCTGAATCATTTAATCTGGAAGCATATAAAAGTTAAAAAAGGCAAACTATGCTGTTGCTTCATTGACTTTTCCTCTGCATTTGATAGCATCAGTAGGGTAATTCTGTGGCGTAAACTGAAAAAAACTAGGCATTAGCCCAGAACTCTTAAATATATTAATAAGGTTGCATGGTCACACATGGGCCATAGTTCAATATTATCAATACAGACATACAACAACAATCTTCCATACTAACCTAGGGGTCCATCAAGGATGTTTATTGGCTCCTACCCTCTTTAATATTTATATAAATGAGATCTTACTTGATTTACAAACCCCCAGTGTCCAAGCACCAAAAATAGGGGCTACCAGGGTAGATTGCTTAGTATATGCTGACAATTTGATTCTGGTTTCAACTTCTAGGTTGAGACTTCAAAGAAAATTGGAGCACTTCTCAAAATTATGTATAGAACATAAATAAAAAATCAATAGGTCTAAAACAAAATTAATGATTTTTGAAACTAGAAGCAAGAACAATCTGACCATCTGGATTAATAAGGAGAGGGTAGAGATGGTCCAAAATTATGATTATCTCCGAGTAAGATTTAGTCAGAATTTTGGATGAAAAAATCACATAGATTATATTTGCAGCAAAACTAAGATGGCTTTCAATGCATTTAATATATTCAATGCAAAAATGGGACGTACGTCGGTCAAAGGAATACTGAGAGTACTGGATGGAAAAATTAAATTTAGCATATTATATGCTGTGGAAATTTGGGGATTATTATACCTGGACAAGCTGGAAATTGCTTGCAATAAGATAAACAGATATATTCTCATGGTCCCGCAGTCAGTACCGGCAGCTATTCTAAATTTAGAACTGGGTCAATACTCCCTATCTACCCTAGTGAGAGAAAGACAGATATTGTCAATATTAAAATTATTCTCATTACTGGAAGATAAACTGCCAGACAATGCCTGGAAGAGGAGAAAAAAATACTCTGAGACAGGCTTTGTATTTCCCACCCTTGAGGTAGTCAGGACATATCTGTTACCATATGGCTTGGGTCATACTTTATGGGAAATCTATTTACACCCATGGAAAGATATATTTCAGTCTGTCAAAACCAGACTTAGAGATCTGGATAGGAGTAATATGCAAGTGGAACTGAAAAGTTATACATTATTTTAGTGGTACAAACAACTAAAATTTACAAATGGATTGGAAACATATTTGTTAAAATGTACACACTATAATCAAAGAAGGACATTTACTAAATTTAGGTTAGAAATATATACAACTAACTATGTATATTATAAACAAAAAAGACAAAATATAGATTCTCCTTTCTGCAAGAGTGGAAGATCCATGGAGGATGATTTTAAACATGTGTTATTAATTTGTCCCTTATACAAATTACAATGATTCAAATGGCTAGGTGACATCATGGCAGTTCTCAACCTTTCTCTGGAAGAAATATTAAGATATCTGTTAAACTCAACTGAAATACAAACTTTGAAAAAACTAGCAAATGTTTTGCAAACAACATATCTTTGATTTGTAAAAGGTTTATTTTATCTGGGTTCAGCTGTTGTTTGTATTCTATAGTATGAGACGTGTAACATTTTATCTGTATTTATTGTAAACACTGATATTAACTTGATCTACAGTGTATTTATTAAGTTTATATTCTAATGGCATATCACTGATCAATAACACATTTTTTAACCTTTTTTTTTACTATATTTAGTTATAGCTGGACATTAGGAGGGTCCAGATTAGAAATTGTTAATCATTATTTATATTTGGGAGTAACACTTAACAAGAACCTAACCTAGAAAAGTCTTGTATCAAATACAATAACAAACTTTTTGCAGAATTTTAATGGGTTATTGCACTTAAAGTAAGTAATAAGACATGACTGGGTGTGTATTGTTAGAGATTTATTACACCGTCAGGTGACGTCTCTTGGCCAATGAAATTTCTAGATCTTTTTTGCCATTTTATAATAAACAATATGTCTCTCTAAAGTTAAGGCCTTCCTCCAAGCTTTTTATACCAAACTTCCTTCTTAAGCATTATATGCTTCTAAGATATGAGGATAGGCAAATATTCTACTACTGGAAAAAGTGATTAATAAATGTTATAGATCCCTCTTAGGTCTTCCTCAGGAAACACATGCAGTGGAAATGAGGACAGAATGAGGACACTCTTCTTTAAAATCACAGACTGAGTCTAGAATCTTTAATTACCGGTTGAGACTCACCAATATAGCCACTTTCTGTTTATCATATCTTGTGTTTCTGAAGCAAAAACAAATGTTACATACAAACAAAGACTTTGATGACAGATAAGGACCACTTGGCTCACCCAGTCTGCCCATTTCCCTACCTATTGGATAAGCTGCAGATCCTAATTAATCAACAGCCTACTAGGGGAACACAGACATAGTGATAGAGGAGGATAGAGTGAGGGAGGGTCTGCTGGCATTGAAAGTGGACAAATCACCAGGCCCGGACAGAGTACATCCAAGGGTACTAAAGGAAATGGCAGAGGAGCTGGCAGGGCCACTAGCAGACCTATTTAATAGTTCACTAGAGTCAGGCATAGTATCACAGAACTGGAGAACAGCACATGTAGTGCCCCTTCACAAAAGCAGGCCCAAGGATGATCCAGGGAATTACAGACCAGTCAGTCTGACCTCCATTGTGGGCAAGCTCATGGAGACCATACTAAAAGAAAGGTTGGTGGAATAACTAGAGGAACATGGTCTCCAGGATGAGAGACAGCATGGGTTCATGGGGGGGGATCATGTCAAACAAATCTGATTGACTTCTTTGACTGTGTCACTAAGACAGTAGACAGGGGCCAAGTGGTAGACATCCTCTGTCTTGATTTCAGCAAGGCCTTTGACTCTGTGCCCCACAAAAGGTTGATCAGGAAGTTGGTGGATCTTGGAGTTGGGGAAAAGATGGTCAGATGGGTAGAAAACTGGCTAAGGGACAGAACCCAGAGGGTGGTGGTGAGGGGAGAGTTATCTGACACCAGAAAGATAACACATAGGGTCCCACAGGACTCTGTGCTGGGGCCAGTGTTGTTCAGTGTCTTCATCGATGACATTGGGGATGGCATTAAAGGCAAAATGTACCTATTATCAGATGACACCAAGCTCTGTAGGAGAGTGGACACAGCTGAAGGGATACGGGACCTACAGGAAGATCTGGAAAAGCTGGGGAGCTGGTCCAGGATCTGGCAGCTTGGCTTCAATGTCAAGAAATACAAAGGTATGCATATTGGAGCCAAGAATCCCAGGACAGAGTATTACCTGGGTGGAGTCCGAGTATCTGCATCAGAGGAGGAGAAGGACCTGGAAGTGATGATCACTGGTGACCTGAAGCACTCCACGCAGTGCAAGGAAGCAGCAATAAAGGCAAACAAGATGCTGGGATGCATAGCTGGGGGGATCAGTAGTAGGACAGAGAAGGTTATACTACCTTTGTACAGGTCACTGGTAAGGCTGCATCTAGAGTATGGAGTTCAGTACTGGTGCCCACACCTCAAAAAGGACATTAACCTGCTGGAGAAGGTACAGAGGAGGACTACAAAGATGATAGCCAGTCAGCAGGGCAAAGCATATGAGGAGAGGTTGAGGGCACTGAACATGTACTCCCTGGAAGACAGGAGAGAGAGAGAGAGAGAGAGGGACATGATTGGGACATTTAAGTACTTGAAAGGGATAAATAAGGTTGATTAGGAGAGTCTCTTTAAGCTTAGTGGCAACCATATCACAAGGGGGCACAGTCTTAAGCTGGAGGGTGGGAGGTTTAGGAAGGAGGTCAGGAAGCACTTCGTCACAGAGAGGGTGGTGGACATTGGAATGCGCTGCCGGAAGAGGTCACCTCATTGAAGACAGTGGGCAGCTTTATGAGAGGATGAGATCAGCATAGGGGAAAGGTAAGAATCATGGGTAGGGAGGATGGGAGGAGTGGGGAGGGAGGGCAGAGACATTAGCTCAAGCTGTGGACCCTGCAATACGAACAGACTTGAGAGACCAAATGGTCTTCTTCTGCTGGCTTCTTCGTATATTAGTATGTTCTTCCTGACCCCCACCAGAAATGCTTTATGTCTGTCCTATGCATTATTGAATTCCCCCACGACCTCCTCAGGAAGGCCATTCCATGCGTCCAGCACCTTCTCTGTGAAAAAATACTTCCTCACATTGCCCTTGAACCATCCCCCTTTGCCTTCAAATTGTGCCCCCTTGTTGTTGCACATCTCTTTTTCAGAAAGATGCTACCCTCTTGGACTTTGTTGATTCCCTTGAGGTACTTGAAAGTTTCTATCATGCCCTCCCCTTTCCTCGAGAGTGTACATATTAAGCTCCTTTAGTCTCTCTCTCTCTCTCTCTCTCTCTCTCTCTCTCTTTGTATGGTTTCTGGTACAGTCCCTGCACCATTTTAGTTGCCCTCCTCTGGACTGCCTCCATCCTGTCTATGTCCTTGTGGAGATGGGGCCTCCAGAACTGCATGCAGTACTCCAGATGGGGTCTCACCAACTGTCTGTACAGAGGGATAACAACTTCCTGTTTTCTACTGTTGATGCCTCTCCTTATGCATCCCAGTATTCCTCCAGCCCTCATTACTGCATTCTCACATTGCTTACCCACATTTAGGTTATCTGATATAATTACCTCCAGGTCCCTTCCCAGTTTTGTTGTTGTTAGTAAACTCACCCCCAGTTTGTGCTCTTCCCCTGGGTTTTTGCTTCCCAGGTGCATTACCTTGCACTTCTTTGCATTGAATCTGAGCTGCCATATATTTGACCATTCCTCCAAGTAGAGTTCTAGTTCTTGAGTCCCAGTAGAAGAGTTCTAGTTCTTGAGTCCCAGTAGAAGAGTTCTAGTTCTTGAGTCCCAGTAGAAGAGTTCTAGTTCTTGAGTCCTAGTAGAAGAGTTCTAGTTCTTGAGTCCTAGTAGAAGAGTTCTAGCAGCTGCCTCCTTCCCCTTGCTGCTCTCTGCCAAAAGCTAACTAGGAAAGTTTTAAATGCAGACACCTGGCTTTCTGTTGCCCAACCCACACACTACCTCCTCATGGTTAACTAGACTGAAATTGTCTTACTTATAATAAATTTCTTTCATCTCTGGTCTTTACACCAACAGGATATTAGACTAAGCAAACATTATTATTTACTGCTAAAGAAAAGATTTGACCTTTCCAATAGAGAGGATATTGACAAATTAGCCAAGATACGCTTTAGCAATTGGTTTTCTTTAACTGAATCAAATCTTCTGTATAAATCTTGTTTAGAAATCTTGACTGATCCAATCCATAGACATTCATTTGCCAGCTTCTATTCCAGATAAATAAGTCAAATGTCACCATTGCTAGATTTTCTAAAATCTCAAGCAATTCTGCTATTTTGACTTGTAATTGCAACTTGTACCAAAAGGAGAACATTCTTCACAAGATACCGATGTACACCAGACACAAAAAATTAAGGTTAAAACAATTAGGTAAAAATAAGGGACAGCTATTCAAAACTTTGCAACAGGCACAAAGTGAGTTTGTGCTGCATTCCCATAGACAAAGGAATGTGTAGTGCATGCTAAAGTCATTTGCCCGCACATGCAGAGAAAATGTATGAAGTACACAAAGACAAGAGCAGGACCATGAATACCAGTGCAGCATGATATTCAGTGCATTAGTGCTGCACAAAGGGTTTAGTGCAGGCCAGTTAGCACCATGCAATTACCACCTATAAAACAGCTTAAATTGGGGCAAGTCCCAGAGGCAGGCAGAGACACTGCAGGCCATAATTCAAGATGGCGCTCGGTGGAGCACATATAGTGTACATGGAGCAACAGCACTTACAGGAGGAGGAAAAGGCTGGTGCCCACCGTGGGCCCATACATAGACCATGGAGGTGCTATGCTGCACACAGATAGTACCATCCAGGAGTGACATACAAAGTCCTCAGTGATGATCAGCTTGTGGGCTAGTACAGGCTCAACAGGCCCATGCTCAGGCAACTGTTTGAGCTGCTGCTGCATGACCAGCTCTGGATAGACACCCAGCACAGCCATGCACTGTCTGTAGGGCTGAAGGTGATGGCTGCAATGGGTTTTCTGGCCATGTGAACATTCCAGACACTGGTAGATGACACCACTAGTATTTCCCAGTTTGCTACCTTACACTTGTTGAGCCAGTCCATAGACACTCTGCTGGACCATGCTAGTGAGTTTATCGTATTCCTCCACACCCCAGCAAAGCAAACAGCAACCAATTCTGAAGTTCCATCAAGTTATGCTCCTACCATCTGTACTTGGTGCCATTGACTGCATCCATTTTGCCATCTGGGCACCCACCTGTGATTGAGTGAAGGCATCTCTCAATAGGAAGGGGAACCACTCCATCAATTACTAGGTGGTGTGTGATGCAACAGGTTGCATCATCAGTATCCTGGCACAGTACCCTGGCAGTGTCCATGATGTCTTCATATGGCACAGTTCCATCTTGTGCCAGAGGTTTGAATGTGGGGACAATCCTAGTGGTCACCCACTCAGTGAGTATATCCCACAGGTCCCCCACTGCCACCCCATATGGTACATGATGGGTCAGAACCATGTATGGCTAATAGGATCCGGGTTTGTTAGGGTTATGAGCAGATTACATGGACCATGGTCTGTTCCTGATATCATTGTCAATGTGTATATTCCTATGTGACACTAACCTATGCCCTTTTCCTATATAGTGGCAGTGCCTATCCCGTGCATTCCTGACTCTTTACACCTGTACTCCACCTAGCATCCACTGCAGAGGACAGGTACAATGTGCTGCACACCACCACACACAATATCATTGAGCATATGTTTGGAGTGCTCAAGATGTGGTTCCAGTGCCTTAACCATTCCGGTGGTGTCCTACAGTATACCCCTCAGTAGGCCTATGCCATATTCCTTGTCTGTTGTATACTGCAGTATGCACAACATGGCATTCACCTGTGGGATATGCATGCCAGCCATAGAGGAACACCCTGCATCAGATATAGAGCCAGAGGACTGAGGATACTGGTGCAGCTTGACAGGCGTGATCCCAAAAGGACCAGAAAAGCCCAGGAGTACTGAACTCAAATCATAACAGACATCTACAGATATGGTGGGTTGGTACAGATCACACAGGAGACTGTAATATGGTTAAGCAATGTATTATCAATGTTCAGGAACAGTGCAAACATTGCAGTATGCTAGGCGGAGGAATGACAAGGCAGGCAGAACACAAATGCAATGTTGCAAAGCAAGGGTGGGTTGCAAATAGGGCACATACACATAAGTCCATGTTAGCAGGTTGTTCCAAAGGGGTGTCAACAGAGATATATACCATTCAGGTGGGGGGGACAGGGGACTGCATGGCATAAGAGGCCCATCATGTATGGGATTAGCACAAGGGTTATACAAAAACACAGGCCACATGAAGGGGGAAGCAGGGATCTGCACGGGGATACCTGCCAGCCAGAATGGGCAGGGGCTGTTCTACAGGCCATCCATGCTGGAGTTAGGACTGTTTGGGCTATGTCAAAAGGGCAGTTACAGTGTTGAAGAGTTACAGCAGGGGTGGTTGGGAAACCATGTTAGCAAGGGGTGGCCATGCACAACATACATCTGTCCCTTACCACCCCCAGTACAGACAGTATGCCTGCACAGTCCCCTGTATAGTGGTGGTGGGAGTCCTCAGTTACAGTTTAGGGGATGAGTATGATGATGGTGTAACCCACTCCAAGCTGTTGCCCCATGAGGTACTGCCCATGGGGAGAGGAAGGCCATGACCTGGTGTGCGTGGTGCCCTCAGTGACCTGTGAGCCTATTGTGTTCTGGCCATTCTCGTCCCAGCATTGTGTGGCACCAGTGTATGCTATGGTGTCTGATGTGGGGTGGTACTACTCCCAATGCACAGGCTGGGGCTATGCCCGTCCCTTGCAGTGCCTGCCACCATGGCTGCAGCTTCCTGTACAGTGGCACACAGGTCACGCAGGACCACCTTGTGCTCCACGTGCTGTGCCTCCACCTGCTGCGCGACACAGTACATGTTCTTGTGCAGCATTTGGTGGAGATGTGTCAACTTCTGCTGCACAGCACTCTGTGCCTCCATGGCAGACTGCAGTAGCTTCTAGTTCTTGGCTGTGTCTAGCTGTTACTGAGGACTGTCCATTGGGACAAGGTCTGTTAGCACTTGCAAATGTTATATTGGGTGGGGCTGCACCATGGTAGGTGCAGCAGCCCATGGTGGGTGCTGCAGGCTGACTTTGGCTGGCCCAGCGTGATGGGTGTGGGGTGGCAGGGCTATGGTCATGCCAGTGAATGCATCGTGGGGAGGCACAGCAGTGGCTTGCCCTGCGGTATCAGCAGGGGGGTGGTAGGGAGATGGCTTTGCTGTGCTTGGAGTCCTGAGGTGTCACAACTGTGGCTGTGCCAGGGACAGTGGTGGGCTGCACCACAGTGACTGCTGGGGACAGTGGATGGGCCTATTGGTATGGGGCTGATGGGGGGGAGACAGCCTCTCCCAGTCTAGTGTGGGCCCCACCTATTTCAAGCTCTCAGTGTATGTCTCATAGTCATTCTCTACCACATTCTCCTCACTGCTGTCTGCTGGGTAGTGCAGACAAGTGGGCAGCAGGGGTTGCCCATGGCATGATGGTCCTGGGTCATCTTCCTATGTGTCTGATCCCATGTGCTGTGCTGGAGGGAGATGACAGGGGGGTATATAGTACAGTACTGGATGGAGTGGTGTGCAGGCCGAGGCAGCATGCATGCATGCCTGGTGTAAGGTGGCATGTCACTCAAGCTGTGTGTTCAGTGCATTGTGTATACCCTGCAGGTAAGCACACACACCATCACCAGGAGGCTCACAACCAAGCATCTGTGTGCACACAGCCCAGCACCAGTGTCCTGACACCTCCACAGATGTGTACATATACCAAGCACGAGTGAGTAGACCCTCCCACTACCAGCGGACACTCACTTAACATCAGTGGGCATGAACCCAATACCAGGGAACACACATTCAGCATCAGTGGACACCTACCCCCAGCTGCAGCAAGCACCCCTCCAGGTAGCACACATTGAAACACCAGAGAGCACACGGGCAACACCACATGGGCCATGGACGTAGACCTGAACACGGATGGCCACATACTGCGTGACAGGGAAACACTAGTGTGGCCTACATCCAATGTGCAACCCAGCATTGGTGTACACATGCTCCCATACCTATAGACTCCCTGACATACATGCATGGCGTATGGTACATTGCACTGGCAGTCACTCGCATGGCTGGGCTGGTCCGACTTGGCTTTCATAGCCACCACCCAGCATTCCTGCCAGCTCCTCAGGCCATAGAGTGGATGCAGTGGCTGCCTCCGCAGGATCCAGGGTATGTGCAGCTGCTGATGGCTGTGGATTCCACCTGCGGCATTTAGCACCTTGTGCTTTTTTGCCTTGACCTTTGTCATGTGCTTCTTCATGTCCCTGAAGTGTTTTCTCACTGCTTTCACAGGCCTTTTTCAGCCACCAACAGCATTGACCTGCTCTGTGATCTCACCCCAAGCCACCATACCTGGGTATTCATTCTCTTGTACTGGGACATGACCTCTTCCCTGGCCTTGTAGACCTGTGCCAGTGTATGTAACACCTCTGTGGTGAAGCAGTGAGTCTGAAGCCTGTCAGTATCCTCCATGCTACCTGCTGAACAGGGGAGTGCAAGACATGAGACTGGGGCATACATACAGTAGCATATAACTGAATAGGACAGTGTTGTAGACCCCCCACCCCAACCATGTGGGAGCACTAGCAATGCCTGCCCTCCCAAAGCCCTAGATCAGCTGACAGCAGGCTGTCCATGAGTGCTCCAGTCACTGTAACAGGCACAGACAGGCAGGGGTGGACAGGGGTATGGGCCAACAAACCCCTGGGCCACCACCAGGGTTGCATGTCTGTGAGGGGTGATCCCACTTTCAGTGTGCACCATGGACCATGAGAGGGGGGTGCCCTCTCCCAGATGTGGCAGCACTTCCACCACTAGATGTGAGTGCCATCGGCCAGCACTGCCATATGTCCACAGTACTACTACACACAGCATGCATGTAGTGGTTACATTGGGCAGGAGTCACAGACCCTTTATCCATGTACATCCCCAGGACATGTCTGATGGGCCCACCACCACCATCATCCAGCATCACGTAGACCTATATTGACTACTACCACTCTGACAGTACACAAACTACCTAGAAATCAGAATGTGATGGGTCCCCACCTAAGCATCACCTATGTTGCAGGGCCCCCAAGCTATACAGGTACTCCCATATAATAAAGGGCAAGGAGGACATGTACATGGACAAGTTATCCATGGTGGTGTCATCAAGGCACAGGTCAGGAAACATAGAAAAAAACAGGAGCAGTTGTAGAATTCGCAAAAAGTGTTTATTAGTACTAGCAGTAACATAAAAAAATTGCTCAGAACAGCTATTTACAAAGGCAGAATAAACAGAGAAGATCATCTGAGTTTTCCTTCAATCTCTGTTTGTCTTCCAAAACATTGCAGCTCTCTTTGCAACCCCCCTCAACAGGCATCCTGTTTTTTTTTGTTTTTTTTTCTAAAATGTTCTTGTAAATTTAGGGCAGGTGCAACAAGAACACAATGTCCCAGAACTGAAGCCTCTTCTCCACAACTTCTGAAAAAGGGCTTAAAACTGCTCTCAGGTTAACCCCTTGAGTTTCCAATAGCTTTTTGCAATTATCTCAAACTATAATTATATACATTTCAACAGTAACACTATATCATTTCTAAACAAAGGGATCCCAATATCAGTTACGTTTCCACATAATGATTTGCAAATATTTTTATACCAGCAGATATGCAAGAGGGTAAAAAGACAGAACAGCAAGTGAGGGTAGAGAGATAGCGAGAGGTAGAGAACCGCAAGACTGTCGGGGTGATCAAGTCCTAGGTCTCACAAGAAAATCTGGTTGCGAAACCAGACGGACAAGAGACAGGAAAGGAAAGAATAGAACAGATCCCTACATTCAAACTCTCCATAACAACTGGGACCGGGTCCTATTCAACCCTGTCACATATACCCCCCTCCTTAAGAGGGAACCTGTTTTATTAAACAGGTTTCCAAAATTTTCTATTAATTCTCTATTAACATTAGCTTCTAACTTTCAGAAATTAAGCACATGTGCAGTATCCTTTTTTTCTATAACAGTAGAGCAAACAGTAAAGTTTAAACTCAAACATTTGTTCTTCAACCTTCAGAACCCTCAATTCCTGATCCATATCTTGACAGAAAATCAGCATTGCTATTCTCTTTACCAGATGTGTGTATCAACTTGAATTTAAATGGCTGTAGTACCAGGCACCACTGTGTGATTCTGGAATTTTTCTCTTTCATTTGGTAGAGCCAACAGAGAGGATTGTGGTCTGGTATAAGTACAAAGTCAGTTCCTAGCAAATAAAACTTAAGGGACTCCATGGCCCACTTTGCTGCTAAACATTCCTTTTCAATGGTGGAGTACATTTTTTCTCTCTGTCATGCAACTTCCTACTGTAGCAGCCACAGACACTGCCAGCTATTTCCAGAAATTTCTGTGATATTTCCAGATATATCTAATGCTTTCTCCATGTCTACACTAGGGGCAGCAGAGAGAAACACTTTGGAAATTTTGCGAAATATCTGGAAATAGCTGGCAATGTCTGGCTACTACTGTACTTATGTACAGACTAGGATGTTCCAACCCATCTATATTTTGACTCAGTACTGTACCTAGGCCTACCTCTGATGCATCTGTTTGTAACAAAATGGTTTCTCAAAGTATGAGCTTCTTAAAACAGGGGCTGAACATAATGTAGACCTAATGGCTTGAAAAGCTTCATCACACTCTGGGGTCCATTTCACATTATTTGGGTACTTTTTTTTTCATGAGTTCACTGAGGGGAGTAGCTAACTCTGCAAAGTTGTGAACAAATCTCCAATAATAACCAGCCAGCCCTAAAAATGACCAGACATGTTTATTGGTTTTGGGGACAGGGCTGTTAGCTACAGCTTCTAGCTTGGAAACCTCTGGCTTGACTTCTCCATTTCCTAACACATATCCCAAATTTCTGGTTTTCTGCATGCCCAATGCACATTTAGTAGGATTAATAGTCATACCTGCATTTTTGATAGCTTGGATAATTGCTCGTAGTTGTTCCAGGTGGCATTTCCAGTCTGGACTGTACACCATGACATCATCCAGGTACACAGCACAATAACCAGTGTGAGGTGATAAAATTACATCCATGTACCATTGGAATGTAGCTGGCAGACCATGTGAACCAAATGGCATGGTGGTGAACTGATAGACTCCAACAGGAGGGTCAAATGCAGTTTTGTCCCTGGATTCCTTAGCTAAAGGGATTTGCCAGTAACCCTTGGTGAGATTGAGGGTACTGATATACTTTGCACTCCCCAGTATGTCCACCAAATCATCTGTTCTGGGCATAAGATAACTGTCAAATTCTGACACTTGATCAAGTTTCCTAAAATCAAGGCAGATTCTAACACCCCCTTCTTTTTTGTTTACAGTTACCATTGGAGGTGACCAAGCACTCCTCGACTCTTCTATGATACCCAGTTCTTTCATTTTTTATATTTCCTTAACCACGTCAGCTCTTAAGTGTGCTGGTAACCTGTATGTCTTTTTCCTAATAGGGCGAGCATTCCTTGTCACTATTACATGCTCAACCCCTTTTGCTCAGCTTGGTACTGTGGTAAAAGTATTGTTAAATGTCTTTAGCACATTACAAATTTCTACAGTTTGTTCTGAGGTTAAGGAAACATTCACTTTTACAGCATCAGCATTTACAGTTTGTTCCAGACTATCATAAGCTACATCAATATCTTCTTTATCAGTTTCTGGTAAAACTAGCAATGCAGCTTTTGGCATTTTTTCAACCCATTTCTTGAGGATGTTAGGATGGTATATCTTAGTAGAATTTTTCCTGTCAGGGGTCTCAATCTTGTAGTTAAAGGTGGCAGTACATCTAAGCACTCTATAAGGCCCTTGCCACTTCATTAACAGTTTATTTTCTGTTGTGGGTGACAGTAGCAAAAGCTTTTCACCTGGCTCAAAACTCTTTTCTTTTTTCCCATGGTCACAATATACCTTCTGCTGGTTTTGGGCTTCTTCCTGATCACTATGGGCAATTTCAACACATTTTTGCCAGCTTCTTTCTTAGGGCACACATATAAGACATTAGAGATTGTTTCTGAGTGGGGTTATCTTCCCACATTTCTTTTATCACATCCAGTGGCCCTCTTGGCTGCTTACCTTACAGCATTTCAAATGGTGAAAACTCTGTTGATGTCTGTGGTGCTTCTCTGTAAGCAAAAAGTAGATAAGGCAAGTACTGGTCCCAATCTTTCCCTTCCCTTTTTAACAAACCTTTTTAACATGCGTTTTAGGGTTTGATTAAAACGCTCAACAAGACCGTTTGAGGGTGATGGGGGAGGTTCATGTGGCAGTGATACCTAGTAGTCTGTACAGCTCCTTAAGTAATGCAGCACCAAAATTACTATCCTGATCAGTAATAATTTCTTTAAGTATGCCCACTCTGCTGAAAATGTTTGCAGGCTCTGCTGCCACTTTTGAAGCTGTGACAGTACGCATTGGAATTGCTTCTGGATATTGAATAGCATAGTCACATACTACCAGGATAAATCTATTACCCTTTTTACTTTTGTCTAAAGGATCAACCACATCCATTGCAATTATCTCAAAAGGCACTTCTATCAAGGGTAGGGGCACCAGGGGCACCTTGTCTTTTCTAGTGACTGGGGCTACTTTCTGACACTCAGCACAGGAGTTACAATAGGTAGCAACATCTTCATGAATTCCAGGCCAATAAAATCTATACAGCAGTCTGGCAAGGGTGCAATCCCTCCCTGAGTGACCAGCCATAGGACTATCATGTGCTATCTGTAACAACTCTATTCTATACTTCTGTGGTATAACCAATTGTTCTGTCCATTCCTGTGTCTGAGGTTTAACCCAACCCTGTACGGTAACCTATTACATTTTTTGAACATTGGTTCACCCTGTTTTGGTTTCTCCCCCAGCTGCTTAAAATAACGCTGGAGAGAAACATTGTTAGCTTGCTCTGAAACAAAATCACAATCCGTTATCAGTTTAGCTTCAGCATTTTCATATTTTAACCCTTTATGTCCATCAGTCTTTTGTTGCCACTGTTGTTTCAGATGTCTTCTTTCTTTCCTGGACTTCCTGATCTTGAAGCTGTTCTCAAACAAGTCCAAATCAAAGACACCGAAAGGAAAAGACTACCGTTTGAGATTTTCTTTGCCTGAGCTCTTGTTACCACTGCTGCTGAAATTGCAGGGTTCAGTTCCTCTGAGATTAACTCAGTAGATTCTGGACAGTCATTTCCAATAATCATGGATACAGGTAACTTAGGTACTACCCCCACTTTCATTTGGTGCGACACACCATTAATGGTCAAAGTCACTTGGGTGGTGGAATAGTATTGAGTGCCCCGTGGATGCAGATAACACCAGTACCTGGTCCTTTTGCACAGTGTTTTCTCATCATTTCAACATGCACTGAGGTCTGTCTGCTTCCCGAATCAGTGAGTCCCTTTACAGTCTTATCCCCCACCTTCACATCTGTTAAATACTTGCCCCAATTTGCTAAGGACAAATCTGCTCCAGTGCCACTCTCCTTACTATGGCAGTTTCTTGTAATATGGCCTGGCTTGTTATAATTATAATAAATAAAGTCTTTGAGGGTAGATTTTTTACCCCCAACAGAGTTCTTATCAGACTTTAAGTTTAAATGGGGAAAAATAATGTCTTACTGTAACTGGGCTGGCTGTAACCTCACTGCTGTGGCATATGTCTGGCCACTTGGTAGTCCTCAGCCAAAGAAACAGACTTTTTCCCCACTTTCTGGTTGATGTTCTTTCACCCAAAGCTGCACATCTGTAGGCAGGATGTTGATGAATTGCTCCATTGCAAATGTATTGATGATCTGTGGGACTGTGTTGCCCTCCAGTTGGAGCCATTTAAGCTGACCAATAAAGATAATACCACTACTATAAATGTGTGATATGGTACCTTTAAGACAGCAGTCTCTAAAAGACTACAGATCCAGTGTACCTTGGCAGCAACTCAACAACAACTGCTCACTATTCTCTGAACATAAAAACATGCTTTACTGTAGTTACATGTAACTCCCCTACAAATTGCGGTTTACTATAATGTTTTCCTGGGCCCCTAATACCCACTGTCAGGCTGGTGTCCAATCCTAGATGATTCTGTGTATTTGTGTGAGAGTGCCATACTGAACCTCTTTGACTGTCCTTTTAAGAGAATATCTTATCTGTGTTAGAAATTAGTCTGGGCTGGATCCAAGTGATTTAGGGCTTGTGGCTGGCCAGCCAGTGTGTTATTATGCTTCATTCTGCAGTCGCTACTTGCGCGGATGGTGCTCATGTAGGAACTGTAATTGTTTATTGTTTATATGCTGTTATATTTAAGATAGAAATGTTTGTCCAACCTGCTTTGATTGCATCTCGAACATTTGGATGGGAGCCACCTGTTAAGTCCTGGAGTTCCAGTATTTGGGCCAATGGAACCACTGGAGACTCAAAATGGATCCTGCCCCCCCCCGGGTCTTTTGGGAAGGAAATTCTGTAGTTTTGTATTTTTTTAAGTGTTGGTGCTTAAATGGACCTGGAGGGGGACCCCTTACTGTGACTGACAGTTTCCTCATCCAACCAAACCTTTTGGATTACAAGGGGAATTCCCAGAACTGCCCAAAGCAGTGGATCTGTTAGAGTTGGAGGCTGAAGAGTGAACAGCTCAGGTTTCGAGCAGCTGCTCCCAGAAGGAGCGCAGGGAGATTGACAGGAAGAGGCTCAGCTGGCCTTTCTGCCACATTCTCCTGGATTTAAATTGCCTTATTGCAGAAGTTGGACTTGTCCGATTTCGACCTGGAACTGCAGCAAAGAGAAGAAGAAGTTGTTAGTGCGACTTGTGATTTGGACCGAAGACTTGCTCCTGAAGCGATCAGCCCAGCTTGTGTGTGGATCGTACTCGGATCAGAAGATTTGTGCAGTAAAGCTGTTAGTTAGAAACCAGATTAAATCTGAGCTGTTTCCTGAAGTAGTTAATGCTGTAAATGTGCTGAATGTGTTTCGCGGGCTGAGCCCTGCTCTCCCACAAAGAAATCTATTATGCCATCTGGAGGCTTCATCAGCAGAAGATCACAGACTTTGCCAGAACTGTTCACCCTGCCTGGGCCCTGCCATTTTGGCCCAGGCAGGTACTGCTGTACCAGAGACCATCTCAGCAAAAGACTGGCTTGTGGATTTGGCCCCCTGCCCAACACCATTGAGGAGGTTGTGACCACCCAGAGGCGAGTCACGTCAGCCCAGCCTGCCCCCCAGCTCCCTTGATTATCACCATGAGGTCTACATATCGTCTGCAGTGTAGCCAGATCCTGGTAATGTGACTACAAAGCAGGGTAGCTCCCTGCAACAAAAGCTAAAATCATTGAGGTACCATCTAACTGTTTTTTTTTTACTGGGTTGTTGCAACAGACTGAGCCATCCAGCTTGGATTACAAATAATTGGGTTGTGTGCATGTTTAACTGTTTTCTTCTCCTAAGGGCCCCAACAATAGCTGCAATGCTGGCCACCCTTGGGCAATGCTTCAGGCTAGCCTGCATAACATTCTGAGTACCCATGGTTGCTGAACTGTGAAGTGCTAGGAAAGGTAACAGTGAGGGTCTGGGACTCTGACCTGTTTGAACAGACTCTAGTGGTCCTCATCTCATGTAGCTTCCCCATACACCCTGAAGCAGTATCCCCTGTTATTATGCCAGAGGGATCCCAGGTGGGGTGGAGGGTCATTCATATACATAGTGTCCCATCTTCCCTTGGGGGTTACCAAAGGTTGAATGTTTTAAAGACAAACTATTGTGGCTTTTGGCTGCAGAATGGCAGACAGTCATGGACTTGCTTTGGAGGACTCTGAGGAGACTACTCCCTTATAATCTCCTCCAGCCTCCCCATCAACACTCAAGGCAGCTCCTATTGTAGCACCCCATATTGTGATACTCTCTTTGCACCTGGACTCCTACTGCAGGCTCAGGTTATTTTCTGGGGCTGTCCCTGTGCCTGTGGGGGAGAATGATTTGGAAACCTGGATGGACTATGCCCCTCCCTCTGGTCCAAGAGTGGCAATAATCTGAAGAGGAGAAATGCAAGAGATTTATGGAAAGTTTGAGGGGCCCTGCACTGGAAGCCATCCGGTTCCTTTGGTCCACTAACCTGGAAGCCTCTGCAGCTGATTACCTATCCTCTTTAGAAGGGGTATTTGGTAGCACTGAATCTGGAGAAGATTTAAGTTTAGATTAGCAGTTAATAAAGACAAAAAAAATTCTTTGCCTATGTGAATAGCAGTAAGGAAGGAAGGAGTACAATTGGTTCACTAAATATTAAAGGGGTGGTGACCTCTGAGCCTAGAAATATGGCAAATTAATTTAGTAGATGTTTCAGTGCTGTGTTTAGGAAACATACTGTTGTTATAGATGAAGGTGGTCTGGGTATAGGTAATCTAGATTCTAAAACTATAATAACTGAGGAGAAGGTGATAAATAGAATCAGAAGATTGAAGGGTGATAAAGAAGCAGGACCAGATGGGATCGATCCATATTTTTTGAAGGAGCTGGGAGATGTTTTGACACCAGTTATTAACCAGTTGGGCCAAAAATCAATGGCAGAAGGTGTGGTGTCTGAGGGGTTTAGGTTTACACATGTGGTGCCAATATATAAGAAGGGGAAAAGGAGTGAGGCAATAAATTATCGACCCGTGAGCTTGATCTCTGCTGTGGGGAAGATTATTGAAGGGGTGCTGAGTGAAGCCATTACCGAAAGTATGATAAATAGGGGTTTAATAGATAAAAATCATCATGGTTTTGTGTCTAGTAGGTTGTGTGAAACAAATTTAATTACCTTCTATGATTACATCTGCAAGTGTATTGATGAAGGGAAAAATATGGATATGGTAATGCTTGATTTTAGTTGAGCTTTTGACATAGTTTCACACTATAAAATAATCTAAAAAGTTATTGGTATGGGGATAGATACGATTATTGAGAGATGGGTTGAACAGTGGTTGACAAATAGAAAGCAGCAAGTAATTATACAGGGTCATCTATCTGAAACATTGAGGGTAGGGAGCGGTGTCCCCCAGGATTCAGTGCTGGGTCCACTGTTGTTTAGTATTTTTATAAATGATTTGGGAATAGTTAGCAAGAATAAGTTAATATTTGCTGATGATGTTAAAATAGGGGGAGTAGTAGACACATTCAATGATAGACTGATTTTTGGGCAAGAATACTTCATATTACAGAATGGGCGAAAATGAATGGGATGACCTTTAATAAGGATAAATGCATAATTATGCACTTAGGCAGGCATAATATTCAGCAGGCCTACTATATGCATGGTCTTAAGCTTAAGGTTTCAGAGTGTGCGAAGGATTTGGTGGTCTATGTCCAAAATGATTTGAAGAATGGGGTTCATAGTAGAAAAATATCAAATAAAGCTATGCAGTTGGTGAATTGTATAAGGAGGGGTTTACATTCAAGAAGTGGTGAGGTTTTATTGCTGTTGTATAGATCTTTGGTTAGGCCCGTTTTGGACTATTGCTCTACGGTGGCTGGTCCCTTATTTGTAAAGGACATTAAACTAATGGAAAGGCCACAGAGATCATTTACCAGACTGATTTCAGCTTGTGAGGGGATGTCATATGAGGATAGATTGGAAAGATTGGCACTGTGGTCATTGGTGAATAGAAGGGCGAGGGTGACTTATTGTTATTATATAAGTCTCTGAAAGATGATGATCTTAAATCTGAGATGGGATTGGTGATTAGGGAGAAAAGATATTGATTGAGAGGGCATGATAGGCAATTGACGGAAGAAATGAATAGGACTGAACAAAGAAGGAAAGGTTTTAAGTGTAGGGCGATTAGGATGTGGAATAGACTGCCTCAAGAGGTGGTGGAAGCTGAAAATCTTGAGTATCTTTAAAAAATAGATTGGACAAGTTTTTTTTTTTAAGTTGGTGATGCTTGTTACCACCACTGAATTGTGGGGAAAGTCTGTATGGGCCTTGCCTTCTTGACTTTCCTATTCATCCAGTATAAACTCCAGTATGAAGTTCAAGTCCACTAAACAGTGGAAAAATGAGAAACTGTCTGTTTTTGTATAGCCAGGTTGAATGAGCCCTGCAGTGGGCAGATCGTAAAAGAGGTATTTCGGCTAGTGAACTGAATCATGTCAGGTTTGAGCATATCCTCAAGTCTGCTAACTGTTCAAGCATGCTTATGCTAAAGTTAAAGTTTCAAGACAGGAAAGCTAACCCACCTGAATATTGTTGGCTGATGAAGGAGATCCGGGAAGCTGAGAATGACGAAGATGGCTGGGGACCACTGCCCCGACCCTCGACAGACCTGTTGAAAAAGAGGAGCCCTCTGAGACACAGCAAGTCTGTGAGGTCATGAAAGAGTTAAAAGAACAGAGACAGTCAGCAAGCTGCAGCCAAGGCGACCAAAAATTCTAGTCTTTGCCCCCTAAAACCGAGTCTGACAGTGAGATCCCATCCATGGATATGAGGGCCGATGCCCTTGCAACTGAACCTAGAACTGATTCTAAACTGGTAGAAGAGATGAGAGAACTACGTGCCATGGAGAGAGATGTTAATCAGGCCACCTGATCACCTGCCCCCCAGAGGGCCTGCTTGGGAATGTAGCCCGAATTCACATCAAAAGAGGACAGTGGGACTTCAGCCCCCGATCACTACAGAGCTCACGAAAAGCTGGCCCACCCTGTTGACCCCAGAGGCAAGGTGTTCTGTTCTAGATGCAGAGAGGATGGGCACACCTAACGCAGTTTCAATTCCCCTTAAGATCTGCAGAAAGTCACCACCAAGTTACTTAATCTAGTCCGACAGAGCAATATTAAACTTCAGCCAGGCCCACCCCATAAGTTTTTCTCCTCTAAAACTGCCATAGGTTAGGCCGCCAAATGGGATCTTCCAGACTGGTCCAAGATTGTGGGCCCACCCATGGAAACCACAGAGACTGTTAATGGCATCTCTACCTGAGCTGTGCTACACAGTGACTCACAAGTCACTATTTTATTTAAAGACTGGTAAAACCAACACTTGTCTGATCTTCTGCTCTTACCGATAGAAGGACTGTAGGTGTGGGGGTTAAGTGACAAATCCTAGCCTTACCAAGGGTATGTACGAATTTGGCTCTCTTTTCCTACTGCTATTGCTGGTATGGATGAACAAGTGGTGACTCTGGCCCTCATGTGCCCACTGACTGAAATGTATGATGGTATCCCTTTGTTGATTGGCACCAACGCCCATATGTTCGGCCAGTTTGCTCAGCTCTGTCAGGAGAAACAATCCAAGCTGACTGGAAAGGCACTACACATTCCGGTCATGGTGCACAGCACCTATGACTTACAGATGCAAGGCAAAGAGGTCAAGAAGGATGAGCCAGTGGGAGTCCTATGGAGGAAAGATCTGGAACCACTCGTGTTGCCCCCTAATGCTTAGTGTACCATCAGTGGTGAGGTATGAATTAAGAAAGATGTCAAAAACAAAATTCTCATGCTGGATGCCCCAGAAGAGGGGAAACCACTTGAGGGACTACTGGTCAAGCCTAGCATCCTACTGGCCAGGGTTCATGCTTATGCTCAGTGAGTAGTGGTGCAAGTCCAAAACATGTCCAACTGGGATATCAGAATAAATTGAGGTTGCTCCTTGGCTACTGTCTATTGTGCAGACACCACAGTGTTGCCTAGTAAAAGATGCAATGGAGAGATTGACAAGGTGACCCCAGAGCTCTTCAACTTTGGAGAGTCTCTCATCCCTGAAGAGTGGAAAACTAGAATCAGTCAAAACCTGGCCCAGAAGATCAAGGTGTTTTTGCTGAAAGAGTGGGATGTAGGATGTGGGTTGCATCACTGGGGCTGAACATTACATTAGATTGCATGATGACAGGCCTTTCCATAAGAGATCTTGATGGCTAGCCCTTGCAGACATCGATGATTTTCAACACCACCTCCAAGAGTTGCTGGCAGCTGGAATTATACAGGAGTCTCGTAGTCCATACACCTCTCCTATTGTGGTAGTCCGGAAGAAAAACGGCTCAGTAAGGATGTGTGTGGACTACCGGACACTGAACAAAAGAACTATCCCTGACCAATACACTATGCCACGCATCCAGGATGCCCTTGACTGCCTCAATGGGAGTCAGTGGTTTTCTGTGTTAGACCTCCGGAGTGGGTATTACCAGATCCCAATGGCCCCTGAAGAAAACAGCTTTCATTTGCCCTCTGGGTTTTTATGAATTTCTGCGCATGCCTCAGGGCATTTCAGGGGTGCCTGCTATGTTCCAGAGGTTAATGAAGTGAGCTGTGGGGGGACATGAACCTACTAGAATGCCTTGTATACCTAGATGACATTATTGTATTTGGCCGGACCCTTGAGGAACATGAGACTTGCCTGTTCAAGGTCCTAGATTGGTTTGGAGGATTTTAGCTTAAAGTTATCTATCGACAAATGTAAGTTTTTCTAGCAGTCTGTAAAATATTCTGGACACATTGTGTCATCTGAGAGGATCCCAATGGACCCGAGTAAAGTGGAATCTCTGATCACCTGGCCACAACCTAGCAATCTTAAAGAAGTGCAAAGATTCTTGGGGTTCTGCGGTTATTATCACTGATTCATAAAAGATTACACCAAAGTCATCAGCCAGTTGCTTAACTCAACTCAAGGTTACCTTCTCACCAACAGAAAGTACAAGAAAAGCACAGTCAAAGAGGATGAAAAAGTTTACTTTTGGATAAATTAATCTTTTGGAACCAGGTGGACTCAAGAGTGTGAGGTGGCTTTCAATGATATCATTTACCAACTCACCCCATACGTCTCAACTGTACCACATTTCGAGGAACGTTCCTCATTTTACTTCACAAAAGCTCATTGTTCCACATTGTGAGGACTTGTTCCACATTCAGTAGTAACATTTTGAAGCAAAAATATACAGTAAATGATGCAAAAAATATATTATTCAATTAGTAACAGACTTTCTGAACATAAATGTAAACCTTTTAACAGTGTTCTGAGCCTCCTAGGTAAAGATTTGATTAAGTGTTCCACATTTAGCTCATTTGTTCCACATTTTGAGAGGCAATGTTCCACATTTGGGGGACAAAAGGTTGAGAGGTATGACTCACCCATACACCTGTGCTTGTGTACACAGACCCCACCAAGCCCTATGTATTACACACTGATGCCAACTTGAAGGGACTTGATGCTATTTTATATCAAGAGGATGAGGAAGGCTTATGCCTAGTGGCGTTTGCTAGCTGGAGTCTAACACTGTCTGAAAGAAACTACATTGTACATAAACTTGAGTTCCTTGCATTGAAGTGGGCCATGGTAGACCAGTTTCATGAATATCTGTATGGTGCCAAGATTCTAGTGAGAACTGATAATAATCCCCTCACGTATGTCCAGACTTCAGCAAAGTTTGATGCCACTGGGCATCTCTGGTTATTGGCACTTTCCACCTACTGTATGACTATTCTGTATAACTTGGTATAACTTGGTATAAAAGAACAGAAGAAGGCCGAAGCCCATCAAGGCTGTTCCCCACACATTGTGGGATTTTTTAGAAGTATTAATAATTGTCTCTAATCCAGTCACCAAGTTTATTTTTAAAAGTGGTGATATTTTCAAAGTCAATCAAATCCTGTGGTAAGGTATTCCATATTCTCGGAGCTCTGATTGTGAAGAAATTTCCCCTTTTATTAGTGTTAAAGGATTTCACCTCGAGTTGTCTATTATGTAGCCTTGGAACTAATCTTCTATTTATTTATTTTATTTTTTTTATTTATCAGGTCTAGGATTACAAATACCTTTGAGCCAAGGCTCTTTTACAAAGGTTCCACGTTAGAATACGAATACTATTAGAATACGATAGCCCACATTGCTTCATAAGGTCAGGTGATTGAAGTAATTTGTAGACTAGGAGCAAGTCACCTCTTATTCTCCTATTTTGTAATGAATGGAGTCTGGTGGTTTTAAGTCTTAAGGAATAATCAAGGTGTGCCAGCCTGGGTACCATTCTGGTGGCTCTCCTCTGGACCTGCTCCAGCCGAGCCATATCACCTTTGAGAGAAGGGTTCCAGAAAGGAGACCCATAGTCCAAGTAAGACCTGATGTAAGTCCTATACAAGGGTATGAGACATTGCTCAGAACGATTTACGAATGTTCACTTGATTTGCCTCAAAAGTCTATTTGCCATGTTGGTGGTTTTAGTATAGTGATCCCTTGGTGTAAGTTTATTAATAAATATGCCCAAATCCTTCTCACATGTAGATGTTTTAAGTGGAAATTTATTCAGATAATAAACGTTGTTTGGATTATTTTTACCAAAGTGAAGGACAACACACTTGTCCTGGTTGAAATACATATCATTATGTTTGTCCCATTGCTCAATTTTCTCCAAGTCAGAAATTAAAGATGCTAGATTGTCTTGATCATTAACCCTGCCCCCTAGTTTCATATTATCAGCAAACTTTGACATATAATTATTAGACCCTGGCTGTAGATTGCTTATGAAAAGATTAAATAGTGTGGGTCCTAAAACTGATCCTTGGGGGACTCCACTTGACACAGTGCCCCAATCAGACAGTACATCATTAATTCGAACCCTTTGTGTTCTGTCGGCCAGCCAGTCAGCATTCCACCGTACTAAACCAGGGGATAGCCCCGTATTATACATTTTTCCTATGAATTTATTGTGTGGGACTTTGTCCGACTAAGGTCAAGTAGTACCACGTCGGTGAGAATACCTTTATCCAGCTGTGTACTAATATTGTCATGAAAGGATATCAAATCTGTAGTACATAAGTGATTCGGTGTAAACTTATGTTGTAATGTACCTAGGATATTCAGTCTTATGCATTCCTGTTCTAGTTTGGTCTTGACAACCTTTCCATTAGTTTAACGACCACAGAGGGTAGGCTAATAGGGCAGTAGTTCTGAACATTGCCTCTGTTACCCTTCTTGAATATAGGGTTAAAAATTGCTGTATGCCATTCATTAGGTATGGAGCTTTCTTGCAGAGATTTGTTAAAAAATATTGATACGGGTTGAGAAATGGCCTGGGAGGTTTCGATCAAGAACCAGGGTGGGTGTTATCAGATCCTGGACTGGTAGTTTTTTTAATCTTTTTATAGCTTGTAAAATATCAGATATTGTAATTTTATAGGAAGTATATGAATAGGGATAAGCTGGGGCAGTTGTATGCTGTTTGGAAAATACCGAACAAAAATATTATTTGAAGTGGTTAGCAGTATCGACATCTGATGACAATCTAACTCCATTATTGATTAGAGGCCCTATGGCCCTAGAATTACCCTTTTTTTATTTAAATATGAAAAGAGAGACTTATAACAGTTTTTTGTGTGTGCAAATTTAAATTAGAGTTTAGTTTTTGCAAGTTTAATGGATTGTTTTACGGTTTTAACTGCTAACCTACACTTATAAAGTAATGTATTTTTATGTGGTTGTGTACTATTTTTGAGTTTCTTGAACAGTCTGATTTTCTGATTAATTTGAGTTGTAATAGTTTTATTAAACCATAGGGGAATTTTACCTTTATTGTTGTATTTCTTTTTAGTTGGAATATAAAGGGTTTTTAGGTTATAGATTATGTTTTTAAAAGTTGTACAAGCTTGCTCAGTTGATAAGTTATTGAGAAGTGATTCCCAGTTAATATCAGCTAATTGTTTATTAATGTCCAGAAAGTTAGCTTTGTTTTAATTGTTATTTGAGGGTTTTCTTGGGTTTATGGTGTCCTGGGGGATTTAAAATAAAATAGAGGAATGATCACTTGCACCCCAGTGGATCCCAAATATGAAGGTCACTACTCTGTGTTTCTATATTTGTAAGTAATAGAACCAAGATGTTTGGGCCCCTAGTGGGTTCCATAACAAGTTGCTGTAACCCTGTATTGGTTACTATATCAATTAAAAGTTTTTCTGCATTGGAATGACCTGAAAGTGTCCCAGTCAATGTGAGGCATGTTAAAGTCACCTAGGACAACAACAACATCCTCAGTATCAGATAAGGTAGAATTCTCTTTGAGCATATCAGATGTGTAGTCCAGGTGTGCTGATGGAGGTATCGACCAGGCCTGAATCATACTGATGCTAAACGCCCACTCCAGGAGGCTGGACACCAACTTGGAGTGGGTGAGCATGTCTGAGCAATCTGTTAGAGCTCTTTGTCAAAAGTTCGTTAAAGATGAACATCCAATCCCTGAAACTGTTGATTGCCTGGTGGATTGTCTGGACCCTCCTGATGCTTGTATTTCTGCAGTCTACTGCCATCTTGCAGCATTGGATCTCAGTACTTTGCCTCAGCTGACTTCTGACAATATACAGTGAGCTCAATCCCAAGATACTATGATTAAGCCTGTGTTGGATGCCCTTCGGGCTGGAAAAAAATTTAACAAAACTTCGCTGTCAAGATCCTAGTACTGCTGTGCTGTTCAGGGAGGGCCCCCAATTGAAATTGCACAACAAATTGTTTCACAGAGAGAGCACCAACAAACAAGGTCAAGTTACCAAGCAACAGTTAGTACTGCCTACAGCTTTTAAACATGTGGTCCTAAGAGCGCTCCATGACCAGATGGGGCATCTAGGTTGTGACTGGGTTACTGATTTGGCTCATGTTCAATTCTATTGGCCCAGAATGGGTCCTGACATTGAGACCTACATAAGAACTTGTAGCCATTGTTTCCAAAGGAAAGTTCAGCCTCAGAGGGCTGCACCCCTGATTAACATCTCCACCAGTGCCCCCATGGAGCTTGTGTGCATTGATTTTCTGTGTTTATAGCCAGATCAGAAGAACATTGGTAATGGGTTGGTCATTACTGACCATTTTAGGTGATACGTCCAAGCCTTTCCAATCAAAGACCAAAAAGCTTCTACTGTGGCAAATGTCTTAATTGAGAAATTCTTTGTCCATTATGGTGCCCCTCAGAGATCCATTCAGATCAAGGGAGAGGCTTCGAAAGCCACCTGATTAAAGAAATGCTTTCATTATGGGGGGTGTGAAAGTCCAGAACCACTCCTTATCACCCTAGAGGGGATCCACAGCCTGAATGATTCAATCGCACATTACTGGACATGCTGGGCACACTTCATCCCCAAGACAAGCCGAGGTGGAGCCAACAGATTAGTACATTAGTTCATGCCTACAACTGCACCATGAGTGATACAACTGAATTCTCCCCCACCACTTAATGTTTGGTTGAGAAGCCAGTTTGCCAATAGACATATGTTTTGGCATGTCCCCTGATGGAGTCAGAGCAGAGAATTACATCCAGTATGTCCAAAAACTGAAAGCTCAGCTAAACCATGATTACCAGTTAGCCCACACCATGGTGGCCAAAAGAAACCCAGCAAATAAAGAAAGGCATGACAGATGTCTCAAGGTCCAAGAACTGCTGCCTGGGGATAGAGTTTTGTTAAAAAATTTGGGATTGCATGGAAAACACAAGATAGCCGACAGGTGGCATCACACCCCATGCACTCTTGTCAGCAAGCTAGAGGACCTGCCAGTTTACAAAATGTGTCCAGAAAATAACTCATGAGCTGTAAAGACAATGCACAGAAATCATCTATTACCAACTGGGAAAATAATCATTGACTGTGCAACCCCAGACACTGCCCCTCCTGGGCCTGTAACCAGAGCTGCAGCCAAAAAAAGACAATTTCACTCTCCACCTGTTGTTCACAGTTCAGAGCCTGACACCAGCCATGCTCTCAATGAACTCAATTGCCAGTCCAAATCTGATGACAGTGATTGTGATGCCCCCTATTGCCTGTCCTATAAACTGAGTCAGTTGTTTCAAGACAACCCCCTTTGCAATTTTGGAGATGAAGCTGGACCCTCAGGATTGTCTAACCCTCCAGCCCTCTCTACAGTTCTTGTGCCCCCTGAAGGTGCGGTGCAAAGTGTGACTTCTGATGTAGCTAACTCCCTGTGTCTTGTGGAATTAGCTGAGTCCTATCAAGCAGAGTCAAAGACAGAAAACACAACTGGCAACATACGAGATAGTCCAGGACTAATTGCAACTAATGATTCCAGTAGTGCTATGGACAATGGTGTTAATGAAAATAATGATGTTGAAAGTATCAGTGATGTGTTACATGATTTAAATTTCATGGAGTTTGCACTTGATGATGTACCTGGAATTTCAGAGCAAAGTGATGAGAGCATTTCTGCTGAATCAGAACTAACAGAACAAGAAGCTGAAAGTGTTTCTATTCCAGAACAGACAGCCAGTGCAGAGGTACCCTTTCTTCAGAAGCAGACTTAGTGACAAGGAATGAGCCGGGACTGAGCAACCCAAATGCAAATGTTGAAAGAACTGAGCCTGTGCCTGCCCCTCTCAGAAAGTCTGGAAGAGCCACAAAGCCTGTGGTGCACCTCAGTTATGACTCCCCAGGGAGGCCTGTAGACCTCCCATTGCATGTGGTTCACAAAGGGGTGCACATTTCTGAAAACTCTCTTCCAAAACTGGATTATTCTGCTACATCCAAGTTAATAGTGAAGCCCTCCAATCAGTATGCTGACACCCTTGCCCCATGCAAGGCTTGCCTACCGTGCACCCTTGTCCCAGGGCCTTGCTTTTTAAGACACTCCGAAGTCAAATACTGTCTTGTGAACCAAAGTGGAGACCTGGGACCTCCCTTCAAGGTTCCCAGATGATGTAACCTTACTTTACACTGCACCAAATGTTTTCTGCTATCTATGTTTTTTTCTTCCACTACTGTGTCATGTATTTTTTTCAAGTCTGTACTGTTTACCTAATGTATAATCTGTACCCAATGTGTGAACTTGTAATCCCAAATGTATTGTTTCTTACTGACATGGAGCCTTTGCAAAGGAGTCTATGACTCAAAGGATTGTAATTCTGATATCTTCAATAAATAAAATAAATAAATAAATAAAATAAATAAAAATGCAGCCCTAGTGTAGCTGATATGGATAGCCCCAAGTCATGTGGGTTTGTATACAGGAGGTAGTACAAACTAGAATTGTGAGAGTGATGTGTCTAACTACCTCAACTTGTTAGTCTGTTACAAAGAAGTCATATAAATGTGATATTATGAAAATGTCATTGCTAAAGTGAAAAAAATAGTAACACTGTTGTTACAACCAGCTTATTTTACTGATGCATCAGCTTTATTTTGTGGTATACCAAACAAAACCTGCATGTATTTTTGTACAGTATTTTTATATAGAATCTTATAGTATGTGTAGACTTGACATGGATGCCAACTTTTACCAGGCAGGGAAGAGTGTAACCCCCCCTACAAACTGGGGTTTACTATAATGCCTTCCTGGGCCTCTAATGCCCACTGACAGGCTGGTGTCCCATCTTAGGTGATTCTGTATATTTGTGTGAGAGTGCCACATTAAGCCTCCGCGCCTGTCCCTTTAAGAGAATAGCTAATCTGTGTTATAAATTAGTCTGGGATGGGTCCAAGTGATTTAGGGCTTGTGACCGGCCAGACAGTGTGATATTTTGCTCCTTCTTTAGTCACTACTTGCGTAGAGAGAGTTCATGTAGAAACTGTAATTGTTTACTGTTTATGTGCTGTTATATTAAGATAGAAATGTTTGTCTAATCTGCTTTGATTGCAGCTCGAACATTTGGATGGGAGCCACCAAATTGGGTCCTGGACTTCCAGTATTTGGACCAATCAAACCACTGGGGACTCAAAATGGATCCTAACCCCCTTCCCCGGGTCTTGTGTGAAGGAAATTCTGTAGTTTTGTATTTTTTAAGTGAGTCCCCAGTGGTTTGATTGGTCCAAATACTGGAAGTCCAGGACCTAATTTGGTGGCTCCCATCCAAATGTTCGAGCTGCAATCAAAGCAGATTAGTCAAACATTTCTATCTTAATATAACAGCACATAAAAAGTAAACAATTACAGTTTCTACATGAGCTCCCTCTACACAAAAAAGGCAGAGATACTAAACAAATATTTTTGCTCAGTATTTACAAATGAAGAGGGGGAGGTGCCTAAAACAAACAATAGAAACACTCTGGATACAGAAGTTGATACCAGCCCATTTACAGAGGAAAAGGTTCTGAAAGAACTCTTAAACCTGAAGGTGGACAAAGCAATGGGGCCTGATGGGATTCATCCCAGAATTCTAAAAGAACTAAAGGTAGAACTAGTGACACTACTGACTACCCTCTTTAACAAATCATGGGAGGATGGGGTGGTACCCGAGGACGGAGGAGGGCAGATGTGATTCCCCTTCACAAAAGTGGGAACAAGGCAGAAGCAGGAAACTACAGACCTGTTAGTTTAACCTCGGTTATAGGGAAAATGATGGAATCACTTCTGAAGGAAAGAATTGTCAAGTATCTAGAGGCCAGAGGGGCACAGGACCCAAGGCTGCATGGATTCGCAGTGGGAAGGTCATGCCAGATGAATCTGATAGATTTCTTTGACTGGGTGACCAAAGTAGTAGATCAGTAGTGGAGGCAACCAAAACCTGCTGCAAAGCCCAGAGCAAGAAGGCTAGGGCTAAGAAACCAATCTGGTTGAGCAAGGAGGTCATGGAAAAGGTAAAGAGGAAAAGAGCTGCCTTTAGGAAGTACAAGAAAACAGGGAGGGGGAAGGACAGGGAAGAGTACTTTTGACAGAATCGAAGGAGGTGACAAGGGCAGTAAGGGGAGCCAAAGTGTCTACAGAACTCAGGCTGGCACAAGGCATTAAGAAGGGGGAGAAGGACTTCTTTAAGTACATCAGGGAGAAAAGGAGCTGTAAGGACCACATAGTAAGGATTAGGAAGGAGGGGGGTTGGGTGGAAGCAGGGTGTGATAAGGTGGAAGCACTAAATGAGTACTTCTGCTCAGTATTTACTAAAGAGAAGAGGGGGGCGACACCCAAGGTGGGAGAAATGGCAGAAGCAGGAGGGAAAGTGGTGACAGATGGGGAAATCATGGAGAGCAGAGTTCGAGAGGGTTTGAAGGCACTGAGGGTGGACAAGGCGCCAGGCCCAGATGGCATCCACCCCAGGGTACTGAAGGAGCTGGTAGAGGTCCTTGCAGAACCTTTGGCAGACCTATTTAATGCCTCACTACATTCAGGGTATGTACCTCAGGACTGGAGGATGGCTCATGTGGTGCCCCTCCACAAGAGTGGCCCCAAGGATGAACTGGGAAACTACAGACCAGTGAGTCTCACATCCATCATGGGTAAACTAATGGAGACTATCCTGAAGGAGAGGCTGGTGGCCCTCCTAGAGGCCAAAGGACTACAGGACAGCAGACAGCATGGCTTCATACATGGCAGATCCTGCCAAACCAACCTGGTCGAGTTCTATGACTGGGTAACTAGGCAACTGGACAGGGGCCATGCAGTGGATGTCCTGTATCTGGAATTCAGTAAGGCATTCGACTCAGTGCCACATGGAAGGCTGGGAAGGAAGTTAGTAGGCACAGGGGCGGGTGCAAAGCTGGTGAGATAGGTAGGAAACTGGCTGCAGGGAAGGCAACAGAGGGTGGTGGTGGGTGGGGAGATCTCACACCCAAGGGCAGTGACGAGCGGTGTTCCACAGGGCTCAGTGTTGGGACCAGTGTTGTTTGGGATATTCATTGCAGACATATCATGTGACATCAAGAGCAAGATCAGTCTGTTTGCTGATGATACCAAGGTAGGCGCGGTGGTGGATGACCTAGGGGGATGACAAGGGTTGCAGGATGATCTGGCAAAGCTTGAAACCTGGTCAGACACCTGGCAACTGGGCTTTAATGCCAAAATGTGCAAGGTGCTGCATTTTGGGATGAAGAACCCAAGGAGGAGTTACCAGCTAGGGGGAGTGCAGATAGCCCAGACAGAGGAGGAGAAGGATCTGGGTGTGCTCATTACAGGGTCAATGAACAACTCGGCACAATGTAGGAAGGCAGCAGAAAAGGCCAACAAAATGCTGGGTTGTATTGCAAGGGGTATATCCTCGAGGAGGGAGGAGGTGATTCTGCCACTGTATAGGTTATTAGTTAGACCGCACCTGGAGTACTGTGTGCAGTACTGGTGTCCGTATCTGAAGAGGGACATTGAGTTACTGAGGAGTGCAGCGCAGAGCGACAAAAGATGATCAAGGGGCTGAGGGACTTATCATACGAGAGGAGGTTGAAGGAGTTGAACATGTACTCACTGGAGGAGAGGAGAGACAGGGGTGACATGATTGAAACCTTTAAATACATGAAAGGAATAAACAAGATGGGTTCAGAGGGGCTGTTCAAAGTAAGGGAGGGAAGGGCCACCAGAGGCCATGATATGAGACTGGAGCGAGGAAGGCTCAGCAGGGAGATGAGGAGACACTTTTTTACAGAGAGGGTGGTTGCTGGGTGGAATGCGTTACCTGCTGAATTGGTATGCAGTAGAACAGCGGACTGCTTCAAACGAGGATGGGACAGGACAAGGGGGAGGGTTAATGAAGGGGAAGGGTGGAAGGGAGGGGCAGCTGCAGAATAAGGGGTGCTAGCTGCACATTCGAGCAAACTTGATAGACCTCTAGGCCTTTATCTGCTGGCAAATTTTGTATGTTCATATGTTCGTATCAGGGAGGGGATGTGGACATGGCCTACCTAGACTTTAGCAAGGCATTTGACACAGGCCCACACAAAAGATTAAAATACAAGTTAGCCACCCTGGGAGTGGGTCCCAAGATGACAGCCTGGGTAAAGAATTGGCTGGAGAATAGGACACAGAGAGTAATAGTAAATGGAGTCCACTCTGAAGAAAGGGGGGTTACTAGTGGGGTACCGCAGGGTTTAGTATTAGGACCGGTCCTCTTCAATGTCTTCATAAGTGACATTGCAGAGGGACTGGAAGGAAAAGTATGTCTCTTTGCAGATGACACAAAGATCTGCAACAGAGTTGATGCACAAGGTGGGGTGGAAAGAATGAGAAGGGACTTGGCAAGGTTAGAGGAATGGTCAAATGTATGGCAGCTTAGATTTAATGCTAAGAAGTGCAAGGTAATGCACCTAGGAAACAAAAACCCTGGGGAAGAGTACACAATGGGGAATGAGATACTAACAACAACAAAAATGGAAAGGAACCTGGGGTAGTCATATCAGATGACCTAAAGGTGGGCAAGCAATGTGAGGGGGCAGCAAGGAGGGCTGCGGAGATACTGGGATGCATATGGAGAGGCATCACCAGTAGAAAACAGGAAGTTATTATCCTCTGTACAGACAGCTGGTGAGACCCCATCTGGAGTACTGCGTGCAGTTCTGGAGACCCATCTCTGCAAAGACATAGACAGGATGGAAGCTGTCCAGGGAGGGCAACTAAAATGGCAGGGTCTGCACCAGAAGACTCTATGAAGAGAGACTTAGGAGCTTACTATGTATAACCCGAGGAAAGGAGGGAGAGGGGGACATGATAGAAACTTTCAAATACCTCAAGAGAATCAACAAAGTCCAAGAGGGTAGCATCTTTCAAAAAAAGAGGTGTGCAAGAACAAGGGGGCACAATTTGAAGATGGGGGGGGGAGCGCAGAGGTAATTTAAGAAATTATTTTTTCACAGAGAGGGTTGTGGATGCATGGAATGGCCTTCTGGAGAAGGTTGTGGAGTCAAAAACAGAGGTGGAATTCAAGCATGCATGGGACAGTCATAAGGCAATTCTAGGGGGTGCGAGCAGGAAGAAGTAGGCTGCTGGTTAACTAGGATCTGCAGATTATCCATTAGGTAGGGAAATGGGCAGACTGGGTGGGCCAAGCGGTCCTTATCTGCCGTCAAATTCTATGTTTCTATGTTGGCACCTAAATGGACCTGGGGGGGTCCTTACTGTGACTGACAGTTCCCTCAGTCAATCGAACCTTTTGGATTACAAGGGAAATCCCTAGAACTGCATGAAGCAGTGGAACAGTTAGAGCTGAAGGCTGAAGAATGAACAAATTAAGCTTTCGAGCAGCTGCTCCCGGAAAGAGTGTAGGGGAATCAGTGGGAAGAGGCTCAGCTGGCCTTTCTGCGATGTTCTCCTGCATTTGAGCTGCCTTATTACAGAAGTTGTACTTGTCCAATTTCAACCTGAAACTGCGGCAGAGATCAGAAGAAGTGTTAGTGCGACTTGTGATTTACACTAAAGACTTGATCCTGAAGCGATTGGCCCAGTTTGTGTGTGGATCATACTCAAATCAGAAGGATTGCACAGTAAAGGCGTTAATTAGCAACCGGACTAAATCCAAACTGTTTCCTGAAGTAGTTATTGTTGTAAATGTATTGAATATGTTTCATGGGCTGAGACCTGTTCTCCTACAAAGAAATCTGTTATGCCAGCAGGAGGCTTCACCAGTAGAAGATCATGAACTTTGCTAGAACTGTTCACCCTACCTGGGCACTGCCATCTCGGCCTAGGCCGCTACTCCTGCACCAGAGACCATCTCAGCGAAAGACCGGCTTGGGGATTCGGCCTCCTGCCCAATACCATTGAGCAGGTTGCGACCACCCAGAGGTGAGTTGTGTCGGACCAGCTTCCCCTGGCTTCCTCCTTGATCATCACCATGAGGTCTACATATCGCCTGCAGTGCAGCCAGATCCTGGTAGCGAGTGTACAGATCAGGGTAGCTCCCTGCAATGAAAGCTAAAATCATTGTGGTATCATCTAATTGTTTTCTTATATTGGGTTCTTGCAACGGACTGAGCCATCTGGTTTGGATTACAAATAATTGGATTGTGAGCATATTTAACTGTTTTCTTCTCCTAAGGGCTCCAATGACAGCTGCAATGCTGGCCACCCCCGGGCAACGCTTCAGGCTAGCATGCATAACATTCTGAGTACCCATGGTTGCTGAACTGTCTAATTGGGACTTACAGTGTATGCCAGAAAACCCTGATTTAAATCAGATTGCTAATCATTCTGCTAGATTCACGCCCCATCCCTTGTTCACTGCTCCTAAATAAACCAGATTGTTTTTTTTCACGTTTAACCTGGCTAGCGTGCATATTATTAGTTGGGTTACAGTGTTAAGACTGCATTGTTGTATTGCTGATCTTATTTTTTCAGGGGTCTCCAGGGCAGCTGCTGCAGGTCCAGCCCTGGTGTTAAGTGAGAAGAGTGTGAGCACATTATTACTGCTGCCTATTGATTGTAATTTTACCATGTGTTGTTTCTTAGACCACTAGAAGGGTTGGTGGGTGGTTATAGCATCCCAGAGGGCTATAGCAAAGCAGTTAACCAACCCCAATACTATTTCTCTGGGTGAAGGCACCTAATTAAATAACTCAGGCCCCTCAACCTACGTATTGGTATTGCCATACAGGCAGGGGTAGTAACCCTTAGAATAGTGCTGCCTAAGCGTTACATACATCTACATTTATACAAAGAAAAAAAATGTGGTGGAGAGTAAGTTTCCTATGTGGAGGCTAACTGCATGTAAAATAAAATAGGGTGTTCCATATTTCATCTACCCAAGTTCCTCCTTTGAGCAGCTGTATAATGATAATTTTGGGCAAGAGCTACGAAACATTTGCACATGTAATTTGATAGTGTTTGCAGGTTTTAAAGCACTTCTTTGGGCAAGAAGAAAATGCATATTAAGAATGCCTATTGACATTACCAAAATGTATCACTGTTGTGCCCATAAAAAGTGTGACATAAAACTTGTAAGAGCAAATATTTGTAACATCCTACACATTTTTCCTGATCTGAACATAGTGGATTTCATTCAATCTAATGAGAACTTTATAAGCTGCACTGATTTTACAATATAAAACCACTCTGGACATTTCCATTAATCCTTTAGTTTTTAATGTGAAAAATTAGCCATTATTACAAAACATGAAGAATATTAAGATGTATAATGTGCTAAACTTGAACAGTCTCTGAATAAACTGTATAGTATATTTCTTTGCACAAAGCAGTTTATACAGTATATAAGACCTAAAAATGTGTTTACGGTTTAAGAAGCTGCAATAACACTGTTGCATGCTGTAACAACTAAGTAGTAAAAAATGATATACTTCATTCTTCATTCTTTTGAGCATATAGGGCGCTATGCACTAGCAGGGCACAGGTACATGAAAAACATGCACACCCTGTCCACATAGCTGTGCACCCAAGAACAAGTCTGCCCATATGGTATGCACAAAAGCCGGCCACCTGTCTGTGGCTCCAACCCCCCCAGCAAGCAGGATTCCACAGGGTGGCTGGGGGGGGGGAGGAGTCATCGTCCTGAGCAGGCATCCAGTGGGATGCCCCCCGGGCTCTCTAGTGGATCCCTCACATAGGGAGGCATGGGTCTGGGGCTGTGCATGCTGATTGCAGGCACCCAGACACACATGGCACCATCCCGTCCCAGTGCCGCTGCTCCTGTCCAGTGACAGGCACTCACCCTTTCAGCTGCACCTGCCATCTCCAGCAGCCCAGCAATCGGGGCAGCATGGACAGCCCTGTCTTGGTCCCATGGTGACCAGTGGCCTGTGTCCATGGGGGTGCACAGTGAGTTATAGCAGGGTCCATCCTACCGTAACCTGTGCCCCACTTTGCACCTATGCGGCCAGCACTATGCTGGTTTGTGCATACCACATAGTGCTGGCAGACCCCCAAAATGCCCCTCACTTGCCCCCAACATGTTGCTGTCCCTGCGGCTGGGGGATCGGGCACCGCTCCGTGGCATTCACATGTGCGATGCCAACATGCCCACTGTACGCGGGCGCATTGGCATTATGCATAGGGCCCAAATTCTTTATCAATGTATAGCACTACATGACATTAATAAAAAAAATGATATTTAGAAAAAAGTACCAATGACCCAAAGGTGAAGTCCTTTGTTATATTGGTAGGGAAGCTCAAAACCTTAAAAGAAGGGGGCTCAGTTTATTACAAAGGTTATTTTTGGTCCAGAATATGGGCCAGGATGGAATCATTATTGAAAAGCATAATATGAAAGTTGGCTTAAAGGGATATTATAGTCCCCTTTAGGCCTCAAAGTGTCTCTAATTTAAAAACATCTGTTATGATTGGTCACATCCTGCAGAAATTGCTGATGTAGCTAGTGGTTTGATTCTGAAATTTTTCTGTTTAAAAGTGAAAAACAGACTCCCTACCATACTGGTGTTACCACGCAAAAAACGTTTTTGTTTACAGTCCTTGATCAACTCCCACTGCATCTTCCCTAGACTTGGAAACATCCCCAGCACAGTCTAGCCACTAATAATGCAATGTGAAGAAAGGAGACAGTTGCATCATGAGTGGCTGCACTATATACGAGTGCTTCTAATGTTCAGGAAGTATGCAATAACAGTAGAACAAGGATTTGAAACAAAACAAGTCTGGGGATAATTACACCATTAACGTGCATTTCAGTTCTACTAAGAAAGGAAGTTCATAAAACAACCAGCAACATCAATGAATCTGAGAGAAGGTAAGCAATCACAAAATGTGGGTTTTCAAATAGAAATAATGTCCTAAAAAGGGTTGACAGTGACCCTTTATGCCTTCTCCTGGCCCCACCCTCATGAAATCACCCCTCTAAGGAGGCACTGTGATGCCTTAAAAGAATCCCATGAGATTTCTCTCTGTCTCTCTCTCTCTCTCGCTCTCTCTCTCTCTCTCTGTCCATTTGGTCCCCTAATATCAGAATGGTCTACTGAAATTTTTCTTCTGCTACGATGCTGGAAGTAAAGAGAAACTCAGAGCAAAATTTCTGAAGAATCATAAACCACTGCTTTAACAGTCATATTCTCTTCAACTTTCAGTCAGTGTCTCAGCCTGGGATGAAGCAGTATTCTCAAGAGCTGGAAACTGAGTGGTAGACAGAATACACACAATGTTAATATTGTCTTTTTTCCCAAAGGATTTACACTACAGGCAAGAGCCAAAAAACAATGATGATCTTTCTAGCCCCAAGATGTTTTGCCTGAACTAAAGTAACCTCTTTCAGGACAAAAAAGCAGTAGCAAAATTTTGAGCCATATGGCTGTAATTGCTGTAATACTGTGGCACCAGCTATTTTTATTCTCATGGATGAATATAAAATATTTCAGAATTAAGCTGTTAGCATGAATTCATTTAGATCTTCAAGGCACGTGGCAACCAAGGACGTTTCTTTTCTCACTTTGTCATTGGTTCCTATGGTTTGCTGTCAGGGGTGCTTTTGCTGGAGATTCTGAGAGGTGAGCTGCTTGATACAGAGGCCTTTTAGAATGTCTCCAAATGATAGTTGCTAGCCGGATTGCAAAGGCGACACAAACCAAAGCCAGCAGCACAGCTGAAAGAGAAAGTAGTCATCTTTTATTAAAGTTGTAACATCCTACTGAAATAACTCTACGTTTCTTAAAACAGAAAATGCAAAATAAATACATAGATGGCATAGGTCTCACTACGTAACACAACATTTCAGTTACTGGTTGCAAAATAACTGCCTGATGCAGTCGCTGGTAAGACATGAGGGCGATAAACTCATTACATAGACACATAGAAGCTGTTGGTAGATAAGGACCGCTTGTTCCACCCAGTCTGCCTTATATTCCCTACCTATTGTGCCACTGCACACCCTATTCGATCTTCTCTCCCCCCGCCTTACTTCTTAGAAAAATAGAATCTGATGGCAGATAAGGACTGCTTGGCCCACCTAATCTGCCCATTTCCCTGCCTAACGAATAAGCTGCAGATGTTAGTTAACCAAGAGCCTACTTCCTCCTACCCCCCCACTAGGATTGCCTTATGTCTGTCCCATGCATTCTTGAATTCTCCCAGTGTTTTTGATTCTACGACCCCCTCAAGAAAGCTGTTCCATGCATCTACAACCCTCTCTGTGAAGAAATATTTCCTCACATTACCTTTGAGCCGTCCCCCCTCTAACTTCAAATTGTGCCCCCCTTGTTCTTACACATCTCTTTATTTTGAAAGATGCTACCCTCTTGGACTTTGTTGATTCCCTTGAGGTATTTGAAAGTTTCTATCATGTTCCCCCTCTCCCTCCTTTCCTCGAGGCTATACATCTTAAGCTCCTTTAGTCTTTCTTCATATGTCTTCTGATGCAGACCCTGCACCATTTTGGTTGCCCTCCTCAGGATAGCCTCCACCCTGTCTATGTCTTTGCGGAGATGGGGTCTCCAGAACTGTACACAGTACTCCAGATGTGGTCTTACCAACTGTCTGTACAGAGGGATAACAACTTCTTGTTTTCTACTGGTAATGCCTCTCCCTACGCATCCCAGTATCCCTCCAGCCCTCCTTACTGCCTTCTCACATTGCTTGCTCACCTTTAGGTCATCTGATATAACTACCCCCAGGTCTCTTTCCATTTTTGTTGTTGTCAGTATCTCACCCCCCATTGTGTACTCTTCTCCTGGGTTTTTGTTTCCCAGGTGCATTACTTTGCACTTCTTTGCTTTGAATCTAAGCTGCCATACATTTGACTATTCCTCCAACCTTGCCAAGTCCCTTTTCGTCCTTTCCACCCCACCTTGCGTATCAACCTTGTTGCAGATCTTTGTGTCATCAGCAAAGAGACATACTTTTCCTTCCAGTCCCTCTGCCATTGCACTTATAAAGACATTAAAAAGGACCAACCCCAGTACTGAATCCTGCGGTACCCCATTAGTAACCCCCCTTTCTTCACTGTGGACTCCATTTACTATTACCCACTGTGTCCTGTTGTCCAGCCAATGTTTTACCCAGGCTACCACCCTCAGACCCACTCCCAGGCTGGCTAATTTTATTAATCTTTTGTGTGGGACTGTGTCAAATGCCTTGCAAAAGTCTAGGTAGGCCACGTCCACAGTCCCTCCTTGGTCTACTACTTTGGTGACCCAGTCAAAGAAATTAATTAGATTTGCCTGACATGACCTTCCTGCTGTGAATCCATGCTGCCTTTGGTCCTATGCCCCACTGGCCTCTAGCTACTCAACAGTTCGTTCCTTCAGAAGTGATTCCATCATTTTCCCTACCAGTGAGGTCAGACTGACAGGTCTGTAGTTTCCTGCCTCTGTCTTGCTCCTACTTTTGTGAAGGGTAATCACATCTGCCCTCTTCTAGTCCTCAGGTACCACACCATCCTCCCATGATTTATTAAAAGGGTAGTCGGTGGTGTTACTAGTTCTTCCTTTAGTTCTTTTAGAATTCTGGGGTGAATCCCATCAGGCCCTATTGCTTTATCCATCTTCTGTTTTAGGAGTTCTTTCAGAACCCTTTCTTCTGTGAAAGGACTAATATCAACCCCCCTATCCAGAGTGCTTCTATTGACAGGATTAGGTATCTCCCCCTGCTTGTCCATTGTGAATACTGAGCAGAAGTATTTGTTCAGTATCCCTGCTTTTTCACTGTCGCTCTCTGCCCTACCACCCTCTTCTTTATTCAGCCTCAGTATCCCTGCCTTAGTCTTTCTTTGCTCCCTAATGTACCTATAAAAGTTTGTATCCCCCTTCTTAACTGAGTTGGCTATCTTTTCCTCAGTTTGAGCCTTTGCTATTCTGACTGCCTTCCCGGCTTCCTTCTGCTTTAACTTGTACAGTTCTCTGTCCTGCTCCTTCTATGTTCCCTTATACTTCCCGAATACTGTATTTTTCTCCCTAACCTTCCCCAACACTTCTTTTGAGAACTATTGTGTTTTTTTTCTTTCATTTTGATTTGTTTATTTCCTTCACACAAAGGCTTGTTGCCTCTGTGATGGCGGTTTTGATGTTTCCCCGTTGTTGCTCCACCCCACCTTCTTGCCTGTTTGCTGGTGCTTTTCTGAGTCACTCTCCCATTTTGACAAAGTCAGCCCTCCTGAAGTCCAGTACCTTCACTTTTGAATGGCTTGACTCTACAGCTAAGTTTATCATGAACCACACTGTTTGATGGTCACTTGTTCCCAGATGGCTACCCACTTCTAGATCTGAGATCCTCTCTCTGTCCCCATTTGAGAGTACCAGATCTAAGTTTGCTCCCTCCCGACTGGGTTCCAAAACTAGCTGTCTGAGGCATGCCCCCTGTATGGCATCAAGAATGGCCCTACTCTTGGATGTGGCTACAGCAAAGGTGCTCCAGTTAACATCTGGAATATTCAGGTCCCCCATCAGCAATATCTCTCCTTTCTCTGCCATCCTAAGGATGCCTTCTATCATTTCTTTGTCCATTTCCTCCCCTGAGATGGGAGTCTGTATACAACCCCTATGCAGATTGTGGTGCCATTTCCAGTCTTCAGGGTGACCCACAGAGCCTCCTCTCCTCCCTGTTTACCCTTTACTTCTGTTGCTTTGATCCCTTCCCTTACATAGAGAGTTACTTCTCTTCCTCTTCTATCCTCCCTGTCCCTCCTGTAGATTGTGTACCCTGATATGTTGACATCCCAGTCATGGTTCTCTGTGTACCATGTTTCTGTGACTGCCATGATATCTAGGCATCCCTCTTCCAACAAGGCCACCATTTAGGGGAGCTTTTTACCTAGACTATGGACATTGGTACTCATTACCCTCCATTTTTATGGCCTTATTTCTTTTTGCCTGATCCCTGTCCTTACTATTTTGTCTTTTTCTCTATTTACCCCTGCCCTTCTCTCTATCAACTGCTCTATTTTGGTATTTACCTCATTAACTACCCTGATTTTTTTGGGGGTGGCTAGAATTTCCCTTCTCCTTTTCAGTGCCCCCCTTGGATAGTTTAAATACTTGCCAATGAAGCATTTAAGCCTATTACCTAGGATCCTGGTCCCCTTCCTGGACAGATGCAGACCCTCGCACCAGTATAGGCCTGCATTCGTCCAGGTGGAGCCCCAGTCCCCAATGAAGCCAAATCCCTGCGCTCTGCACCAGTTTTTCAACCAGTCATTGAATCACATGATGCAGAGTACCCTAGCCTCATCCATCCAATAGGCAGGTAGCACTTCTGAGAAAGTTACTGTGTGTGCTACGTGCCTAAGGCCCCTCCCCAACTCCAAAAAACTCCTGTTGCACTGCTCTGATCCCATTCTGAGCCAGGTAATTTGTCCCTAGGTGGATAATGACATCCAGCTTACTCCCCCTTGAAGCTGCTCCCACGATCCTGAGGATTTTTTTTCCTGTCCCTCCAAGCCATGGCACTGGGAAAGCACCTCACCTCCCTTTCCCCTCCCTCCCCCAGTTCTACCCCCTAACAATTGAGTCCCCCACCAGGAGTTGTTTCCTTCCCCTGTGGGGTCCTGTGCCACCCTCCTGTGGGTCTCCATTGTTGAAGTTCCCAACATTCTCCTTGGTCTCCACTGCAGGTGCCTCCATAGAGGAACCATGCTCTGCCAGAGTGGTGAATGAATTGTGGAGAGGTACAACTGGAGGGGTGCACCTTTGTTCCACCACCCTCACCCTCCCTGAGCCCACCGTGGTCCAACCTCTCTTCTTTCTTGGCAACATCTGAGGTAGTGGTGATGGCCTGGGTGGTCCCTGGGTGGGGGAGCAGGTTTCCCGCATCCTTGCCAGGTCAGCATGGAGACGAGCAACCTCCTCCCTCAGACCACGGAGGTACCTGCAAATAGGGCAGCAACGCAGTCTCCAGAATGTCTCCTGGAAGACTGCTGCTACACAGCCAGTGTATTGCACCACTCCCCACATGTCTGTCTTCCTTCCTTCCTGTTTCAGATGTTTTTCTTTTTTTTTGTTCTTGTCTTAGTGTGTGCAAGCTTGTGAGTGTCTCTACCCCCTATTTAGTGTGCTGTGCCTTTAAGGATATGAACAGGTGTATGTTAGCAATTTTGGGGAAGTGATGTCTGAACCCCTGATATAAAGGAAGTTATGCGCTTGGGGCGGGTGGAGTGAGAGGCTTGGTGGGTGGGAGTAAACCTGTGCCTTCCAGAAATAATCAACTCCAACTCCAACCCTCCACCCCAGGGAGTGCTTTCCTTCCTTTCAGACACCTACTTCACAGAGGTTAAGTAACAGGTCTAGTCACAAATCACTGTAAATATCTCCTAGCTAGAATTCCTCCCTGGCAAATAAAAGTTAAATTAAGAAAAGTCAACCCCAAAAACAGAGAATCAAAACTACTTACTTACACAGGCCCAAAAAGTAATAATTCAGTTCAGTGTAGTCTGTTAACTTACCTCCTTGATTTAAGGAAGCTGGTGGCTGCTTTCTCTCTGTCTCTCTCTCTCTGTCTCTCTCTCTCTCTCTCTCTCTCTCTCTCTCTCTCTGTCTTAGCTGACAGATCCCACAAACAACTCCTGTTTTAAATCCACAGTTCCCCAGGCCCCCCTTGTGCCTATCAGGGCTTTTGATGCAGCTCCTGCACCATTTTGGTAGCCCTCCTTTGTACCGTCTCCACCCTATCTGCATCCTTCCACAGGTGGGACCTCCAGAACTGGACACAGTACTCAAGGTAGGGTCTTACCAGTGATTTATAGATTTATACAGGGGTACATCTACCTCTCTCCTTCCGCTGGTGATGCCCCTCCCTATGCACCCGAGCCTCCTGTTAGCCTTCCCCACTGCCTTATCACACTGCTTTGCTACTTTCAGGTCATCAGGAATGATTACCCCAGGTTTCTTTCCTGTTTTGTGGTTGCTAATACCTCCCTGCCCAATTGGAATGTTGCCTGGGAGTTTCTGTGCCCCAAGTGTATGATTTTGCACTTTTTTGCATTGAAATCCAGCTGCCATTTCCTTGACCAATCTTCCAGCTTTTTTAGATCATCCCTCATTCAAGTCAACACCCCCCACCTCACCAGGTGTAGCCACTCTGTTGCAGATTTCATGTGTCATCCATGAACAGGCATACTTTTCCCTCCAGCCCTTCTGCAATGTCACTAGTATAGACATTGAAGAGGACCAGGCCTAGTACTGACCCCTGTGGCACCCCGATTGCCACCTTGCCTTCTCCATTTACCACCACCCTCTGACTCTTATTTCTTAGCCAACTTCTTACCCATTTTACTACGTTTGGACCTCCTTCTAAGTTGCCCAGCTTGCTCACCAGTCTTCTGTGTGGAATGGTGTTGAAGGCATTACTGAAATCCAGGTAGGCCACATCTACCGCTCCTTCCTGATCCACTTCCCTGATCACCAGTTAAAGAACTTGATCAAGTTTGTTTGGCAGACTCCCCCGTGAACCCATGTTGCCTCAGAGCCGGTAATCCACTGGTTGCAAGGTATTCCCTAATCCTTTCCTTCAGCAGCAATTCCACTATTTTACCTACTACCAAAGTCAGGCAGGCAGACAGGTCTGTAATTTTCTGTCTCCTTCCTATTTCCACTTTCGTGTAGTAGGACCACACCTGCCCTTCTCCAGTCCCCCGGAGCCTCCCGTTTCTAGTGATAGGCTGAACAGAGCTGTCAGAGGTGCAGCCAGCATCTGCTTGAGCTCCCTCAGTATCCTAGAGTGCACCCCATCCGGTCCCATTGCCTTGTCTACTTTTAACTAAGCTAGTTCCTTGGGGACTCTCTCCTCTGTAAAAGGACTAGTGTCTGCCTCCCTTCCTTTAATGCCCTTGTCCCTTATCTTTGGCCTGTCACCTACCCCTTCCTCCATAAATACTGAACAAAAGTAATTGTTCAACATGTCCACTTTTTGTTGGTCCTCTTCCTCCCAACCCTTCCCCCTTCCCCTTTTAGCCTTACTATCCCTTCTTTGGCCTTTTTCTTCTTGCGTATATATCTAAAGAATGTTTTATCCCCTTTTTTTACTGACTGAGCAACATTCTCCTCCATTTGTACCTTTTCACTCCTAACTACTCCCCCTGCCACTGTTTGTTTCTCTGGGTAACTCTCCCTATCCTCCTCCTTCTGTGTCCTCTTGTAACTTCTAAATTCTATTTTTTTTTGCCTTTACTTTCCCTACTACTTCTCTAGAGAGCCACAGCAGTCTCTTTTTTCCTCTTGGCCTTGTTAACCTGCATGACACATAGATTTGTTGCCTTTTCAATGCCCCCCCATCATTTTCGCCCATTGTTCCTCAACTCCCCCCAGTTTCCCTATCCCTGCTAGGATGTCCCTGAGGCATTCCCCCATTTTTCCATTTTCTTAAAATAGGCCCTCCTGAAGTCCAGGACCATTGTCTTAGTGTGTCTCGATTCTGATCCATTTCTTATATTGAGCCACACCGTGCGGTGATCACTGGTTCCCAGGTAGCCACCCACTGTTACATCAGCAACACTGTCCCCATTTGTCAGTACCAGGTCCAGTATTCCCCCCCTAAGAGTGGGTTCCTTAACTAGTTGCTTGAGGAACGCCCCTTGCAGGGAGTCCAGAATGTACCTACTTCTGACTGTTGCCACAGCTGGTAGGCTCCAATTCACTTCTAGTAGATTGAAGTCCCCTACCAGCAACACTTCTCCTTTGTGTGCCATCCTTTGAAGTGCTCATATCTTTATCCACCTCTCCCCCCTGTGCTGGAGGTCTGTAGATCACTCCTGTGTAAATGGCGGCCCCCTCCATGTCTCCAGGGGTGACCCACAATACTCAGCTACTCCCTGCTCTCCCTGTATTTCTGTAGCTTTTATGTTGTCCCTGACATAAGGAGCTACTCCTCCCCCTTTTTTACCTACCCTGTCTTTTCTGAACTGAGTATACCCTGTTGGCTACATCCCAGTCCTGGTTTTCATTGTACCAGGACTCAATAATTGCTACTATATCCAGGTCTGCATCTGCCATGGTGGCCTCTAGATCTGTAATCTTATTGCTCAGACTTCGATCATTTGCACTCATGGCTCTCCAGATTGTACTGCCACCCCTCCTCATTTTACCCATTTGCCCTCCCTTATTTCCTCCACCATTCTCCTTACTATCTCCCTTTCCTCCTACCCTCCTGGATTCTTATGTTAATTGGTTCCTTTTGGCATTTCTCTCCTGATTCCTACTACTGACCTTGCAAGCCTGTGGGGGGGGGCAGTTTATGCCTCCCTGCCTCATTCTGCCTCCCCCCCCCCAACTAGTTTAAATGCTCACCAATGTAGCATTTAAATCATTCACTGAGGATCATGGTTCCCCTCCTGGATGGATGGAGGCCATTGCCCCTGTACAGGCCTTTATTCCTTTAGGTGGGGCCCCACTCCCCAGTAAATCTGAATCCTCCTCTCTGCACCATTCCTTCAACCATGCACTGGAGTTTCTGGTGTGGAGAATCCTTTCCTCCCAGCTGTCGTAGACAGGTAGCACCTCTGAGAAGGTCACAGATTGTGCAACTTGACTAAGACCCCACCCAAATTCCCTAAACTCCCTAAACTCAAATTTCATAAAAAAACACAAATTGAATGTCTGCAACTAAAAGCCATTATTATTTATAAAACTTTGTATTTTACTTTTAACATGTTTCATTGTGGTTAGAAATGGTGATTGGTGAACTTTTATCGGGGCACTTGTCAGCAGGAAGTCCTCTTCCCTTCCCCCTAACAGTCCATGGCTTCATCCCATAGTCTGAATCTCATTGGCCTGCTAACATACTAAAGTGAAAGCCAGGCCAAAATTTCTAGCACCAATAAATGCAGAATTAAGATCAGCACATCCCTAATACATCTCTTAGTGGCTAGATGACCCATGGGTGGTGGAAAACCAGGAGTAATCCTGGTCACCGGGGTGGAGGGTGTACCACACATTGGTGAGAGAGAGAGTTCTGGCATTAGAGCCCGCACTGCCCTTGCCGCACTAATGTGGGGCTCCTGAGCACTCCAGATCTGTCCACATCAGGGGTGAGGGTGAGGCTAAAGTCCCCCTTCCCCAAAATTATTGGGTGCCCCCCCCCCGTGAGAGCTGTCCTAAGGCTTGACTGATCTCATGAAAAGGTCAGGAGAGTCAGTGTTAGGGTCATACACAGTGCTTAGCATAATGGGTCCCTTGGGGGCAGTTATACAGAGAAGGAGCCACCTGCCACCCTTAGCTTTTTGTTCCTGGTCTAAGGAGCAACCAAGGGACTTGTGGAGGAGGATGGAGACTCCCTGTTTAGTCATATTGGCACAGCTATGGGTCTCAAATCCCACCCATTCTCTACAAAGTTGTTGGGACTCTGAAGCCACTAATTTAGTCTCCTGTGGAAACACCACTTGGGTTCTATGCCAGCGGAGATGTGTAAGAACCTGTTTCCATTTTATGAAAGAATTGAGGCCCCTCAAATCAAGTTAAGCAGATAATCTCAGCCATAGGGAAGAGGATAGAGGGAGTTGTAGTAATGGTGACCTGTGGCTAAACCAAGGGACTAGGGAGAAGAGGGACCCTGAGTTGCCTAACCCCATTCCATTGCAGCATACCTGAAAGGAATGCAATCTAGAGAACACAGTGCACTGCAAGGAATGAACCAAATCCAAAACCAGAATCATAGACAGTACCCATAAACCATTAGGGGAAACAAAAATAGATGTAGAACACCATGCTGAAAACAAATCCCTAGCATATCTGCACTGGGCTGGTACAGGGTCAGCTAGGGAGCCTGGGGGGGTGGCCAAAGAGGCTAGTTTGGTCAGGTATCGTAGGTTAGAGATCACAGAAGTAGCCCAGCAGAATGATCTACCAAGCACTTTGACAGTCCCAACCAGGGGAAGTGGTGGGTGAAGTGGTCTGGACTGGGAGCTGAAACATAACCTGGGACCAAATCCCCACACATGACTAAGTCAGACCATGCACAGTTGGTAAACAGCAATAATAAACCTTTGATCATTGAAGCACGCCCCATACAGCGGTCTGACTTGGACTGAGAACCTCAGGCATAACACTCAAACAAAAAAGAAACTTGCACTTACCCCCCAATACATCCTCTAACACAGAGGGAGAAAAGGGAGAAAGCACTCTTTCCTGGTGGACAGTAGGGTAGAGGTTGCAAGTGGGGGGGTGAGGCCCTCAATGTAGAGGAACATGGGGCATAAAGAGGAGTGGTGATCTTCTGCCACTGGGGGCCAAGAGGCTCCTGCGGTGGGGAACCCCAAAGGGGGGAGAGGAGGAACCCTAGGGTGCAAGGTAGATGCATCAGGATGTACAAGGCAGGTCTGTGAGGCAGAAGTTACCATTACTGCCCCCAAACCTCCATTCTCCCATCACTCTGCAGCAGGTCTAGACTAAACCGCAGGCCACAATAACTTTTACAGGCCGAGGGAGGATATACCCCATGTCACCACAGAATTCAGAACTACATGTCCAGGAAGTGGAAGGGGGAGGTGCAGTGCTGCCTGGGCAGTTCTAGTCCAGAGCTCCAACTGGTGAGGGGCGTACCCTCCCTTGTTTGATCATAGACACATAGGAAAAGCATCCCAGCACAAAATATGAGGACACTTTAAGGCTCTGATGACCCTAGGAGCAAGGCTGCAGCTTATCCTTGACAAGCACTAACAAACGCCAGAGAAGGGTGAGATGGGCTGGAAACATTGTACAACCCAGCAAGCCTTGCCACCTGGTGGCATTAAGCTCTGAAAAAATATCGGCCTCGGTGCACAGACAACTGGCATCTGGAAGCAGTGCCCACCCCCCTGAATACCACGGGGAAACTTGGGGAGGGGTGGTAGCAGTACCCCAGGAAAGAACTTGGGGAGAGGGGGTAGCAGAATTGTGTTTCAGAAGGGGACATCCCAAGGAGAAAGCACATGAAACGTTACTCTCCTTATACCGTAAGTCAAACTCAGGATAAAACAAGAATCTGTTCCTGCACTTAGAAGGCAACATGCAACAAAACAGAACAATGCAACATTACAGTTAAGCAGGAGAAATAAAGCTTGTTCTGATGTGAATAGGAATGGCCCTATGCACTTAAGTAGCTGGGCACAGTAGTGTTCTCGAATAAATTAGTACAGTACAGTTATTGCACTGTCCCCAGGTTGACAGAAGGTGTAGCGGGTGAGCTTGAAACCATTTTGCAAAAGAGAACCAGTGCCCTGCAGCCCCAAAGGCATAGCCTGAAGCAGGGCAACATACTTACAGAGGCAGGCACCCATCAGTCTAAGTCAGATTGCAGGGAGACAGACCCCTGTTTGAGATGGAGTGTAGAGATCACATCCTCAGTGACTGTAGCGGCCAACCACAGAATACTTAGAAGACAGTCATCATCCCATAGCCCCTGGCAGGTAAAAACAAACATGGCCATATGGCAAGCCCACAGTGGGGATAGGGCAGAGCAAACAGAGTTCAGCCCAGTACATGATGTTGGTGGTGAGGCTTTCTTAGTGAATTGGCCAAGTCCCCAGGGCCATAGGAGATGCTGGCTGGCAAGAGCATCATAACTGCAATGGTTGTCCAAGATTTAGCCTTCACTGATGACCCTACGGTGGGCTGAGGAAACAGGTGATGGCAGTCTACTGGGGCCCTCACTGGAGAAGGGTGCTTCAAAGCCTGGAACTTGTTGGGAGATTTAGGGATGCCTGGGCTAGCAAACAATAATGGCAGGGACTGGGAACTCCTGCAGTGACCCCTGGATTGTTCTGCAGAAGGGAAGGCCTCCTAATCAGTTGTGCGGTTCCACCTTCTACCCTTACTTCATTTTGTCATTGTCCAGGATTAACCCTATGTAGGTGGAGGAGGTCCAGGGAGCTGGTTCAGGTCCAGTATGGTAGTGTCCATAGGGGCCACAGGGACAAATAACGGGTGCTGCAAGGTCAGACAAAAGGCAAAGAGGTCAAGTTCAGCCTAAAATTGCTGTAGAAAGTTGTTTGCTACCTCTGGAGACTACAGATCAGCAGGTACATCATTTACCAGCACTATCAGACAGGCAGGGTAATGCATAAAAAATTTCAGACTGAGCTGGGCCAGACACTCATAATCTGGAGCAAAGGCATGCCATCTTTGCAAAAGGTCAACTGAAAAGTCCTGGAACATGCTCAACGGGTGGCTCGCCATGTAAGGGTCCCACAGTCCATTGCCAGGTTCAAGCCATTTTCTTTTACTGGGTACTTGAGGAGCTTCACAAAGATGGGCCTGGGTTGTGCTTTAGGGAGTGGATGAGGCACAGAGAGTGGTGTGCCCTATTTCCAAGGGTGAACAATTCGGTGCATGCAGTACTTCAGGGATCTCCTTCTATAAAAAAGTTTGCAACATTCGAGTCCTTCACTTCTTCTAGGAACCCAAATAAATGAATATTGTTTCACTGGGCCTGGTTCTCCAGGTTATCCATCTTAGTGAGGAGATAGCGGATGGTGGACTCCTGATCATGTAGTTGGGCCTGCAGTTGGTGGTCTGAGATTTCTGCAGCTTGCAGTCAGGATTCTGTGTGCATGACATGGGCTCCTAAGGCTTAGAGATCTTGCGCAGTTTGTGCTGTTGTACTCTTCAGCTCTGTGGAGCATCTTGTTATGTCTTGCAGGCTTGCAAATGGACACCATGGCGGTGAGCAAGAAGCTCACATGGATGCAGGAATGCCGCTGCACCCCTAGACAGCACTCTGCTAGTCAGAACAAAATTGTCACCGCACGCTACAGGGCTGAGCAACAAACAACAAATACTCAGTCGGATCGGTACTGCTGGATACCCTGACTCAAACCAAGCAGGTTAGTGAAAGTCACAGACAGGGAAGGTGGTAGATTCCAGAGGATTGTACTGAGGGGAAAAGGCAGCTTTGAGATTAAGCTGCCATTTTGGTGATAATCAGGATGTGCCTGCAATATATAAATAGTTGTGAGCTGAGCAAGAGGATTCACTTTGGGCCAGACTGGCCAAATAAGTCTGTTTTATTTCTGAGAGTTTGGTGTAATATTCTGTGACCACTTAGAAATCATGTGGCTCATTAATCAACATTTCTCATATAAATGTTCCATTGAATTAAATATAATTTATTTGTCTGAGTTCTCCCCACTGATATAACTGCTGGGGGTCATTTCAATGCTGCTGACTAATTTTCAGGTACAATTGACTGATATTGCTATACCCTAGAGACCTCTTTATCAAATGTTGCTTACTTGCTAAATCCAATTGTAACCCCTAGGTGGTGCTATTCTAAGGGCTACTACCCCTGCTGGCTTGGCTAGTAGCAGGTTAAGGGGCCTGAGTTCTGAAACGGGTGCCTCCACTCGGAGGTCAGGGTTGGTAGTGGTCAAGCTAACCTGGGCACAGCCCTCTGGGACACTGTAACCCCCCTCTTTCCTTACTAGTGGCTGGAACAATACACAATAATCACTTTCACAATACCCCTGATATACCACACAAATACCCACACTGTTTGCACTTACCACCAGGGCTTTCCTCTGGATCGGCCCCGGGGACCCCGTGTAAAACAAGGTTATACACAGCAAATAACAGCAGTACAGTACTCTTGCACAAACTGGAACCACAGTCAGGGTAAATGCAAAAAAGAGTTAGATCTGATTTATTTAAGGGACTTGAACAAGGTGGAGTGTAATCAGGTTAATTTGCTTAAAGGCTATATCAATCAACTGTTATGCATGCACTTCAGGGTTCATAAACAGTTACACACCCTGGGTACCCAGATGGAGAATGGTGGGCTAGCCAGGAAAGTTGCAGCTAGTTGGGGCCCTGTGATGGAAGAAAAACAACATGCACAACACACACTATTTGTAATCTGGAGCCGGAGGGCTCAATTTGTGAAAAGAAAACAACAAGGCAATCAGATGACACACTTTTAGATTAGGCTGTTGTTGCAGGGAGCTACCCTGATGATTACTCACGATACCCAAGACTGGACACAGGCTGGATGAAAATCGAGACAGCAGATGGTTAATCTGGAGTGCCAGGAGAAGCAGGGCCCACACGAATCGCCGAGGCATCATTCCTGTTCAAGCTTGGAGCAGGGGGCTGATCCCCAGGCAGGTCTCTTGTCGGTGGTTTTCTCTGTGCAGTGGGATAGTCTGGCAGGGCCAGCATGGCACGACCAGGCCAAATGGAGATGAACATGGATTCAGTCCGATTAGGCTGGATAAAGCTTTCAGCAAGCAGAACACAGTTCACACAGTAGGGAACCAAATCACGACCCACTTTCAATACGCAGCACATTTACATGTAAGGAAATTCTACTGTACCAGGCAAACCGCTCTCCGGTCAGGATTGCAAAGTCTCTGCACAAACCGGGGATTCAAAAGCAGCTAGAAATCCTGACAGGCCGATCGCATTCAGCAAAATCTTCAGTCTTCTTCAGGTATGAGCCTGGTAAAAAATGAGTGGCTTACTTCATTCTCACAAACTTGGATTTAGTCCGATATAATTCTCTTCTCTCCCTCTCCGGTGCCGCAGGCAGACATGCAGGCCACAACTCAGGCCTTTCCACAGTTCTCCTGCGTGAAACTACTCAGACTGCTGCTTGACTGTCTCAAGCTATTGCTTCTTCAGCTCCCAGCTTAGATCTGATTCAACTGCTAGCAAGCCTGGGACTTTCCCCAGAATCCAAAAGGTTTGGTTGGCTGATTAATCTGTCAGTCACAACAAAGGCTCCCCCTTTGGGTGCAAAAAGGTGCCAAAAGCCCCAAACTACAATTCCTACAGATTTTTACTCCAGACAGCTCCTGTAGTCCGGCTCCATTTTAGGTCCCACCAGAACTGATTGGTCCAATTCACAGTCCAGGACCAAGATAGTGGAGATAAACAAAACAGTCTCTGCTGCAAAGAAGGCAGGTTAGATAAACTACACCATCACTATCACTGTAAATGATTTTCAGCAAAAAGTTACATCTTTCAACAGAACTCCCTCTCAGATAAACTTATGACTGCAATCCAGGCAGCTCTTAAAGAGACAGTACACAGAGGTTATACAGGCACTCTCTGGGAATCACATTTAAACTGCTAAAATGCAGGACACCAGCCTGGCAGTGAGCATTTAGGCAAGCTCGAGGAAGACTTTTCAGGAACCCCCATTTGTAGGGGGGTTACACAATAATAAAAAAAAGGAGATTAGTGAACATATCCAGTTTGGGATGGTCATTTATTTATTTCTTTATGGTCTCGGATTACACCTTTGAGCTAAAAGCTCGTTACATAGGTTCCACATCAGGTAGAAACAACATACACAGGAATAAACAGTTTGCAATTACAACAGTTGCGACATCAAGATTACAGCATAACCGTGAATACAATAAGAGAGCATACAAAGTTGCAACACTGAGGTAAGGATGGGGAGGTAAATCAGGAGGAGGGGGTGGCATATAAGCAGCTGAGGGCATAGCCTAGCTTTTTCAGGTGAAGTACAGGCAGGTGGAGGAATAGTCCAGAAAACAGGAGAAGGAAGCAGCGCAGTGGTCTTGTCATGCACGAGTAATCGGGGGGGGGGGAGGTGGTCTGTTACTAAGGGGGCACACCCCAGAGTGGCAAGATATAGAAAATAGGAGCTATCAATGAGTGCAAGGGGTGGGGATGGCGGAGGGAGAGGAGAGATTGGTAGTGAAGAAAAAAGGGGACTTATCTAAGGAGATGGGTCTCTACAGAGGAGGGAGTAGTGAGGTGGGGGAGGGAGGATGAAGGGGGGGCGACAAGAAGATTAGTGGAAGCACAGTCACATAAGGAACCATACACTATTTGCTGAACTTAGGGATAACTTAAATGCCCCCTAAAGAGCGACAGGAGCATTAGCAAAAGCAGTCACATGAGGAACCAGATACTATTTGCTGGTTTAGGGACCATTTAAGTGCCCCAAGTGTGGGCAGGTTGGTTATATTATCCTGTAGGGTGTTGAACCACAGTGGGGCCTGGTACACAAAAGATCTTTGGCCAAGGGAGGTACGACAATGGGGGATAGTGAAGAACTGGTTTGCAGAATTCCGAGTGGGGTGAGGGTTGATGTTTGGAACAAGCAGTTGCTGTACCCCAGGGGGCAACAGACCTAACTGGATTTTCTTGGTCAATAGGCAAGTTTGGTATTTTAGTCTTCCGCTGAGAGGTAGCCAGTTAGCCTGGGTGTATAGGTCGCATGTATGGGTCCATGATGGAGTATCCATGATTAACCAACAGGCTTTGTTTAGGGTCATTCTGATGCACCTTAGGGATGTGTCTGAGGCAGAGCCACAGACCGCCAGTCCGTAGTCCACTAAGCATGGGTGTAGGCAGGCATGCTCCAAGCACTCCATGGTGTGCAATTTTATTTAAGGGGGGTAGCAAATAGGCTCTGAACTGCTTCCTTTTTCCATGAAAACTAACAAAGAAAATGCTGAACCTTTCTGTAATTTTATTTATAGGAGTCGAAACTAGAAGGACTGGTCACTAATACTGTCTTTGCATCCCAAGGACAATACAACTTTACAGGCTTTGGGCTGGTATGTGGGTGTCTTAGGGAGCAATGCATGGCATTTGTAGTTACCCATGCATGGCAACAACCATTGTCATGAGATGCAAAAGTTGTATTTATTGTGCCAAATGAGGCAACAAACACGGTCCTGGTGTACATTTGTACATTGCCTGGCTACACCCCTGCCACTAAGGATATCACTGATCCGTGCACTGCAATACTTAGTGCCTCAGGACTCATGCAATGCTTGTGCCTGTGTAGTAGGCCTATGCGTGTGTTGACAGCTTTGGCACTGTTGTCAATGTGGAAGGTATAGGACAGTGTGTTGTTGACCGTGAATCCCAGGTATTTAAAATGCGAAACAAGCTGTAGTAGTGATCCCTCATTATTGTCATACATCAAGGATGTTAATCATTTAAAGGAACAACAGCCAGTCTGTTTGGGGTGGTAGCCCGGTACTCGTACCCCACCCTGGTTGTGTGCATGCAACACCTTGTGTCTTTATAGCAAACAAGTACCCTTCCATTTGTATTCAAAAAAATAGCTCCATCTGCCCAAGTTTTTAAACAAAAACTGTTAGGTCATTTGTCACTCACATCCCAATGCAAATGTATGTAGTTTTCTTGTAAATGTTATTGATTGTGTGTACAGTTTTATGGAAATGTATTGTTTGTACAGTGCTGACAAATGCCTGTTTCTTTCAGCTTAAATCATGTGCAACCTTGATCTAATTTATGATTGTGAATGTACAGGCATTTTGTAAATCATTATAGATAAGCTGTATCTTTAAAAGCACCTAGGTTGTGCCTGTAAACAGACCTGTGGTCTAGTGTACTTACCTGGTTAACAAAATTTATTGATTGAATGAATTATATCTTTACCACATAACTTGGTAATTTGCTTATCTAATAAATGTGATGTTTGAGCATCTTCTGTGGCACTCAGTCCTTACAGATTGACATGTTTGATTATGGAGGGAGAGACTGAGTCCTCACTCTAACAGTGGACAGACAGCTCTATACCTGTTTGGGGGAAGATCCTGCTTGGCGACTCTGTTGTGTATGGAATCTTTTACTCATGCATGGTGGCAATTTACTTAGTGGTGTGTGAATAGTATCCGCCAAGGTTGGATACCAGTGTATACCACCATTAAGACTTTCTGATTCGGATGCCATCGGATATTGATGGCATCTGACTATAGAGCCAAGCTTTTCAGAGCCCATGCATTGATCTGATTAGATCTGAGGTATTTGATAATCGGATTCCATCATATCTCAACTAGCCAACAGTTGGATCCAAAAATCTGACCTCTGGAACCAGACTTTCGATCAGGGGTCAACCTTAACCTATTTTTTCACTAATCAGCAGGACAAGTTGATTCAAACATAGAAACATAGAATTTGCTGGCAGATAAGGACAGCTTGGCCCACCTAGTCTGCCCATTTTTCCCTGCCTATAGTATCACCACAGATCCTACTTGATCTCCAACCCATTCGCCCTTCCCTTCCCTATCTCTAAGATTCCCTTATGCCCAACCCATGCATTCTTGAACCCAACCACTGTTTTTGCCCCCACCTCTGCAGGAAGACTGTTCCAGGAATCCACCACTCTTACTGTGAAGAAGTACTTCCTCACATCTCTCTTGAATCTACCCTCCCAGCTTCTTACCATACCCCTTGTTCTTGAGCACCTTTTTTTATGAACAGTACTTCCCTCCTGTACCTTATCTACCCCTGTGAAGTATTTAAAGGTCTCTATAATATCCCCCCTCCCTCCTCTGTTCCAGGGTGTACATGTTGAGGCCTTTAGTCTCTCCTGGTATGGCTTTTGATGCAGACCTTGCACCATGTTAGTTACCCTCCTCTGAACTGCCTCCACTCTATGTCCCTCCAGAGATGTGGTCTCCAGAATTGGACACAGTACTCCAAGCGGGGTCTTTTTTTTCTTTTTCGATGTATATTTTTTATCCTTTAGTGTCCCGAGAGGCAGCTTATCAGCCCAGTCCCCACACCCATGCACTGGTTATCCTACCTGCCCCAGCCACCTACCTGATCGAATGGGTTCCCTGTGAGATTCCCCCTCATGACAAGGACAAGGGGGGAAGGGCACCCCCCCATCAAAATATCTGAGGCAGACCAAGTCATAATGGTGGGGTGGCAGTGCAGGTATGGGCACGGCTGTGCTGGGCTTCATTAAGCCCCTCTGACATGTTTTCCTCCATTTTTCTCTCTATCTGACTGTGGAGCGCTGTGCTTGTGTATGGAGGTGCACCCACCTGATGTATCGCTGCAGTCCCCTCCCACTCATGCCTTTCTACTACTGCTGGGCCAACATCCCTCCCCTCCATGGGAGAGAGCAGTCCTTTGGATGCCCGAACCTCTCTCTTCCCGAATGACCCTCAGCAACCTGAATCAGTTCTTGAGCCTAGGATGCTGGTGAAGGAATGGGTAAGGCATAAGCCCTTTGCACCACTGGGCCAGCCATCTAGGTAGGGTCTTACTAGCGAGCAATACAGAGGCAATACCATTGCCCTTTTTCTGCTGGTGATACCCTTCCCTATGTACCCCATTATCCTACTAGCCCTCCCAACTGCCTTGTCACACTGCCTGGCCACCTTATGTTATCCAATATGATCACCACCAGGTCTCTTTCTTGCTTGGTGGTCATCAGTACCACTCCACCCATTCTGTACTCTGCCCCTGGGTTCCTGTACCCCAGGTGCACTTTACTCACATTGAAACCCAGCTGCTATAACCTGGATCACTCCTTAAGTTTTCTCAGGTTTCTGCTCATCCTTTCCACCCCCCTGGAGTATCAACCCTATGTCAGATTTTGGTGTCCTCCACAAACAGACAGACCTTACCTTGCAGCTCCTCTGCAATGTCACTTATAAGGACACTAAAGAGGACTAGTCCCAGCACAGATCCCTAAGGCACCCCACTGGTCACTCTTCCTTCCTTCCTCTGAATGAACTCAGTTTTCCATCACCCTCTGTCTACTAGTCCCTAACCAATTTCTTACCCAGTTTACCACCTTTGGACCCACTCCAACCCAGCATGGAGCAGTGTCGAAAGCTTTACTGAAATCTAGGTAGGCCATATCCACCACTCCATCCTGATCTAAGTCCTTGGTCATATAGTCAAATCTGTCAGATTTGTTTGACATAACCCCACCACCACCATGAGTCCATGCTGCTTCAGGTCTTGTAACCCATTGGATTTGAGATATTCCACAACTCTTTTCTTCAGCAGTGACTCCATTAACTTTCCCACCACTGAAGTCAGGCTGATTGACCTATAGTCACAAGCCCTGCGACCACTTTTGTGAAGTGGGCTACATCTGCCTCCTCCATTCCTCCAGAACCACTCCTGTTTCCAATGAGCTCTTAAATAGGACTGTCAGGGCAAGGTGCAGCCAGTACCTCCCTGAGCTCCTTCAGTACCCTTGGATGCACCCCAACTGGCCCCACTGCTTTGTCCACTTTCAGATTAGCAAGTCCCTTTAGAATATTCTCATCTGAAAATGGACTTGTGTCCAACTCTCTCCCTCCAATGCACCTGTTACTTGTTTGTGGTCCATCCCCTTCTTCCTCCTCTGTGAACACTGAACACAAGTATTTGTTCAGTATGTCTGCCTTTTCCTGGTCCCTCCCTGCACAGTACCCTCCTTCCTGTTTTAATCTTATGATCCCATCACTGGTCTTCCTCCTTTCACTTTAATATCTACAACAATTCTTGTTCCAACTCTCTCTTCAGTTTGTGCCGTTGCACTCCTTACTGCTCTCCCTGGTTCCCTCTGCTTCCCCTGATACACCTCCCTATCCTCCTCCCTCTGCATCTCCTTACACCTTCTGAATGCTACTCTTTTAGCCATTAACGTTTTCGCCACCTCTTTTGAGAACCATAGTGGTATCTGTTTCCTCTTGCTTTTGCTCACTTGCTTGATGCAGAGATTTGTTGCCTTCCCTATGGCCCTTTTTAGCTTCACCAAATGTTCCTCCTCCCCACTAGGGTCATCCTCTCAGGCATTTGCCCATCTTTTTAAAATCTCACCCCCCTTGAAGTCCAGGACCCTTTCCCTTGTGTGGTTCAGTTCTGCAGCCATCCTTATATTGAATCACACTGTATGGTGATTGCTATTCCCCAGGTAGCCTTGTACCTTGATGTCTGCAACATTGTCCCTGTTAATGAGTATTAGGTCCAGTACTGCCCCATCATGAGCGAGTTCACTGACTAGTTGCCTGAGGAATGTCCCGTGCAGGGAGTCCAGGATGTCCCTGCTTCTAGCTGAAGCAGCAGCTTGGTGGTTCTAGTCTACATCTAGCAGACTGAAGTTTCCCACCAGCAGCACCTATCCCTTTTCTGTCATCTTGGCAATAGCTTCCACCAGTACATTATCTAACTCCTTCCCCTGTGCTGGAGGTCTGTAGATCACACCAGTGTGAATAGAGGCTCCATTCCCCATATCTAGGGTGACCCACAGTACCTCTGCTCCCCCATGTATTCCCTGTATCGCCACTGCTTTTATGCCTTCTCTCACACAAAGCACCACACACCCTCCTTTCCCTCCCACCTTGTCCCTCCTGAACAGAGTATAGCCTGGTATGGACATGTCCCAGTCATGGTTTTCAGTGCACCATGACTCAGTAATAGCCACCATATCCAGGTCAGCCTCTGCCATTATAGTCTGTAGGTCAGAATTGTTATTTCCTAGACTTCTAGCATTGACACAACTGGCCTTCCAGATTTTGTTACCACTCTGCTTGTTACCCCCTTTCTTTCCTTTTTGCCTTCTGTCCTTCTCCCTCCCCCTTCCTTTTTAATGCTCTCTTGCCTCTTAATTTCTACCACTCTGCTTCCTTTGTTAATTTCCACCCTGGGAGATTCCAGGCTGGGATAAAATTTCACTAGCTCACAAATGGTTCCACTAGTCCACAGTTATAATGGTGAATTTTGATCACTTATGCAGGAAAGAATGCAAGCTAAGAAATACCCTGATTATTGCATGTTTATTTTGATCTCACATTGCTTCCTGCCCAAGTAAAAAAAACTGCCATGCAATCACACACAGTGTGCCCTCCATTGTTTTCTACCACCCCCCCACCAAACCAGAGGATCCCACAGCACCAAGTGTTCATCCATGGAGGGGAGGGGAGGGGAGGAGAGACGGCAGATATAATAGAAACCTTCAAATATCTAAAGGGCATAAATAGGATACTGGAGGGAAGCATATTTCACAAAAGGGTATGTTCAGGAACGAGGGAGCATGACATGAGTTTGGAAGGAAGTACACTAAGGAGTAATGTGAGGAAGTATTTCTTCACAGAAAGGGTGGTGGATGCATGGAATAGACTCCCAGCAAAGGTGGTGGGGGCAAACACAGTAGGGGAATTCAAAAATGCATGGGACAGGCACTGGGGAACCCTATCAATAGAAATGAGAAGGTAAAGCTGGAGATGAAGTAGGGTCTGTGACTTTTTACAGTAGGTAGGGAAAATTGGCAGACTGGATGGGCCTAGCGGTCCTTATCTGCCATCAGTTTCTATGTTTCTATGTTTCTTTGTTTCTAAGCAGCCATAGCTCTGTACGCACAATATCAATCAATCAATCTATCAAGTTTTATTTAATACAGCGCACTTTCCCATTACGAATCAAGTCGCTTTACAAGCGAGGCAGAAAACAAATTAAAATAGCATGTGAACAATAAAAACACAATAAAACTATCCTGGTGATTCATATAGTACAGCTAGCTCTAATCAGGCTGAAAAGTTTGCCTAAATAAAAATGTTTTCAGCTCCTTCTTGAAGGCTTCTACGGTAGCAAGCTCTCTCATAGCACAAGGGGGAACGTTTCAGAGGGTTGGTGCCATATAGCAAAAGGCATGAGCACCAGATGTTCCCAAATGCACCCTTGGATCCTCTAAGAGTCCTTTGTTGGCTGAACAAAGGGGACAAGTAGGCCAGTAGGGCCAAAGGAGGTCTCGCAGATAGCTTGGCCCCTGACCGTATAGGGCTTTATAGGACAGCAAATCGACCTTGAAAGTGATCTGCCACCTAATAGGCGGCTAGTGCAAAGAGCACAGCTGAGGTGTAATGTGACACGATCTCGACATACCGGGCAACAACCTGGCTGTGGCATTCTGCACTAGCTGCAGGCAACAAAGATCAACCCCCGACAGCCCCAGGTAGAGGATGTTGCAGTAATCAAGTTGCGAGGTCAGGAAAGCATGAACCAGTGATGGCAGATTGCCTGGGAGCATGAGGTGTCTAATTCTGACAATGTTCCTCAGATGATAAAAGGCACTCTGAACCACAGCTGACACCTGAGACTTAAATGTCAAACCGCAGTCCAGAACCATGCCAAGATTTCTCACCCCAGCTGAAGTGAGCAACTGGTAGTCCCCAAGCCTAAGCCCGGAGACGCGACCAGACTACCCACTCACCCCGGGTGACCAGCTTCCACCACTAGTACTTCAGTTTTGTCTGGGTTCAATGTCACACAGTTGGCCCTCATCCAGTCCTGGATCTCAGTGAGGCACTGATTAAACACCGAGACTGCCTCTTGTTGCTCAGGTGCAAAAGACAGGTATAGCTGAGTGTCATCTGCATAGCAGTGAAAACTCAGCCCATACCATCTTATAATGTCCCCTAGTGGTAGCATATACACTGTGAACAACATGAGGAAAGAATGGAGCCCTGCAGGACCCCACATGGCAGGGGTAGGGTTGCCAAGGAAAAACATCCCTGACACTACCCGCTGTGTCTTCCCAGTAAGGAAAGACTGAAACCAGTTAAGAACTGTACCAGCCAGTCCACAACAGACTAGCCAACATCGTAATGCTCCTCACCACTCTTTCATCCCCACCCACAGGGCAATGAACAGAATCAGGCAGAAAAAGAGAGAAGAAGACAGCAAGACACTCTCAGCCCCTACCCTGTGAACAGCTGGAGAGCTGCATTTGTAGACATTTTGGTACAGTGTCAAGTGAGCCAGGGGCAGACCTAGGATTTCTTTGGGGAGGGGACCAGACAAACCTAGGGGCCTTGGAAAAATAGAAAACTTTGCAACATTTTAATTTATATACACCAGGCACAAAAGTATTGATTCTAACATGCTCTGCCCCCAAATAACCTAAAATATTTTTTTTAAACACTGTCCTTTCATCAGCCCAGGGGAAACAGTACTCAGGCATGAAGCTCTTCTATTCAGGATCTATGCACCCCAGGAATGCCTGTTTTAAACTTTCAAATTATATGCTTTACCTATGATTATTTTTGTACCATATATAATCTAAAACACAGTTTTAGGGTGAAAGGATATGCTGGGTGGGATAAGGGCAGACTTCACGGATGGCATTTACTGGCATAGTCCATTGGGAAGAGCGGGGACGCCTACACTTGGCAAATGGCACCTATGGGTCTATGGATGGTCATTTCAGAGCATGGTCTGCAGTGGTGTCCAGAGAAAATACAGAGTTGGGAGACTGGGTGGAAAGATAGAGTAGTTATGGTAAGGTTAGGATAAAACCCACCACCTGCAGGGCAGACCCTGTATACCTCTTAGCATTTTATTTATTTAGATTTTGTTGACTGGGAAGGAGGACTAGACAATTCTGCCCATTTTCAGCCTTGTCCCAGGAAGGGGGATACAGATGGATGCTAACAGACATTGAACCAGATTAAGTTGTTTAGTCACTGAAATGTTGGAGACAGAGACTCAAAATGTAGAGGAATGAGGGGCACTTGTCTTAATGATGAATGTGGGATGAATCATCAGACACATAAAGAAAAATTCAGAACACTGGAAGCTAGTGACTTAACAGTACTATACCCTTGATCACAGTCTGGACACTAGCTGAAAGCCCTAACAAATGATAACAACTCACAGAAGCAGACATCCAGGAAAGGAACAGCAGCAAGTGAAGAGGTGACTGCTATCTCAGTGGACGGGAAGTAAATGCAAATCTAGGAGCTTTCATTATTACTTCTTCGCATTGATATTGCATTGGGGAAAGGAGGAGGAGGAGGAGGAGTAGGAGTTTGAAGAAGGTTGTGCAATGGCTACTTAAAGTCTTTTTTTGAGTGTGGATAGGAAGGATAGGAATATAAAAACTAGTTGCTCAATATATCTAAACGTGTACAACAAAGGAGGTAAGGGAAATAAAGAAAATGTTTTGCACTGATAGAGGGGAGAGGGGAGACTTGGGGGAGTGTTTGGGATCCTGCATCTGGAAGGGTGGGGGTCGCTGGTGGGCAATGACAGCAATGGGTAGGGTGGTAGGCTGCAACAACTGTGGTGCACCAATCTTTCTAAAAATTGCCTGGAGTGTGGGAGGATGTTTAGTGTGCAACCACATAGAAAAACTTAGAAAGGAGATTGAGGGTCTGCAGGAGGAACTAAGACAGGCAAGGCAGATTGGGGGTGGGTTTAGCCCGATACTGGAGGGAGGAAGAAGGGGAGATGAGGGAGGATGATTTAAGCCAACAGTGGTAAGAAGAGGGTCAGAAGAAGGGAAGCAGAGACAAAGGGGCCCAGGCCAGGAAGAACGATTGCCGGGGAAACCAGGTCAGGAGACAAAAGACAAATGGAAGGAGGAGATAGGGACTTGTGAGGGGAGGTGAAGAAGTGGCAAAAGTCATGGAGTGGAAAGGAGAGAACAGATTACTATGAAGAGAGAGGGAGCGGGCATTTGTGAAGGGTCTTCAGAAAATAGTTGTGCACTGCTAGAGAGGAAGAAGGTGGAGGAGGAAAATGATGAAATTAGAGGAGTAATTGATAAATGCCTGGACCAAGCTGGAGCGGGGGGAAGTTCTGCTGGGAGAATTGCAACAGGGGTAAAAGGGGGAAATAATGTGCAGGAGGAAGAATAGGAGCTGGAAATGAGAGAGGGAGGGAGATGAATGGAAGCAAGCAGGGAGTAAAAGGGGTGGAATCTTAGTGCTGGGGGATTCAATACTAAGAGGAGTTAGGTGGGGTAGCAAGGGGGAGAGGCATAGTTGCATTTGGGTGGAGGCCATGCCAGGAATGACAGTGGAAAGGGTGGGACAATCTGTTCTGAAATATGCTAGAAGGGGTAGGGACAGACCTCATTTAATTATACATCTTGGGACAAACGACCTGGCTGACAAGACAGTAGATATAGTCCAGAGGAGGTTTGAGGAACTAGCACAATTATGTGAGGGGGCAGGAAGATCAGTAACTTTTTCAGAGATACTTCCTGTGCCAAAGGCAAGCACAACAAGAAAGCTGAGAATAGAGGAATTTAACAGATGGCTAAGAACCTGGTGTTGTGCTAAAGGGTATGGGCTGTTGGGGAGGGGAGGACCTGGGAGGACAGTAATCTCTATGCCAAGGACAGACTACACTTGAGTGAGGAGGGAAAGAAAGTGTTGAAACAGAGGATGGAGGAGTACATAGAGGAAGTTTGGAATTTAAACTAGGATTGGTGGGCGGCAGTTGGGGAAGAGATATGCAGAGACCACAGGTTGGGAAACCATATGAGCTTACCCCCCATAACAGTGACAAAGGACAAATGGCAAGTACTATTGGTGATGCTAGTAAAGGAGGGCAGGATGGGATGGGGGAAAAGGGTGGAAGGTGGTTACCCTTAATGCTAGGAGCCTTGGGAGGAAGACTGCAGAGTTACAGGTTCTCATGGCAGAGGGAGAGGTGGACATTGCAGCCATCACAGAAACATGGGCCACCCAATACAATGACTGGGACCTGTCTGTACCAGGGTACAGGTTATTTTGTAGGGACAGGATGATTGGAAGGGGTGGCACTATATGTGAAGGAAGGACTGAAGTGTGTAAGGGAGGAAGGGAAGGAGGGTAGTACGGAGTCACCTTGGATGCAAATCTAGGATTCCAAGAATAGGATTTTTAGAATGGGAGTGATGTACAGGCCACCACCTCAGACGGAGGAGTTAGACAGGGAACTAGTGGGACAGATCAGGAGGACCTGCAAGAAGGGTAGTGTAGTGATTGTGGGGGACTTCAACATGCCAAAAGTGGACTGGAGCACTCCAACAACCAGGAACAGAAGGGAGCAGGTACTGCTGGATGCCTTCCAGGACAGCTTCCTGCTGCAAATGGTCAGTGAACCAACCAGGTTAGGGAATACCCTTGACCTTGTGCTGGCAAATGGGGACTTTGTGAGAGAACTTACAGTGGAGGAACCGCTGTCAGGGAAGTGACCACCACTCAGTATGGCTCACATTGGATATGGGCAAGGAAGGAGTGGAATCTGGCACAAGAGTACTGGACTTCAGGAGGGCCGACTTTGGGAGGATGGGGGAAGTGGTAAAAAGGGTACCTGACCAGAATTCAGTCTAGTATGGACACTAACCAGAGGTAGGAGCTCATAAAGCTGGGGTGAGTGGAGGCAACCAAAACCTGCTGCAAAGACCAGAGCAAGAAGGCTAGGGCTAAGAAACTGAGCTGGTTGAGCAAGGAGGTCATGGAAAAGGTAAGGAGGAAAAGAGCTGTCTTTAGGAAGTACAAGAAAACAGGGAGGGGGGAGGACAGGGAGGAGTACTTGACAGAATCAAAGGAGGCGACAATGGCAGTAAGGGGAGCCAAAGCATCTGAGGAACTCAGGCTGGCACAAGGCATTAAGAAGGGGGAGAAGGACTTCTTTAAGTACATCAGGGTGAAAAGGAGCTATAAGGACCACATAGTAAAGATTAGGAAGGAGGGGGGTTGGGTGGAAGCAGGGTGCGATAAGGCAGAAGCACTAAATGAGTACTTCTGCTCAGTATTTACTAAAGAGAAGAGGGGGGTGACACCCAAGGTGGGAGAAATGGCAGAAGCAGAAGTGGTGACAGATGGGGAAATCATGGAGGGAAGAGTTTGAGAGGGTTTGGAGGCACTGAGGGTGGACAAGGCACCAGGCCCAGATGGCATCCACCCCAGGGTACTGAAGGAGCTGGCAGAGGTCCTTGCAGGACCTTTGGCAGACCTATTTAATGCCTCACTACAATCGGGGTGTGTACCTCAGGACTGGAGGATGGCTCATGTGGTGCCCCTCTACAAGAGTAGCCCCAAGGATGAACCGGGAAACTATAGACCAGTAAGCCTCACATCCATCGTGGGTAAGCTAATGGAGACTATCCTGAAGGAGAGGCTGGTGGCCCTCCTAGAGGCCAAAGGACTACAGGACAGCAGACAACATGGCTTCTCACGTGGCAGATCCTGCCAAACCAACCTGTTCGAGTTCTATGACTGGGTAACTAGGCAACTGGACAGGGGCCATACAGTGGATGTCCTGTATCTGGACTTCAGTAAGGCATTCGACTCGGTGCCTCATGGAAGGCTGGGAAGGAAGTTAGTAGGGTGCAAAGCTGGTGAGATGGGTAGGAAACTGGCTGCAGGGAAGGCAACAGAGGGTGGTGGTGGGTGGGGAGCTCTCACACCCAAGGGCAGTGACGAGCGGTGTTCCACAGGGCTCAGTGTTGGGACCAGTGTTGTTTGGGATATTCATTGCAGACATATCATGGGACATCAAGAGCAAGATCAGTCTGTTTGCTGATGATACCAAGGTAGACACGGTGGTGGATGACCTAGGGGGATGGCAGGGGTTGCAGGATGATCTGGCAAAGCTTGAAACCTGGTCAGACACCTGGCAACTGGGATTTAATGCCAAAAAGTGCAAGGTGCTGCATTTTGGGATGAAGAACCCAAGGAGGAGTTACCAGCTAGGGGGAGTGCAGATAGCCCAGACAGAGGAGGAGAAGGATCTGGGTGTGCTCATTACAGGGTCAATGAACAACTTGGCACAATGTAGGAAGGCAGCTGCAAAGGCCAACAAAATGCTGGGTTGTATTGCAAGGGTATATCCTCAAGGAGGAGGAGGTGATTCTGCCACTGTATAGGTCATTAGTTAGACCACACCTGAGTACGTGCAGTACTGGTGCCCATATCTGAAGAGGGACATTAAGTTACTGGAGGGGGTGCAGCGCAGGGTGACAAAGATGATCAAGAGGCTGGGGGATTTATCATACGAGAGGAGGTTGAAGGAGTTGAACATGTACTCACTGAAGGAAAGGAGGGACGGGGGTGACATGATTGAAACCTTTAAATACATGAAAGGAATAAACAAGATGGGTACAGAGGGCTGTTCAAAGCAAGGGAGGGAGGGCCACCAGGGCCATGATATGAGACTGGAGGAGAAAGGTTCAGGAGGAGATGAGGAGACACTTTTTTACAGAGAGGGTGGTGGCTGGGTGGAATGCATTACCTGCAGAAGTGGTATGCAGTAGAACAGTGGACTGCTTCAAACGAAGATGGGACAGGACAAGGGGGAGGGTTAATGAAGGGGAAGGGTGGAAGGGAGGGGCAGCTGCAGAATAAGGGGTGCTAGATGCACATTCGAGCAGACTTGATAGACCTCTAGGCCTTTATCTGCTGGCAAATTTCATATGTTCGTATGTTCATACATTGAGTCTTGTGGGATTTCCCTCTTGTACTGCCAGATAATAGCCTCTCTTAAAGAGCTGTTAATCACAACAGGCCATGTGGAACACTGAGGGAGACTAGCATGATGATTAGAGTCTGCTAAAGCAGGGACTTTTTTTAACTTCATTGACAGCCATAGAAAACCTGCACTAGTCAAGATGGACAAGTAGAGGGTCAGCTAAACTAGTCCTGGTCAATTTGCACTAGACCCTGGACTAGTAAACAATGTTAAAATTGACCCCTGCATCCGACTCGTCTGATCTCAGATCTCCAAAATCTGACTGAGTTCTGAAATCCTAGCTTGGTCAGATGGTGGTCAGATGCAGAAGACAGACAGCAAGACTATCAGCCAGAGGTGCTTGGATCACAAGGGCCATTATTTGAGCACCATTCATTTTTTTCATAAAGTAGCAGGTTTTCAGCTGTTGTAGGCGATAAATATATACAGTGGTAGCCCTACTGGTCATGGTAGAACTACCACCAGCCAAGGAGATATTTGCTTGCTCTAGTAACAATTTTACTCCCCTCTAATCTTAGACAAACATATCCTTTTTTTGATTCCCAGAGCTAAGGGGGGAGGGGAGGTTGTGATACTCTAGTCTGGTTCTGCTGAGCTTCTCATTCTATTCAGCTGACTCAGCTCATCTGAAGACTGCTCACCATTCTGGCTGGTTCTGCTGGACTGTTGACCACTCACTGATCCAGTTTGGTTCTGCTGGACTACTGACTACTCACTGATCTAACTCTGTTTTGCTGGACTGCTCACTACTCACTGATCTGACTTGATGTTGCTAAAGTGCTGACTGCTTACTGATCCAGCTTGGTTCTGTCAGACCACTGACCACTTGGTATCACATCAAATGGGTGACTACATATGAGCAACTCGCAAATGAAGCGAGTCATATTCAGAGAAATGGTTAATGGCTACCCTGCAAGGGTAGCGACCTGGTCAACGGCAGCCATTTAGAAGGGCAACTGAAAGGCAGAAATAGCAAGGGGGAAGGGGGGGATAGGATATGGGGTTTCTGTAGGACAGTGTTCCTGGTGCTGCCGAACCAGCCAATGTGGTGTGGTGGTGCAGGTGGCTGGTACCAGAGTAGGAGGTTCTGGGTTCAGGGAGAAATATTTTGCCGCTGCCTGCGGCTCTTGTTTTTTTTTAATTCTTTTTCTGGAGTTTTGCCCCCTCCCCGACATGCACCCCCCTGGAGTTGAGAATCCTTCAGTAGGGGGGTGCAGGGGACAAAGTCCCCATGGTGTGGGGGGCACAGCCCCCCCATAAACTTTAGTAACTACTGGCCGGATGTAGTATCGCCATTATGTGTATATCACCCAATTGCTTTTTGGCGATATACACTCACCATAATAGCAATCGCTCTTTTGCATTTGCTATTATGACGTGGAAACGACCACTCATTGATCTTATTTTGTTCAACTGATCTACGGACAACTAACTGACCTGACTTGGTTCTGTTGGTTTTATCTCTTTCCCCATTACTTGGGCAGACACACCTTGTAGCCCTTGCTGGGAATCAAACCTGGGACCTTGAGTCCAGAATGCAGCAGCTCCAACCATTTGGTAACCCTCATTTCCCCCCAAAGTGTGGGGCTTAGTTTTGAACTCCATAGCCATGCCCAGCGCAGACATACATGGTCACCTGGGTCAGAGGACAGAAATTAGAAATCAGCCAATCAGGTTCCAAAGAGTGAAGAAGAAGCCACAATGGGCTCACAGATTTGAGAAGGACCTCCTTAATACAAGTGTGAGCTTGTGGCCAATCTCTGACTGCGTGACAGACCTCCAGCACTGTCTAGAGCAGGGGTTCTCAAATGGTGAGGCCAGCCTCCTTGGGGAGGCCCCAACCTGTTCCAGGGGAGGCTCAAGCAAGTCTGAAAAGTACTGTATTTACATTTTGAGTTTTGTATATTATGTGTGAAGAGATGATGCAAACTGAAAGAGGATAATAGTAGGTGAATTGTATGTATTTATTTACTAATAGGTGACAAGGGAAGGTGAATGAGCCAAGGCTCATTTCAGGTGTACCCAGGGAAGGGTAGGGAGTGAATACATTTCAAAAGGCAACTGAATAACAATCAAGAAATACACAATGAACAATAGTGCAAACAAATATGAACAATAAACTAATAATGAGTGGTGGTAATTGATCAATTTGTAGCCTGATAGCAGAACAGCCCAAATACAAGGGTTGAGCATAGAAGTGCTAAGAACAATAGCAGTAAGGAGCAAAGTAATCCCCGATAAGTTGTTTAGGAGCAGGGAAGTGGAGGGGCAGGCAAAGCATGTAGGAAGGTTATTTCATATAGAGAGGAAACAGAGAAAGTAGTCTGACCCAAGAAGGTACTGCAACAAGGGGTAACAAATGGTTCAAGAATGAAAATAGAACACGTAGCTTGGCCTGTGGGGGGTTTACAATAAGCTGAATAATAATATTTGTTTATTTTATTTATTTGTTATTCAGATAACACCTTTGAGTACAGGAGCTCTTTTTCAAAGGTTCCACATCAGTATAAGACCAAGAACTGAATGTAAGCAAAGTACTCAAAGGGGTTTCAATGTATTCATGGTGTACTGTGCAAAGTACAGTACATTATTTTTCTTTGGGGAGGCCCAAGATTATTTTAATTTTTAGGGGAGGCTCAGAATCTTTTCCATGGATTTGGGGAGGCTCACTGTGACAAAGTCTAAGCACTAGAGTGATTAACAGCTTA